>OX421976.1:21012147-21729647 GCA_949128135.1 Parasteatoda lunata
TTTATCTTTTACTTGGAAACTAATATTAAGCAGATAAGATATCTTTTTTCCTAGAAATACAGTTTTTACTCTCTTGGCCTCTTTTTTTTGGGGGGGGATAGAATTCATATATATAAAGTTTTTTTTCCAAGTTTCCAGATAATACAGTCTTTTTTTTTCTCTATTTTTCTTAAGGCTGTTAATTTTCAAAATATTGCTCAAAAATAATAATAAAAAGCTGGGTGCCAGGTATAATATTAAAAACTGTGTTATGTTGCAGAATTTACTTAATAAGCTCATTCAGATTTTTTCACTAAAATATTTACTATTTAAGGGCAGCTAAGGCTAAAATCAACTGGATTTAATAAATTGTGTGTTAAGTTTCTTCAATTGTTAGTCATAATACTATATGACTTATATCATTAAACTTTTTTCCCTTCTCTATATCCTTACAATATTTTTATAAAAACTTTTTTTTTTTTTTTTTTTTTTTTATTAAATTGCAATGATATCTTACATTTGAAAATGTTTTTAAATTTTGAATTTTCTGTTGTTCCAGATATTGTTGTTCTTGTAATTAAATTAATAAAATGTTATGCAAGAATAATTTATATATATATATATATATATTTTTTTTTTATGCTAGCTGTAGTATTTTTACATATTGTTTAAAACAAGCGTAGAACATTAAAGCTTACAAGTTTGTTGTGAATATTTTCATGGCATTAGTTTTTTTTTTTTTTTTTTTTTTATGGAATATACTTATTTCCTCCATCTTTACTATAACATGCTCCTGTATTGAGCTATAAGTCTTTGTTTATCTTTCTTATTTTAACATTTTATTATTTTGGCAATTCTGAAATTGGTAATGACAATATGTGCTATGTAAAATGTATTATAAATTTAAGTATTTGTACCGTTGAATTTTATCAGTACTGATATTTATTTCAAAATTTAGTAATAAAATTAAAAATTTAACAAAACAATTTCTTTTATTAACTTGGTTAAACAAAGGTTACTTTTGAAAAAAGAGGAAGAAGAAAGGAGAAGAAACTGCCTCATAAGAAAATTAAAAATATTCATGGACTTTGAATAAATAGCATTTAATTAGGTGTTTTAAAGTTGATTGTCTTGAATTAATTGAATTAAATATTTGCATTTAAATCTTAGTGACATAATCATATTGTGAACTTTAACTAAACTAAATAATATTTACTTATTACAGTAAATATATGCTGTTAAATTCTGTCTTGTATGTTGCATAAACATTTAATTTGCCATTGTACTAAAAAATGAACTTCTTTTCAATGCAGAAAAAAATATTCGTTTTTTAAACTTACATGAGTTTTCAAGTTATGTTTCATTACTACTTAGGATTTGTCAAACGCCAATTTAGCAAAGTATAAACTGCTTTTTTGCCTTTATTTTTTGTAGGTATGTGTTTTGTTTCTTTTTTGTCAAGTTTTCGTTTACAGAATTTAAGACCACAATTTTTGTTCAAATTCATTTTAGGAAATTTTCAAGGGCGTCAAAGGTGTCCTACTTTAAGGGGGACAGCATTAAAATATACAGTCACAAAAGTTCTTTAAATTTCACTGCGGAAAAAGAAATTTCTCTTTGAAATGTCTGATAAAGAATTACTTGTTTTTATTTCTTATTTTTTGCAACTTTGCTGAATTTAAATCAATGATGATTCATAAAAGATTTCTTTACTTGTCTGAAATATTGAGGGGAAGTTTTAAGGATTTCTAATTATTAAGAGATATATATATACCACTGTTCGTCCCCAAACAAATGACATCCATGCATATATTGCTTTATATTTTTATCGTTCTACTTTTTAATTGTTAAAAAATCAAAATGTGCATACGCTTTACAAATCAATTAAAACTAATGATATTTCATTAAGTCTGAATTCTTAGCTACTAAATTTTAAGAAATATTTAACTTTGAACGCTGTATATTTGTATAAATGTGAATATCATTTTTTAGGTTATATTTCAATGTATGAATGTTTTTGCTTTTTGTATTTTATTGAAAAATGCTAACATTGTGATATTAATAAAACATGAAGAAGAACAAGTAAAGTTCTGTTTGTTTATGTGTATTATTGGGGAAAGTGCCTGGTTGGCAGGACGTTTGAGCCCATGTCCAAAAGGTCGTGAGTTCGATCTCTGCCGGCCGAAGACTCTCCGTTTAGTAAATGGTGATTGGTGCGCATTAAGTCTGTTGGGTCACAAAGTCCTCCAAGTTCCCATACCAAATTGATACCTCTGGGGTACTGAATTGGAAATTTATTGTTCTCTGGTTCAGGTCAAAATTATGATCTGTGGATGAATTAATGGGTCCGCTCTATAAATGGCGTAACATATAGTGTGGTAGAAGTAACATTTTTGGCCATAGATGGCGTTACTGGAAAACAACAACAATCGCACCCCATCTGCCTTAATGGCCGAAGATAATAACATTGGGGAGAATGGGATAAGACCTCGATTGTGTAGAAAGTGGTTCTGTTTTCTAGCGGACAGACTTAGTTACTCACTTGTCGAGAAGAAGGATTTACCATGTTGGTGTTGTTGATCGATTCACAGCGCCTGTGTAGATAAATTAATTTTACTATGTCTACTCTCTAATCTTTTGTTTTTAAACGATCCTTGGTTATTGGTCATAATAATTATTTTTAGCATGATGTGTTTACGAAAGATTTATACCTTAACAGACAAAGATTTAGTCCAATAGTAGCAGAGTTCTGTTTTGTTTTGATAACCTCTGCTCTCAGGGTAAGACTGGATACTACCAGGTCTTCCCTTGATGTGTGTCCGTGCTGGACCCACGAGAGCTGCAATGACGCAGAGGAAGAAGATAACTACAACATAAGTAAATTACATGTTTAGTGATTTTAAATTGTCATATAAGATAAATACAGGGTTATTCATAATTTCCTCCGGGGTTTCGAAGCGTTATAGTAAAAAAACGGAGAAGAATATGGCAAAAAAGGACATATGAAATTATTCCGAAAGTATTCAAGTTTTAATTTAAGCAGTAGATGGCAGTAATATGTACCCACTGAAGCCAGTCATAGTAAAGAAAAACGGCGGACCCCACCCCCGGAGGGAATTATGAATGACCCTGTATATATCTGCTGCTTTTCACTAGAGTTAGCAAGTGTACCTGGTTTTACCCCACTAGTGAGGTAAGACTGGGTGATTTGACCTTTTCTAGAGAAAAAATTTACATCTATGAATTTTTAAGAATGATACATTGTACACAACTTAATAAAATCTGACAGTTTCTAAGGCCAACTGACCTCTTGGCTACATGAACTTATCCCACTTTCTCTTATTTACTAATGCAAGAGATAGTCTTTATGGAATAATTAAATAGATTAACTCGAACAAAATAAAGATTCAATAGGTACAAAACAATAACTTGCAAAGTGTTAAAATTTGAAGAAAAAAAAACATTACGTAATTTATTAAATGTTTATAAATTATAAAATGTTGACTCGAAGCATTTCTCGATTGATTAAGCATCTTATATTTATAAGTCTCTTCTATGTTCTTAACGGCACTGAAACTAGTTATCGCTAGGAGGCGCTCACTTCAAATTAATAATTCTTAAAACAGAGTGCGTCGCGTTTTTAAAAAGTGATTAAAGGTGCATATTTTAGTTTTTTAAAAGCCCTTTGGGTGTATTTAAAAAGTGCTTCATTTTTCTTCTTCCAATGAGAATTTTTTTCTTTCCTTACCGTGTCGATTCTCGCCACGAATTATGCAAAAAGCCGGGTTTTCAAATTGTTCTACTTTTTACGTTCTATCTGTCGACCTCGATCCATTTCGGCGCACGGGTCGGTCCGCTGCGTATTAAATCGCCAATTATTTTACATGTTTGATGAAATACTTGCTGGTGCGTATACTGAGCTGGATTCAGTGGAAAGGATTCTTACACTCTCGTGCGCAACTCTGCTGCATTTTGCTAGACATTCTCAATTTTAGGTTTCATTTTCCGCCCACTGAAATCGATCTAAAACATCTCTCGAATTTTCATTGAACAAGGGGACATACTAAAATTGCCAAATTTTCTTCCCTATTTGTTTATCTAAAATTTTATTTCTCATGTTTCATCGATGGTGAAGCGCCATCGTGTTCGTCATTGGCAAAATAATGGTCTTCTAGCGCTATTCTATTTGTGGAACAGTACTATAATCTTTGAATTTAGTTTGAGAACCATACACTAATTGTTTTTTTCATGTTGTTCCCCATAGCAGTCAAGAATCACAAAGCCTTATCACCTCAAAATTTCCATCTCCCTTTTATTTAATTAATTCAATAAAGATACTAATTAAAATTTTTGCATTAGTTTTCTTAAACATTGTACTTCATTACTTTTTATTATTACTCATAAAATTTTCTTTGCTCTTAATTTGTTTTATGAAATAATGTTTAGAGGCAAGATTTTAAAAAAAAAGCATTAAATGCGGGGCTTTCAATATTTAAAATGCAGCAAAAAAATCTTATGTTATTCAGATTTGTCATTCCATTTCTATTCATATCTTAATGATATGATTTTTTAAAAACAATTGAAATAAAAAATTCAATTATCGCAGATTTCGTTTAATATTATGAGGAGATAATATAATAATTTACTTTAATTACAAAAATGTTTTGCTCCTATACTCATTGTGTTTACATTTTAAAATTATATAATTTTTTTTTTTTTTAATCATTTCATTAAAGAGATACTGAACCACGTAACAAATTTTAATAAAAATTTATTACGAACCATTCACTAATTTACATTTGAAATATGAATTTATTAAAGTTTCCTTAGTTTGCTTAATTCTTTACATATCTTTATAAATTCGATATGGTCAATAATAATCTTGTTAATGTTTTGTTGAATATGCTTTCATAAATAACTTTTATTTAAATTTAAAAATTACACTCGATAACCTTTTTAAATAATAGTTAAATTATTTTGAATTAAATTTTTTTACGTAGGGTAAACTAACCAGTGAAGGAACACTTAAGCTTCCCTTGCCTTTTAAAAAATCATAATAATTTCAAAATTCGTAATTTTAGTTAAATGACAGTATCAACATATTTGTTACATATTATGTAAAAAAAAAATTGTAGAGAACTTACTCTTGTTATTTTTTAATGCTCTTTATGAATTTATAAGCCATACAAATATTTAAAAGCAAGCCTATTATTGAAATTATAACATATAAATATTTGGAAAATGTTAACTTTTTTTTTTGTAATCATGAATTAAAAATTAAAGTGTCAACATATTAACACATAGTGTTCATTCACTGGGAAATCTATGTCCAGTAAAGGAGCATGCCTGTTCTCTCACTGGTTAGAAGTTGTTTTTCGTATTTTTAACATACTTTTGATGCGGAACATCACTAAAGGTACAAGAAAATTAAAGTTTTTCTTTTATTTTCATTAACTTAGAAAAAAACCAGTAAAGGAACACTTGGTTCCTTCACTGGTTTTTCATCGTTTGGTAATCCAGTAAATAAACACCCCCTTATCTCAGTACTTGCTTATGCTATGATGCTTAAAATAAATAAAACGTAACTTCAATAACTATATTTTGAATTCTCTTTTTTACAGTGAGAAAAATAAAATTACTGCATACAATTAATTTAACTTCAAACAGATAAATACAAGCACTCACCTTATTATTTTATCAAAGAAACAAGGTGTTGCACAGATAATAACAAAATCAAAAAATTTTCCAGAGAACACTATGTGACCAGATAATCCAATACATTGTTAGATGACTTCCTATTGATTGGCTGTAAGCTATTGTTACCAATCAATCTAAAGAAAAACTTTCAAAATCTTATTTTTAATCAATATATATGAAGTGTTCCTTCACTGGTTGGTTTACCCTAGTTAAATATAGTAATTATTAATTTAAAAAATTGAATAAGTCACTCAATATTGAATATATTAAAAATTGTGTATAAATAGTTTTTATGGGGATTAATATAATCAAGAAAAAGGTTCTATGAAAGTCTTTTGTTTTGAGGGAAAAAAATTCTTTAGTACGCATATCCTAATTATATTTTTTAAAAGAATTTAAAATATTTTTTGAGTGCTTAAAATGTGTTTATTTTTTGTTGAAAAATTTGGCAACGCACCTTTTTAAACGAAAACGTCTGAATATGAAGAATATGTAAAGTTTACCCACCTTGTAGATTTTAAATATCAACGCCAAATTAACAAATGTTTAACTTGAAGAAAAAAAATAGTGAAAGAATTGCAGTTTTGTGTCCAAGCAAGGGTTTCCGCAAAAAGGAGGTAAAGTGTGCAATTGCAACCCCCCCCCCTTCCCCCCACTGGAAATAAAAAAAAATGAGCCGTAATGTTGCATTTTTAAGAGTGATGCTATAATTAGTTTTACTTTTTTTTTTTTTTTTTTTACTGATCAGAAAACATAGCAAATGTAAGGAATAGAAAATTTAAAAAATTTAGAACTTCAGATCTAACTCTTTAGTGTGCTAAAATCATAATTTAATTAAAGCATGATATTTATATTATTATGAGCCGTAGTAGCATTGTAATGGTTAGAGAATCGAACTCCAGTTCGAAAGGACCGGGGTTGAATCCACGACGACGCTAAGATCCACCGAGTCCTTGCAATATAAGTGCTCGTAAAATCTGTGGAATCGGAAGTCCTGTAGTCGGTCTCTGAGCACTGAGCAGTACCATAGGTACTACAGGAATCTGGAGAAAATTTCCTTCTTCTTCAGATCTATGTCAAAATTGTTGAAGTGGCCACACGAATAGGTGGTGCTGCCTTCTATCAGGGAGTTCTGAGCTGAGACGTACTTTCATCCTAGTGATTCTCAAACGAAAGGCGCACCTTTCTGTCTTAAATTGCAAAGGACATTGACTTTCGTGCTTGGCTTGTCCAAGTATCATAAGAAACAACAATAGGATTATAATCTCATCTATACCCCTGCTTACTACTAAATCTTCGTTTCCTGGGACTCCGATGTTCATTAGCAATTGGGGACAAATTAATTAAAGACTATATATTTTGAGAATATTTCAATAAATTTAATTTTTTTAACCATCCTTAAATTAAATTTTTTGTCTCTTAAATTTTTAAAGTTAGGTTTTCAAAACGCAAAAATATACTGTTTTAAATGCTGGAGAATGGTTATAAGGGAAGCATATTGGTTGCTGACTCAAGTTGTTTTATTTTTAATTGATAAGTTCGATGTGGAATACTAATGCAGAGTTCTATATACGCATGTCTCTGACATAGTTTATTCAATATATTCAATTTTATTATTGTTATTTCTTTTTATCTGGAACTCATTGCTGGTTTTAAAAAAGTCCTAATCCTCGAAGCCCTTGTGACCAGTGGCGTAGCTACCTATGGGCTAGGCGGGGCAGTGCCCCGGGGCCCTCAAGCTCAGGGGGCCCTCGTATCCTTACCAGAAATCTCGATCAAACTGAACTTTCGGAAATTTCTCCCATTTTCAAAATAAATATGACAGGTTACAACCCCACTTTAATCATGACAACTCAGTTGAGAGAAATTCAAAAGTTATGCCTAGGGAATTCCCCTAAACTCTTTTTGTAGTTGGCAGTGTTGTCAATTTGACGGATAGTGATATGTGCGTTTTATCATTCATCAATGTGCGTTTTATTGTGAATTCGAGTTAAGATTTTTTTTTCGAGAACGGTTAAAAAATTAATGCTGTATCAGGAGTAAGTAAGCTAATGTCAATAAACTTTTTTGTACTGGTCAATATAGTGGTTCAATTTTATTTGATTTTACCACTCATATTGATGTCCGTTAAGTCAATAAATCGTGTCAAATCTATAGATTTCGGCTCACTGTATAACGCGAAATATCGTGAAAAAATGCATGTCACCTGCAGTAGGTACATTAATTCAGGTCCGCGGGCAGGAGATCGTTCATGGTCTCTGTAATGCCTTTCCTTTCCAATAAATAAGCAGACCAGATTTTTAAAACAATAAAACTTAACTTTTTTTAAAAACAAAAGAAATAGGCATTGTTTTCCAGTAAGAGCTTCCAGCTCTTAGAATACCAAGGGAGACCCTCTTTCCCAGATAGCAAAGTAAGGTTTATTTTCACTAGACAAAAACCTTTTCATGTAAACCTAAAAAGGTTTTTTATGCGGTTTACGTGTAAACCGTCTAACCTTAAAACGAGGTCTGTGACAATCTGCTCTATTCTACGCACATTACCCTAATCCAAAACCTTGAGAAACCTTTTTTTTAACAACAATAATTCGAGGTCGTCTTAAGGGTTTCAAGCTTGAAAAAAATCCTTAAATAAAGCCTATCTTAAGGTGAATATTACCTTAATTTTAGGTAATTATAAGGTTTCTTTTTGCAACGTTTTCTATGCCCAGCTAAAATAAACCTTTTCATGTCATTTTTGTGCCAATGCAATTTGATCCTATCGCTAGTGTGACGTCAGCTATAACGTCTACTCCCAGAGGTCAGAGCTGCCAAAAGTTAGCTAAAATTTTTAAAATGGTAGCAAAATTAATATTGAAAATATATTTTCTGTTTTTAAAAAATTATCATTAACTTTTCTTGATCACCATAAAGATTTAAAAGCCTATTACATGTATAGAAATCTGATTCATTCTAAATTCGAGTGATTACGAAGTTAGGAAAGCATCAAATTCTTTTGATGAATAATTTGCTACTACTTTACTATTTTTGGCGGATCTTTAAGAGCTCTGATATTTTACAACTATATGTCACATTATGTATATTTCTCTTACATGGATTTTTATTCTACAAAAAATTAGATATTTTAGTGGGTATAGCAGAAAAAGTAGTTTGTATTCTCTTTTACACATTCTCTATTTATGTGATAACTTACCATTGACTTTATTCTCTTTAATGTAAAAAAGAAAGAATTTAAGTGATTTATTGCTTGAAGTACAGAGAAGTGTTAATATTTTCCTGTTATAGTAAGAAATTAACCGCTCAGAAAAAGTGAAAATTTCAAATATTTCTTTTTTGAGCTAAAAAAAATCTTTGCATATTTCCTTGTGTACTAGAAATTTCTTTGTTCGTGAAGTTTATAAATAAAGCTTTATATTTAAATTTAAACTCACTTCTTCCTTACTGAATTTAATTTTAATTTCCTATTTATTGATAATCACAATTTTATTGATAATCACCAGGAAGTCATTAAAAATGATAAAAATTAAGATTTATATGCTAAAATAGTTCAAATTTTTGTTCAACAAAATGAGACTGTAGGAAATATTTGAAAATTTTTCTTAGCAACGCTCATATTTTAAATCAATAAATTGGACACACAGAAAAATTACCTTAATTTTTATGCATGTAACAGGATAAAACAAAAATTAAACATTTAATTCATAGTGCTAACAACTGGCATCAATATTGTTTTCTTTGATATTATGGAAAAGCACTTTTTTTTTTTTTGTCTAGATAAATGGGACATTTCTTAATATTTTATCTATAGAAAATAAAAACCAGTTTTTATATTTTGAAGCTCAATTAGGTTAAAAATTAGTAAAAAACAATTGGATTTCAAATGTAGAAAATACAAGAGCAATAAATAGATTTTTAAGCAAATATTTATTCCATAAATAATTGTTGTATCAAATAAAAAAGTATGCATCAATATAAAAATATGTCAAAACAAAAATAAAAAATGAAGTTGTTAAACATTCAGGTCCTATTCAGTACATTCAGCAACCTCTCAGCAAGAGGTTATTCGAGCTCTCGTTTCTCTATAAAATAAAATGGAAAAATTTACAACAGTGATTTTGAAACTAGACTGTAAAAACAAAGAAGCAAAAATCCTGTATTATTATATTTATAGAAGTTCACTGATGACCAGAAAATTTCTTCGTGCTATCGGGAAAAAAAATAGTAACTAAATTTTTTGAAACAAAACTATTAAAAAATCTTCGTAAATAAGATTTTTTTTTTCTTCCTGCATATCAGATTATACACAGTTCAGTAAAATAAGTCTGTACAGTTGATGTCTAAAATTTAATTTTGCTTGTGGATCAAGAGATGTTGTTTACCATAGAAAATAGAATCGTGGTAGTCTTGTCATCTGATGAGAAGCGAGAGAACTTCATGTTCATTATGTGTGTTCATCATTGAACTTGTTGAATATCCTGTTTGTTGTTATTTTGATATCAAAGTTTTTAGTCGTCGAAGAGTAAAAACTCTGAACTAAATAAATAAATATGCATAATAATTAAGATCGAAACATTTTTCAGTAAATTTTTTTTGTAGTTTGTAAGAAAGTTAATTTTCTGTAGAAATGCCTGTAGGAAGACTAAAAAAATCTATCTTAATAGATTTTTTTCAGTGAAATACGAGGAAAAAAAAAAACAATTGCACACGAATCTGTTTATGAAGTTGTACTGTGACTCCGTTAATAATTTAAACATGAAACCAATCAATAAAAATAAATAAAAGTATTCGCGCATCCTGTTCGCATACAATAAAATAATAAATCTACTCCTGAGTTTGTTTGCGTGCCTACTTGTGAGCATTTCAGAGCTACAGAATTTAGTTTGATTTTTAATTTCCACACGAATTTGTTAACTTCATAGAGCAATAAGAGATAACAATTTTTAAAATTTTGATCGGATCTCATTTTACAATAATTTTTAGATTTTCAAATATTTTTATAAGATTTCATTTAACTGTTATTGGAATTTTTATTTTAATTTAAATGTTATCTCACACCCCATTAAAAATAATAACAGTTATCTTTATTACCATTAATAAATTATTAACAATGAAGAAATTTTCTTAAAAGTATATCATATTTTTAAACGTACTGTAAAAAGATTTTGCACAAATAAAACTCTTCATCTTTTTTCATAATTTATAGTTGCCAATAATTTAAAATATCAACTTCAAGTATCTTTTTGTATATAAAGAAAATATATATTAATGAACTAATCTATTAAATTTATCTGCTCAATAATATTTTAAAAGCAAAATGGTACATACCTTCTCCTTTTTCTAAATTTGGCTTGTAAAAGACAGTCACTTAAAGCTTCTCTAAATAAGTTTTCTTTATATGTATCAAAACACTGGATACAAACATCTAAAAAAAGTGAATAAATGCAAATGAAAATTTATAATTCTTCTCTGTGTATGTATGTATATATATATATATATATATATATATATATATATATATATATATATATATATATATATATATATATATATATATATATATATATATATATATATATATACAGTCGAACCCCGCTATAGTGAACCTGGGATATAGTGAACACTCGGATGTAGTGAACTTTTTTAGCGGTCCCGTCTATATTCCTATTTAAATAATGTTATTTTTAACGCTTATAGTGAACAGCTTAGAAGTTGGAAACTCGGTTATAGTGGACTCAAATTTCATTTCTTTAAATATCTTTTTCAGTCCTCCATCTTTAAACTTGTAGGTGTTGGGACTGAAAATGAATGCATTCCTATAAAATGTGTCATATTTCACTCCTTTATGCTTATCACTTTTAACTATACTGTAGTAAATGTCAAACAGATCATTTATCTTATACTCCCCCCTCCCTGACAAGCCTCGCTTTGTCTCTTTTCCTCAAGCTTGCTCTACAACTAATTAACTTGGCCACCTGCTGAATTTTTGGAATTTACTTATCTGTTCAAACCATATTCTTTACAAATCACCCCTTGACAATCAAGAAGGGGAACAATTTAACTCAATCTACTGCTGCTCTCTTCATATTCTTATATTATCTATTTGAGACAAGATTTTTATTTCAAAAGCAGTGAAAATGGCAAATTCTCTAAAGAGAAAATCGTTTTCGATAGAGGACAAAGTTAAAATTGTAAAGCGAAGATGGAACCAATCAATCGGCACTGTGTAAGGAATTTTCCTTGTCAAAATCTACAGTTTCAACCATTTGGAAAAATCGAAAGGCAATTCTTGCTGCATACGACAAAAACATGGTTTCATCGAAAAAACTGCGTGGAGCTGAAAGATAAAACGTAGAAGATGCTTTGTTAAAATGGTTCAAAATCTTGTAATTCAAAATCTTGTTCAAAATGTAAAAATCTTGCATTCTTTGCACATTGTAGATAAGAAAATTGATGAACTCTTTTTGAAATCAAATTGTGTTCAATCAAAAATCACAATTTTTTTTCATAAAAAGTGAAAATAAAACTAATATTTAGCGACGTAATTACTTTTTTCATCAATTTTTGCTTTATTATCTGCTAATTAGTTAATAATTTTTTAAATAACTTATGTAAAATTGCAAACCCAATTTTCAATCATTCAACTGTCTTATGCAAAAAATATTCTTCAAAAAATTTGGATATAGTGAACCATCTGTTATAGTGGACACATTACTGAGTCCGCAGACGGTTCACTATAGCGGGGTTTGACTGTATATATATATATAGCAAAATAAATAAATACAAAAGAAAAACAGAAAAAAATTAGAAAAAACAATAATTATCATTTATTGCGCATAAGCTGCAAGTAAATAGAACTCATAAGATAAGTTTAAAATGAAGTTAATTATTTTCGGTCTTTTAAAAAAACTTTATCCTTTTTTTTTTTTTTTTTTTTTTTTTTAAATTAACTAATTCTTTTTCTTTTCCAGTTGTTTGTCATTATTATTATTTCCCCCCATCCTTTTTTTCATTTGTCTGTAATTTTCCTTTGTTTTATCTTCATTTTAAACTATATATATATATATATATATATATATATATATATATATATATATTTCCAATGGCAAGGCAAAAGGTACAAATAGAAAGATGAAATAAAAAACGAATACAAATGTACGTAGGATAACAAAGAAAGAAGACGAAAGTCATTGCCTTAAAAGTTCTCTTGCTTCCCAATACCTTGAGGGCTCAGTGTGTCCATGAAGGGCCCCACATAGAAGCAGGTGGTCCCTGCCCCGATAAGACGCTTAGTCTGAATTCGTGCACTAGCTAGTCGGGAAGGGGTTAACATTTCGATTTATGATAACTTCCTATCAGCCAATAATATGGTAATAAATTGTGCTTATAGTAGACAGAAATCGATTAAAACATGCATTGACATATAGCACAGAGTTCCAATTTTAAATTGAGCATTCCAGCTACTAAGAAAGAAGTCAAATTTTCTATAGAAGATTATTCCTATAAGCAATACTTTCTACTTACAGTGGTTAGAAAACGAATAAAACACATATTATCCTGTTTAGAAATTAATGAGCTTAAGCTAATTGGAATGTTACCGAAATTCAAATTACAATCTTCTAGCCTTGCATAAACTCGAAAGTGAGTTAAGAAAACATTATATAAATTAAAATATTGATAATATTTACTTAAAATTTATTGAAATTTGGAAGAGAGCATGATATTTATTCAATGTCCCTTAGATTGTGTCGTCCCAAGCATAAATTTAAGTTTTAGATTCCTGAGTTAAATGTTAATTGATGATCTTAAAAAAAAATAAGAATACGTAAATTTAATACTTAATAATGAAAATGAAATACTATCAAACGGTGTACCTACTTTTTTTTGGTGCAAAGAAAAGCAAATATCTTTTAACTGGAAACAAAATAACAGAATATGAATAAAACTGAAACTCCAATTTCAACTTTTTATCGAGCAAGCAAACTCCAAGAATGTAAATGATCACCAGCAGTAATATTAGTGCTACGTTGCGCATGACGTAAGCAGCAGTTTTTAAGACAGTATTATGGGATGGAGGGGAATCAGGTTTAGAATAATTTTTTTAAGTTAAATTTAGTGAGATTATTTTTTATTTTTTTTATTTTTATTATTATTTTTAATCGAATGGGAATTTTGAACGTTAAGCATTGCCTTAAAGTTTCAGTACAGTAAGGCTAATAGAAGTTTTTCTAGTTTTTCAAAGAACTTTTTTTCAAATTTTATTTATTCCTTTTCCATTTTGATTTTATGTATTTTAGACGTATCCATCTAAAATAATTCTTTTAAATCTCTACTCTTCCTTTTAACGTCTTATTTATATTTGTTAGCAAATGCAAATAAGACGTTAAAAGGAAGAGTAGAGATTTAAAAGAATGTCTTCAGATTTTTTAAAACGACTTTAGTAAAATTTAATTAAACAGACTTTTAGCCTTCCCCTTTTAGAAAAAAGTATTTTTCTTTTATATCACTTCCTTTTAAATTTTTTTTTATACAATTTTTTTTTATTTTCAACAGTGTTTTGTTGAAAATGTATGTAAAAAAAATTTCACTCTAAAAAACTGATGCAAATTATCAGCAATGGTTAAACATTTACAAAAATACGAAATTTCAGCGAAATCGGTTGAATAGTTTCTGAGAAATCGAATTTTAAATACACGCAGGAACAATTCGACCGATTTAACTCAATTTTGTATTTTGCCATGTAAAATTACATACATTAAAATTTAATAAAATGTTGTATGCCTTACAATTCAAAAATTTTCCAGCTATTATTTAATAGCACGATAAAAAATAATAAATATCTACAAAAAAATTTTTTTTGCGTGCAATTATCTTTAGATAAACGAATTTTAAAATTATGTTCAAAAATTTTTCAACTTGTTTGAAAAGATCTCGATATATGGCGAAATACGCAAAAAGTAAAATTAGAATTAAGGGATCAGAACTTTGGATCGCTCTCCCGATCAAACTATGTGGACCATATTCCTCAGATTGCGGCTTCCCCCTATATTTTGGGGGTTCAAAATCTAAATACGTCTGAAAAAAGGTATGTTTATTCAGAAAAAATAAATTTTTGCGTCTGATTTCGTGAGTTAAAATATCGTCTGAACTAATTAATTAGCATATTTGAGATCACCCCTTCTAACCATTAAGATTGAGTAATAAAACGTGAAAATTCAATCATTAGATCAAAATCTATTCAGGGTGTCTGTCTTTTATTTTGCACACTATGCAGCGAGTTCTGTGAATAAAATGTTCTTAAATTCACTCCAAAGATATGATTAAAAAAAACTGTGGGTCTAGGTTTTGAATCCACCCAGCTTTAGAGCGGGTACCAGCTTGTCAGGGAAATAAATGCGGTTGGTGCACAATTGGTGCGGTTGGTGCTCAATTTTATTTTCCCCATCACTCCTCGTTAATCATAAATCGTGGAGTCTTAATGTCGATGACCCTGTAACTCACAATAGACTGTTGGACGAATTTTTTTCTGTATATAAATATTTTAAATAAAATTCTCTTCGCGCGGATATTTTATTGCTATACCATAATTAGGTTTGCAATAAGGTAAAATGAATGAGAGAAGGCCACACATTTTAAAGGAACAGCAACGCATAGGACGTCAATTTTAAACTCCAGATTCAAATTTTTTAAAATTTTTTTATTATTTTTTTATGAGACTATTTGAATGAAAAGTTTCTAAAAGAGAACTATTACTTATACTTGCGTCGAGAAACCTTTAAAAGAAAGTTTTCGTATTGTACTTTCGCAGACCTTAAAAAACAATCCAAAAACATGGTCTTATGCTCGTTTATTTGCTTTCCCTTAAATGAGGTCCTCTGCAAAATACTTTCTTAATATTTATTAATATTTTCGCTGAAAAGGTTCATATTTGCTTTATTTCGTTTCCTTTGAAAAAGGTTTTCGCTTAATATTTCTGCTAACCTAATCATGACAGCAAACAAAAATGCAAAAAATAAGGTTTACACTTTGCTTGTTTTTTAACCTAAATAACAATATTTTTTAAAAAAGATTTAAAAATCATTTTGTTTTCCTTTATGGAGGAAAGGTAGGAAATTGCAATATTTTTACGTCATTAAAAAAAGGTTTTTACTGCAAACCTTTTCGTGACAATGAAAATAAAGTTAAAACACAAGGTTGTCGTAAGGTTACATGCTTTCTGGGTTTCGATTATATCAAACATACATCTACCTTTCTTACAAAAATGCGACATCAATTTGGGCGAGGCGAGTAAAGTTTTAGCAGAGACCAAAGCGAAGTTTCAAATTTATAGAAATGATTTCGAATTATTCAAGTGCAAAGCCAGTGAAACTGCAAGAAAATATGGTATTGATACCCATTTTCAAGAAAAAAGGCAAAGAAAAGTTAAAAAACATTTTGATGAATTAGCTGCTGATCACCAATTTCCAAACCGAGAAAAAATATTTAAAATTGAGATTTTCAATAATGTACTAGACACAGTAATATCTCAATTAGATACACGTTTTATTGGTATGAGTGCAGTCTGTCATATATTCGATTTTCTAACACCAAAATTTTTATTACATGTTGATGAAGCAACTTTATTACGAAAGTGTGACGAATTCCAAAGAAAATATTCAGATATAATAGGCCCTAGTTTTTCACTTCAATTTATTAATATTTACTACCTAGTTTTACCTCAACCAACTCATGGACTGTTCACCAATTATGTAAGGAAATAATGAGCAAATATGGAGTACTAGAATGCGACCTAACGGAAGTATTTACAGCAATGTTATTATTCTTTACAATTCCTGTCACTTCTGCAGCAGCTGAAAGGTCATTTAGCAAATTAAAAATAAAAATAAATTATTTAAGAAATAATATGGGCCAAACTCGACTCCGACATTTATCACTAATAGCAATTGAAAACAAAACCGCATCAAGCCTGGATTTTAACGAAGTCATTGATACTTTTGCGAAAACTAAAGCTAGGAAAAAATTGTAAATATAATTGTTAATTAGTCAGTTGGTAGTCCCGACCTTCATATAGTCCCTTGAATCTTCTCTATTTCGTTTTATTAGCCAAACCTACACCAAGTATAAATTGTAATTTATGTTGTTACTGTTTAATATTTTTATTACCTGCCCTGCAGTGCACAAAAAGAGCTTAAGTAGCTTAGCATTTTTAAAGTATTTGTATATTTCATATTTTTATTTGATAAAACCTAATCAGTTTACGTAGCAGTGGGGCCCCATTTTTTAATTTGCCCCAGGGCCCTTGGTTATCTAGCTACGCCACTGCTTGTGACCCTTCCATGGGGGTCGCAAATCACATTGGGAGAGTGAAAATCGCAAAAAACGCATTCAGATTCTGAATCTAGAAGAGATTATAAGTGGAGGTCAGAAAATTTTACTTTGATAAAAAAGATAAAAGTTACTTTTTGCTACGTGGTCCATTTAAATCACCCGTTTATGCTACGAATAGGGCCACATCGGAGAATCTCATTTGTTGTTTTTTCGTCTTTTTTTGAAGGCATCAAATGCACATTAAACATTTTAGAGCGTGTCCGGGAATCATTTTTACGTCGTTGTAGAGTGTCGTAGTTAGTAGTGCCACTTCAAAAAACTCTTGCAATAATTAATTTAATCTTTTACATAGTTGGTTCACACCGTTTTTTGTTATTGTCTCACAGCGTGAAATCGAAACCTGCATGAGTTTTTCGCCATTTTTGTCCTCTCAACATCGTTTGAGATCCTATGTTCTATGGTGAGATTTCATCCTCCCAATGCCTTTTATCACCACTCAGAATTTGTCGGCCGAGTTTTAGAACATATTGAATAGTACGTTAAAAAAAATATACCATTTAACTTTCATTTTGAGGGTCAAGCATCTAAATTCGTAAAAAGAATTATATAAAAAAATATCAATAAATAATTTTTACTTCTCTAATTAATTAACATATTTAAGACAAAGTCCTCGAATCGTTAAGACTGCATATCTACATCTTAGTTTGTGAAAATTAGTTCAAAAGTTATTAAGGTGACCATTTATTTTCCCCCAATTCATGCTGCATGTTTTTCGAATTTCGTTTTAAAAGAGTACCAACAATCATACAAAGCTAACTTAAAAACGCAAGTATCCAATTAGCGAAAAAAAGTGAGCTCAAATAGAGAAACAGTCCAAAAGAAACTGCAGAAACAGTTTCGGGGTTGGGAAGCTGACGGTTCATATTTAATTTATTAATCTTTCATTTGTGAATGTTGTATTTCAAAAGTTCGTTTATCTTTATCGTTCATATAGTTCTAATCCCTTTTTTTTAAATATTACGTTGCATTTTAGTTGTACAATGCGCCAGAAAAAAAAAAAAGAACAACCCTGAATAACTTCTGATCTAATGATCGAATCTCCACGTTCTAGGTCTCATTCTATCTGGTTCAAGGGGGTGACTTCAAATATGCTAATTAATTAGTGCAGGTGATATTTTATGTTATGAAATCAGCTGCAAAAAGTGCTTTTTTTCTCAACGTATTCGGATTTTTGACCCCCAAAATATAGAGGGTAGCCGCAATCAGGGAAATATGGTTCCCAAATCTTGGCCAGGAAAGCAATCCAAAGTTTGAACTCCTTAATGTTAATTTTCGCCATATCTCGCACTGTATATTGTGAAATTCATAAGAAAGGCGTATTATTTGCTAGCTTATTCAATAACATTTTATAGTCTTGGGGGGGGGGGACTTTAGTGTAAAGATGCCCAAGCTAACTTGACGTAATTGTACTTAATCCCTGACCTTTAATCATGCAATAATTGATTACTACAATCCACAATAACAACAAGAGTGAAATAGGAAAATTTATTGCTGCTGTTTGCAACGACGTAAACGTGCAGTCAACAGAATTAGTTTAACGAATGAGTGTAACGTTTGACGCAGATTTTAAACATATTTTTCATACTTTTTTTCATTATTTTGTATTAATTTAAAACTAATTAAGTGAAAAATATTAGATTTAGCATTTTAAAAATTTATGGTTATGAAATACAGCATGAAAGTTATGTGTCTTTTTTGGCGTTGAAGCTAAAATATTCCAAGCACAGTTTACTTTCAAATAATAATTTTTTTTAAATTTTCATTTATTTGCAGCTATTTAAATTTAAGCGAAACAATTATTTATCGTTGAAATTACTTTAATTTACAAAATCAATTATTGATTAATTTTTGAATATGAGTGAAAAAAAATACTTTTTTCAAACTTCTTTTTTTTTTTATTTTTTATTTTTTATTTTAGTACAAACATTCCGATAATCTAACACAGTGTTCTCCAACCTTTTTATCACCGCTGACTTATCAACGTTTGATAATTTTACCGCGGCCAGCTAGGGGGAGGGGACGGATGAATGTTGATTGTTTTATTTTAGATTATTTTGATTTATTAATTTTAATTTAATTGTACTTAAACATACCTTCAAAATGAAATACAGTTACACCAAAAAATAAATATAAAGTGATTTAACATTTTAACTTACTTAGAACGTTAAATAAATTTTAATAAAGACCTTTTTTTTTAAATAAACAAAATTTTAATCGAACACAGATATTTTTAATTTGGGGTATAAACCTTGGAATTTAAATTCAGTTTCAATGAAATGGGCTGCCCGGTACCATTTGATCCACGGACCGGGGGTTTGGGGAACACTGATCTAACAGATTTTTTTAGTGACTATTAGACTGTTTTTTAAAATTAAAAAAATACCGAAATTTATTTTAGCTTGTAATTAAAAGGCCGTTTTATTTCTAAGAAAACATTTCAACATTTTATTTCTAAGAAAATATGATGGAAATTTCTGATGGTCCAACATGAACAAACCATCAAAACAAGTTGCTAATCTTATGTTAGACCATCATAAATCTGTCCGAATTCCTATATTGGGATGATGGTAGCTCATGTTGGTTCAAACATTTTATTTCTAAGAAAATATGATGGAAATTTCTGATGGTCCAACATGAACAAACCATCAAAACAAGTTGCTAATCTTATGTTGGACCATCATAAATCTGTCCGAATTCCTATATTGGGATGATGGTAGCTCATGTTGGTTCAAACATTTTATTTCTAAGAAAATATGATGGAAATTTCTGATGGTCCAACATGAACAAACCATCAAAACAAGTTGCTAATCTTATGTTGGACCATCATAAATCTGTCCGAATTCCTATATTGGGATAATGGTAGCTCATGTTGGTTCTAACATTTTATTTCTAAGAAAATAAGATGAAAATTTCTGATGGTCCAACATGAACAAACCATTAAAACAAGTTGCTAATCTTATGTTGAACCATCATAAATTTGTCCGTATTCCTACCTTGGGGTGATGGTGACTTATGTTGGTTACCATCAAATTTTGTGTTGGTCCATCAATGGAAAACCATCAAAAAGTTTGACTTGGGTTGATACGGGAGTTTCATTGTATTCTGGATTGAATTCAAAATTCCAAGGTTTCGAGTTGAACATTATTAATCGTAAACCCAAAAAAATTGGGTCCGCTGTTCAATGACAGTTATAATATAAAACAATTCCCGTAACAGCTCGTTATAGGCCAGGAGCGTCATGAAGGATAAGGGTCCACAAGCCACAAGCTCGTGACCAACGGTATGATTGTGGCAATGTGATCAGCACTGCGCACAGGTCGCCTTTTACTTCACAGACAAGCTGAAACTCATCGATCTGAAGGTGGGTGGGATTCAAGCAGCCACAGGGGATCGAACCTCAGTTCTTCACAATGACTGACAAAACACGAGCGATTAATCCTCAATTGGGCCGCGCTATTGGTCGAAAATGACATCACTGTTTGGAGAAAGGGACATGCTGTGTATTGCATATTATTTTGGCAACAGATTTTATATTTAGTTTTCAAACGTGCTCTATTTACACGTGGTATTGATGTTTTTATCTATTAATGTTTTCTTGTTTTTATTTATTTATGTTTCTTGTTATTATTAATTATGAATCAGGTTATTTGCGAATATTGCGAAAAAATATTTAAACAAAATAAAAATTTCTACGAGCATACGAGGGTTGCTATTTATATTTCTGGCCTTGGCAACAGTAAGTGTTGCTAGGCGACCGCAGACGATTTTAATCGAAAGTTTGATATTTTTAAACATAAATTCAGCAGACGATTTACCATTATAGCATCATTTGTGTTCTTGACAGTAAATTGAAAAGTTCTTCTCTTTCAAAAAATGGAATTGAATCGTGAACATTTTCGTGCTATTATTTTTCATAACTTTCGACGTGGATTGTAAAGACAAGAGTGCTTCGATGAACTTAATTCTTTATTCAGTGATAAAGCGCCATCCTACAGCACTGTAAAAAATTGGTATAACGAATTTGATCGTGGTCGATGTTCGATCCAGGACGAATCCCGTGCAGGTCATCCAAAATACGTTGTTGTGCCAGAAAAGATCGATGCTGTGCGTGAACTGATAAAGCAAGAACGTCATGTGACATACCGTGAGATAGAGGCGTCTTTGGACATTAGTATGACTAGCATCAATAAAATATTGCATGAACATTTGAGCGTAAAAAAAATTTGTTCGCGTTGGATCCCGCATAATCTGACAAATGCTCAAAAAAAGGCTCGTGTCGATTGGTGTAAGGAAATGTTGGAAAAATACGTTCAAGGTACATCAAAGGCTGTGTATAACATCTACACAGGTGACGAATCATGGATCTATGCATATGAGCCGGAAACAAAACAGCAATCAACTGTATGGGTCTTCCAAGACGAGGCAAAACCAACAAAAGTTGTTCGTGGAAGAAGCATATCGAAACAAATGATTGCCTGTTTCTTCGGCATTAACGGTCATGTGGCAACAGTGGCGTTAGAGCAACGCAGGACGGTCAATTCTGAATGGTACACGACCATTTGTTTGCCAGAAGTCATCGGAGAAATTCGAAAAAAGCAGAAGAACAGGCGAATCATTCTTCATCAAGACAATGCGAGCTCTCACACATCGACTCAAACAAAGGTATTTCTGACGGAGCGAAAGATCGAACTGATGGGTCATCCGCCGTACAGCCCTGATTTGGCACCCAATGACTTCTTCTTATTCCCACACATCAAAAATAAATTACGTGGACAACGATTTTCGACCCCCGAAGAAGCGGTTGAGGCATTCAAAACGCATGTTTTGGAGTTACCTCAATCGGACTGAAAAAAGTGCTTTGAAAATTGGTTCAAACGCATGCAAAAGTGTATTGATCATCATGGAGAATATTTTTAAAAACAATAAAACCAATTTCGATCCTACATATTTGTTTTTTCATTATTAGGCCAGAAATATAAATAGCAACCCTCGTATAAAAAACGTTTTTAAAGCTGATGTAAAAACTGGAAGTTTGAAAAGTCCTGTGAATGGTTGGGAAGTATGTTTCACAACTCGAATATTATTTAATGACAAGCCACTTATCAAAATCTCATAACATCGAAAATGTGGAAGAAAAGGAAGGGAACCAATTTGATTTCACGCCATGGACTACTGGGCCTGATCTAGAAATGCAGGAAGGGGGGGGCTAAGCACTGCATTTTTGTCATTACTTTAAACTAAATTTATATGTTGCTTGATTATGAAGTTCTTAAAATCATTCACAACACAACTAAATTACGATGTATTAGTAAATATGAGCTTATATTTACTTCAATTTTTGTTACTTTATAACTGTAAACAATAACGTAAGGAAAAAAAAAAAAAAAAAAAAAAAAAACGTATTTTTAATATTACTATAACATCCTATATTTGCAAAAACATTTATTATTTTTATTTATCTTGTTTTTAGCTTTGATGAATTTAAATCATTTGAAACATAAATATTGTCTGAAATACTGAAGAGGACATTTACTTATCTCCCCCACCCTAACGACGACATAATATTACGTAAATATATACACAAAAGTAATAAATTCTGAGCAAGCACGTGTGAATACGAAATTTGTCGCCAAAATCATACAAACACCAGCCAATAGCCACCATCTCCCTTCCCCCAAACAGTGATGCCATTTTCGACCAATAGCGTGATCCGGCCAAAGTGAGGTTTAATCGCTCGTCACGCTATTGGTCGAAAATGACATCACTGTTTGGGGGAAGGGACATGCTGTGTATTGCATAGTATTTTGACGACAGATCTTGATTTGGCGACAGATTTTATAATTAATTTTCAAACGCACTCTGTTTAAATTTGCTATTAATGTTTCTTCTTTTTTCAATTAATGTTTTCCTGTTTTTATTTGTTTTGTTTATGTTTCAAATGTTTATAATGTGAACGGCAGGCAATTAAAGAAATATTACTTTGAATAATTAAAATTTTGAAAAATAATAAAGACAGTATTCTCATTTTGCTCAGTTTTGTGGTAATTTTTATTAGAATCTAAGTAATTGATTTTAAACTATACTGCTTTTACTTCATGGGCAACTAGGGCTGATCCAGAAATGCAGGGGGAAGGGAAGCTAAGCACAGAATTTTGGTCATTAATTTAAACTAAATGTAAGTGTTGTTTGATTATGAAGTTCTTAAAATTATTCCGAACACAACTAAATTCCGATGTATTAGTATTTCAGTTAAACATGTCTACAACGATAATTTTTCCTCTTTTGATAGTTGATAGTTCTATTCCGATTTTTCTACCGTTGGAAAACGACTCCCCATCGAGCCTAAATGTGAGATAACAAAATGTTTTTTTGTTTTTTTTTTCATCTCCTTTGTATGTAATATTCTTTCGTTGTTTCTGAGAAAAAAAAGCCACTTTAAGGGGAAATTAGAGCAGTAGAAATGGGTGAAGGGGTATTGTAGGAGGGAGAGAGCTTCGTCAGAAAAACGGGTGGCACATTGACGAGACATCGATGCGGCAGCGACACGACAAGAGGGGAATTCCTATTCAATAGCATTAGGATGCGCAGAGGTAATGTGCGCGTCTTAATGCTGTTGAATAGGAATTCCCCTCTTGTCGTGTCACTGTCTCATCGATGTCTCGTCAATGTGTGGGGGAGGGGGAGTTTCTCGCCAATGATGATATCCCTGCTTTAAAAAGAACACTCCGAAGGTTAATCGTCTTGCTTTCCTCACCAGTCATTAGCTGCATCGTTACTCACTACGGACTGGCATGTTTTCCTTGCAATAAAGTTAATTTTAATTTTGAAGTGATGGCTCGTAAAGCATTATCTTTTGAAGAAAAATTAAATGTCATATCGGAAATTGATCAAGGATTGAAGCAAGTTGACGCTGCTAAGAAATATGGGATTTCACAATCAACAATAGCTACTTTTTTGAAGAAAAGAAAAGATATCGAAGATGCTGTGGAAGGAAGCAAAATTGATGGTAAAAGGAAAAGATTTAAATGTGCAGTTAATGAGGATGTAGACAAAGCTACCCTAAGATGGTTCCACGAAATGAGACAACAAAATGTGCCAATTAGTGGTCCAATGATTGCAGAAAAAGCAAGAACATTTGCGTCTTTGCTAGGCAACAACGAGTTTAAAGCCAGCAATGGGTGGATTACATCATTTCGAGAACGTCATGGTATTGTTTTTAAAACCATCTCAGGTGAAGAAAAGTCAGTTCCAGTCAATGATGTTGCATCCTGGAAGCAACGAGAAAAAGAGACTATTGAGAAAACTTATTCTCCAGAAAACGTGTACAATGCTGATGAAACTGGCTTATTTTATCAGCTCATGCCAGATAAAACAATGGCATTTAAGGGAGAAAATTGTAAAGGCGGTAAAAAATCAAAACAGAGGTTAACTGTTCTACTTTGTGCAAACAGTACTTGAACCGATAAACTGAAGCCGTTCGTTATAGGCAAATACGCTAAACCTAGATGTTTTAAGAATGTGAAAAGTTTATCAGTTGACTATAAGGCAAACAAAAGAGCCTGGATGACAGAAGAAATATTTAACAACTGGCTGCTTGATGTGGATAAGGAGATGAAAAGAAAGAAGAAAAAAATAGCTCTCTTATTTGACAACTGCACTCCTCACAACAATCCTCCGAGTTTGAAAAATATAAAATTGTTTTATTTTCCCCCAAATTGCACGTCGATTCTACAGCCATTAGATTTGGGAATAATAAAATGTTTCAAAGGATACTATCGAAAAAGATTAGTTCAGAACGTTGTTTATAATCTGGATAATAAACTCCCAAATCCTTATGCAGTTGATGTAAAAAATGCATGTGATTGGATTTCCGGAGGGTGGAATTCATTGACACAATCCACCATCCAGAATTGTTGGAAGAAAGCTTCTTTCTTTCAGGATAAAAGCAACGGAAACGCAGAAACTGAGCTTACTGAAATCACTCATGAAGAAGAAAAATGTGTGGCAGGCTTAAATTCGATTGTCAGTGATTTCCAAAGATCATCTAATACATCATTTCTATTTAACGCAGATGAATTTTTAAATTTAGATAATGATGTGTTGGTTTTCAGTGGTGCAAGTGATAAAGAGATTTTAGCAGAAGTTATCCCGGGTGATCAAAGTGATGAGGAAGAAGCAGCTGACTGTTCAGCTGACAAAACAGGACTCAAATTTCACCCGAGAATGCCATATTGCTAATTAACACTTTGCAAGATTTTGTTGCAACATTACCAAATGTAACTGATGTTCATTTGAATTCATTAGATGGACTGAAATCTATGTGCATGGAAATGGCAATTGCTTCCAAAAATAAGCAAACAAAACTAACCGATTATTTTTCTAAATAATTTCTGTTTTGATTCATAAAATTGTAAGTAAATTTTTCTTGTTTGCTGTTTCATAATTCTAAGTAAAATTTTCATTTGGAGCCTATAAAAGAAGTTTAATTTATCATTAGTTTTAAACGTATACTTTTAAATTTCAAACCTGTCTATAACGATAACCTGCCTATAACAATATTTTATTTAGGACCCTACAATATCGTTATAGACAGTTTTTACTGTATTACGTAAACATTTACAAGGTAGAACTAAATTCCGAGCGAGCACGTGTGAATACGAAATTTGTCGCCAAAATCATACAAACACCAGCCAATATCTGCCATCTCCCTTCCCTAAAATACAGTGATGTCATTTTCGACCAATAGCGTGATCAAGCCCAAGTGAGGATTAATCGCTCGTACGCTAACCGCTCGACCATCTAGCCGGCACATTTATTTTCTTTCTTTTTCAGTTTTATATTAATGGAATCCATATTGCAGCTCGTTTATTTTTCAATTTATGTATGCATTAAAACTGGTTTAGGTCAATTTATGATTTAATTAAGAATTAGTTGCCGCTACAGACCTGTGAATTCAACTGTCTAACATAAAACCAAACGATGTGAATGAAAAAAAAAAAAAATTTCATTTTTCATTCATTCACAAATATTTTCAAAATAATTTATAGTCCTTTGTTAATTAATATATTCACAATTGTTAATGAAATATATTTATTAAGTCTAAGGGTTTCGACAAATAAAAGTCAGTCTTTTAGGATCAATAATATATATATATATATATATATATATATATATATATATATATATATATATATATATATATATATATATATATATATATATATATATATATATATATATATATATATATATATATATATATATATATATAAATATATATATATTTGTACGGCTGATCTATGGTAGGATACACTATGAAATTAAATTCCGGATGCGGTTCATGCTATTAAAAGAAAAAAATAATAATAATGAAACCTGGTTTAAAAAAACAAAATAAAAATATGTTATTTTTAGCATATTATTCTCCTTTTTTCTTGCGGAAACTAAATGAAAAGATAATCGATTTAGTATCCGTCTTTTGAATGTTTATTCTCCTTTCCGGTTTGAGGTATGAGTGAATATAATGAGATTTTGTTATCCACCACAGGAAGGAAGTTTCAGAAGAAATTCTTTATCGTGGACCTTGAAATGACCATTTAAACTAATTGACTCAAACTAATTGTGCAAGGAACTAATTACCTTTTTTTATAATTTTAACAAAACGGATATTTAATTTAAATGAATGATTCTTCTAAAAAAGATTATTTTATTACCGGCGTTAAACTGCCGATTCAATGTTCAACTCCGTAGCCTTGCAGTTTTTACCTCAATCCAGAAGACAAGAAAAATACTGGATCAAGCATTGAAACAAACTAGATTTTTTTTAATGCAACTAACCCGTATTTAAGTTAAATGAGAGGAAAACCACGAAAACCTCCTACGGTGAGTCCGACGGCAAGATGAGGATTCTAACCTATGATCCGTCTACCACTGAGGATATTTTACGTCAACACTGTAGTCGCTGCGAGCCTGGAGCAGAATTTATTTAAGCAATTCAACCTTCGAACCTGGGACACCTCATTTGGAGGTGAATGCTCTATCCCCTGAGCCACCACGGCTCAAGAAGATAATTATACTAGACCTAAAAACGCAGATATTATGCTTTTATTTAAAATCAAAATTAAAAACCCACCTTCGGAAACCAGATGGTCAGCTCTCGCAAACTTATCGTTTTGGGGTCCCTAATGGCCTAATAATTTTCCTCTAAGTGGAAAAATGTCACCAAATTGGCAAGTTTTTAAAAAAAGTTGGAAAAAAAAAACTGAAGCTTTGTTAAAATTGTAGCTTTGTTTCAGGTTTAAGACACTTAAATTGTGGTCTTCCCACCTTTATTTATTTCACACGGCATTTATTTCATGTTACAAAATTCGACCGACAAATTCAGAAAGATGATAAAAGATATCAAGAGGATGACAATTTTTCCACAGAATCACGCTGAAATTAAGAAAAGCATGAGAAACACACGCAGTTTTTGAATCTAGAGGAAACGATAAATACCAATCAGTTGATGATTTCATGTGCCATCTAAACGTTTGAATGTTATTCGCTTTGAAGTGACTTTATCCTATGAGGTCACATTAAATCACTAGTTCAGGTTCATACGATACCTACAGACACACCGAAGAATGTGATAGCGAGAGGATTGTTCTTCGCATCAAAAGCACACCAGCAAGTTTGCAGTAATTTTTGTAATTATTTTTCATTGTGACGTCGAAACCATCAGGAGTATTTCGGTTGTTTTCATTCTCTCAGCATTAGCTTACGATCCCATGTTCTACATGAACATTCCTCATTGTCATTCACCTGCACAAAATAACCACTCTGTAATTCCAAACTTCTCCATGATGTCCTCGGCGGCACCATTGCTTTAAATCCTCGGTATTATTATAAGTGTAAATCGGAGGATTAAAAATCTTTCTCGAACTCACCTGCAGTGGTCAGTTGCTTTGGTAAAAATCTTTTCTTCCCGATTTCACATAGTAATTGACAATGAGAAAGGGGCGGAATCACTTAACTGTTTCGTTTTGTATGTTTGTTTGCCTCATAAGTAAGGTGATCTCCGTAACAAAGAAAGAGGTTCAACCGGGTTATGCTTCGTGTATTTATGAGGAAGGGAAAACCACTTCGCATGATTCCGAACAGTTTTTTATTTAACTTCAGAGCAAAAAAGAGACTTTTATTATGAGGAGAAAATTTTCGTTTTGTAAAAATGTATTTGTTTTTTGATGTTTTGGAAACTAACATTTGAAATGTCATGGTTTATTCTAGATTTACTTGAACTTACTTTTACAAGCAACTTTTATTTACTTTTACAAACTTTAAAAGAACAATGGAGCTGAAACAGGATTTGCCATGAAAAGTTTCTCCTATTAAAGCGTCTTCTTAAAGTCTGCAGAAATAATGATAACAGGATAAAGAAAACTTCTCATCGGCGTAATCCTAAGTAATTGTGCAATCATTTGTTAGTATTTTGACATATTGAATTTTTTTTCATGATTTGAAATCTCTATGGTTTACTTTAAGTTCACCTGAACTCATTTTTTCTGTACTTCATATTTACTTAGGTGAAAAAGAATTTATCACAAAAGGTTTCTATCACGCTGTAGCTTCCTCTTAACATGGTTTTTCGAAGCTTTACCGCCAAGGAAAATAAAAAATGGTACAGTTTAGATGACGCAATTTAATTTTAAGCTGTATATCCCATCTTGCTGTAAAGGGCTTCTGGACTTCAGAACGGACAAATAATTGAAATATTTTAAAAGTTCTAAACTTTTTTTAAAAATCGCCGATTTGGTGGCACTTCTTCATCGAGCTGTAAATTATTAAAATCAAGGCTTATTCTTTTTTTTTTTTTTTTTTTTTTTTTTTTTTTTTCAAATTTCCTGCGCTTAGATAATGCAACATTGTATTAAGTCTTTTGATATTATAGCCCCAAAACGCTTTTTTTTCTTCTCAAAACTGCGACTTTTCTTAATATTAACGTTCTGCGCCATTTTCAGAATAAATACAAAACACGATAACAAAACTAAAGATAACCGAAGATAGGCTAAACTTGACCTAAAAAGTCATGAGCAACTATAGCAAACTCACGGCAGCTATAAAAATAAAATATCAATCGGAAAAAAAAAAAAAAAAAATTCCGGGCGAATACTGAACATTCAAAAAGTAGTCTTTAGTTACCATTCGTTGATTTGACTGATGATTGTGTGGTTTATAACATACGTAGATTCACAAGTTCAGCCCCTTTAACTGCGCAATCGCAAACCTGAAAAGAATGCGCGCAACATTTTCTTACAACCTCCCAGGAAATGAGTTAAGTTGTTAAGTTTTATTATTTCTTAGTATCCTTCTGACCCCAATAAAATAAAAAGCAATTATCATGCATTTAATTGTTGTTATTTTATTGGTAATAAATGCAGTCATTGGTGAACAGTGCACTCAAACTAGCAATTGCAAATGTAAATTTACAAATGGAAGTGTCATAGATCTGACCAGTTTAGGATATCATCACGAAGCCAGGTGACTCATTAAATTTATATTATTTTATTC
Organism: Parasteatoda lunata; assembly: GCA_949128135.1. Classification (NCBI taxonomy): domain Eukaryota; kingdom Metazoa; phylum Arthropoda; class Arachnida; order Araneae; family Theridiidae; genus Parasteatoda; species Parasteatoda lunata. The sequence goes on from OX421976.1 coordinate 21,041,757, forward strand.
TTGATAAGCTCGTTTTGTTTATTTTAATAACACAAGTTTTATATTACTTCAGTGTTTTCCGCAATCTCTGCCATTAATATACACTTTTAAAACATTTACCAAAAATGCACTACTGAAATTTTCCCTGTATTCACTTTTTTCTAGATGAACACCAAGAGAAGGCATAATTTATGAACCGTTTGTCACGCAGAATAATTTTATTCAACGCATTTTTTATACTTTTTTTTTGTATTAATTTAGGACAAAATAAGTAAAAAATATTATATTAAATATTTAAATAATGTTATACACCGGTGTCCTTTTCTGAGTTAAAGGTAAAATCTTACAAAAACCGATTACTTCCAAACAATATTTTTTTCGGCCGGGTTGGCAGGACGTTGAGCTTGTGTTCGTGAGAAATTGAGTTCGCATCCCTCCGGCCAATGAACTCCCATGTATTAAATAGTGACTGGTAAACTTTTAATCTGTCTGGGTCGCAAAGTCCTCCTTGTTCCCATATCTGGGAGAAGTTAATTGGAAATAGGTCGTTCTCTGGTTCAGGTCAAAATTACGATCTGTGGAAGAATGAATGGAGTATGATTGGGTCTTTCCTGTAAAACAAGCTGTGACGCATGTGTGTCTGAAGTTGTACTTTTGGTCATAGATAGCGCAACTTAAAAGCAAGAAACGCTCCCTCTGTCTTCAAAATATATTCTTTTTATTGAAAAAAAAAAAAAAAACAGTTTGAAATATAAAGCTCTTTGATTTTAAAATTATCTTTACTGCATGAAACTTCTCTATTAAAAATGTTCCATTGTTTTAACTCTTGTTTTAAAACATGTGAGAGAGATAACTTGCAGCTGAAATTTTGACAAATTTTCCACTAGCTAGAATACTAAAATTTCAACTGGAGCTCTGTACATGATGACAAAACAATCCTTCCCTGGCTGTAACAAGAATTCATAGCCAATCCAATTTTCCATTCATTTCTCACTAGCTTCAAATCTCAACTGTTTACAGTACAAGAAACAATAATTGATTCCTGACAGATACAAGTCATTCTAAGTCAAAAATTTTATCATTTACTGAAATTTCGACTGTATTTCTGTTCGCCATGACTAAAGCAAGTTTCGATCCTGTATCGCCTAAAGGATTTTGGCACCAGTAGGTATTTTCCTCCCTTTCTGACAAGCTAGAATGCTCTAAATTTAATTAAAAATAGTAATTAGCAATAAGCAGACAAAATTTTGAGCACATTAGGATATTTACAAATTAATAAACACAAAACTAAAGAAAATTATGAATTTAAAAAAAAAAGGTTTTAAAAACCACGTTTTTCAAAGGATTTTTTAAAAAAAAGCAATTTCGTCACTCCTTTAAGTTCGCTTTAACTTTTTTTTAAAACTTTTTTCTTTGGTTAACGCTCTATATTTCTCAGTTTAAATAATTTAAAAATATTTTTCTTCGCCCATTAAAAAAAACTTTTTGCTTCATTATTTATAAAAAGTTGTTTTTGTATACCTAGACCTGAATCCCAAAAATTAGTTAATGCATTAAACTATACTTAAAACTGATTAGTTCCAATAAAATGTAGTTTTTTTCAGCAATATGCTGTCTTGAATATTTGTCATTTTTATTTTTTTTTTCCCGTTAGGTTTAAGCATTTAACAGCTCAATCTAAAAAGGACAACTTTAAATACTACTACAATCCCTGTTTTCCTTTTACCCTTGGTGGAGCGTGCATTGATGTAGCTGTGAGTATACAACGCATTTGTTTCTGCTTTATTCCTTAATGTTACAAATAAATAATTCTTTAAAAAGTTTGTAATTTGAAAATTTTTTTTAACCATGACTGTCAACTCAATTTGTTATATTTTTTACTAATACTTAATTTTTAAAAAAAATCTCCAGGTATTAACACATTACAGAAACATTTTTGGAATTGGAAAAAGTCTTGAAAATTGCATCTGAGTTAGATTTTTTTTAAACTGAAAATTTTTTTAAGAAAATGCAAGAAATGAGTTTTGAATAAAACCGAAGATAATTTACTCGCCCATTAAAATCTCGATCATTTTACAAATTGGCAATTTCATAAAATTATCATTTTTTTTCTAATTCATCGATATCTATATTAAAAACAATTACTGTCATCGCTATCACTTCTGATTCAAAAAGTTTTTGAAGCAAATGCTTCTCACTCTAATACAGCATTTATAATAATAAAAAATTATAAAATTTTGCATGTTTTTAGAGAAATGTTTAAGCAACATAACAATTAGAGAAAAAAAAATTATATTGATCAGAACGTATAAGCTTTTGAGATATTTTGTGAAAAAAATGTGGTTCCACCTTCTCAATTCAGTATGAAGAAAACAATTAATCATGATATCGGATAATTATTTATTATTAAAAAATACATGAATTATGATTTTTGGTGGTCACATTTTTCTAAATTTGAATACTTGAAACACGTTTTCATATAGCATTTAAAGTTTGAATTAATTTTGGAGATAAAATTTTCCAGTTTTGCTTTAAAAAAATTTATAAATAAATAACAACTATGTAGTTGAAAAAAAAAAATACTTACGAATTTTAAAGTCTGGTTTTTTTGACAGAATATAACTCTTTCTTTTTTTCAACTAGGTTTGTCAAGCTGAATTCTCTTCCTCGCCCAAAAACATCCAGCTTTGGGATTGTGGTAATGATAATAATGAATTTATATGGAATACAGACCGTAACGCTTATACTTTAGTGTATACAGCACATAATCATAGCGACGAAAGGTAAGGGATTAGTTCAAAAATATTCTATTTTCAGAGGGAGAAAAACACCAGGAATAACTTTTGAATCGGATCTTCACGTTCAATCACAATTAATGGTTCAAGGGGTTGACCTCAAATATGCTAATTAGTCAGTGCAGACGATATCTTAAGTAACGAAATAAGATTCAAAATGTACTTTCTTTGAATAAACATACCTTTTTTCGACGGATTAGGATTTCTGACCCTAGAAATGCAGTGGGTAGCCGCAATCTGGGAAATATGGTCCCAAATAATTTGGGCAGGAGAACGGTCCAAAGTTTGGACCCCTTGAGGTTAATTATACTTTTTGTCTATTTCAACAGATTTGGAGATATTCTTAAGCACGAGCGCGAATTGAAATATTTTCGCATGCAATTATTCAACTTTTATTATTTATTTATTATTTTTATTATTTATTTAATAATGGCCAGAAAAAATTTCAATTTGTAAGATATAAATCATTTTTACATTATTTTAAAGAATGTTATTTTATACGGCAAAGTACAACATTTCAACGAAGTCGGTCGAATAGTTAGTGAGCAATCGTATTTTTTTTAAAAAAAAGTTAGATATTTAAACTTCAAATTAGCAAGACCTCAGTATTTTACCAATTTCGTTTAAATTTTTTATTTTTTTATTTATTTTTTTTTCATATTACACCCTTTAAAATGATGTGATGTAAAAATCAGCCTATCTTGCAATTCAAAATTTTTTAGACTATTATTAAATAAAATAAATAATTCTTGAAAAATTTATTGTGTGGAATCATATCTTTGGAAGAACGAATTTCATAATTGTGAATAAAAATTTTCAATTCGCTTAAAAAATTCTCGATATAAGTCGAAATAAGCAAAAAATATAATTAACATTAAGGGATCCAAACTTTCTACCGCTATTTACTCCTGACCAAACTATTGGGACTATATTTGGGGGGTTAGAAATCCGAATCCGTCAAAACAAAAGTATGTTTATTCAAAGGAAGTACGTATTTGTGTCTGATGTCGTAATTTAAAATATCGTTTACACTACCATTAAGATAGAGTCCTTCAACGTGAAGATCCAATTATTTTCTTAAAAAGATTTTCAGGGAGATTTCCCCCCCCCCTTCTCATAGGGTTGTTTTAATTATTTTCTAGGAGTTTTTTTTAGTTAGGACTTTTTTTTTAAAACCAGTAATGATTTTTGAAACCTGTAATAGATTTGAATCCAACCAATAATTCATTAGTTATTATTTACGAAGGTTATTTTTATGAAATTATTTATGTAAATTTGCTATAAAAAAGAAATGGCAAATTTTAAAAAATATTTTTTTTTCTCCATAAATTAAATAAATTACTAAAGCATTTACAAATGATAGCATCAGTATTTCTCATAGAGTTTTGAAATTCTAAACAAAATAATCTAATTCAAGAAAGTAGAATTATTCTTTGATAAACATTATCTAAGTTTATAACAGTTCTTTTGCGAAATAATTTAATTCGGCTTATTTTTTACAATTTCAACTCACACGGAAAAATCATCAATCTAAAGCCAGCGCTGTTAGCTGTCTATGCATATTTTGAAAATGGAGCAAAACATCATTATGGAGAAAAGTGACAGTTTTGTGAAAATGAAAAGTGTTTGTGGTCTAACTGTTTTAATATTTAAAAACTCACTCTAATCCTGCATTACTTGGGCTCATAAAAATTTGCAAAATATGAGAATAAGGCAATTTTTAAAGAAGTTTAATAATTTTTGAAATATTTAAGTTATGTGTCTGTTTAAAAGCCCAAATAATTCTTCATGGCAAGTTAATATATATACGAGGGTTGCTATTTATATTTCTGGCCTTGGTAAAAGTAAGTGTTGCTAGGCGACCGCAGACGATTTTAATCGAAAGTTTGATATTTTTAAACATAAATTCAGCAGACGATTTACCATTATAGCTTCATTTGTGTTGTTGAAAGTAAATTGAAAAGTTCTTCTCTTTCAAAAAATGGAATTGAATCGTGAACATTTTCGTGCCATTATTTTTCATAACTTTCGACGTGGATTGTCAAGACAAGAGTGCTTCGATGAACTTAATTCTTTATTCAGCGATAAAGCGCCATCCTACAGCACTGTAAAAAAATTGGTATAACGAATTTAATCGTGGTCGATGTTCGATCCAGGACGAATCCCGTGCAGGTCGTCCAAAATCCGTTGTTGTGCCAGAAAAGATCGATGCTGTGCGTGAACTGATAAAGCAAGATCGTCATGTGACATACCGTGAGATAGAGGCGTCTTTGGACATTAGTATGACTAGCATCAATAAAATATTGCATGAACATTTGAGCGTAAAAAAAATTTGTTCGCGCTGGATCCCGCATAATCTGACAAACGCTCAAAAAAAGGCTCGTGTCGATTGGTGCAAGGAAATGTTATAAAAATACGTTCAAGGTACATCAAAGGCTGTGTATAACATCTACACAGGTGACGAATGATGGATCTATGCATATGAGCCGGAAACAAAACAGCAATCAACTGTATGGGTCTTCCAAGACGAGGAAAAACCAACAAAAGTTGTTCGAGGAAGAAGCACATCGAAACAAATGATTGCCTGTTTCTTCGGCATTAACGGTCATGTGGCAACAGTGGCGTTAGAGCAACGCAGGACGGTCAATTCTGAATGGTACATGACCATTTGTTTGCCAGAAGTCATCGGAGAAATTCGAAAAAAGCAGAAGAACAGGCGAATCATTCTTCATCATGACAATGCGAGCTCTCACACATCGACTCAAACAAAGGCATTTCTGACGGAGCAAAAGATCGAACTGATGGGTCATCCGCCGTACAGCCCTGATTTGGCACCCAATGACTTCTTCTTATTCACACACATCAAAAATAAATTACGTGGACAACGATTTTCGACCCCCGAAGAAGCGGTTGATGCATTTAAAACGCATGTTTTGGAGTTAGCTCAATCGGACTGAAAAAGTGCTTTGAAAATTGGTTCAAACGCATGCAAAAGTGTATTGATCATCATGGAGAATATTTTGAAAAACAATAAAACCAATTTCGATCCTACATATTTTTTTTTTCATTATTAGGCCAGAAATATAAATAGCAACCCTCGTATAGTTTATAATCATCGCATCGCTTCGACTGTAAGGCATGTAAATTATGGCATTTTTATTTTCCTTAACGACAGAGCTTCGAAAAGAAGCGTTAAAGGATGAAGATTACTCGTTTGTGTGAATTTCGGTAATATGCAGTGTAAAAAAAATCTATAAATTTAGAGCTATGTAAATTTACGAAAATTTTTTTTGTAACTGGCCTGCCAGAATAAAACTGCTTATTTCACAGAAAAATACTGTTATTTTTAGACGCCTGTTTTTTAAGCAGATAAGTACTGTCATTTTAACAAAAAAATCTTTAACATAACATTGTGGTTGTGTGCATTGGGAGAGCAGAATTCATACAACCAGTCGACGTTGTAATTCGAATCTGGTCTTATGTATTAAAATAATATTTAAATGTAAAACATTTAAAACTATATTGACCAACCCGTATTAAAATGTCTGGCAACTTAACTTACCTAAGAGTTTAACCTGTTACGGTTAAAGTAACAAATCCGGCTATTAAACCAAATACAATCCAAAAACAAAGTTATAATACTTGAGGTATGAAAAAAACTAAACAATTATTAATCCAATTCAATCCGGTTATTATTCATACTAACCGGTCAATATTAATAAAAACCGCTTATTTTGGTCAAAGTGAGAAATATCGCAAATTATTCACTTTAACCGGTTATTGATTCTAATAACCAATGAAGTTTGTTCAGTGTGATTAAACTGTTTATTTTGACTTCATTGGGACATGGGTTTGCTTCTTTGTATATATGTGTTACGGTTAAAGGGATAAATCCGGTTATTATTCATACTAACCGGTCAATATTAATAAAAACCGCTTCTTTTGGTCAAAGTGAGAAATATCGCAAATTATTCACTTTAACCGGTTATTGATTCTAATAACCAATGAAGTTTGTTCAGTGTGATTAAACTGTTTATTTTGACTTCATTGGGACATGAGTGCGCTTCTTTGTATATATGTGTTACGGTTAAAGTGATAAATCCGGTTATTGTTAATACTAACCGGTCAATATTAATAAAAACCGCTTCTTTTGGTCAAAGTGAGAAATATCGCAAATTATTCACTTTAACCGGTTATTGTTTCTAATAACCAATGAAGTTTGATCACTGTGATTAAACTGTTTATTTTGACTTCATTGGGACGTGGGTTTGCCTCTTTGTATATATGTGTTACGGTTAAAGTGATAAATCCGGTTATTGTTAATACTAACCGGTCAATATTAATAAAAACCGCTTCTTTTGGTCAAAGTGAGAAATATCGCAAATTATTCACTTTAACCGGTTATTGTTTCTAATAACCAATGAAGTTTGATCACTGTGATTAAACTGTTTATTTTGACTTCATTGGGACGTGGGTGTGCTTCTTTGTATATATGTGTTACGGTTAAAGTGATAAATCCGGTTATTGTTAATACTAACCGGTCAATATTAATAAAAACCGCTTCTTTTGGTCAAAGTGAGAAATAAAAAGGAGAGATTTCCGTATCGTGATCTGTGGCAGAATAATCGTCTAGTTTTGGCAACTTCCGGGCAGAGGTCCGCGAGAAACTAAAAAAAAAAAATAAATAAATAAAAGTAACTCTAAACTTATATCTGTTTAAGAAGGTGGAACAAATTTGTTTTCAGACATTAATAGATTGTTTATTACAGGAAAACTATTGTTGAACTTATGTGCTCCAAGGAAAAAACAACACCATTGTTAGAGATTAAAGGAGAGCTAAAAACGAGGGTTTACGTAAATATATTGTTAATAAACTTTTCTCTTTCCGCAAAAAGTTTTTAACAAAATAATACACTTCTTGTGACATATTTGTATATTTATAGTGTATATTCTAGTTTTTTCCCATGCTTTTTATTTTGTAAACGTTTTTATTTATGAAGGAGAATGTAGTCTTTTTTTTCTTCTTTAGATTGTACAGTACGCAAAAAAAAGGACTACCTTGAATAACTTTTGAAATAATGATTAGATCTTCACATAATAGATCTTCACATTTTAGAAATCAATCTTAATGGTTCGAGGGGGTGACCTCAAATATGCTAATTGATTAGTGCAGACGATATTTTAAGTTACGAAATCAGATACGAAAACGTACGTAATACCCCCTTTTTTTTTCAAAAGATTTGGATTTCTTAACCCCGAAATATAGGAGGTAGCTGCAATCTGGAAAATACGATGACGAAAATACGATAGTTTGGACAGGAGAGGAGTTCAAAGTTTAAACTCCTTAATGTTAATTTGATTTTTTACATATTTCGCTATAACTTAAGAACTTTTTAAGCAAATTGAAAAAATTTTTCACACAATTATAAGATTCGTTTGTCAAAAGATAATTCCATGCAAAAAAAATTTTTTTTCAATATTTATTATTTTTTATTATGTTATTAATGGTAATCAAAACAATATGAATTATAAGACATTAAATTTTTTACGTCATTTTAAAAATTTTAATTTTACAAGGCAAAATACGAAATTTATGCGAAATCGATCAAAAGTTCCCGAGAAATCAAATTTTAAAAAAGTCGTATATTTAAAATTCGATTTCTCAGAAACTATTCAACTGATTTCGTTTTAATTTTGTATTTTGCCATTTAAACCTACATGCTTTAAAATGATGCAAAAAGTTGGTATACATTCAAAAAATACTGTCTGAGGAATATACAGCTTACTAATGATTAAATGTAATTGTGAACTATCCAAAAAGAAAAATTGATAAAATTGTTAATTATAACTGCTTCACGAGGAATTTTTATTAAATATATTTTTTATACTTTTTTTTATTATTTTTGTGTTAAGACGTAATAAGTGAAAAACATTATATTTAAAAATTTTGTTACCGCCATTGACTTCAAAATGTTATCGAAGGTACACGATTTTTCGCAGGTGATTTTAATTTCAGTTAGTGTCATTTTCCTTGGTGCGGAAATTTCACTTGTGACTTGACCCCTACTGATGTAATTATGGGTAAAAACAAATAGATCAATTATGAATGATAGAACTATTTTAAAAATAATAAACAATTATGTCTAAGTTTGCATTTAATTTTATATCGTAGAAATTAACTTACTTCAATAAGTTGAGACTCCCCAATCAGTAGTAGATCATCAGTTTTTCAGACACAGTTGAGGAGCACTTATATGTGCGAAATATTCTTAACATTGCAGACGAAGCCTCGTTTGAGAACAGATTTTTGGCATATGGCACAGCAATCCAAGCATTATTGCCGAAGGCAGCAGGTACATTTGAAAGATGAACCAACTGACCATTCGAAGAGACTAGGTCTATATACACTATAAAGAATGGATTTATTGAAAGCATAGCTCCTTCACTGGTTCATTGGTGCATATAGTGATTTCATACTGGAAAAAACAAGGAATTTATATGTTCTCAAATGGTTGTTGGAGTGAGTCTCAGTTGCCTACCCCAGAATGTCCCAATCACGCTGTGTAAGGTTACGGTCTGGAGACCTCACCGGCCAATCTAACTGGAGAATATTTTTACATTTTTTGAAATTCGTAGACCAGATGAGCTATGCTTAACAGAACATTGTTCTGTTGTTGTTGACGTATGCCATTAAGGCAGATGGGGTGCGATTGTTCTTGTTTTCCAGTGGCGCCATCTATGGCCAAGAATTCGACTTCTGCCACACCCATACGTCACACCCGTTTATAGGGCGGCCCCATTCATACATCCATTCATTTATCCTCAGATCGTAATTTTGACCTGAATCAGAGAACGATCAATCTCCAATCCAGTACCCCCAGAGGTATTGATTTGTTATGAGAACATGGAGGACTTTGAGACTCGACAGATTTAACGTGCATCAGTCACCATTCACGGGGGGTCTTAGGTCCGCAGGGATGGAACCCACGACCTTTTGGACATGGGCCCAATGCCCTACCAACCAGGCTATCCCGGCCAACAGCACATTGTCGTTCATTAAAATGAAGTCAAGGAGAATCGTATCATAGAAAAAGCAAACATAGCAATTGTTAAAACATACTGTTTTAACATCATGTGTGATAGATGAAATTGAATGAACAATTTCACTAATAAATGATGAATCAAATAACTAAACTCAACAATTTAAACTAATTTGCACAATAAATGAGCAATTTAAAATAGAAGGTGCATCTACCAGCTGAACTGTTTAAGTGAGTTCAGAGAACTACATCCAATTGTAGAGAAGAAACATTTATTTGTTATTCAGAATACCCTTTCCTGATAACAACAGGAGGCGAGAGAGAAAGGATCCCTGCAGTTAAGCAGCATTGTTGGATTGGACTTTTCTTTCTCCTAAGGTGGCAACAGGCCATCACCTAAGGCGTAGCGTGGATTTGGCGGTCAGTTGTTTTCAAGAAGCTCTAGAGCTAGGGGCCATGCTTCCCCATTTCCTTCTTGAGTTATGATTGTTGGTGTAAGATATGGAATTGTGCATCTTGTAGAATTTAGTATTCTACGTATCATCGATAGTAATTATTATTTTTTTTTTTCTTTTGCTTTAACCCCTTCCTTCTCGCTCCCGTGAAAATGACAGGTTGAGATTTCGTTCGTTATTTCTAGCTCCCGTGATATTAACGGGCTGGAAAATAATTCTTTCTTTTTTTGCCCGGAAAACATTTTATTTCTCATTTTACACACCAGATAGCAGTACCAGGATATTTTTAAAGTAATTGTAGATAGTTAGTTTATTTTAAATCAGATGCCAGCACTAAAGTCAGAGAAAATCTGCTCTAATCAAATGCGTGTATTTGTGATATGTTAATTGTAATCTTAGCAAAGTTACCTAGTTACGCTCTTTGTGAATACACCTGGTTTGTGCTCAAGATAAAATTTATTTTTTAACCCCTTCCTTCTCGCTCCCGTGAAAATGACAGATTGAGATTTCGTTCGTTATTTCTCGCTCCCGTGATATTGACGGGCTGGAAACTAATTCATTTTTTTTTTGCCCGGAAAACATTTTATTTCTCATTTTACACACCAGATAGCAAACCAGGATATTTTTAAAACACATATTTTTAAAATTTTCCTTGCTTGCTGGAAAACCAACATTAAGTCATAGAATGTTGGCTTTTCCTAAAAATAAAATTTTTTAAAATTTTAAGATAAAAACAAATCAAAAATTAAAAATGAATATATATATTGTTCATACACATAGTTTCATATAATTTTCATGGATAAAAAAATAGACACTTTTATGACCGTTTTCTTGAAAATTAACCGATCATTAAGGGGTTAATAAGCAATTTCAAATAATGCATTCATTGAGATGTGTAAAATTTTACATATTTTTTTTATGATTTTATTTTGAACAATCAAAGTGCCATATGTATTGAAGCGATAATCCAGAATAAATTTTGTAAGTATACTTCATGTTTATGTTTCCTTTGATCGTTGTTTATTTTTTATATTCAACCATATTTTACTATTCAAAATTATTATTTCTTGCTAGAAAATTGATACAATATGTACTATAACTATACGATAGGGACTTAAATGAATTCCTTTAGCACGTGTAATGACAATCTAACAAGATCTTAATTTTAGTCTGATTTTTATGTTTAAAGCTTTTAATCTAAAAAAAATAATAAAAAATTTTCTTACCAGCACTTGCAGTAACATAAATTTTAATTAAATATCTAATTTTAGTACTATGTGATAATAATCACCACGATGGTAAATCCTAACGGCTGCTAATGAATTATGTACTTTTAATCATACTTTTAGGATATATCTTGATTTAATATTAATATTTAAGAGTATAATATTGTAAATATCATAAATATAATTTTATCCAATTGTGGTATTTAAACCAACCCGTGTATTAGTAATCTATAAACCTAATCATATATTCCTCATCTCAGTTAAAATAGCCTCCTTTAAAGACATGTAGTGACCATTAAACAAAATGGTTGCCCAGACCATTAAATCTCCCCTGCGTTAATGGCCGATTTCTTAGACATTTTGGTCACCGGTTCATGTTTTATTAAAATCAGCTCTTCCTTTCATTGAATTTAGATTTTTTTTTTTTTTTTGTCTTTCTAAAGAGGTGTAATCTGGAAAATATTGTTCCTGGTCCTATAGCTAAGTCAGGAAAGCGATCGAAAGTTGGACCTTATCAATTTTAATTTTAATAGCACAAATTAGTATTTATGAATTTAATCCCTTTCTCCAGGAAATGAGATTAACAAGTAGATGTGCATGTCCTGATCTTTGCTCTGATGTTCCTGTTTCCGCTAGTTCTGCATTGAGATTTCATTTTGTAAGTCTATGTGGAAAATATTTATAAATGTATGTACTTACATATTTTTCTTTATAATTTTAAGTGAAGTTTGTACTGTTGTATTCACATATGTAGAGTTCAAAAGCTCTTAATCATAATCTTTACAAACATACATTATTTAACAACACTCTTTAGGCTGTAGTGGCCAAGTGTTTAAACTATAGACCTCTTGTTCGATACTTCAACTCCACTAAGATCCCCGCAGTATATACAATATCATAAAATTTGTGGAAACGAAATTCCGTTCCTCGGCTTTTGAACAGTACCATTGGTACAGAAATCCCTAGAAAATTTCGTTCCATTTGACATCTATGGTTAAATAGAGGAAGTGGCCTCACGAAGCGAAGGTCCTTTGGTCGGTCTTTGAACAGTACCATGAAATACCTAGAAAATTTCCTTCCATTTAGACCTATGTTTAAATTGAAGAAGTGGTCTCAATAACAATAATATGATAATTAAATAACAGTAAACACTCTCAATTTTTAAATCCTGATTTATTTCCATATTCAATTTATAATTGTGTCTAAATAAATAGAATGGTTTTAATTGGCTAATTTTGTTCATTATGTTATTTTGGTGGTAATTCTATTTAAAAATATTCACAGTAATAAATGTATGGCATATTTAATGTTTAAATTCAATAATTTCCATTATTGCATTTTTTTTTTTTGATATTCGCCATTTTCTTTGCAGGTTTTTATTATTTGTTTCATGTTTCTCACTATGATATTTCGAATGATTTTTCACATTTAGTTCATGTAAGTAATTTTTAAAGCGAAACTTTTTCTGTTATGGTAAAAAGCAGTCATTGAATTCTTTGTTTTTTGAATTTTGTTTTCTTGGTGGTTTCTTTTTTACTAAAATGTTACTAGATTACTTAGTTATTTCAAATACATTATTCTTGTCATATTTGGATAATAATTAAAATCATTTTTCAGAATGGCTATGTCTTTAGAATAGTGGAATGAGAGATTGCAAAACCGAAACTGCCTATGAAACAACCAAACTTTTTTGAAGTTAAAAATAGATTGCAAAAACTAAAAAAAAAAATATATATATATATAAAAATTTCCTAATTTGGAGATTTATTTTTAAACTCACTATGCCAAAATATTTTTATAACTTATGAGTAACTGAAAAATATAATTGTTCGCAAACAAGAAATGAACTTTTGCCATATATGCCTGCAGTTAAGTGTAAAATTTTCATTTTAATTAATTTGTATTTTAATTAATTTGCACCCTCAAAACAACAGTGAGTCTTAAAACCATGTTTGTGAACTGTTAAGCATTTGAAAATATAGTGCATTTAATTTATTGTCAATAACATTTAACTGATGTAATTTTTTTTAATAACAAGTTTACTTTGAACACATACAGTTCTTTTGTAACTGTTATAAATATACTTATACATTATTTGCCAAATATTTCAACAAAAAATAAACACCCTTTAAGCACTCGAAAAAACATTTTCAAGCACTTTAAAAAATAACAACAAAAAAAAATAATTAGACTGGGTTGGCAAGTTTGCGACAATTGACGATTTTATCCGGTTTTAACAATCATGTCCAAAAAAGAAATATATTAATAAAAATAAAAAAAAATTTTTAAAAAGTTTAAAAAATTTTTTTTTTTTGACGTATTGACATAGTCTTTGAAAATTGTCCAAAACCCATAATTTGGGCATAAGGATAATTATTAGCTATTATAAATATGAATTATTTTTAAATTAACTTACATGTAAAATTACAAGTGTTCCATCAATTATGTTTCAAAATCTTTTTGTTTCGAAAATTGCTTTTGATGGTCAAAACCCAAATTTTGGTCAAGAAAATATTAAATAATTATAAACAAAAATGTGCCAAATTGCAATTTATCCTATCCCTTAATTTGTTTAATTATTCAAAATAAAAATACAAAAACAATTATCTTAAAAAAACACTTAACCATCATCTTATTTCTTGTATGCAAAATCAGATGTCATTTATTTGATTTATTTAATCCATTTACTTGATTGATTACACCATTTATTTGATTGATGATCAAGAAATAGTTTTGACGCCTTCTATAACTTCAAGTTCATTTTTAAGTTTTGTATGAATGAAATCGAAATTTGAAACTGTTCTTTCGATTGATGCTCAACTGTATATAGACTAGAATATTGAACTTCTAGAACGTTGAATTACAAAACTATTATAAGATAATAAAATAATCATGTAATTAGGAAATTTATTTTAATAACTGTACCAAATATTGATAGTAACTTAATTAAAGTTTTTTTGATATAATTTTAAAAATATTCAGTAAAAATAAACAAAATTTTTGAGCAACTTAAAATTAAATTAAAAAATTTAGTTTTCAAATTTAATTTTAAAATGGATTTTGCTTAAAACTGCACAAGATATGAGTATTTAAAGGTTCATTTGTACTGCAAGTGCGCGAAAAAATAAAATTCCTCCCCCCCCCCCCTCCCATAATTTTGTAGTAAACCGTATTTGGCAATTAATGATAAAAAAAAAAATCTTATTTGAATATCTTAAAAACCTAAAACGTTTTGAGCAATTTTCTATGTAGTTTTTGTACTTTTTAAAATAAAGCTAAAAATAATTAAGGGTTTCCACAAATTTTACTTTGTAGCATTGCAAATGATACTAATAGCAAGAACAAACAAATGCGACTTTTTTCAATAGCTGCCAAATACGATTTACTACAAAATTATGAAGGGAAAAAAAACATTTCTTTTAATACTCATGCAATTCTCCTTTAAATACTCAATATCTTGCATAGTTTTAAGTGAACTTTTTTCGAATTCTAAAACAAAATTTTTGAATTTAATTTTAAATTGCAAACAAAATTTTGTTTAAGTTCACCGATATTTTTTAAAATTATAACGAAAAAACCAAAGACAATATTGTTTTTTTTTTTTTTTTTTTTTTTTTTTTTTTTTAAATAAAAATGTTTATTTCTCTATAAATATTTAAGCTAGAATTATGAACTTTTATGCAGTTGTTACAAATAACAATTTAAGTAATCGATGCAGGTTACAAGCTTATTGCTCGATTTTCTTTCATAGGGTGTTTAAAAATACTAGCTTTTTTTGCAATTTATTGTGGGCCCCTCAAACCTCTGCAAACTTTAAACCTTATTCCAACCAACTCTAAAGTTACAAAATAATCCTCTGAGTTTTTCTAGGGAAATTTAAAAAAACACTAACAGTGTCTCTTCCATTGTTGTAGTCTACCTTCATCCTTCTATAAAATATTAAAGCATTTTATAATGAAAAGAAGTTTCCTTCTTTTAATGTAAATGTGTAAATGAAGCTGCTTGAAAATATTAAAAATTTTAATAAATTTATATTTAATAAAATCAGCAAGTGGCACAAAAAATAATTCAATTAAAAGAAATGGTTGCTTAATAGAAAAAATAATGGAATTTACTGAATTTTAATAAAGTGCAGATGGCATGAAAAATAGTAACAGTACTACTGTGGTTAATTTTTTATTAGCTCTGATAGAAAATGAATATGAACACTGTGACTGTAGACGGCATTTTGCTTTGTTTGTAATGTATTTACGACTAAATATAAACATACATTTATTAATTATTAAATTTGAGCTAACTTAAAATACAATTCATAATTAGCACAATTTTGTGATAAATTCTATTAGTGTAAAGAGGTAATGGAAATAAAACTTAATGGATGGTTGACCGTGAAAAGATAGCCGCAGATGGCGTAAGAATTCCGAGTTACTACGTCAGACTGATTTTTACATCTAAAATTCACCATCCAATATAGTTATAATTGTAGTGTTTTCTATATAGAGCGTTCTTTCAGTCTAACTTTCAAAGAAAGAAACAACAGATGAATTCGGAAGACTTTGAAAACTTCTTTTGATGTTGCCCAAAAAGTAACAAACGGTGCTATTTTACACGAATATCGCCAAATAAGGGATAACCCTCAAAACATGGCTTAACTTACAATTTTTTTTATGGTGTGATACTAATTTTGTTAAATTTGTTTCAGGTACACAACCAGTTAGAATTAGCTTTTATGAATGGTAAAATTACGCGTAAATTTAAACTCAAATCACTATAATAAAACTTCCTATAATATTAAGCCTGTTCACACACACACCTCATTTTCCTAACATAAGCGGAGGGTTACACCAGAAGTTTTCTAAATTTCTTCCGGTTTTAGGAAGATTTTTATTGTTTACATTCAGTCAGCTATCCATACTTATATTACTTAAACATTGACAAAGTCCAGAACGTACGTTGTGTAAATGAAATCTATTACCGAAGTTAAGTGAACGCCAACCAATAGATACCATCTCCCTTCCCACAAGTAGTGATGACATTTTCGACCAATAGCGTAATCCAGCCACTTTGATATCCAATCGCTACTGCCGATACTTAGTAGATGTGACGTCATTTTATTAACTTCGCGACCATCGTATAGCTCGGCCTGTAATGGCGGCAGCTAAGACATTCTGAAAGTCAGGCGTCAAAAATGACGACTGGGTGTGATATTCTAGGGATCGAATTCAAATTTCTATGCGTAAATGACGACTAACATTCGTTTATTTCGAACCCTGCTTCTAAGAAATTTTAATTGTTTAATAATTTTTGTAAATAAATATAAATTGAGTATAATTTAAATATAAATTGATTATATATTTTTCAGGATGTCTGTGGAATACATTGAGAGCGATTGCAAAGCATAAACTGTATATAAAATGGAAAATCTTTTTCTTTGAGATTAAAATAATATGCAAACGCTGGATTTTCAAATCATTTTCTGACATAGAGATTTATATTTGTGTGTTCTATTACACGAAATATTTGTATTCTACTACACAAAACATATTAAATATTGAAAATTATACTACTTTAGAAATAATTAATAAAATAATGTTCCGAATGTTATACTTGTTTACAAATAAAGAATTTGAAATTAAGCTTCACCATGTATGTCTGTTGTTTATTGTAAATTTTTTATTTTAATTTATATCAGAATTTACTTTCAAAACAATGGTAAGTTTATGTTTGTGTACTATAGTGTGAGTGAGTGTGTGTATAAACATCATATATATATATATATATATATATGTTACGGCCAAAGTTCGATGTCGGCCAATTGCCAGATCGCGAATTGGCCAAGAACGCTGTAAATTAGCTGACCAAATTCCGAAATTTTTCTAGATTTCGGGAATTGGCAACCCAAATCACGAATTGTCATGGAAAGATCAGCCAAAGTTGGAAGAAAAAATCATTATACCGGGCAAGGGCACTGAACCTTAAAAAAACATCAGTGTAGGATATACCGGGCAAATGTATACCGGTCAGTTGCACTGAACCTTAAAAAAACATCAGTGTTGGATATACCGGGCAAATGTATACCGGACAGTGGCACTGAACCTTAAAAAAACGTCAGTGTAGGGTATACCGGGCAAATGTATACCGGGCAGTGGAACTTAACTAGACCTTTGGTGTATGTATGACTAGACAATTAAGTAGACAATTTAATAATGATCATTAAATTTATGATTATTTAATAGACAGTTTAAAAACTTCTATTTTTCATATTTTTAAATTAGAAGATTTATAAGAATTATTTATATAATTATGGAAGGCCGCCAAAGTAAAATATTCACACTGATCGTTTCCATTATTTCTGACTTTGGCTGGACTTCGGGCTTTGGCCGTAACATAGTTGACTCGCGTTATAACGACCCCATCGGGACTGCCCCAATCTGGTCGTTATATCAAATGGTCGCTATATCAAAATGAGCGAATTTCCTGTAAAAATCGGTCACATAATGGTTTTATACGTCATAATACATGCATATACTTTTTGTGGTATACATGTTATAAACCAAAAAAGGATAGGATACATACATTAATAAAACATAATGACATTTTAACAATTGAATTACAACTGTTAACAATTACGAATTTTATTTTAAAGTACAGATTAAAAAACATAGTATAACCAAAAAAATCTAATTTCTAATGAATTAATTTTTTGATGTCCATAATTTGCGGTATATATAACGAATTTTTTTTTTATGTACATGATCTGCAGTATTATAAAGAAGAGTAAACCGAGGAACATAAACGAGGCTTCACTAGACGAAGACATTAAATTTTTGATGTGCATTAATTTGTTGAAGTTACATGTTTTAAGTTTTTGTAAAAAAATTGGAAATTGAAGTTTGTCGTAATATTGAGCTCTGAAAAAACACTATTTCCAAACTGTTAATTTTTTCCAAATGGTCATCTGAATTTAAGTCAAACTCAAAAAAATCCCTTAGTGTGTTTATTGCTTCTGCAGCTTGTTTAATTGAAGGCCTTTCCTTCGGCAAAACACTAGTTTCCTCGTCGGATGAAGCCTCGTCCATATCTTTCTTTCAAAATCCGTTTAAAATCTCCTTCTCGGTTTACTCCTCTGTACATTATACATCATCGTCGACCTTTGCATATTCGTCAAAGTTGTTCATGGCATCACTCAAATTTACATACGCGGAAAATTCCTTCAGTATTTCATCGTCTAGGTCAAGGTTATCTAAGTGATCCATGTCCTCGCCACACGGATTTTCGTTTTTACAAAATCCTGCTGATCGGAAAGAGTTCTTGATGGTGTTTACTGAAACTTCTTTCCAAGCGGTTTCTACAGTTCGTAGAGCAACCAGCAGATCAACGTCAAATTTCATGTTGTTTTCCACATGAAATAAAATTTTGCGAATCAATATTTTCTTGTAGATTCTTTTGAAGCTGTGGATCACACCGTGATCCATTGGTTGGAGCTCTGATGTCGCATTTGGGGGAAGGTACTCCACTTTTATCGCCTTCAAATGTTTAATTTCCTTTGAATGCGCAGTGCAATTGTCGACAATTATCAAAATTTTTCTGTTCTGTTGATGCATTTTTTTTTTATCAAGGATTCGAAGCCATTCTTCGAACAGCGAACCCGTCATCCAAGCCTTCTTGTTGGCACGATATGCCACAGGTAAAGATTTTACACCCTTAAAACAGGGGGGACGCTGCGAATTACCAATTACAAGCAATAGTAATTTCTCATTACCTGACATATTCGCTCCAAGCAGAACAGTTTTTATTTTGTTTGAACCGCATATTTCTTTTGCATGTTTCACCTATAAAAACTTAAGATCTATCAGGTAAAAGTTTATAAAAAAGTACAGTTTCATCTGCATTAAAAATATCGTCCTCACCATAGTTTTCCGTAATTTTTTTAAAATTTTCTTCCTTGAATATACGCACGGTATCTTTGCTTACTGAAGAGCTTTCCCCGCATATTTTTTTGAACACTATTTCAAGCCAATGCTTAAAGTTCTGAAGCCATCCATCGGAAGCTTTAAAGGATTCATTGGGATAGAGTTTTTCAAAAAAAAAAACTGTTGCCTTTTCTTTTAAAGCGTTTCCATCCAGAAGAATGTTCTTGCTCTTGCTGCGCATGCCTTTCATCCAGTCTAAAAGGGCTTTCTCAAGAAGAGGGAATTTTCCATCTATGAGTCGCATTCTTTCTGGTGCAGCGTTTAAAATGGATTCCCTGTTCTTCAGTATTGTGAACAGAGTGTTCTTAGGTATTCCAAATTTTTTAGCGATTCCAGTTTTAGGCATGAGTTTCTTGTCGATGCACTCTAAAAGTTTTCTTTTCACATCAATAGATAAAGCACAACGTTTAGCTACTAAAGGTGGCATTTTTATCAAATGACAAATCAGCATGTTGAAATGCGAGCTTGCAAAATTAAGAACAGCACACTTTAATCAAATGCAAAAACCTTTTCCAGCTAAAAACAAAACGAAACTGAAAAGGAGAGACAAAGAGGTGGGGATGTCGGCAATGGGACGGGGGGCAAGAGTAAACAAACTTACCGGATTCGACAGCTCGTACTCAATCCTCGATGACGTTTGTTGTCTACACACCCCCATACTAGCCAACTGAAATCGCTTTGTCTTGACGCTGTGTGAGACCTTCGGATTCTAGGAAACAGGACTTAACAGAATTGTGCTTGTTCAAGGTCAACCATTCAACCCCACTTTCCAATAGGAAGTTAGAAAAGAGCAGTGTTCCAATTCAGAGAGCGTCGTTATATTAAGAGTTGACCTTTTTTACGGTCGTTATAGCAAGAGTAAAATAACGTTATCTTTTATGGATGTGAATTGGGACTCCTTCACAGGGTCGTTATATCATGTTGGTCGTCCTATCACAGGGTCGTTATAACACGAGTCGACTGTATATATATATATATATATATATATATATATATATATATATATATATATATATATATATATATATATATATATATATATATATATATATATATATATATATATACATACAATGGATTAAATGGAAAAACTATTGATGGGAAAAGGTAAAGTTCTTTATTAGGACACATCCATTCCTATAATTAAATACGAAATTTCTGAATAACGAATAATTATCCTACGATAAAAATTATTCTTTATAATGTGTCTATTGTATGTAAAAGCTGTATATATATGTAATATCTGGGCTACATCCCTGTTATCATTGTTGTATTCAGCTTGAATAATTCAGTCGTAAACCATAATATTTTCTCAAAAGGTTTATTTAAAGGTAGGCTGGTGGTTATAACAGTTCGCATCCACACTCCACAAGGGAGGGTTGTGGACAAAACTCCCGGATGGTTCCGGCAGATCTTACATGGAACACATTATTCAGAAAGAGACATGCGAAAATCATCGCTCCCGCATTAAATACTAATAGAAAATGAGTAAAAAGGCTCAGTCTTGTAACCTTACGCATTAAGGAAAATCATTTAATACTTCCTAATATGGAAGTGAAAGAGGGAAAGATTCTAAAAATAAATCCTCCTTTGAAATATAAATCAAATTATAATTCAATGGTATGTTTTCAGCCTTGAATTCCCAAAATAGAATATCTCTACGCTTATTCTTTAACAAAGAAATTTTATGAAAACGAAAGAGTTTTAACTCTTTTATTAATACAAAAGTATTTATAATTTTTGTATTACATATATATATATGTAATAGGAAAAAATATTTATATATAATAATAGGAATAGGAAAATAGAAATATATTATTAAAATTTTAAAAACGAAAGATATAATCTCGTCATCAGCTCGCATGATTGCATTCGCAAAACTAATACTTTCCATTATCATATTAATATAGCCAACGAAAAATATATCAATGCAATAGTGTGAGTAACACAAACAAGGGCAGATTTATTAACAAAATTTTATCAAGTAAAAACATCAAAATATCACAAAAATTCAAAATAAGTAACAAATAGGAACATAGTGAAGAAGAAAGAAAGATCAAAGCTTTTACAAAATTTTGAACCATAAGTTAATCAAAAATTCGAAAATCATTTCTAAAGAACACAAATACAATAATTGCGAAGTTTAAATAAATAAGTATATAAATAAATAAATAAAAAATAAAAATAATAATAATAAAAATACTATTAGCATACAGAAAATTGTTAACAGTGAGACACAATTAATGCATTATATGAAATATAGAGCTCGTTAATTGTACAGCCCACATTTGTTGACGCCGTCTAGTCAAGCTCCCTTGTAAGGAAAAGGCGTTCCATTATTTCAATAATTCTCTGTTTGACTTTCTTCTGCTTCCAAAATAGTTTAAGTCGGATGTAATTTAAATGTTCAGGAAAAAATTTTTTGTCGAAGGTCTTGAAATTTACTGCAGTTTATTAAAATATGTTCCAGATTTTCAAAAGTATTGCAGGAGTCACAGAGTGCTTCCTTGCCAAAAGCCAAAAAATCTAGCCTGGTACTCTCCGTGAGCCCCATGATTTGTGAGGAATTGATTAAGAAATAAATTTGCTATTATTTTGTTAGTGTTAACTCTTGGAATTAATTGATGGGTATGTCTACCCTTTTCCTCACTGTCCCATCTTCGCTGCCATTCGTTGATCAGTAGTTTTGTTATTTCCCTTCTAGTAGTCCCTTTCGTTTGAATTTCATGAATGTCGATATATGGTTTTTCACATGCGGATTTGGCGAGTTGGTCAGCCACCTCGTTACCCTCATTTCCCACGTGCGCTTTTATCCAGTTAAGATGGATGTTTGGTTTGTAAATCTTTTTGATTGCATCAGTTATGCAATTAGAATTGTCAGTGTTTTCAAGGGCCTGTAGACTTGATAGTGAATCGGAAAAAAGTGTGACTGTTTCTGTTAAGTTTTGTGCTAAAATCCAAGTTATTGACTGGTAGATAGCCCATAATTCGGCTTGGAACACTGTTGCAAAATCAGAAAGTCTAAAGGTATGATTTTCCACTACATGTCTGTCGAAATAGACGATAAAAGCGCATCCTGCTCGATATTCATTTTGAAACCTAAGTTTGGATCCGTCAGTATATATCTCGATTCCCTTTCCTGTTAGTTTGTTGTAATCGAAATTAATAGTTATAATCTCCGCTGGATGTATTATATTAAGTTTTGGAATAGTTTGATACTCGTTATCTTCTTCTTCATGAAAATAAATATTGGAAACTCTTGTTTTAAGTTTTGCGGTTAAATCAAGTGGCAAAGTTCCAGCAAGGATTTGGAGTGCTGCAGTTGAGGTAGTTCTTTAGCATCTTGTGATTGAGATTAAGGGAATTCTTTCTATTTAAGAAAGAAAGGATGCCACGCACTTGCGAATTTGTTTAAATATTTCCTTAACTTTTATTGCCAGATTTCAAAATATTAAATTAAAGCGTAAATAAAGGGTGCAAGGAGATATATTTTCAATGCGAGTTCATACTGAAGTTAAGAACAGCATTTGATTTGTCTGTTAGCTTTTATTGGCCCGAAAACTGAATAATGATATAACTGAATAATGATAATGATAACAAGATCATGATATATTATATTGGATAATTAAAAATTTACAATTAATAGAAGATCAAACTTTAAATGTAACATTTTAATTCAATAGATTATAGAAATCATTAACATAATATAATTAATAATATTGAATAATATTAATTATTTAAATATTGGAGGTGGATGTAAGTCAATTGCAAAATTTTAGCCGCAGATTTGACCGAATTTGATTTGCATATAGCAAAAGTATCAATATAGATATCTAAAAGATGTTTATGTAAATATATCATTTTATAAATTTTAATACACAATTAACTCAATAGTTATGCAACAAAATAAATTACAAATATTATTGAATATTTGTAATTTATAATATTTGTAAATTATAAATTGTTGGATATCCGTTGTTTTTAATCAAATTTTTGAAAAATATGTCTACTTTTTGGATTGATAAATATTACTGTAAATCTTTTCAATTCGATATATAGTTTAGGTGTATAGTTGAATTTTTTTCTATTATTTTTTTTTTTGGAGCTTTTAAGTACTATGTATACTTATGTACTGTAACAAACTAACCTGAATAACTTTTTATCTAATTATTATATCTTCACTTTCTGAGACTCTATCTTATTAGTTCATAGGAATGACTGCAAATATGCAGTCATTCCTATTGCAATATGCAGTTGGATAGTAAGTATAAATTAGTACAGATGATATTTAGAGTTACGAAATCACTCACAAAAACGTACTTTTTCTGAATAAAACGTACTTTTTTCCCCATGAATTCGAATTTCGATCTCTCCCTAAAAATATAAGGGTTAGTCGCAATCTGGAAAATATGGTTCCCATATCTTGGCCAGGAAAGCAATCCAAAGTCTTGATCTCTTAACACGCATTGAGAACTTTGGCAAATTGAAAACTTTTTGCACACAGTTATAAAATATATAACATCAAAACAAGATAAGAAATGAAATGAGAATATATAAATTTCGTGTAAATGTCGCGGTTTTCAAGTAAATTTTGTGATTTATTAAATTGTGACAAACAATTTTTAAAACAATTTTTGTTCACATGTAATAAATGTTTATCAGAATTCAGTTAAACACTTTTAGGTAAGATACTATATATTGTGTAATGGAAACATGAAATTTTATTTTAAAAGTTCAAATATTTAACAAGCAAATGAAAAAATTTCTTTTACAAATTCTATTAGGTATTTTTACAAAAATATTTAAATAGCCATATTAAATATTTTCTATAAGAATCGGCACTAGAAATTAATGTAACATCCAATAAGAAATTAATAATAAATTTACAAGGGTGGAATTTCTGACAAATTATTAAATTGTTTTAAATTTCCTTCTATCTATCAAAAAAATATGCGAGACAATAATATTATACATTTCAATAGAAAAAATAAATTCCCACGGAGTAAAAAATGCTTTAAAATGCATTGTTAAAAATTTTGTAAGGAATTCATACTTACAACAAGAAAAAATAGCTTTTTTTTAAAATTTAATACCTAAGGAAATTCTTATTTTAATCATACTAAAATAATTTTAATATAATATGGCATTAATAATCTATTTCTCGCGTTGACATTATCATTACAAATATGATATTTAAATACTAAAAATTTACTTTCTGAATTCATTTATAAATAATCTCAAATTATTCTAAATAAATAAAAAATGTTATTCAATAGTAAAATTAAACAATAGAAATTTTTAGAGTTCCACAAACATTTAAGCAAACATAACATCCAAACATCAAATGCATTATAAAAAGAAAGCTATATGAAAATTTTTCTTACCTGAGAAACATATAGAATAATTATTGGTAGAAAAGCTAGAAGATTGAAAATTGCAATCACAGGTTTCCTCCAAATACTGAAGACTTTTTTTCCAATTCTTCACAAACGAACTTATTAGCACTTAACAAAACCAAAGAAAACCAAACAAAAATTCATTTCAACTTTAAAATATATATGTATAGATGAATTCAGATACTAAGCTACAAAAATATGCTTAAAACATTCTTTAAAATTTTGTAAAAACAATTAAAAAGTTTTTGAGTTAGATAATCGTTTGCATTTTTCTTAAGTTAAAATAGTGATTATAGCAAAAGATGAAATAGCATTGATGTATAAAACAAAGCACAAAAACAAAACAAAAAAGATCATGTGATTCATTATCACGTGATTATTAAATTTATTTTTAGTATATTTGGAATAATAAAATATCAAGTTATGAGAATCTAACTGTAATTACCGATTTCTGATACCCAATTTTAGGACTTTCTCTGGCAAGTAGGGGAGAGTCGGGTAGCCCCGCCCAGCGGTACCCCCGCCCAATGTCAATTTCATATGTATAGAATATTTTTTCAAGTCAATGGGCCATCGGACAATAATTGTTATATTAAAAAGAGATTATTTTCAAAGTTTCAAGTATTTATGCAGCTGGTAACATGGTAAACAATAGTTTTGAAAATATGTTGAATACAGTTGTCATGATATTAAGAAAAATTGGTTGAATGTTTCGATTAAACTTCATTTTAATATTAAAAAAATAATTTTTTTCTATACATACAGCATTAAAGTATGTAGTCTTAAGTTTAGTTTGCACAAAGAACGAAGTTTATTTGTGAAAAATTGTTCGAGTAATTACAAATTTACAAAAAAATTGGATTTCGGGTAGCCCCGCTCACATGAATGTTAGGTATCACAGCCCACTTTTATTTCGTCGATAAATGTACGGTTCCAAAGATTTACTTAAATTAAATTATTTTCTTTAAATATTTAATATAAATATAAATTAATATTATAATATATTAATATACATTAATAATAATAAAAAACATAACATTTGTTGTTAATAAATGATAGAATTCACTAAAAGTATATAAATATGTAATAAAAAAAATAATTTTCTGATAAAAATGATAAATAAGGTTTATCTATTGTCAATACATTGGTCATTTTCATTTACACCTGAAAAAACAATCAAAAAACATAATTTTTGTAACTGGGCGGGGCTACCCGACACATTTTGAAAAGAGCTGAAAAACATGTTTTTTTAAATTTCTATTTTTTTTAAGTTAAACTATTCTTTCTTTGGTTTATTCTTTTTGTATTATTTAATTAAATGATAAAACAATAGAAACATACAAAAATCTTGATTATTACTCAATATTATACAGAAATATAAGCAATAGCCCTTAAGTGGGCGGGACTACCCGACTCTCCCCTATATATTTTTTCAAGCAATCTATATTTAAGAAATACGAAGTTTCATTTAAATGGATTACATATTACAAATAAATTAGTTATCCAGTTTAAATTGATAAGTGTACCTGCATTGAAAATTTTATAGATTATATTATTTTTAAAAGTTTTTTTTTAGATAGTGTCTGGCTATAAATGCTTTTCTATTTTTTTAAAATTTTTGCTTCTTAAAAAAGGAAAGTTTGACACTTTTTATAGCTAAATATGTTTTATTTCTTATGTGAAGTAAACAAAATTCATTTTCAATCTAAATGATTTTTATTTAAATGCAATATGATAGAATATAGACATCAAACAAAAACATAACACACATCGTACCAGGTAAAATCTATTGACAAAACAACAAGTAATTATATACATAGTTAAATACTTAATCTATCAGATTGAAAAGTATGAAGAAGAAAAGCTATTGTCCTCGTTTTTGGTTAATTAAAATCAGAAGTTCAACAACTAAAATGTTTAAGTTTCTAAATCATTAAACATTTTAAAAGTAAGACGTGTAGATGATAATCAATGAAATTCAACTTTACCATCTATCTGTCTGTACGCTATAACTTGCAGCTTTAAAAAGAATATTTATACAAGCAAATAAGAAACGTAATGGCATTTATATATGCCTTTATATTTGTTTTGTATATATTTAAAAACGCAGTTACTTGTACATTTAAATTGGTGAAGAAATAAAGAAAGCATACAAAAAACGATGATATGTAAGCTTATTAGTTATAATAAATGTCATATTATGTTTATAAAAAGAACAAAGAAAGTAATTTTGTTTGTAGACGAAATCAATGAAAACACCCTTTCGATGTATGAATTTCTTATACTTAAATTAATTGATTCTTAAATTGATTTTTTCAACGAAAATTTTTTTTGTTGTATTCTGGTGGATGAAGCCATAAATAAGAGTAATAATAATGAAGAAACTTGAAGAAAATTAAAAATAATTCTTCGTTATTCTTATGTCAATATGAAAACAAATACTTTCATATTGCGCGTATCTTAAGTGGCAATACGTCTTCATTTTGGTGAAAACCACAACTCTCTTCTTGTATTTACAACGTAGAAATATGGAGTTTCTATTCGAAAACATCAGTTTTTATTGATTAATATTTTTATATTCTTAAGGATAACTTTAATATTTATTATTTATTCTTTCAGTTCCTTTTCTGTCGATGTAATTATAGACTTTATTTTTATTCTATTTAGATAAAATAATACCGTATAAGTTAACACTTTCTTATTTCGTCTCTTATAATCAGCAAAAATTTCCTTTTTTTTTTTTTTTTTTTTTTTTTTTTTTTTTTTTTTTTTTTTTACTATTTAAAATCTTTTACATAAAGCTTTTTTTTCTCATTAATGAGATTTAAAGGGTGATATGATTTGTGTTTGTGATTCAAATCATTCTGGAGTATTATAATACGTAGCTTTTGCATTAATTCATGAAAAAATAAAACTAATAACTA
Source organism: Parasteatoda lunata (assembly GCA_949128135.1). Taxonomy (NCBI): domain Eukaryota; kingdom Metazoa; phylum Arthropoda; class Arachnida; order Araneae; family Theridiidae; genus Parasteatoda; species Parasteatoda lunata. Next base: position 21,069,545 of record OX421976.1, read on the forward strand.
CTGTAAATATGCGATCTTTTTCTTAATCAGGTAAATCGTATAAAATTAAAATTCGAATCTAGGAGAGTGAATTGGTTATACATTCAACTTGGAAAAATTTCCAATTATTCAAATTTTAATAATGTGAGAGTTTTTGATTAATAAAAATTGATCTGATTGGTGTATTGAATTCCGTAGATACCAGTTGATGTTTCATAAAAGCAGTAAAATAAAACATTTAAAGTAGAAGTCAAATAAAACATTTTCTTTTCAATCTCAAATTAATATTTTGTATGTTTCATGAAAGAACGAAAAAAAAAAAAAAGCAGAAAACTTTTTAAATATATACTTTAATTAGAGAATTATTGAAATTCTCACAGAATTAAACAGAAACTAAGATCTGATCATTATCGAAAATATCACAAGACAAATTTTGTGTGAACTGAAAAAATGTTTAAGAAATCTTTGTTCAAACTTAATTCATCTGAAAGACATTCAAAATGTCTTCAAAAATTCTTAAGATATTCTTAAAAATCTTAAGATGTTTTAAGATAACATTAACTCAGGAAGACAAACTTAAATCACCCTAAAGATATTCAAAATGTCTATATAATGTCTGAAAAAATTCTTAAGATATTTTAAAGAATCTTAAGATGTTTTAAGGTAATTCTAACTCAGGAATCTGTCTTAAGATTTTCTTAAGAATTTTTAAAGACAAACTTAATTCACCTTAAAGATGTCTGTAAAATGTCTGCAAAAATTCTGAAGATATTTTGGAGATAGAGTTAAATCTTAAGAAATTCTTCAGATTTCTGAAGAATTTCTAAGAAAATGGCATTTTCTTAAGAAAATCTTAAGATTATTTTTAGTGGGGACCATAATCTTAACTTCAATTAATTTATCTTATCATCATCAATTAGTATTACAAAAATAAGAGTTGAATTTATTTAATTTATATAGGCTCAATATAATTGAGATATATTAGTTGAGTATTTATAATATTGCACGGTAAATATTTTATTTCAACAAATAAATCTTGATATTTCCTTAAAAAATATTTTACTTTAAATTTTTAACGCACTATATATTTTTTTAATTTTATTCAAATTGATTCTCTAATAATTATAAATTCAAATAAAACAAAAAACGATGCCAATAAAATTTATATTTTATTAATAATTTTGTTAATAACATATCTTTAAAGAGGAAAATACTTGCCGTAATTGTTAGTTAATTGAAATAGGCACAATATTTCTTTTGTAGAATAAGACAAACCAAATGAAATACACTCTATAACAAAAAAATCGACGCACCAAGAAGGAGTTGTCCGATTGAAACGAAATTTGGTGGATAGGAAGACAACGTACAGAATAGTAAATGATTTAAATTTCAGAACAATTGAATAATTTATTGCAGAGTTACAGTAACAAGTTCAATAAGGTGTTGACCCGCCTCTCTTGCGGTATTTCCTGCCAAATTCGATCCAATTGTCGAACAAGGTCATCAACATTCCGTGCCAGATGCAATCGCCTTCCCATCATATCCCAGACACGCTCCATGGGAGAGAGATCTGGTGATCTGGCAGGCCAAGGAAGAGTTTGACAAGCTTGCAGACAGTTCATAGCAACACGCGCCGTATGTGGTCTGGCATTGTCCTGCTGAAAAACCTACCCAGGGCGCTGCAAAAGGAACGGTAGCAAAACAGGTCTTAGGATGTCGTCGACGTACCGCTGTGCAGTAAGTGTACCTCTAATGACGACCAAAGGGGTCCGGCTGTCAAAGGAAATGGCACCCCAGACCATAATGCCTTGTTGAGGGCCGGTGTGGCGTGCTATAGTGAAGGCAGGATCCCCCCTCTACCCTGTGCGTCTCCAGACACGTCTTCGATGATCGTCAGGACACAGTTGGAAGCGGGATTCGTCGCTAAAGACTATACGTCCCCAGTCGGCATCATTCCAGCCTGATCGAGCCATGCACCACTGCATACGAAATTTCAAAGCAATCGGATGATTGCTTCTTGGTGCGTCGATTTTTTTTTGTTATAAAGTGTAAATTCTCAGTATAGTAATTAAGACATTTCTTAAAACTTCAAAGGCAAAATTCCACAAAAGCAAACAAAATAATGAGCAATTTGAAATATAACGATACAATTAATTTAAAAAAGAAACATTTCGTCTTTAAAAAATGGCCAATAAAGTAAATAAAAGAAAAATTATTCAGTACATAAATAACCCATATTTAATTATAATTAAATCCTTTTAAATGAATTACAAAAAGGGCATAAGTAGGACACTTTTTTTTTCAAATTAAAAAATAAGATTTTATAATAAGAAAAATTATAGTAAACATCACTGACGATGACTGTATTTAGTGAATAAAATTCGAACCATAAACTTATGCATCAACAATTTCTCTTAATATAGAAATGAGTCCTTTTGTGCAAAGCGAAATCAAAATAAGCCTTTTTAAGAGTGCTTAAACTTATGTAGTGCGAAGATTTGTTGCTATCTTAAATGTGCTTTTTAATGTGAGTGTTACAACAGGTAAATGATATAATTTTAAGCCTAATTTTGAATTATAAGAGCTCTCAAAAGCGGTCACCATTGATTCAAAGGTATGAAACAATCATTAATGTAGGGGAAAAAAACGGACATAGAAATAACAGATAGAGAGTAATGACACTACACCATTCCAGCTGTTCACCAAAATGGCGACTGTTTATCCAGGGTGTATCGACAGCAGCCAATACTTTTCCGCATTAAATAAAATTCAACGAGTATGAGAAAGTACGTTTCTCTGATAACCATTCTCATTCTAAAAGTTTATTTTTAATTTTTTTCTTATGGTAGGCACTGAACTTTTACGTCTTTCGCCTAGAAAGATGCCGGAAGTATTACTCCTTTTACGTTACCCAGTGGGCACCTGTGAACCTAAGCCACGGAAGCGAGCAACATTACCTACACCACACTGCCACAGATACCTGTTTGTAGGGTGGGTCACATTCATCACACAATAGAGAATAACAGACAGAGAGGAACATTCATGCCCTGCGCGGGACTCTAACTCGCAGTCATTGTCTTCGCAGTCAGGCACTCTAACCGCTCGACCATCTAGCCGGCACATTCATTTTCTTTCTTTTTCAGCTTTATTTTAATGGAATCCATATTGCAGCTCGTTTATTTTTCAATTTATGCATGCATTAAAACTGGTTTAGGTCAATTTATGATTTAATTAAGAACTAGTTGCCGCTACAGACCTGTGAATTCAACTGTCTAACATAAAACCAAACGATGTGATTAAAAAAACAACATTATTTTTTCACTCATTCACAAACATTTTCAAAATAATTTATAGTCTTTTGTTAATTAATAAATTCACAATTGCTAATGAAATTTATTTATTAAGTCTAAGGGTTTTGACAAATAAAAGTCAATCTTTTAGGATCAACCAAAAAAAAATATATATATAATTTTTTTGTACGCCTTTTTTTGTACGGTCTATGGTAGGGTACTCTATGAAATTAAATTCCGGATGCGGTTCATGCTATTGAAAGAAAAAAATAATAATAATGAAACCTGGTTTAAAAAAACAAAATAAAAATATGTTATTTTTAGCATATTATTCTCCTTTTTCTTGCGGAAACTAAATGAAAAGATAATCGATTTAGTTTCCGTCTTTTGAATGTTTATTGTCCTTTCCGGTTTGAGGTATGAGTGAATATAATGAGATTTTGTTATCCACTACAGGAAGGAAGTTCCTGAAGAAATTCTTTATCGTGGACCTTGAAAAGAAATTCTTTATCGTGGACCTTGAAATGACCATTTGAACTAATTGGCTGAAACAAATTGTGCAAGGAACTAATTACTTTTTTTTTTTAATTTTAACAAAACGGATATTTAATTTAAATGAATGATTCTTCTAAAAAAAATTATTTTATTCCCGGCGTTAAGCTACCGATTCAATGTTCAACTCCTTAGCCTTGCAGTTTTTACCTCAATCCAGAAGACAAGGAAAATACTGGATCAAGCATTGGGACAAACTAGATTTTTTTAATGCAACTAACCCGTATTTGAGTTAAATGAGAGGAAAACCACGAAAACCACTTACGGTCAGCCCAACGGCAAGATGAGGATTCTAACCCATGATCCGTCTACCACTGAAGATAATTTACGTCAACAATGTGGTCGCTGTGAGCCTGGATCAGAATTTATTTGAACAATTCAACCTTCGAATCTGGGACACCTCATTGGGAGATGAATGCTCTATCCCCTGAGCCACCACGGCTCAAGAAGATAATTATACTAGACCTAAAAAACGCAGATATTATGTTTTTTTTTAAAATCAAAATTAACAACCCACCTTCGGAAACCGGTTGTTCAGCTCTCGCTAACATATCGCTTTTGCGGTCCTAATGGCTGTTTTTGGCATCTAAGAGGGAAAATGTCGCCAAATTAGCAAATTTAAAAAAAAAAGTTGGAAAAAAAAAAAAAACTGATGCTTTGTTAAAATTGTAACTTTGTTTCAAGTCTAAAGCACTTAAATTGTGACCTTCCCACTTTTATTTATTTCATGTTACAAAATTCGACCGACAAATTCAGAAAGGTGATAAAAAATATCAAGAGGATGAACATTTTTCCACAGAATCACGTTGAAATCCTCAAAAGCACAAAAAACACATGCAGTTTTTGAATCTAGAAGAAACGATAAATGCCATCAAACGTTTGAATGTTATTCGCTTTGAAGTGAATTTTTCCAATGAGGTCACATTAAATCATGTTCATACGATACCGAAGAATGTGATATCGAGAGGATTGTTCTTCGCATCAAAAGCACACCAGCAAGTTTGTAGTATTTTTTGTAATTATTTTTCATAGTGATGTCGAAACCATCAGGAGTATTTCGGTTGTTTTCATCCTCTCAGCATTGGCTTACGATCCCATGTTCTACATGAACATTCCTCATTGTCATTCACCTGCACGAAATAACAACTCTGTAATTCCAAACTTCTCCATGCTGTCCTCGGCGGCACCATTGCTTTAAATCCTCGGCATTATTATAAGTGTAAATCGGAGAATTAGAAATCTTCCTCGAACTCACCTACAGTGGTCAGTTGCTTTGGTAAAAATCTTTTCTTCCCGATTTCACAGAGTAATTGACAAATGTGAAAGGGGTGGAGTCACTTCTGTTTCGTTTTGAATGTTTGTTTGTCTCATAAGTAAGGTGATCTCCAAAACAAAAAAGAGTTTCAACCGGGCTATGTTTCGTGTATTTATAAGGCAGGTAAAACCGCTTATGAAGCTTCCGAACAGTTTTTTTTATTATTTATATTCAGAGCAAAGAAGAGAATTTTATGAGGAGAAAATTTTCGCTTTGTGAAAATGTATTTGCTTTTTGATATTTTGGAAAGCTTTTTTTTTATTAACATTTAAAATGTCATGGCTTAGTCTAGATTTTCTTGAACTTACTTTTTTCCAAATTTTAAAATGACAATGGAGCTGAAACAGGATTTGCCATGAAAAGTTCCTCCTTCTATAAAGTGTCTTCTTAAAATCTAAAGAAAAATCTAAAGAATGAATGCAGGATAAAGATAACTTCTCATCGGCGTAGTTCTAAGTAATTGTGCAATCATTTGTTTGCATTTTGACATTTTGAATTTTTTTTTTCTTGATTTGAAACCTCTATGGTTTACTTTAAGTTCACCTGAATTCACTTTTTCTGTACTTTAAATTTACTTAGGTGAAAAAGAATTTACCACAAAGGGTTTCTATTCCGCTGTAGCTTTCTCTTAACATGGTTTTTCGAAGCTTTATCGTCAAGGAAAATAAAAAAAGGTACAATTTAGATGCCTAGTACTTGAAGCAGTTTAATTTTAAACTATATATTCAATCTTGCTGTAAAGGGCTTCTGGGCTTCAGAACGGACCAATAACTGAAATATTTTAAAAGTTACTAAACTTTTTTCAAAAATCATTGATTTGGTGACAATTTTTCACCGAGCTGGAAATTATTAAAATCAAGGCTTATTCTTTTTTTTTTCTTTTTGCAAATTTTCTGAGCTTAGATAATGCAGCATTACAATAAGTCTTATAATATTATAGCCCCCAAACGCTTTTTTTTTTCTTCTCAAAACTGCGACTTTTCTCAATATTAACGTCCATTTTCAGAATAAATACAAAAAACGATAACAAAACTAAAGATAACCAAAGACAGTCTAAACTTGACCTAAACAGTCATGAGCAACTATAGCAAACTCACGGCAGCTATAAAAATAAAATATCAATCGAAAAAAAAAAAAAAAAAAAAAACATTTCAGGGCGAATACTGAACATTCGGAAAGTAGTCTTAAGTTACCATTCATTGATTTGACTGATGATTGTATGGTTTATAACATACGTAGATTCACAAGTTCAGCCCCTTTAACTGCGCAATCGCAAACCTGAAAAGAATGCGCGCAACATTTTCTTACAACCTCCCAGGAAATGAGTTAAGTTGTTAAGTTTTATTATTTCTTAGTATCCTTCTGACCCCAATAAAATAAAAAGCAATTATCATGCATTTAATTGTTGTTATTTTATTGGTAATAAATGCAGTCATTGGTGAACAGTGCACTCAAACTAGCAATTGCAAATGTAAATTTACAAATGGAAGTGTCATAGATCTGACCAGTTTAGGATATCATCACGAAGCCAGGTGACTCATTAAATTTATATTATTTTATTCTTGATAAGCTCGTTTTGTTTATTTTAATAACACAAGTTTTATATTACTTCAGTGTTTTCCGCAATCTCTGCCATTAATATACACTTTTAAAACATTTACCAAAAATGCACTACTGAAATTTTCCCTGTATTCACTTTTTTCTAGATGAACACCAAGAGAAGGCATAATTTATGAACCATTTGTCACGCAGAATAATTTTATTCAACACATTTTTTATACTTTTTATTTTGTATTAATTTAGGACAAAATAAGTAAAAAATATTATATTAAATATTTAAATAATGTTATACACCAGTGTCCTTTTCTGAGTTAAAGGTAAAATCTTACAAAAACCGATTACTTCCAAACAATATTTTTTTCGGCCGGGTTGGCAGGACGTTGAGCTTGTGTTCGTGAGAAATTGAGTTCGCATCCCTCCGGCCAATGAACTCCCATGTATTAAATAGTGACTGGTAAACTTTTAATCTGTCTGGGTCGCAAAGTCCTCCTTGTTCCCATATCTGGGAGAAGTTAATTGGAAATAGGTCGTTCTCTGGTTCAGGTCAAAATTACGATCTGTGGAAGAATGAATGGAGTATGATTGGGTCTTTCCTGTAAAACAAGCTGTGACGCATGTGTGTCTGAAGTTGTACTTTTGGTCATAGATAGCGCAACTTAAAAGCAAGAAACGCTCCCTCTGTCTTCAAAATATATTCTTTTTATTGAAAAAAAAAACAGTTTGAAATATAAAGCTCTTTGATTTTAAAATTATCTTTACTGCACGAAACTTCTCTATTAAAAATGTTCCATTGTTTTAACTCTGGTTTTAAAACATGTGAGAGAGATAACTTGCAGCTGAAATTTTGACAAATTTTCCACTAGCTAGAATACTAAAATTTCAACTGGAGCTCTGTACATGATGACAAAACAATCCTTCCCTGGCTGTAACAAGAATTCATAGCCAATCCAATTTTCCATTCATTTCTCACTAGCTTCAAATCTACACTGTTTACAGTACAAGAAACAATAATTGATTCCTGACAGATACAAGTCATTCTAAGTCAAAAATTTTATCATATACTGAAATTTCGACTGTATTTCTGTTCGTCATGACAAAAGCAAGTTTCAATCCTGTATATCGCCTAATGGACTATGACAGCAGTAGGTATTTTCCTCCCTTTCTGACAAGCTAGAATGCTCTAAATTTAATTAGAAATAGTAAGACGCAATAAGCAGACAAAATTTTGAGCACATTAGGATATTAACAAATTAATAAACACAAAACTAAACAAAATTATGAATTTAAAAAAAAGGTTTTAAAAACCACGTTTTTCAAATGATTTTAAAAAATATCAATTTCTCACTCCTTTAAGTTCGCCTTAACTTCTTTTTTTTTTTAAACTTTTTTCTTTGGTTAACGCCCTATATATCTCAGTTTAAATAATTTTAAAATATTTTCTTCGCTCATTAAAAAAAAAACTTTTTGTTTCATTATTTATAAAAAGTTTTTATATACCTAAACCTAAATCCCAAAAATTAAATTTTTTTTTTAAACTGTACTTTAAACTTTGATTAATTCCAATAAAATGTAATTTTTTTTTTAGCAATATACTGTCTTGAATATTCGTCATTTTTCTCTTCGTTAGGTTTAAACATATAACATCTCAATGTAAAAAGGAAGACTATAAATACTACTACAATCCCTGTTTTCCTTTTAACCTTGGTGGAACGTGCATTGATGTAGCTGTAAGTATACAATGCATTTGCTTATGTTTTATTCTTTAACGTTACAAATAAACAATTCTTTAAAATGTTTCTTACTTGAATAAAATTTTAACCATGACTGTCAACTCAATTTGTTATATATTTCACTAGCACTTAATTTTTTTAAAATTTTTTTCCAGGCATTAACATATTTCAGAAAAAGTCTTAGAATTGGAAAGTCTTGAAAATTGCGTCAGAGTTAGATTTTTTTTTTTTTTTTAATGAAAATTTTTTTTAAAAAGAATACAATTAATGAGTTTTGAAAAAAATCCAAGATGATTTACTCGCCCGTTAAAGTCTCGATCATTTTACAAATTGTCAATTTCATAAAATTAAAAAAAAAAATTTCTAGTTCATCTTTATATTAAAAACAATTACTGTCATCGCTGTCACTTCTGATTCAAAAAGTTTTCGAAGCAAATGCTTCTCACTCTAATACAGCATTTATAATAATGAAAATTATAAAATTTTGCATCTTTTTTGAGAAATGTTTAAGCAACATAACAATTTGAGAAAAAAAATTATATTGATCAGAATGTAAGCTTTTGAGACATTTAGTGCCAGAAATGTGGTTCCACCTTCTTAATTCAGTATGAAGAAAACTATTAATCATGATATCGGATAAATATTAATGAATAAAAAATACATGAATTATGATTTTTGGCGGTCATATTCTTCTGAATCTGAATATTTGAAACACGTTTTCCTTTAGTACAGGGCTGTCCAACTGGCGGCCCGCGGGCCACATGCGGCCCGCCAACACATATTGTGCGGCCCGCCAGCTTCTTATTCAGCACATTTCTTTTTTCAAAATTTTATTGAATCAAGAATCATCCGAGACTACCATTCTTGGTCAAGCCGAGATCCCCAAAGAGCTGGCTGACCAGTGTAAAAACATAGCCAACGCGGCAATTTCCTTGGCCTTGAAAACTAATTCAGCGCCAAACTAAGACACCTCCTTCTTTTTTGTACATTCGCTTTACTGAGAAGGTATTTATAAGTTAAATACAATTAAACATGAAAAACTTCTAATACATGTTTCAAGATAAACTTTTCTTATTATGCAACATTTATTTATATTTGTACGCGCATTTAAACTGCAATTAATTGCAAAATAGCGAAGAACTACTTTTCAAAGGCGGAGTATTACATTCCCTACCTTTCCCTGCAGTGCCAACTTAAGGTGAAACGTAGTATAGAAATAGTATTGCCTCGTGTTGGCAATACCAGGCGAGGGGACAAGGCGGTGGAGACAGGGAGGAAAGAGAGAAACATTTCAGATAAGCAAAACCTGCCCGCAATTGGTTAAAAATAAAGACGTTGCGGCCTCTGTTGATTTCGAAAAAGAAATTGAGAGCTTGCGCTCGTCAACTCTCCGCTCCTTTCCATTGATGATCTTGATCTGAGTGGTTGCGACGAATGTTAGGTTCTCAGTTAAGGTTGCAGATTTTGGATATGAAGCAAACCTCTCTTGTATCGTAGCTATATTTTTTTGGGAACGTGTGAAAACTAATTTTATTGTTGATTGTGAATATTTCATCTTCCAACGATGAGTAAGAAACGGAAGATAGAAAGTTAGAATCGAGTGTTCCAAGACCGCTGGGAAACCCAGTATTTCATCACGAATAGAAAGGATAAACTCCAGTGCTTGATTTGTATACAAGTTGTGGCTACGTGCAAAGAATATAATGTCAAAAGGCATTACGCGAGTCTTCACGAAAGGAGCCGCAGTAAATATCAAGGCGAAGCAAGATCTCTGACAGTTTCAGAACTGAAATCAAAACTGCAAAAACAAACTGGGATGTTTACTAAAGTAAAATTTGATCAGTACAATGCTTTGCATGCTTCGTATGCAATTTCACTTGAGCTTGCTAAAGCGAAAAAACCTTACACTGATGGCGTCATTGCTAAAAAGTGAGCTGTAGAAATGGCAAAAGCATTTGGTGAAAGCAAAATGGCTAAGCATTTTGATTCAGTTCCAGTTTCTCATCAGACCGTCCAACGAAGAGTTGCCGATATGGGCGACCAAATACAACAGAGATTGTCCTGCGAGATTGAAAAATGCTGCTATTTCTCCTTGTGTATCGTAGAGAGTACAGACCTGTCGGACGTTAGTCAACTCTTGATTTTCATCCGCACTGCTAAAGAAGACTTTGAGATCAAAGAGGAGCTCCTTGCCATGTGTTCTCTTTACTCCACAACAAAGGGTAGGTACATATTTGAAGCAGTGATGAAAGCGGTCAAAGGTTTTGAAAAGTGTTTTGTCCTAGCTACAGACGGTGCAAAGGCTAGGCAATGGTAGGACCAAAGATAGGATTGATTGGATGCTTGAGAAAAAATAGAATGAAATGCCCTGCACTTCATTGCATCATTCACCACCATGCTTTATGCGGAAATCGGTGAAGCAAACTGAAACCCTCAAAAAAGTTGTGAAAGTCATCAACATGATCAGAGGCGGCAACAGGGCTCTTATGCATCGGCAGTTCCGTAACTTTTTGGAGGAAATTGAAGCAGAATACGGGGACCTGCTTATGTACAATCAAGTTAGGTGGCTTAGTGCCGGAAACTGCCTCAAGAGATTTTTCGAGTTGAAACAATAAATCCCTCTTTTCCTTTACCAGTTTTCTACATCAGAAAATCTTGAACAAGAACTTTTTACCATGGATTTTTCACGTCACTTCTTGGCATTTCTTACTGATATTATTGGCCACCTCAAGGATGTGAACTTTAAACTACAAGGAAGAGGCCAACTGGTGTCTGACCTAATGGCACACATCAATGGGTTTAGAGACAAGCTGAAAATTTTCCATGCAACTTTGGAAAACAATAACTTATCTCACTTCGCCAGCTGCAGTCGTTTGGCGTCAGAGTGTGAGGAAGTGCTGGATTTTTTTGAATTTTGCCCTGAGTTGCAGGCAATTATTGATGAATTCAACACGAGATTTTCAGATTTTGAGAGCATCGAGAATGACGTGGATCTGTTCAGTAATCCAGTCACAGCAAGCATTGAAGAACAACCGGCCAACCAATAATTAGAGCTCTGTGATCTCCAGGCTGACGCGTTCTTTCAAACAAGAACCGAAAGGAGGCCCGAGTTCTTCAAGTTGTTCCACCTGAACGGTTTCCAAATCTGCGTGACTTAGGACAGAAAATAGCTTCCATGTTTGGGTGCACATATTTATGCGAAAGTGCTTTTCCGGCGATGAAGTTTATCAAGAATCGTCACAGGAGCTCTCTCCCCGGCAGTTCATTGTTAGACTCTTTTCGGCTGGCAAAGACAAACATCGATGTTGACATTCCTGCCCTTGTAAAGAAGGCTGATCGGTCTCAGTTTTCCCATTAAAATGTAAGCAAATTGTTTTATAATCCTACTGTTCCATTGGTTTATAATTAATAATTCAACTATTAATTGTTATTGTATAAGAGGTAAGAGGTTATTTTTCAACTTTTTCAAACTGCGGCCCGCAAAGAGATCAGTGACCGGAATTCTGGCCCGTGGGCTCTTTGCAGTTGGACAGCCCTGCTTTAGTATTTAAAGTATGAATTAATTTTGGGGTTACTATTTTCCAGTTTCGCTTTAAAAAAAAGTAATAACAACTATGTAGTTAAAAGAAAAATAAAAACAATATAAATATTAAAAAAAAAAAAATTGTAACCACGTACTGTTATGCAGCTGTGTATAAAAAGGATATTTTCTAAATAAAATTAGATTTGGAGTTATTAAAATTATTCAGTTATATTATTTTCAAATATTTTTTTCATAGAATTAATTTATACTAGGAGGCTTCGCCCCCTGCTCGCTGGCGCTCACCAACCCCCGGAACTGCTTTCGCAGTTCATTTCGTATCCAATGCTCGCTTTGCTCGCTCATTGGATACGTTCTTAACGTCTAGCTTTTATATACTTTTTTGAATACTGAAGTTCCGAAAACTTTTCAGTGTAGAAAATTCTAAACCTGTACATTTCAATATTAATTTGAAATTGCAATTGTTAATTTGGGCATTTGGCGATACAACACTTATAGAATTGAAGGATTTGTTACGTCAAGCGCTCAGGTATCATAATTTTGATTTATGTTGCTAAGTTAACTTTCAAAAAATTCTATGACTGGCAACAGCATTTTTATTTTTTAAGTTGTTTATTTTTATTTTTGCCGCAGCTGAATTGAACAACCTGATAATGCTCACTCTGGTTATTGTTTCCGTTTTTAAAAGCGCTATATGTTGAGCCACATCAGTTAGATTTAGCATGTGACATTTTTAGATGCAATCATTGGTCGATTTTCTAACGTTGCCATTCGGGAAGTTGTAATGAGGCTTTTTTTTTGGTGCCGTGTAAGAGAAATATATATATAGATATCCGGTATAGTTAACAAAATAAATAAATATTTTAATTAAGAGAATAACACAAAAGTGCACATATATATATCATGCCTCTGTTGAAAAAAATTATTATTATTTTAGTTGGAGGTCTCGATGCTAATATTTAATTAAATTAATGCCCAGAACTTATTAAACGATTGTTTGTGCCCCATTTCTTGGTTTATTCAGTTTTTCTAAGATTTCTTTTAATTAAAATAATAGTTGCGGAACCCGCAATCAACCAATACAAGAGATCCAACTGAAATAAATAAATAATTAATAAAAAAAGGGGGTTACTGTGGGATTTTACGACAGTTTGGTGACAACAGTAAGTCGTTTCTATATCTATTGCAGCTGTTCCAACATGGTGTTCCGCGGAACCATAGGGGTCCGTGAAACAATTTCTGATAGTTACAACTTTCTTTTTTAAGGGGTCACAATACCCAAAAAATGACCAAACTATCGAATTTTTTTTTATTATTTATAATAAAACTTCAAACTATTTCGAATGCACTGAAAAAAACATCATCTTTCTGTCTACATTTTTAAAAAAAGTTATGAATAATTTTAGATAGTCCTAATACAGAAACTTGCTTAGCAGACAGACTTTAAAGTGCCTTTTCTCATAGATGATAATTTTGTGTTTTAATCTTAGTTAAATCCCTAAGGAATTTTTTCTATTTAAGATAGAACTTCGAAGTAAACTTTTTAATCTTAAGTATAATACACTTATTTAAACTGTGCATGGAATAAGCATTTTAGGAGGTATTACAATTTTTACAGCATATTATATGTACCTAACAGGAATTTTTAACCTTTTTTTTTCTACTTTTTTTCAAAATAATCTATAAAAAATATTCTAATTGATGTATCAACAAATGAATGCACAAAATTATTAAGATGTATATTCTAAGCAAGAAGAAAAAAAAAAATTTTTGAAAATATGTTAAAATAAAAAAGCCTTAGAGATTTAAAAATTGTGAATTTTTTCAACTTTTTTTATAATTTTAAAAAAGTTAAACAATTTAATTATGTTTTGAAGATAAATTATTGATTATAAGTTAAATGAGCATGTAAAGCATCCACAAAATGAATGATTATACCTTTATTTAAAAAAATTGTTGCAAAGGTACTGTGACCCCTTAAACTTTTAAATATATTTATATCTAATCAATAATCCATTATTAGTCGCCTTTACGATATTATTTAAAGTAAAATGCTACTGAAAAAAAATGGCATATTTTAGAAAAAAAAAACATAATTTTCTAAAAAATAATTATGTATTGAATAAACTAGGAAAAGGACATTTTTTAATAACCATTATTGAACAGCTGACTTAATTTAATGAGTTTACGACTATCAATGTTTTCAACTCCATGGCCTTGTAATTTTGAACCCAATCCAGAAGACAAGGGAACTCCTGGATCGAGTATTGGGAGAAATTTGCCTTCGTGGAAGACTTTTTGAAGGAGCTAACTCGCATTTTCGTTACATGTAGAGGAAGATCATGAGAACCTCTCACGTTTAGCTTGAAGGCAAGGGGGTTTCTAGCCTACGATCCGTCTACCACTGAGGATATTTGTAAAATATTGCATTAGTACTTCCCACCACGTTTTATAAACTAAAATAAAATAACTAAATTGCTAATAAACTTATTTCCCCTTTAGAAATCTTCAACGTATAGCAGTTCTTTTTAATTTGATTTTCAACGAAAAATCATAATTTTTTTTTTTATTTTCATTCATTTCGAAATTATGTTTCTACACCAAAAACAAATTTATGAGAAGATTAGATTCAGCTCAAGGTTTGTGGATATAAAACCTAATTTAAGATAATAAATGATAAAATGCCATTCTTTATATTAAATATTTTCAAAATAAAGCAGTATTTTATAGGTTAAAATGCATTCACAATTGTCTCTATTAGTACGGAGGCGATAAATTGATGTATCGTGAAATATCGATTTAACGCATATATCGGTAGGTCGATATAGTGACTTTCGTTTTAGGCAATGCATCAGAAATCTGATTTAAGTCACCGGAATAAGAATATAATCTCGGCTTAATGATTTAATATGCAAAGATCCTTGACTACGCTAACGATGTTACCACACTGACGAAGACGATTTTGATTTCGTCTAGCTGCAGGTATGTAGATAGCGTTTAACGTTAGACTTCTTGAATGACGAAGAGCGAATTGAATCAGAATTCCCGGTTTTGTGCGAAGTCTCATCGTTGTAATATAGAACGCAATGCATAGTTTCTTTATGTCAAATTTTTATTTATTTTTTTTTTGTCTTTGGGATTTTGCGATTTTTGAAGATTATTTTCAATGGGACTTAAGTCATTTTGCAATCGTTGTGTATTTTATTTCGTCGGGAATAATTGTCGGGTTTCTTGTAAATTATTTTCAGTGAGACTTTTGTTACTTTTCATACCATTTTTTTTCTGTCTGATTTAACGATTCTTGTCAATTATTTTTAGTAGCCCTAGTGTTACTTTGCAATTGCTGCAGAATCGCTTTTATCTTAAATTTTCGTTCTGAACTCAATTGATCAATGAAAAGAAAAAATAAGATTCTTCATTGATTTTTTTCAATTATTGTTTTTAATTTTAAGCGATACAATTTAATAGGGATATTTTGTATTTAACTTTGTTATAAAAAGTTAGTTTTTTTTAAATTTATATAATGTAGGTAATTAAAATAATTTGATTATTTTTAAACCAATAAATGTTCAGTCGTTTTTAATTATAAAAAAATTAAAACAAAGCTTATCTTTATTTAATTTGCTTTTATTTTTGAGATACTGAAAACAAAGTTTTAAAAAAAATGTGGCTATTAGTTAAAACAAATAATTTAGAGTTTAGTAATGCTTTGGCACTTTTTAATAATTTAACATTAGTACTTAAAGTATTTTTTTCTTTTTTTTTAATTTTTATTAAAATTCTTTCAATATTTGTTTATTTTATAATTTGTTAGATAGTAAGTATCATCTTTAAACAAATAAATCTTTAGTCGATTTTATTTTCAAAAAAGAAAATAATAATAAATAATTAAAAATACTTTTACATTTTTAAAGTACAGAATTTGACCATTAGTTAATACTACTTTTTATTATTTTAAATAAAATAGGGTCTAATGATCTTTAAAAAAGTGTGTTTTTTTTTTTTTCTTTTTCTAAAGTGAACATTTCTTTGGTTTGTTTTCTACTTTCGTTTTTTTTCTTTTAATTTTTAATGCATGTATGTAAAATATTTTGTTACAGTAATATTATTTTTAAACCAATAAATCTTAAATCATTTTTAATTTAAGAAAAATGAAATAAAGCTTGGGTTTGCTTTTACTTTGACTTCTTTATTATTTTAATTGAAAAGATTAAGCAATGATATTGATGTCATAGTAGAATATGTTTAGAATTAATATTTTCTTTTGTAATTCCTTTTTATTTATTTTTGACTGATTTAAAGATTTCCCATAGGTAATTTTTGAACATATGCTAAATCGCGATATATCGCTATATCGCGATGTCTAACTGACAATGTATCAGGATTTAAAATTTCTGACATCACCCAGTCCTAGTCTCTATATACTTTCGTAATTAAGTCGAGTTTCCATCGTAAACATGTTGATCATTTAGGGTTCCATAACAGGAAAAAATTGGGATTCACTGATCTATTTAATGAGCTTAATGGTTTATTATAGTGTATTTTTAAAAAGATAAAAAAATGACGAAATAAAAGGAAGAAAAAAGGAAAAAAATTTGTTTTGTACAAAACGTAATCTTTTGTTTATGCTTTTACTGTCAATTTCGTCTAAATCAGTTGTTTCACTGCTAGGAATGCTTTGCAAAAAACACGCTGGCGTTAAAGGCTGAAGACCATCGGAATTGTCTTCAATATACGTCAATGGTCTCGAGTTTATTGTGGCTTCGCAGTCACAGATAATAGTTTCCAATTCTTCGTAATTTACGCATTTCCTGCCTAAATTTCTTCCTAACATTTCGTTTAGAATGTGGATCATGCGCTCCCACCATCCACCCCACCAGGCGGCTGTTGGTTGGTTAAAATTTCATTTAATTTTCTGGATTGTGGAAAACGACATGATCTTGTCCCAATCCAAATTTGTCAGAGCATTGCTTGTACCAACAAAGTTGGTTCCGTTATCGGTGTAAATTATATTTACTCTACCTCTCCTAGCGAAAAATCTTCTTAGAGCCATTATAAAAGCTTCCGTGGACAAGGAATTGACTAATTCCATGTGAACAGCCCTATATATGGCACAAGTAAAAAGTACGATCCATAGCCAGAGCGTAAATACAGCGGACCTGCTAAATCGATTCCGGAAACTTCAAATACTGCCGCAACCTTTATTCTGTCTTTTGGAAGTGGTGCAAAAGGTGGTTCTGTAGGCTTGGCTTCAAATCTTTTACAGACAATGCATCTAGAGCTTACTTGTTTTGCTAATTTATTAATTGATATGATCCAATAATTTTCTCTTAAATTGGCAATTATAGTTCGAAGTCCGGCATGCTGAAGTTCACAATGCTTTTGTTGTACTAGTCTGCGAATAATCTCGTGGTCAGCAGGTCATAAAATTGTCTTGTCCCGGATAGACTAAACTTGACCTAACAGCAATGTGTAACAGTAGCAAACTCAAATCAGTAATAAAAATTTCAAGTACAATTCAGAAGAATAAAAATCGTGTTTTTACATGTAATAAGGCTTTTACATGTAATAAGACTAAGTTGTAATCCTAAAGTTTCAACTAACAATAAGAACCTTAAGAAGAACCAAGTTAACCATAAGAATAATGGGAATTCTTATTGGAACAATCAGCAGAATAATCGACTCCCACCTTGTTTTTTTTTTTTGCAATTTCAAGGATCAATATATCGGAAGTTCGATCCCCAGTGGCGGTTTGAAACCCACCCAACTTCAGATTAATGGCTTGCCTGGAAAAGGTGGCCTGTGCGCAGTGCTGACTATATTTTCACAATGATGCCGTTGGTCACGAAATTGTGGGGCTTTAATCTCCAGGAATCCCCCTGACCCACATGGACTGTTTCGAAATGTTTTATTACTTATTGAACTAGTTATAGACAATAATGAATGTGAACGCAGTATGAATTTTATGCAATACGGAATATTGAAACTTTTCACCTCCCTTCATAAATGTATGGAGTTTAATTTTTTAAGTATAGTAATGTTGTGTTGCGAGGTCTTTGATTTTGAGTCGAGGTTAAAAAAATAATTTAGTTACAAATTTTGAAGTCTGGTTGTTATTTTTTTTTGACAGAATTTAACTCTTTCTTTTTCTCACCTAGGTTTGTCGAGTTCAATTCTCTTCTTCCACGCCCAGAAACACCCAGTATTGGGATTGTGGTAATGATAATAATGAATTTATATGGAATGCAACACGTAACGCATATACTTTAGTGTATACAACACATGGTCATAGTGAAAAAAGGTAAGGCATTAGTTCAAAAAATATTTTATGTGCTGAGGGAGAACCAGGAATAACTTTCGAATCCGATCTTCACGTTCAATCATAATTAATGGTTCGAGGGGTCGACCTCAAATTAATTACTGCAGACGATATTTTAAGTTACGAAATAAGATTAAAAAACGTACTTTCTCTGAATGACCATACCTTTTTTCCGACGGATTATGATTTCTGACCCTAGAAATATAGTGGGTAGCTGCAATCTGGGAAATATGGTCCCAATAATTTGGGCAAAGAGAGCGGTCCAAAGTTTGGACCCCTTGAGGTTAATTATACTTTTTGTCTATTTCAACAGATTTGGAGATATTTTTATGCACGCGCGCGAATTGAAATATTTTCGCACACAATTATTAAACTTTTATTATTTACTAGGAGGCTAAACCCCCTGTTCGCTGCCGCTCACCAACCCCGATGATTGCTTCGCAATAATTGTCTTTTCTTGGCAGAAAACAGTTTTTCTACATAAGTTAAAATTATTCACTTAACATATATGTACTAAAAGGAATTCTGTTTGCTTACTTTTGTGCCTCTAGTTCCCAAGTCCAAATATTACTATTTATTGTTATTATAAACATTTGGATCTCTTGATGAACGGAAGTGATTTTTCGAAGTTATCATTTTTTAAAATAACATTTATATTCTTATAACATTATATTGTTCAAACAAATTTGATGAGTTCACAACCATAATTTAATATTCTCGCTAATAATAGCAGTACTGGAAAATAAGTTTAAATTAGGGATACAAAAATATTTAAAGAAAAACAATTCGCGATCGCAACACTCGATACGCCATCTAGCGGGAGACTGTAAATATCGGGCATTAGTTCCCACATAACCATTGGCAATGACGGACGCCATTTTCTTAGCAGCAAATAGGAAGCAAAATTTCCCTAAAGAAAAGGTAAAACTTCTTGAAAAAACTAATCAGAACATGCCAAACATTGAAGCAGAACACGCCAAGCATTTGAAGAACAACTTCTCAATAATTTTTACCTTTCTATTACCAACAACATAACATGATCACTTGCTGTTACAGATGTGTGTATTGCGGTAAAATAAATTTTCTGTCTTCAATTCATTACAAGTTAAAACGAAGTCAACATTGCTTTCGTTATTCCAATGAATTCCATACAGAACTGTAATAGTTATAGAATATTCTTCATAGAATAGTATATATTTCTGTATCTACATAATTCAGAAAACAACAATAAAGAATAATCCGAATTACTTGAAAAAGTATCTTTTGTGCTGATTATAAATAAATTTTTTATCGTTTTCTTGGTAAGTGTTTTTTAGTTTTGAAAGAATTTCAACTAGAATTCAGCTATTTTGTTTTTAAGCTACATATTAAAATTCATATCGAGATCTTACAATTATAAAATTTTGATGTGTGGTATGTTACCTAAAAGTAATGAAGGAATAAACTATGTATATGTTATTTGAGAATAAAGTTTTCAAACAAAGAACATATCATTTTGGAATTCTCCGGACTTATAAATCAGGTAAGTGTTATGATTTTTATAATAAAAAATTTGCTTGTAAATAATTTTTTTTCGTACTTGATGATCGTTCTCTACAAAATGTTTTTTTTACGTCTGATTAAATACTTTAAGAATTAAAAAAAACAAAAAACAATACGAAAGTTTTTATTGAAAAATGAGGAATTTTTAAAATCGTTTTTATCCTAAGAATTCTTTATTTTACGCTTTTTAGTTTATAATTTTTTGATAAAATTGTTGTCAAAATACTTTTTTTGAAAAATTAAATGGTATTAAATTATGTGTTTATGTATACTTCTTGCATATTCTAATATTTGAAGTAATATGATTCAGAAAAGTATGGAAGAAAACTTCGGTACTTATGTATTAACCACAGCTACAGATTTGGCAGATTTTTAGTGCCGCCAATCTACACTTAAAATTTTTGGAAAAAATCTTAAAATGAAACACTTTGTTTAAAATCAAAGTAGTCAATCGGATTTCGGTGGAAAATGGGCCGATATAGAGTTTAGCATAGATTCAAAACAAACTTTTCTCTCACCTGATTCTATAGCCATTATGAACTCTAATAAATAAGATTCAAAATGAAATAACATTTCCAAAACGGACGTTTATTAAGATAAAGTTTCATGTTATGGACTTTGGTACATTTTCGTTATATTTCACTCCATAAAATATTTCGCTCCTAAAAAAATAAAATTGCATCTTGTTTTGTTTTTGGCAAGTCCCAAAGACGCATTTTCGTAACACTAAAAATTGGCGACAAAAAAAGAATGGTTCTTTTTCTTTCGTAAGCATTCTTTATTTTACGTTAAAATTTAAATGGGCCTTTCATGTTATACCATTAAATTTAGTAAAACTATTTCTCAGGCATTAGGTTTAAACTCTTATAAGAATATACCTATTTTTTTCTCTTTATTTACAAATATTTTTCCGATGTGTTCTGGATGTTCCTTCTCTAAAAAAAAAAAGAGATACCATTTTGTTTTCGTTTGCATAAGAAAGAAAACAAACATTTTTCTTTTTTAAATTTAATCAGCCACAATAAAGATGGAACGTTACAATGCTACATGCTACATTAAAGACGTCTCCAGTGTAACTGAATGACTGTTCATACGGAAATCGCAGGGATTCGGCACATACAACAACGCCCCCTATAGTTCGTTGCGATCGCGAATACCTTTACGACTATTATTAATTTTATGCTGATGACAACCAAAACAATATTTAAATGAATGAGGAAAAACTGGATCCTATCACGTGATTTCGCGGCCAATAAAAACTCACGAAATTGCGACACCATCATTAGATTTTTATATATAGTAAGATTTATTATTTTTATTATTTATTTAATAATGGTCAGAAAAAATTTGAATTTGTAAGATATAAATCATTTTTACATTATTTTATACGGCAAAGTACAACATTTAAACGAAGTCGGTCGAATAGTTGGTGAGCAATCGTATTTTTTTATTTTTAAAGTTAGATATTTAAACTTCAAATTAGCAGGAACTCAGTATTTAACCAATTTCGTTCAAATGTTGTATTTTTTTTTCCTTCATATTACACCCTTTAAAATGATATGATGTAAAAATCATTCCTATCTTGCAATTCAATGTCATCCCAATGATTGTACGATGACACTCTCTGGTATTCCTTCAGCCATTTTGTCGGGTCTTGTCCGGGAGCACCCCAGAAGATTGTTGGTTTCCTGGCTTCAGCAGCAACTGTTGGCGTCATCCAAAAGGCAGATTTCACACCCTGTTGGTCACCAGCTGTCATGTCTGTCTCAGGCACAGTGGTTTCAGGAACGGCTTCTTTAGGTTTTTCGTATAGTCCAAATTCAGGTGGAAGTCCTTGGACTCGACGGCTTCCGTAATATTGATTGAGAGGTTAACTCGTACCCGGCGCCCCCACCAAATTTGTCACGTTAAAGTGATTTAATACGGATGACAGGATGAGGTTTTGATAATGAATTTATTAAAGTGAAGAATGTACAAACGACGAGAACCAGTCTGCACTAAGAACTGCCAGTTTACAATGAAGGGATCGCTTATATACTAACAAAGAATGTTCTAGAAACTTCCTAGGAACAACGAAAGAGGAAATGACGTAAATTGAATGTACCAGAAGCTTTTGGAATGTTCATAGAATTAAATAAGAAAAATTTGGAATTAGTGTCTGCGTCCCGTATCGAACCTGGGACCTACTGCTTTGTAGATTCGAATTCTACCACTGAGCTACTGAGACTTAAACTGCTCGAAGATATTAAAAAACATAAAATAATTGCTGAAAAATAAGTATAGAAAATAATCCTAAAAATGATTTTAAAAAAGGTAGAGATGCAGTACGGTAAGCAAAACTGCATGGCAAAAACAGGACTTGAAACAGCTGTATTAATCCGTTTACGATAAGGATGAAAAACAGAAAAAAAAAAAACCGTTTTGCCAACAAAACAGCTTTAAATAGCCAAATATACAGAGAAAGTCTGCAGAAAAAAAAAAAAAAAAAAAAACGGTATTTTATTTACAATGCGAAGATAATGGATAAAAAAAAATCAATTTCTCTTTAACGCGTTGATTGCCGCACGCGCGTTCACAATGAAATCTCTTTTAGGCCAGGAGTACCGCTGTACGAAGCGTATTCTGCTGAGCACTCAAATCCGATATTTTAATAATGCCAGTCTCTGGTGGTCACAAGAATAATATCTCGTTCCGTTTGTTTCCATGGTATCATGTCTGTTTATTTGTGTCCGTTGCTTCCCATCCCTCCACTTTACACGATCAGTTGGAATTTTAAAGAGGAGTATAACTTAAAATCTTTACCCTAATTAGTTGAAATTTCGAAAACAAAAATGGAAAACTTATTTCTAAGTGATTCAAATAGTAATGAACAAGAAAGCTTTTACGAGGCTCACAACAATTTTCTTAATAAATCATTACCTTCATAACAATTCAATAGTTTTGTTACTTCCTGTGAAATATCTTTTCCAATGCATACGAATATCCTTTGCAAGTAGTCAAATAGCGTCACCATAGGTGACATGACAGTCATCGTGTAAAACAGTTTTTTTTTTTGTGAAAAATATACTTTTTTGAAAAACTTACTTATTTTTTTTTTTTTTACAGTGCGGGCTTCACATAGAAAATTAACTAGAATTTTGATGATGCCTTTTTAAGGACAAAAATATCAAATGTAATCATATTGTATGGATGGTGCTCATTCTAGAAGCACCGCCTTACAATGTATAAAAATATCATCTAAAAAAAAGAGATACTGTCCAATTATAACACATTCTCGGCATTCTGTCAGGGAAAACTAAATTGCGTTCGGTGCTTAGTTTTCTTTAGAAAACTCAGTTTAATATTTAAGTATATTTTTTACTTTTAAATCTGAAGTATGTTACCTTTTTCATACATCATTATTATTGTCACAAGTACTTTGCAGTATTGTTTTTATTTACATTTAATTCAACGTTGATTAATAATTTTTATCTCCTATTTGAATCGTGATACTGCTGCATTGAAAAAAAAAAAATTTTTTAAAAATGAGATCGAATTAAAAATTTTCAGTTAACAGGTTTTAGAAATCACATACGTAGAACTTCCTTCTTTTGGAGATAATTATATGTTCAAGTCAAGGTGTGTAAAGGTTAAAACTGGATTAGATATACCAATTTATTTAATAAATTGTACTCGGTCTTAATTATCATTTTGTTATATTTATTTCAAAATATATATCATTAAAAATGAAAGGATAAAAGGGAATAAAATTTTAGAAAAAGAAAGAAAAAAAAAAAATTCCCCTCTAAATTACAGTTGTTAAAGAAGGTGGAACAAATTTTTTTTCAGACATTAATAGATTGTTTATTACAGGAAAACTATTGTTGAACTTAATTGCTCCAAGGAAGAAACAATACCATTGTTAGAGGTTAAAGGAGAGATCCAAACGAGGGTTCATGTAAATATATTACTGTCAATAAACTTTTCTTTTCCCCAAAAAGTTATTAATAAAATAATACATTTCTTGTGACATATTTGCTTATTTATACTGCATACTCTGGTTTCTTCTATGCTATTTTAATTTGTAAACATTTTTATTTATAAGGAGAAATGTAGTTCTTATTTCTTCTTTAGATTTTACAGTGCAAAAAAAAAAAAAAAAAAAAATGGACCACCTTAAATAACTTTTGAAATAATGATCAGATCTTCACATTATAGGAATCAATCTTAATGGTTCCAGGGGATGACCTTGAATATGCTAATTGATTAGTGCAGACAATATTTTAAGACATTTAATAACTATTGGAATTTAGTAACTATAGGGATACCGGCGATCCATCAGCGTAAAAGAGTTAAAAATACATTATTTTTTTAATATTAGTTTATTTATATATAATTTTACTATTATCAAATAAAATTGTACATTCCAGAAGGTTTCAAGCTCTTATTCTAATTAAGTAGAAAGTTTCAAGATTTGTTTTAAAAATAAAATGATATTAAGTAGAAAAGACTTTAATTGAAGATTATTAAAGAGGTAGATTCTTATAAAATGTTTTATAAATTCAGTTTTTTTTTTAACTCTTTGCTTCTTAAGTTAAAAAAAAAATAAAATAAAGATTAAAAATATGCAAAATTAAGGTTGGTTGCATATTTAAATTCAAATGTTATTTCATTAAACGTTAGTACAATAGAACCACTCGGAAGCGACCATTTTCTGTTCCACAGTAAAATGATCGTTAATATGGAGGTTGATTGACCTTAGGGGTTACCTCCATTGACTTTAAAATGCTATCGAAGGTACACGAATTTTTGCAAGTGATTTTAATTTTAGTTAGTGTCATTTTCCTTGGGTGCGAAAATTTCACTAGTTTTGGTGTCATGAAAATCAAATTGATGAACAAAATTCATCGTCAATAAAAATGGCCCCTACTGATGTAATTATGTGTAAAAACAAATTTATCAATTATGAGTCATAGAACTATT
This sequence comes from Parasteatoda lunata, assembly GCA_949128135.1. Classification (NCBI taxonomy): domain Eukaryota; kingdom Metazoa; phylum Arthropoda; class Arachnida; order Araneae; family Theridiidae; genus Parasteatoda; species Parasteatoda lunata. Next base: position 21,094,335 of record OX421976.1, read on the forward strand.
TTAAATAAATAGTGCCTATGCCCCTGACACAAATATTTAATTTTAAATCGTAGAAATTAGCCTACTCTAATATGTTGAGACGCCAACGAGAAGTTTTTTCAGACACAGTTGGGAAGCACTTATATGTGCAAAATGTTCTTAACTTTGCAGTTGATGCTATTTGAGAGCAGATTTTTGGCATATGGCACAGCAATCCAAGTATTAGAGCTGAAGGCAGCAGGTACATTTGAAAGGTGAACCAACTGACCATTGAAAGAGACTAGTTCTATATACACTACAAAGAATGGATTTATTAAAAGGATAGCTCCTTTACAGGTACATAGGCGCATATAGTGATTTCATCCAGGAAAAAGAAACAAGGAATTTATAAGTTCTCAAATGGTAGTTGGAATGAGCTTCAGTTGCCTACCCCAGAATTCCCGAATCACGCATTGTAAGGTTAAGGTCTGGAGACCTCATTGGCCAATCTAACTGGAGGATATTTTTACCTTTTTTGAAATTCGTAGACCAGATGAGTCATGTTTAACAGCACAATGCTGTTCATTAAAATGAAATCAGGGACAATTGTATCATAGAAAATGCAAACATAATAGTCTATAAACCTAATCCTATATTCCTCATCTCAGTTAAAATAGCTTCCTTTACAGACATGTAGCGTTTTGTGACCATTAAACAAAATAGTTAACCAGATTATTAAATCTCCCCTGCGTTAATGGCAGATTTCTTAGACATTTTGGTCCCTGGTTCATATTTCTTTAAGATCAGCCTTTCCTTTTAATGGATTTAGATTCTTTCGACTTTCTAAATAGATGTAATCTGGAAAATATATTTCCTGTTCCTTTAGCTAAGTCAGGAGAGCGATTGAAAGTTAGACCTTATTAATTTAAAATTTACTAGCAATAATCAGTATTTGTGAATTTAGTCCTTTTCACCAGGAAATGAGATTAACAAGTAGATGTGCATGTCCTGATCTTTGCTCTGATGTTCCTGTTTCCGATAGTTCTGCATTGAGATTTCATTTTGTAAGTATTTAAAACTATGTGAAATGTATTTCTTAATGTTTGTACTTATATATTTTTCATTATAATTTTAATTGAAAGGTTGTAGTGTTTTATTTACATATGAAGAGTACAAATGCTGCTTGTCCCAAATCATAAAATTTACTAACTTACATTATTTAACAACACTCTTAAGGCTGTGGTAGCCAAGTTGTTAGAGTATCGAGAGCAGTATATACAATATAGGTGCTCATAAAATCAGTTTAAATAAAATTCTGTTGCTCGGTTTTTGAACAGTACCATGGGTACAGAAATTCCTAGAAAATTTCCTTCCATTTAGGATCTAGGGTTAAATTGAAGAAGTGGCCTCAAGAATTTTGTTCATTATGTTATTTTGGTTGGTAATTCCATTTAAAAATATTCACAGTAATGAATGTATGTCAAATTTAAGGTGCAAATTAAATAATTTCCATTATTGCATATTTTTCTTTGATATATGCCATTTTCTTTGCAGGTTACTATTATTTGTTTCATGTTTCTCACTATGATATTTCGACTGATTTTTCACATATAGTTCATGTAAGTAATTTTTAAAGCAAAACTTCTTCTTAAAGAATAAAAAGCGGTGATTAAATTTTTTGTTTTTAGGTTATATTTTTGCATTTTGCTTTCTTGATGATTTCTTTTTTACTAAAATGCTACTAGATTACTTAGCAATTTCAAATACATTATTCTTGCTACATTTGGATATTAATTAAAATCATTTTTCAGGATGGCTCTGGCTTCAGTATAGCGGAATGAGAGATTGCTGCCTATGTAACAACCATTTTTTTATTTATTGCAAACACAAAAATTTTTTTTTATAAAAATTTCCTAATTTGGAGATTTATTTTTAAGCTATCTACACCAAAATATTTTAATAAGTTATGAGTAACTGAAAAATATAATTATTCGCAAATAATAAGAAATAAGCTATTACGATACATGCCTGCTGTTAATTGTATAAGTTGTATTTTAATTAATTTGTACTCTCAGAACAACAGTGAGTCTTAAAACTATGTTTGTGAACTGTTAAGCATTTGAAAATATAGAGCATTTAATTTATTGTCAATAACACTTAACTGCCGTAATTTTTTTTAATAACAAGCTTACTTTGAACACATACAAGATCTTTTGTAACTGTTATAAATATACTTATACCAAATAGCTAAATTTTTCAACAAAAAGTAAACACCTTTTGGGCATTTTTCAAGCACTTTAAAAAGCATCAAATAAAAATAATAAGGCAGGGCAGGCAAGTTTGGGAAAATTTATGATTTTATCCAATTTTCCCGATCATGTCAAGAAAAAAAAAAAAAAAAAAACCTTTTGACATAGTTTTTGAAAATTGTCAAAAACCTAAATTTAGGTAAAAGGATAATTATTAGCTATTATAAATATGAAGTATTTTTAAATTAACATGCATGTAAAATTACAAGTGTTCCACCAATTATGTTCTTGAATTATTTTAACGTATAACTCTTTTTTTATTGTCCAAAACCCAAATTTTTGTCTAGAAAATATTAAATAATTATAAATAAAAAAGTGCCGAATTGCAATTTATCCAATTCCTTTTTATATGCAAAATTAGCTTTCGTTTACTTGACTGATTACCAAGAAATAGTTTTGAAGCCTTCTGTAACTTCAAGAGCATTTTTCAGTTTTGTATGAATAAGATCGAAATTTGAAGCTGTTCTTTCGATTGATGCTCAGCTGTATAGAGTAGAATGTTGAACTACTAAACTATTATAGCATAACAAAATTATCATGTAATTAGGAAATTTATTCTAATAACTGTACTAAATATTGATAGTAACCTAATTTAATTAACCTAATTAATTTAATTAGGTTTGAATTGATTGATTAAAAAAATTATTAACTCATTTAAACAAATATTTATATTTTTTGTAAATTATAATTAGCTTACTTATCAGAGAAAATATATCATAATGGTTTATTGGAAATATTCATGTACATATAAGCAGGATAGCAAAAAATTTTCAGCTCCCAATATTTCCTCAGAACGAAGTTTAACCTAATCACTCTGCATAAATTAGTAACACGAATAGAATACTTTGGTTTTTATTTGCATTTACTGCATAAAATTTTGCAAACTTAGCTTAAATATTTATAGAGATATGGTTATTTTTATAAAAAAAAACTAACTTTCTTGCTTTACGTTTTTTTGCTATAATTTTAAAAATATTCAGTAAAAATGAAAAAAAATTTTGAGCAACTTAAAATATTTATGTACATATAAGCAGAATTCATGTACATATAAATTCAAAAATTTAGTTTCAAAATTTCAAAAATTTTGCTTAAAACTACACAAGATATGAGTATTCAAAGGTTCATTTGTACTGTACTTGCGCAAATTTTTTTTTTAATTTTCTCCCCCATAATTTTGTAGTAAATTGTATTTGTCAATTAATGAAAAAAATCTTATTTGGAATATCTTTAAAACCTAAAAAGTTTATAGCAATTTTCTATGTAGTTTTTACACTTTTTAAAATAAAGCTCAAAATAATCAGGGGTTTTCCAGAAATTTTATTTTGTAGCATTGCAAATGATACTACCTTATAACCAAACAGCAAGAACAAACAAATGTGAGTTTTTTCAATAGCTGCCAAATATGATTTACAGCAAAATTATGAAAGAAAAAAAACTAAACATTTCTTTGAGCATGAGCAGTACAAAAGAACTACCTTTAAATACTCAATATCTTGTAGTATCATACAACACTCAATAACTTGTTAAATATTCATACAATTCTCCTTTAAATGCGCAAGATCTTGCATAGTTTTAAGTTAACTTTTTTCAACTTCTGAAACAAAATTTTTCAATTTAATTTTAAATTGCACCAAAATTTTGTTTAAGTTTACTGATAATTTTTAAAATAATAAAAAAAAAAAACCAAAGACAAATAATTTTTTTTAAAAATAAAAATGTTCAGATCTCTATAAATATTTAAGCTAGAATTATGAACTTTTATGCAGTTGTTGCAAATAAAAATTTAAGTAATCGATGCAGGTTACAAGCTTATTGCTTGATTTTCTTTCGTAAGATGTTTAAAAATAATAGTTTTTTTTTTTTTTTGTAATTTATTGTGAGCCTGCAAACCTCTGCAAACTTTAAACCTTATTCCATACAACTCTAAAGTTACAAAATAATCCTCAGAGTATTTCTTGAGAAATTTAAAAAAAGAAAAAAAAACTGTGTCTCTTCCATTATTGATGAGTACCTTCATTCTTCTATAAAACATTAAAAGTATTTTAAAATGTAAAGAGGTTTCCTTCTTTTAGTGTAAATTTGTAAATGAAGCAGCTTAAAAATTGTAATAAATTAATATTTAATAAAATCAACAAGTGGCACAAAAAAATAATCTCTATAAAAGTAAAAAAATAAGTTGGCATTTCTTCAATGGAATGTTACAAAATTGTGATAAGTTCACCTTAAGTAGATGAGGTAAGTATTTTGTTTCATTAAACTTCACCATAAGCAGTTCTCTGACCACAACAAGAAAAGGTAAAAGCAACACCTTCCTAAAAAAAAAAAGAAGAAAAAAAGAATTAATAACTTTAAATTTAAATAGAACATTTGAAAAATATTGCATGCACTTCAATCAAATTATAAAATTTAGATAAATAGCCTGTTATGTAGAAATACAAATTGCAGAAAACATGAATGTATTTCAATAAAAAATTGAATATAAATACATATTTTCATTTAGTACCTCATCAATCATAGTTAATTTATTTTTACACCAGTTGACTTGATTCTTTTTGTTACAATTAATAGAAATATATATCCACCAAGAAGAAAGATAAAACATTAAAGCATGGAATTTCCCGATTACTATATCAGCTATATTAAAAGAAAACTTTGTATTATGCACTTTAGCATCCAAATAGAGTCTAGGTGTTGACATCTAGTGTGGCAGAAACTAGACGTCCAAATTAACATGGCCAACGGTATCTCACCCTTTGTGGTGGCCACTGAAAGCGTAGATACCACTTCTTGAGAACGCACTAGGTCTGCTCATCGGGAACACTGATTGCGCAGCTCATTGGAAATAAAAATATAAAAAAAAAAAAAAGAAATAAAAAATATTAAAAGAAAATATCCGTAAATGACGTGAATGTTAGAACCTGCTGTTAACAAAAAAGAAAAATGTGTCTTTACTCAGTGCAAATCAGCTTCATTGTTTTTTCTTAAACATTATTATAGTTTAGATGATCTGTAATTAATAAGTGTTAATTGAAATATCTGGCAATCATTTTAGAATAAAAATCGACATCAACTGCAAGTTGAAGATAAGCAAAAGTTTTATCAGATTCAAATTATACTGAATGGACTGTATTTATGTTAATGGTAATGTTTATAGTAAATTCTTTATTTTTTAAACTTACAATAATGAGTTTGGGCAACTCATTCCAAAATTCATAGTTTGGAATCAATTCTGGACCATGGGCACCATTGCAGAAGTTCCAGCCCATTCCAATTATGAAATAGGCTATTGCAATTGTGAAAAATCTAAAAAGAACAACAAATAAGATAAATAAAAAGAAAATATCAATAACTGAAACACACTTCTTAAAAGTAAAATTTAATTTTAAATTACAGATACATTTGAACAATTGTTAGAAATAAGCATAACCAAAATATATATATATATATATATATATATATATAATAATAATAATTAAAATATCTTTTAATCAATAAAATATATATTAAAAAATAATAAAATATCTTTCATACGCAATCAACAACTTGCTTCCTGTTGACATTCCTTCATTAGACGGATCAGGATTTCTAGAACCACATAAATTTGGGCAGGCACATTTACTGCTTAGCGTCATTGCCTGAGAAGAAAAACCCCAGGTTACAGTACTATTTTAAAAAAATAATCTTATTTTTAAATATAGATTGTACTAAAGACCTAAAAGTTAGAAATTACTAGTTTTTAATAATAAAAACTCTTAAATCTAAGAAAATATGTAAGCATAGACTGAGCATCAAAAATTCCAAACTTATGATGTTTCTTCTTTGTCAGCACAACAGCCCCTCTTAGGCCTTGGCTGCCACAACAGCTGACAAATGCCAGCGCCTTCTATCCCTGGCAACTCCCTTCCAATTTCCAATCTTTAGGGTTTTGAGTTTTCTAGTGGGGGGGTCTATGCCAGGGACGTGACCCCTCGGGGTTCTTAAAAGATGAGGATTATCATGGCGCTATTTTGAGGGCTTCTCCATAGATGGACAAGCCACTTCAGCTTATTAATGCGGATTATTTGTGTAATTTGGAGCTTCTTATAGAGTCTATAAAGATGGTTGCCAACATCCCCTTTCTTGAATTGCACCAAGTGACTCTGAGGATCTTTCATTCGAAGGTGTCTGGTGACTTTTTTTTCTTTTCTCCCAGCTTTGGACATAGGCCTAGGTCATTATGGACCCTTTACCATATAACCCAAAGCTTGGCTACTGGTCCAGCTCCACACCAGCCTAGGAACGAGCCCAGTCAGCAAGAATTTATTGAGAATTTAGATATGTACAAAGTCACAATGTTTAAAAAAATACAAAAGATTAAATATAGTACAAGTTAATAACACATAATAACAAAAGTAAAGAAAGAAATATAAAAAGAAAAACAAAATAGAGGAAGAAAGAGAAAAAGAAAAAAATAATAATAAAATTGTCCCGAGATTGCTGTGAGAAAAATGACCTTAAAGTCTCAGAGTTTTTTTTCTTTTTTTGAAAATCCAAAAAAAGTCCATGATGGTGGAAGCACAAGGAGATCAATAGTCGTGGTTATTTGCTCCGAGTTTTGCTAGCGCTCAGAGATAACTTGGGCCGTTGGGAGAGCATGTCGGGTGGTGTGGATCAAAGCATGTAGCAAAATGGGTGTTGCCATGCCAGCAATTGATACAATGTTTATCCGAAGAGTTTCACTTATGGGTACGGTGATCCCCTCCGCACGAGGCACAAGTCGCGAAGTACAACGTGCATTGATGGGTGTTGTGATCAAGGCTTTGACATCAATAGCAGCGCTGTAGGAGAATGCTTCTTTTTATGATGCATTTGTTTAATCCGATGAAAATAACTTTATTTTTCAGAAGTAGAGATGCTAAGTTGCGAGAAACGTTTACGATGATGTGATGCTTGTCGACTAACTTTTTAAGTGGAATAGATTTGATGTACAAGGGTATATATGTTTATTGGTGAAAAATATTTTTATTGGCATTAAATAATACATGTTTGGTAAGCTTAGACATCCCTCAATTTTTCGATATAATTGCCGTTTAGATTGATGCATTTTTGCATGCGGTGTACCATCTTCTTTATGCCTGAGTCGTAGAACTCTGCCGCCGCGCCACGAAGATATCTTAAAACCTCTTCTTTCAGCTCTTCGTCGGTTGTGAAATGCGTCCCTCCCAAGTGTTTCTTTAATTCAGGAAAGAGATTTTAATCACTGGGGGCCAAGTCTAGGCTGTAAGGGGGTGTGTGACAGTATCCATCCAAATCTGTTGATGAGATCAGTTGTAACACAGGCGGTGTGCGGACGAGCGTTGTCCTGAGGGAGACACACTCCATTTGTGAGCATGCCTCTCCTCTTGTTTCGAATCACGCGGAAGGTTCTTCAACGTCTGACAGTAGCGATCCGCATTAATTGTTGTGCTGGTAAGCAGGAATTCGCACAACAACAATCCTTTCCTGTCCCAAAAGACACTCGCCATCACTTTGCCGGCAGACAGAATTCGCTTAAACTTCCTCGGCTTCGGCGAGCCTGGATGTTTCCACTGACGGGATTGTTCTTCTGCTTCCGGTGTCATGTAGTGGTCCCAGGTCTCGTCCCCAGTGACAGTAGAGTCCAAAAATTCCTCGCCATCAGTTTCGTAGGCCGCTTCCACACGTTGCCGTTTGCTGTCATCCGTCAGCATTTTCGGGACCCACCTTGCACAAACCTTGGCATATCCTAAGCAGTCTCTCGAAATGTTGTTAATGCAGGACTTGCTGACATCAGGGATCACCTCGCTGAGGTCCCGAACCGTCACCCTTTGATCTTTGAGCATTTCTGCTTACATTTTCGCAATCGCTTAGTCCGAAAACGGCCGACCAGAGCGTTGTTCATCATGGACGTCTGTACGTCCGTCTTTGAATTCTCTGCACCATTTGCGCACATGTTACACACACATACACTTTTCCCCGTACACCTCACACAGTTGGGAATGAATGTCCACTGGAGGAACGTTTTTTGCACACAAAAAACGAATGACAGCGTAATTCGCGCCTGGCGTGAGAAACAAATGGAAGCTTGATCTTTCATGGCTACCAAGGCACAAATGAACGCTGTAGACAGCTCGCCAGGGAGGGAATTTGGAGAAAGGGAGCTAAGCTACACGCCAGTCTTGCCAAATCCCGCCTAACAGCGTTCCTAGCTTCCGCAGCTCCTTGGGAACCTTATTTTATGGACAACCCTCGTAGTTAATGGTGCAATTGTTCGGTGAATGCTTTATATCTGAATTTAGGGTCCAAGCTTTGCTTCTATAAAGTATGAGTGTCTTATAGAATTTTAACTTTACTTTTGCCGCTGTGAAAATTTGATCTTTTCTCCTCAGTCCAAAGAAACACGCATTAGCCATTTCGACTCTATTGTTGATTTCTGCTAAGTATGTTGCTGTAACTTTAGTCACTTATTAAAAGCGAAATTACTTTGAATGACTAAACTTATTCTGGCTTCATTCTAAAGGCATTAAGTAAATACACAATTCACGCATGAAAAAAAAGTAATTTTGTTACAATTTTAAAATAAAATAATACCTTCAATAGAAATTCAGATATGCATTAAATTTTGATATATTAATTGGTAATTAAAGTTTATTTAAAACAAGATGCTGACAATATCACTGGAATTATGTTCGATTTGATGGCTCCAACAATCCAAACACCAAGGTTATGAAATAAAAATAGAAAACATGATAAATTAATAATGACCATCATTACGCGTGTTCTGTTTTATTTATATAAACTAGCTGAATACCCATTCTTCATACGAGGTAAAATTGTAAGACAAATACCGACATAAATAATTAAAATGTAATTTATTTATTATTATTTCTTGGTGGCTTTAAGTTATTAGATTAAGCAAAACACTGATTCAGTAATTTATCCTAATCAAAATTAAAGATTAACTGTAATTTGTATCATTTGGCACTTGAGGAAACACATATTTAAAATTTACCACAAACTAGCTATTTTCACCAGTGCTTATATCTTCGAGAAACTTAAAATATTTAGCATAAAATGCAGAGTATTGGTGTAAGTTGTAATCGATACCAAATTTATTCCTACAATACTTTGTACCTATCTAAGAGTATATTTGGCACCTTATCAATCATTAGACCTAAAGATATTCAAAGTGTCTGTTTTTTTTTTTTTTTACTCTACATATTTATTGTATTTATCAAATTCACTTTCCACATAAAAAAGAGATTTTGTGAAAAATTTGGTAATTATACAGCCAACAGAAAAATGTTTTACAGTTTGGCACACAAATTTAAATTTACAAAACATCCATTCATTATCTGTAAACCATAAATATCAATTAAAAGAATATAAATCCGAATTAAATTTTGTAGAATATGAACAATCATATATATGTGTGTGTGTTTTTTAAAAATAAAGGTTAAGTTTACAAAGCACATATCTTTCAAAATAGAAAATAAATAATGAAGTGAAAAAGAAACGAAGTACTGTATGCTTCAACTTTTCATAGCTCATAGTTTTTGCTCAGAGCAGCATTCTGTATACTTCTCATTGACTGAATGCATTCCGGTGTTTGCTGTGTAGACAGCCAGTTTACAGATAAAATTTTATATTATTTAAATTTGGTATATATTAAATTGATAATTACATAATTGATTCCTTCTAAAATAAGAAATAAATTGTGAAATTGGAACAAACATTAAAATTTTGGAAAATTAAGGAGTTGAAGATGATTCTGATTCCTTTAACCACTGTACCCAATTGACAACTTTAAAGTTTTTAATTCAGAGTACAAAAAATGCAAATTTTCAAGGTAATTTTGACCTATTTCTATGAAAAAAAAAATTTCAATAGGTTAATATGAACGAAATAGAATTCCTTTTCTGACAGAAGAAGACCCATAGCAAAAGAAGCATAAAATCACTATCAAAAGAACTTACAGTAAAATCTGAGGTATCAGTTTCTTCAGAATCAACTGATAAAGTGTGCTCATCTGTGTCTTTTGTGCATTTTAATTTTACCATCAGAGTTCTGTAAATATTTATATAAAACAAGTTAATAATATAATATAGTTTGAAATAAATGTATATATTGTTACTCAATGCTCACGGCTTTCCGTGGATTTACCTCATGCAATATTAATAGAATTAAAAAATATGTGGCATAGCACATTTAAAATGCAAATCTAAATCAAACTTATGTATAGATTCCAGATTAGTCACTCCGGTTTTCTCAGATACTGCTTTGGCTCATTGCTGCACAGTTCAAAGGTATATATATATATATGTGCATAAACTAAATTTAATAAATGTATTATAAAACTGAATTTAAAGGTTAAAAAATTTTTTTTGGAACTTTTATTATATTAATTTGCATACAACAATTTAAGTGATACACTTCAAACACACTTGAAAGACATAATTATCAGTAACTTTTCTCAGAGATGAGTATGGAAGAAGAAAAAAAAGCAAGTATAAAAGCTAAAAATAAAAACTCAAAATGTTATATGCAAAACAAATTTTAAATGATTGAAAAAAAATACCTGAAATTTGAGCGAGAAAAAAGTGAGTGTAGAAAGCTTATATTAATAGAACATTATCAACGCTTTAATCACGATGTGTAATTTTAAATTGGGTGAATACAGATCACAAAGTGTAATTTTAAACTGAGTGAATATAGATCACAATGTGTAATTTTGAACTGGGTGCAGATCACAATGTATAATTTTAAAACGTGTGACTACGGATCTGGATATGTGACAAAGCATTATTTCTTTTTAAAATTGAATGAATTTTAATTTGTGAGAATATGAATCTCAATGTCTCTTTTAAATCGCATGAATACAAATTGTAATGTGTTATTTTAAATTGCCTGAATCCAATTTTAAATCATGTTTACATAAGTAGGAAAAAGCATAGACAATGAAATGAAATATTTGTTTAGCAATTTCAAAAAGAAAAACTTTTTTTGAAAAGGTAGATTTTTCATTTTATTAAATTGGGGGGGGGGGGGGGGGGGGGCAGAATTCTGCCAAAAAGCCGAAAAAACTCACCCCCTGTTTTTTGGTCATAAAATCAGTTTCTCTTTAATTTGTTCAAAAAGAAAATTGTGCATGAGAAAAAATTTTCACACAAAATTGCCCAAATGCAATGTGCTCAGTTAGTAAATACTGTATGAAAGCAATAATTACTACTGCCAAAACAAATTAGCATATTTTTTTGTCTTCCACAAAAAAAAAAAAAAAAGATACAACTACTTACTTTTAATAAGAAATGGTATTTAGCTTTATAATAAATTTAATTAAAGCAGGTAAATAATTTTCATTTTAATAATTTTCATGACCATTTTGTATAGGTAGAAAAAAGTGAAAGATGACAATGAGATCTGAGCTGTCTTTTGAACTAAAGAAACCAATTAGAGTTTGGTTTGGACTACTAAATTGTCTTTTAACAAAAAGTATTTAGCAACTAAAACAAGTTAATGAAAGAGATAGACAACATTCTTTAAGTTGTTATAAAAATCAACTTCGAAATAAATTTGCATAAGAAAAGCTATAAGTTGATTTTGTATTAATGCGATAGCAACATTATGCTCATTAATATTTCTTTTTTAAAAAAAAAAATTTGAATTTCAAATTTAAACATCTTTAAGATGCAGATTCCTTATTTGAAACTGAAACAAAGTAGAGAAACATTTAGATGAAGGGAGTGCTGCAGGCCACAATTTTATTTAAACCAAAAGAAAATTTTCAGTTTTATAAATTATTTTATAATTTCAATTATATAAATTATATGAATTTTATAAATTTTACTGAAGGCAATTTTTTAAACAAACATAAAAATACAGTAGAGAATCAATTATCCGGGATGCTCGGGACCATCGCTATCCCGGATGTCTGAATTTCCCGGTTTTCTGGATCAACCAAAAAGTGTTGTTAATCGATGTTTTATCGAACTCGAATTACAAGGAAAAAGTGTAACACATTTTAAAGTAAGAGAAAAAAGAAAAGCACTCCTAAATTTAAAAAGAAAAATATATAGTAGAAAAATAACATTTAAAAGAATAAAAAAAAATGCAAGTTTAGACAAGAAAAACAAGTTTCAAAAATACAAAATTCTCATTTTTATTTTTTAAAAATAATTACAATTCCTAAATTAACTAATATAAACAAAACCAATGATTAAATAATGCAATATACTTCATACCTAATTATATGGTGTGGGGGGGACAATAAAATAAAAGGAAAACTTATTAATCTAAATAAAAACAACACTTGAAAATTATGGAACCGAAACTATAGTTAAAAAAGGCACTAGCATAAATATTAAAACCTGGTACAAGGCAAGATAAACGGGATTAAGAAAACAAACACCTAATGATAAAATTTATGAATAAAAAGAATTAATTTATTGAGTGCAAAATTTATTGTGAAAAGAAAAAAAAAATCAAACGTAGTGGAATCAGAAAAACAAAACTGCAATCTGCTTCATAAAATAATCGTATGTTTAAATTAATAAACAATTCTCCTTTCATTTTTTAAAAATAAAAACAGATTTCTAATTACATCAGATGTGATTCCACATCAAGAAAAACTTGCAAATGATACTGCACTTCCAAAGAATCAGAATTTTTCAAAAGAAAAAGATTTTATTTTTATTAATCGATGTCAAATAGATAAATATATTTTTCTCTTTCATCTTCTATTCACTGATATTTATGTGCAATGCATTTTCCCCACCAAATCAAACAGAAAACGAAATCAGCATGCCACTCCCTTGAGTTTGATTGACGGCCTAAAGGAGAAAATAAAACATTCCTCTCTTCCCTGCCTCTTCTGGATCTAAAGACCTTCAAGGTCACGGAAAAAATGACGTTTCTCTGGGTAAACGGGGGGAAAAATTTTCCCTATCCTCACATTTTCTTCTACTCAACTTCAAGGATGAGTCCAATTTCCGCTTTTTTTCATAATTGTTCTAGTTTAAAATGGCGAAACCAGGCAAAATTTCCCCCGGTTTTCTGGTTTCCCGGTTATCTGGATACCGGATAAATGGTTCTGTACTGTACTTAATATTTGAAAGCTTTTGTTTTTACAAAATTGTTTTAAATTATAATTGAACAAAAAAAAAATCTTATGAATACATGTAATATAAAAATAAGTCATTCAAATCCAAATGTATTTTTTCTAAGAATATTTTTACAAAAACTGTTTTTAAACAATCCAAGGAAAAAAAAAACTAATAGAAGTAAAAGATTCAAAATAAAAGATGTTTTAAAAAATAAAGCCACCTTTAATATTAAAATTAAATAATAATGTTTTTTTTTTTTTTTTTTTTTTTTAAACATTGAGATGGCCAAGAAAACCTTATAAATATATTAAATTTGTTTTTTTCTCAAAATTCAAGTTTGTGTCACAAATCAGTTTTTTTTAAATAATCTAGATTATTTAAAAAAACTGATTATTTTCTAGATTATTTTTTAACAGCATGTAAAAAATAATCTAGAAATAAAATGCTGAAAACATAAACAATTAGCTTAAAGTAGTATTACTATTTCTTTTACAGGCATTTTAAATAAATCAAAATCACCATTTAACTTGACTACTTTCTAACTTGTCAAGAGTTTTAATAAAGCAAATTATATATATCTTAATAGTTCATTTTTAAAAAAATTTCAGTCAAAATAATTGATTATATAAAAATGAATAATTTAACAGAAAATGAACAAAAAAAAAAAAAAAAGAAAGAAAAGAAAAAAGATTAACAAATAAACAGAAATAATATTTACCGTTTCCCATCAGGAAGGGTATAATTTATGTAATATGGAGGATCACTCTCTTGAACACCAAATGTTCCTCCTGACTGAACGCCTATCACATATTCCTCAGGTAAACTACCACTGCTTCCTCCAGGAGATCTTATACAAGCCTGTAAAAGTGTCAACTATTAACCATTTAACAGTGACATTTATTTCAGAAAAATTGAAATTCTTTTTGACTGTTTAAGTTTGTTCTTTATATTATTATAAAAGTTAGAAAATGGTTTTTAATTAAAAAAATAAAATTTTAATTGCAATAACTACGGTATTAATAATTCTCACATACACATGAAAAAGCCATGTGGCAGAATTTTTTCGGGCTTTCTGCGACAAATCTCTCCAGCATTAATATCTTTTTGCAAAATACTTTTAATAATAATAAATATATATGTTACTAACTTAAAGTAACACAAGCGTCAACTTCAAAAGAAAAAAAAGCTTTCCGGAAAAAATAATGTAATTTTTAAAATTGAACATGTATTATTTTGAGCTTAATTCTCGTATTTTGTAGGGTATTAATTCTATTATGAGCTAAATTTTCGTATTTTGTAGGGAGAAAATACGCTAATTATTTCCTTTTTCTTTCTATGTAAGTCATCATCAAATTTAAAAACTAATTAAAAATAGTGAAATCCATAGCAGTTAACGAAAAAAAAAGATTGATGGCGAAATCACGCCAAATCGAACTTATTAAAAAGTGGGGTTACAAATACGTGTTTTCATTTTAAGATTCCGCTGTTGTAATAATATCAGATTAAAAATACCGGATTTTAAAAACTATGTGGAAATCAATAGCAATAACTGCAATAATAAAAGCAATAATAAAATAGAACGAATATTTCTGCAGAAAAAAAAAAACAACTTTTTAATTCATTATTCTCAAATCAAAATAGAAAAATTGCAAGCCTTTTTCCCCCCACTCCAATGCCCAAGAATGGCATATAATTTTTAATAGAGGATAGAAGTTTTCGAAAATTTCAGCAGAAAAAAAAATTTCTTTACTTCGCAAATGAAAAATCTTTCTGCAAAAACTGAGTAACATTCTGCGATGATTCTACCACAGGGTAAAAAAGTAATGGATTACACACACATCTTATTCAATTAGAGCAAATTAAACAAAATTTTGAAGCATAATATAACTAGTAAAGAACACAACAATATGATTTTCCATACTTAAATTTTACAAATATTTCACAGTATGGTATATCCCACATCCACAGTTGACAACACTCACATTTTCCCTCCCTTGACTGAAGTCGTAAAAGTTGAAAAACTAAGACTACTAATGCCATTTATTAGGAAAATAGTGAATTAAGTATCCTAAATTAGAAACGAACTCATCTCGGGCTTCACAAAATAGAAACATTAAGTTTTCTCCTGCTCGAAGTCAGTTCGGTCATCACAAATACTGCAGGTAGTAGTTGCTCGAACTGGATTCGGGCGACACTGTCAAGGGGTTAAAACTCACAATAGAAACAATTTAAAATTGAGCAACTATGAAGTTAACCGTCAAAAAATATAAATTTTACAAGATTTAATAATGCATTAAAGCAGCCCAATTTGAATACAAAATTTTGTCGGCTGTTCAATGAAGCTCATAAAATAAAATTCAATAAACAATGAGTAGGCAATTTTGGAAAAGCTACCAAAGATTATTTTATTGGTTCAAAGTATAGAAACTTATCAGTAGGTGGGTGTTACAAGCATAACTAGTACAGTAGTTATAAGCATAATAAGTAACTAGTTTAGATCACCACCTAATATAATATGGGAATTTATTTTTACCACAACTATGCACTTATATAAAACATTAAGAATTTTAAAGCTAAAAGTAAAATATTATACTCTACAGCTGCATCCACACAAGGCTTGTTTCCATTTTTTTGAATGGTATGCTGAAAATCTGGAGAAGTAAAACTATAACAAGGGTTGTAAGAGTACAAATGTGTATCATTTTCCTGTCCTCTGATTTCATAAAATCTGTAAAGAAATAAATAGATTGTATGCATCTCTAAATACTGATTAAATATGCTTATTACAATGCATATAGAAAAAAAAACATTGAAGATTTATATATCAGTATAGGAACCAAAGTGATCGGCATGTTTAGGCGATTTCTGGGCAGTGGCACAGCAAAACTCAAGAAATATCACAGAAGGATGTAAACCCAATGGATATAACTTACAGATAGCCCTAGCCAGACCTCTATATATACTAAAAAGCTCAGTGGTGCGACAGCTCATAGAGGGCCAAGGCCGACTGTGCCCATCTCAGTTTTCTGGACTCTGGGCCTTCCTTGGGCTCTGGGGTGCAGGAGCAGATGTTCCAGTCAGGAGGTCAGCCGAACGCGGAACCCCCAGCGTTTAGTTCCTAAGCATGCTTGGTACTCATTGATCGACCCACTGAAGGGATGAAAGGCTGAGTCGACCTTGCCCGGCCCGAACCAGGGACCTGTGGCACGACAGCGCGAAGCGCTACCTCTCAGCCACCGTGAGTCAGACCTCTATATATACACATATATATTTGTTTTAATTTATGCAAACATAAAATCTCTTTGGAGTCTTGGCGATTGTAGATGATGCAAACAGGTACCAATACAGATACATACCAATATTAAAATTTCCGTATCATGATCAGTAAATAGAATACTCATCTACTTTTAGAAATTCTGGATAGTAGGCTGTGGGAAACTTAATAAAAAAACAAATACTAATAATCACAGAAGGGGAACAACTTGAATATAACGGGAATACTTCTGTATCATGATCTGCCACTACAACTATCATCAAAGCGCCAAATTGATTTAAAACTGAAAAATATTAATTAAAAAAACATGTAGAGGTTTGCCCAGGGATGGCCCGTGAGAAACTAAAAAAGAAAGAAAGAAATCACAGAATGAGTTCAACACTCATTCTGTGATTTCTTTCTTTCATTTTTAGTTTCTCGCGGGCCACTGCTGTAAGTTGCAGATGATTGACGATTATTTTGCCACAGATCAAGATACGGTAAACTCCCTATATAACTTGCACTTAGCCCTGGGCAATCCTTAACATGTTCTCTTAAAATGTGTAAGTTTAAAATCCATTTGACGTTTTGGCTATTTTAGTTGGCTCAACAGATTACATTATGAGAATGTCACCATTAAAATAAAAAGAATAGTAGGTAAACATAAGAGCAAGTGTTTAATGTTTATACATTTTTCAGTAAGAATAAAGAGTGAACTCGTTCATTTTAAAACATTTTGCTGTAATAGCCACAGAAAGATGATTTGTTTGAAACGAAATATTTATAAATGATAACATTCTTTTGTAACATTTTAAATTTTACTGTTTCGACGTAGTGTTTACTTAACTAGGGTGACCCGGGGTAATTCACGATCACTCTGTTTCTGGGGTAAATAATGATCACCTAAGTTTTACTTTAAAATTTTTTTTTTTTTTAAAAATTTGAGTCATGGACAAGAATGCTTGTACACTTTACTAAAGTATAACTACATTTACTTAATAATAGTTTTTTGTTTAATCTAACAAAATAAGCAACTTTTAAACTGCTCTTTGTATTTTCCATTTCATGGGTCTCAAAATGTGCACATTTCTGCAAAGATCCCCCTCCTTCTCTTAATAATAAATATTTTGAGTTACTTTCTTTTTCTTTGATATGAAAATAGTATAGGCTTTTGTTTAATTGTTTTGTATTTACTGTAAACATTATAATTGATTATAGGAAACAATATCAAATGTTGCCCCCTACAGATGGGGTAATTATTGATCACTGGGGTAATTCCTGATCATTGTCATTTCTTTTTATAATTAGTATTAAAAATAGTGAATAAATAGCTGATTGTCCCTTCTTAAATAACAGTTCATATTTATTAAGAGGAGCAACCATTAAATATATTTTAACTGTAATCACAAAATTTGTTTTTAACTGTATACAAGACCAATGTGTTCTGATTTGCACCATTGCTGATTTGTCTTACCATGCTTCTATCTTAATTTTAGTCCTGCAGTGGACTGATCGTTAAGACATGGTTCCCAGCAGATCACCGAAGTTAAGCATCACTGGCTGCGGTCAGTGTGCGGGTGGGTGACCACTTGGATTAGTCTGCGTAGGGACCGAGGGTGTGCAGTATTGATCCTCGTTAAACTGTTCTACTGTAAAGTGCTCACCTTAGCGTGCAGGTCGTCGGGCTACCGAAGCGGGGCTGCCATCCCCTCTGCAGAGGATGAAAATTGTGATGGCATGTCTTCGGATCATCCTCAGGGATGTTTCCCAGACCGCCGCAAATAGCCTATTGTGCACTCTAGTGCTATGTAAATGAACTACTACTACTATCTTATGTTTATGCGTGTACATTGTTAGAATAATTTTTAAGTTTATAAATTAGCCTAATGTAAATATGGTGAGAAATTATAAGCCTAAAAAGGATACTAAGCTTCTAAAAAGCAAAATTAGTGATTTTTTTTAATGATTGAAAATGAAAATTTCAGTGTGAGAGCTGCTGCCAGAGCTGTTGACCACCTTACTTAACTTTACACTCTCACTTAATGAAGTTACAAAATCCAGCAAAAGAAACCCATATGGGAACTCTTTCTTTTGTTCCAGCAGAACATGAGAATGAGTCGGCTGCTTGCCTATAATGTATGATGATGCAAAGATTTTTGGGAAATTTGAAGTGTTAATCTTTATTCTTGCTTTTTAAATAAATCGTTTTATTAGCTGCTTAAACATATCTTTTTGGTTTATTTGTTTGATCTTGATGTCTTATTTGTTAATTACCATTGTATAATTATTTTTAAACAGCCTCTTTACTATAAAAACTGGTGATTAGTAATTACCCCAGAAGTGATCAGGAATTACCCCAGAAATGATCAAGAGAAGGGGTAATTCCTGATCACTAAAAATTTTAAATCTTTCAAATTCTAATTAGATTTTCAAACAAAAGAAGGTAATATAAGACTCATCTCATATAGCCTCAAACTTCCAGTAAATATTAAAATTCTATCTTGAATAGTTTATTCCCAAAATAGATGTTTGCATTTTTTGATCAGGAATTACCCCAGGTCACCCTATATCTAGAGATATTCACAATTTGTAGAATCATTATATCCAGATATCTTGAAAAGTGCCAAATAGATTTAAAACTTGCAAATTTTATGTAGATGTTTGCCCGGGGGTGGCTACGAGTTACACCTTTCGAGTTTGTCCCTTTCTGTGATGTTTTTTTTTAAGTTTCTCGAGGGCCACTGCCAGGAAGTTGCCAAGACTTAGCGATTATTCTGCCATATCAAGATAAGAAAATCTCTCCTCAAATATTACATTTCGTTTACTCCTTTGGCTAATATCAAAAGAATTATTAAAATTCAAAATGTTTTACCTAGGAAAATCAACTTTACCAACTGTAGATAAGTCTATCACGCTATCAGCGGCGAGAACACATTCACAAGGAGAATTATTCAAACATACATTTGTACCACAGACAACAGAAACTATACATGCTAATATAAAAAATATTTTTGAAATCATTTTTATTAGGGTAAAAAAGAAAATGTAGATTTAAGGATAGAAGGAAAAGCAGACGACCCTCTCAGTTTGAAAAGTCACATGTTGAGTCACAACAGATTTAGATACGATGACGATTAATATTTTCCAACTGAGCTTGTAAAAGCTAGTTTAGAAACAAAACTTTAATGATAAACATTCGAGTTGTAACTTATTTTTCAAAAATTGAAATTATCTTTACATAATTACTTTAAACAAATGAAGAAATTATTATAACTTTTAATTAATCGAAACTTAACTTTAATCGTTATTTTGGCATAGCAACTGTAGAACGCTAATTTATTATTTGTTTACTTTTTTATGACAGTAACCTAGTCTCGATAGTAAACATTTCATAATACGTTTACAATGTCCAGATATTTTGTTTTTAAATTATACATAGTATTGGGGATAGTATTTTATATTTTGTAATTATACACTTATTTGTTTATTTCTTTAAAAAAGATTTTATAAAACTATTGATTACTTCCGCTATGTTGTGAATTGCAAAGTTATGGAAATCTGTGGAGCCTTTCAGAACAGAGTTTGTTTATTTCTCTGTGCCTGTTTATCGGGTATATTATTTGCATTAGTGTGGCGAAAGTACGAGCAAACTGTTCAATTTTCCTCCCTTCGTACACATTACTCCTTATCTTTAAGAGACTCAAATTATAAGGACTGGATTAAAAATCAAAACCTTACGCAAATACGAATTTCCGAAGAAATATTAAGGTATGGTGAGAAAGATGACAAACACAGGCTCGAGAGTTCTTTTCTTTATAAAAACACTCGAGTCTTATGTCTCATATTTGTTAATTCTCATAAAGGTGCAGATGCTGTGAAAAGCACATGGGCAAAACACTGCAATGTTGTTACCTTTTTTGGAAGATTTGTAGATAATAATATACCTGTGATGAAAATACCGCCTGTAACTTCATTTGAAGGTTTTTGCTACGCATTTACTCATATATATCATAAATATAATGGCCTTTATGATTGGATTCTAATTGCTGATGACTATACTTATGCTATTGTTGAAAACTTACGTTATTATGTGGCACCGTTGAATTCTTCCAATTCTTTCTACCTGGGACATCCCGTGAAAGACTTTTCAAATTTGTATAATATAGGTTCGGCAGGGATTGTGTTAAGTAAAGGAAGTGCTTCTTTGCTCAGTTCTGTATATGCAAATGCCAAAGATTGCATAAATAGAAATTCACCCTCTTGGTATTTCGACCAATCTCTGGGGAAAATTTTTTATGGTTTCAGTGTTCATCCAGTTGATACAAGAGATGCTGATTTAAGAGGACGTTTCAATCCTTTCTCAGTAGAGACAATGTTGATACCTGGATCCATATCAGTTTTCAGTTCATACTGGAGAACTAGTGCTTTTTTAAGTGAAGAGGTAATTTAATGTGTAATAGTTATAAATAAAATAAGTAAATTATAACAGAAAATGTAATTTTTCTTTTACTCTCTAACTTTTGTAACTTCTTTTTAAAATTATAATTAATGTAAGACTGAGTTATTTAGGTGCTTAAAATTATTTTAACATCCTCATAATGTCTTTGTATTATTATTTTGTGGCCCTATAGCAGAATTTTTTCAATCTTTCTGCGACAAAACTCTCTAGCACTGATATCTTTCTGCAAGATACTTTTAATAATAACAAAGATGTATGTTACTAGTTTAAGGTAACAAAATCGGTGTATTTACAAAAACAATAATTTGTTTAAAATTGAATATGTACTATTTTTTTGATTCTGATATTATGGGCGATATTCTTGCATTTTGTTAAGGGGGGGGGGCATTAATTATTTCCTTTATCGCATTTTGCAAATTATCATCACATTAAAAAAATAATTAAATATCATGAAATCTGTTGCAGTAAATACTGAAAAAAATCTAAAAGCCACGTGAAAATCATTCTCAATAACTGCCAACAATACAACCAAATTGATTTCCAAAATCGGCATAAATTGAGCTCTTCAGAAAGTGATTATTTAAATGCATGATTCAAGTTTTACGTGTAAATTTCTACAGGAAAACAAACAACATTTTTTATTTTTTAAAAGAAAAATCTCTGCAAAGTTTTGCACCTATGTCGCTGCGATTCTGCCGTGGGGTTTTATGGTACTACCCATATATTGTTTGTAACTACATTTTTAATGATATCTGAAAATTTTGAATTGCTGAAAGTCATAAGAGATGATATTTTGATAAGTTGATCAACATTTTTACCAATTATGCACATTATCTAAATAACAAACAAACAGCTTCCAGATTAAGACCCATATTATTTTAGTGTGAAATGTAATATTTTTTAAAAAATTACCTTTGTATTAACATGTTTTTTTTAAAATTCAATTAAATAATGTGATAACTATGAAAATTTTTCTAGTAAATGGAAATGTTCTGAGGGTAGATGTGAGAATTTCACAAAATCTTTTTGTTTTTGCTGAAATTTATTAGGTGTATTATTAATGGTTTTTATTCATTTGTTTATCATATTTGATAAATAAAATACTTTTCCTTACCTGTTACTAAATTTTTAATTGTAGTATTTGTTAGTAGATAAAGTAGTTAAGTTAAATATTTGTATAAGTTTAAGGTTTTTTTTTTCTTCAACCCTGGAGGGAGATTTTTATGTGAATACATTTTTCAAAAAGGTAAATATTTGCCACTTTTAATGAAAATTCTCTGTTCAATCCTACTTCTGACCCATTATTTTTGAAACAAGCTTAAAAGTAACCTCATATTTACAATTTGCTAACCATACCATAACCTTTTTTGGTCTCTTAAACTGGAGATAATTTGAGAATTTAGTGGAAGAACAAAACTTTTTAGATAAAATTTACTTTTTTTGAAATGTATAGAAACAAATATCAAGAAGTGTGAGGAAAGCTTTTCATAGAAAACTGCCATATTTCGATTCATGGCAGAAAAACACTCTTATTAAGCCTCATTCTTAGGATATTTTTCAAAATGATTAATTTAATATACTCTTTCACTAAATTCTATAAATAATAATAAATTTTCATGGGCTGTTTCATGCATTTAAAATCTTAAGAAAAAGTATTTATAATCTTTTAATTTTTTTTATTTCTTTTAATAGGGATTTCATTGTTGCAGTGATAGGGCTATCACATTTCATGGATTACTTCCAGGAAAAATGTATTTAATGGAATACCTGCAATACCATTTGGATGTGTTTAGGAACAGTTTTCAAGGTCTTGGAAATCATCCTAAAGACAGTGAAGAGAATCAAAAATCAAATGAAATTCCTGATGAAATGGAACAAGTTGGAGAACCTTTTGTGAAACTTTTAGATCACGATTGGGTCCGTTCAGGTAAAAAGCATAGATCCGAGAAAAAAGTTGAGAGAAATTTGTGGAATGATATTTTTGGAAGCTAGCTATTATACATAACAACTTTCATGGGTAATAAAGCGTAATCATCTGTGTAAAATACTCCAGAAAAATGATAATCCAGCATCATTTTGAAACCTTAGTCAACTAAACTTTCGATAAAAAATATTTTTATAATATATTTTAGATATTTTAAGTTGTTAATTTGGGATATATTATGTCTTATTCCAAAGTTGAAAATGCATTTCTGGCGAGTGTGCAAAGTTTATTTTCAATGCCTCTTAACTTTTAAATGCTTATTAAAAATCTAAAATATCATTATAAGCAGAGCTATTTTATCTAATGAAAAAATTATGTACAACTAAAATTTATGTATCATAACATTACAGATTTAACTTTCACTATATTTTAAGGTCATGCTTAAAATATATTAATCCTAAATATATATATTTTTTAATATTAAAATGTTTTAAGAATAAGGCAGGTGTTAAACAAGTGAATTTGTATTAAAACTTTTTATAGCACCATATATAGAAAAACTAAAGCTAAATATTTTAGGACCAATAAGCCTCTCCACATTAGAACATTAATGAGGCTTTGTGAGTGCTTGATGAGGGGAGGCTCATTGTATCTAAAAGCTTTAGTTTTCTACTTTAGGTATATAAAGAAATTTTAATGAAACCCATATTAAAATGTGCTTATCACAACTGTTACTTCACTTCAGAACTTATTGATAAAAATCTTTTATCATTAAACATTTTTTATTTTTAGAAACACTGGATCTTAACTATCAGGAGAATCTTTAAATAAAACAAGACTTCTTTTTTAGAAAAAAAAAATCTTTATATTTAATGTGTACACTTTATTTTGAACAATTTTGTTTCCATGATAATTACATGTGCATTCTTATTATAGGAAATGGAAATTATTACATTATTTTACATGTAATCAAAATTCTACTTAATTTGAAAATTATTTATGTATACTTAATGTTTGTTTACTTTTTTATTAACAGTTATATGATCATTAAGGATTAAAATTCAATTTGTTTAGTTTTTACTTACTCCTGATTTTAGTTTTTAATTACAGGCAGCTACATTATTCATATTTGGAATAACTATTGATAAAATTTTTGTTTATGTAAGTGTGTTTTGAAAAGCATTTTCATTTGCATAAAGATAGTTTACATATTGCTGCAATCTTTCTTTTGGGACAATAAGTGGCTTGTTAATATTGCACTTCATTTGTTTTCCTTTTTGTACCAATATAATGCATTTAACTTTACTGTGGTTTTTTAGTTTTATTGTAAATGATATGTACCCAAAATTATCTGTGATGAGGAATACTTAAATTGCAAAATACTTAAATTGCAAGTGATATTTAAAATCAAAACTTTTTTATGATAGATTTTAATATATTTTTTTATAAAATGAATCACTGAAGAAATCTTTATTTCAATTTCATTTCTTATAATTTGTTTTCAAACATGGTTTTAAATTTTGGTATTGCTAAAATTGAAAGTTTCCATGTTTATTTATTTTTATTTTGTTTTATACTTTAGGAAAAAGCTAAAGGCTGAATTTTTTCTTACATTATTCATTCCTTCTACCAATTAAAGTAGTTTTTTTAATTTTTTTTTTAAACTATATAAGCTCAATATTAGAATCTCATATTTGCGTTCTTATTGAACATTAAATATTGCTAGTTTTTGTTTCCCCAAAGAGATTGTTATTACTCGATTACTTCTTAAATTGAGTACTTTTTTTTTTTTTTAAATCAAACTCTTAATAAATCAATTATGTTTGCAATTTATTCATACACCCAATTTCAATTAAAACAAAACATTGCTTTTTTTTTTTTTTTTTTTTTTTTTAAATTTAATTTTAGCCAGTAGCAAGTTGCTCTTAGTAAAAGCTGCAAACTTGATATTTAAACCATTAGTTAATAAATATATATTTATTATACAGACATTAAATTTTGCATTCAAAATTTTTTTAGCATAAATAGTTTTGACACTTTTCAATGCTTATGTCAACTTGAAAAATTGGGTTTGTGCAAGAGTTTTGGATAAAATAAGTTTAAAAGGTTCACATTTATTGTTTTCTCTCTTTTTTTTATTTTTTAGATTACTAGACATTCTATATTTTAAATAATGTTATAGATGTATGCTGTATAGACCAGTTTGAGATTGTTAAGATTTTTTATGAAAATAAATTTATTGTGATTATTTGTTTGTAGATTTATGTGTAATCAATAAAGATAAAACATGCACGAGAAAATCAAACATTGATTGTAAGATTGATTAGTTAACTTTCTTTGGTAAGGTTTTAATATTAGGCGCATTGAAAAAATTTTGTGTAGTGACCCATGAATTAAAGGAAACAAGATACAACCAACATACTTTGACATGTATTAAAAGCAATGAATAGTGTTTAAATACTGAGTGCATTGAAAAGTTTCAGTAAACAGTCTCATGTATTAAAGGTAATAAGTATTATATACAATAAAATGTTACGAGTATTCATAGTAATCAATAAAGTTTAAAAATAGTAGTTGTATTCGAAAATGGTCTCATTAAATAAAGGGATGGGAAATATTACAAACAGAAATGCATCAACTGGTATTCAGAGTAATGAATAGTGATATATATTATATGTATTTTAAAAAAAACTTGCTGAATAGTCTCATCAAATAAAAGATACAAACAAATGTTTTTACTAGCATTTTAACTTAACTAAATATATTAACTAATAAATTAGGATTAATTTAACATTTATATAAGTACATATTAATTCTATTGATTTGGCATATCTAGGTTAAGAACCTAGGTATAGAAATTTAAATTAGAGTTCCAATTTTGAACTTACTATAATTGTTCTGTAATATTAAAATTAACTACTGACATAACATACTGAAAAACAGGAAAACGTATGAATTTTTGTTGACTGTGACAGCAGATTCAGCTGTCTTAGGAAATTTTATTTTTGTTGTTGCAAGCCCCAGCAGAAAAAAAGACTGGCAGAATTTTCTGTCTATCAGTAGCGTGTGTTAACAGTGTCCAAGCACTGTTATCTGTCTCTTATTGGCTGAGTGGACCCTCAAACTTTTCAACTCCTTACACATAGTTTTTCTCTAGTAGTTGTGGCACTAGACCTATAGCTAAGACCTATTTTTTGTCTGATTTTGTAACTTAAAATATCATTGGTTTAAACTAAATAGTGATAATCTTAGATTCAAGATTGCGTCTTAGTACGTGAAAATTCAATGACTAGATCAGACATTTTTACCATGTTTTGTATTTATTTTGTGCATTTTACATTATAAAATGTTTCATGACTTTAAACATTTTATTTGAGAACAATACTGCTATTCATAATAGAGTAGTCTCAGTATTTCTAGTTAATTTATTTGTGTGAAAGATTCTTATTATCAAATCTTAAGAATAAATTAAATTTATTCCAGTTTTATATTTTCCAGTTAACAAATTAATTTCTGTTTAACTTTCTCTTATAAGTGCAGAATTAACTTATCTAAGCAGAAGTTATATGAAATACTTAAATATGGTACATATTAAATTCAATAAGCTTAATAAATAAAGTTATTTAACTAAAAGAAATTATTTATTTTATCATAAAATTAAGGTAATTTTAAAAATAATTTTGCTTTTCCTAATAGTTTAGTTCAATAAAAAAACCATTATTCTAATCATTGATAAATAATAAAAAAAAGCAAACTACTTATATTAATTAAAAAAAATTCTTTAAACAATTACTTAAAATTAAATATATCTATTATTTGTACATTAATTTACAATTTAATTTATATAAGGGGTTGGATCGCTTGACAAAAACTAAGTTAAAAGAATTTTATAAATAGGAATAATATCAGAGGAGATAGAATAAAGGATTTAAAATAAAGACTGAATATATATTTTACACAATATTTTAAAACTGGCTTATCAAATATGGTTTTGGATGTAAATTATTCTTAAGAAAAATAAATAAATTTTTTTAAAATGGATCAGTTAAAAATATCTTATAGAAGAATATACATAAAAAAATAAAAAAAAAACATTAGGATAATGTTCTTGATTACCATGTGCAACTCTGCATTTGTTGCTGTTTAAACAAGACATTTAAATTTTTTATAGAGGGTTCAATGCAAAATATTAAAAAAAATAATAAATAAAAAATTAATAATTCATAGAGTTTATAAATGGATGAAAAAGGAATGTTATTATTTTTTAATATTCATTCTTAAAAAATTTTAATAATAATAACATACATTTAAAATGCCTTTCTAATTACATGTTACTTTCAATCACTTATCCCTTCAATTATAACCTAATTGGAGAGTAAAAAGCATGTAATTAAAGAAATATAAAACCTTAATAATTATGTAGTGATTAAATAAAGTAAATTCTACACAAGGAAATCAGGCACTTAAAAAGTACAGTAAAAAAAAAAAACCAGAAACATTTATTATTACAGCATTATATTTGTATAGACATTATCTACAGTAGGTATTTCACTTATTTTACAAATAATTGAGTGTGTTGCTTGCTTTGCCGGACCTGGTAAAGGGATTTTTCGTTTTGGAACCAAACCCACATAAGTTTCTTCTATCTCATAATTCTCTTCTTGAAGCAGCCGTTTGATTTTATGCAAATCTCCAGGTTCACAATAAAACTAAAAAAAATTTAAAAAAAGCAATTCTTATTGTTTTAAAAATTTGTAATTAGTAAGTTAAGAATAAACGAAATTTTTATCAGGCTAATTTCCACTATCTAGCAGGCTTTGCACCCTGCATGTTATTGGTCACTGATCCCCAGAACAGCTGGCTTACAGAGTTCTTTCCTTAGCACTTTTTATTTTTTGAACAAGTATGACTGTTTTTTAAAAATTCTGACACAACTAGTCGTGACACAAAGTGAAAAACCCTGAAAATTTATGAGCGAAAAATCGATATCAAGACATAAATTTATATACAAAACATGCATACCATACATGTTTTGTATTCAGTGTTTTCACTACAGCGCGAGAACGCAAGAATCTTGCATATTTTATTCTTTTCTCGCATTAAAAAATGATTACCGTGAGAATTTCGCGCATTCCATAAATCAATTTTAAAATTCGCGAATTTCTCACATTTTGGAAAAAGCTTCACATTACGCCATTTAGAATAAAATCCGTTTCACTTTTCTTCCTGGATCTTACATTATTTTCAACATCTGCCCCATTTACCAGTATTGTTCAGAACCTTTTTGAACAACAGAACACTACCCCTCCGAACCACGGAACCCCTTCCAGAACACATTTCTCTGCAACCACGTGTTTACCATAGGTAAGGTTTCTTCATTTAAGATGTTCACATTTTTTATGCACTAATGTGAGATGGACAAATACCTTGTAAAGGCAAAATTTTCTATGATGATGCAGCAAAAATATTCAATACTTTAAAAAATAGAAGATGTTAAAAATGTATTATAATTAAAGAAATTATTTTTTTTCAAGTCTATTTGTGTTTTTTAATTTTAAGAAATCTCACTTAACTTTTTGAAATCTCACCCTGTTTTTAAGAAAGGGTGAGAAATTCTCACCCATTTTTTTTCTATGATGAAAACACTGGTTATTTAACAAAAAAAATTATAATGAAATTACCTAACAGTGATAAATATCACACCTTTATAGTAACCAATTTAAGAAAAATTTAAATTGTTAAAAGAATCGAGATGTTGGATTTTTAAAATTGCATGAATATAAATCATGATACAGTGAAACCTGCCAAGTTGACCACCCTTGTAAGTTGGGCACCTGCATAAGTTGACCTCAATTATCAAGAACGAAAATTTTTCCTATATAATATAAAGAAGCAAAACCTTTGTAACTTGACCACCTGTCTATCTTGTATGTTGACCACTGAAATAAGTCAATTTTGTCTAGGAGTATTATGAAATTCTATTCTAAAACCAGTAGACCAGGAAAAAAAATTCAGAAAATGTTCTGTCATTTTACAATGTATGTTAAAATTTCACTTGTTTGGTGAAATAGTGTAAAAAGCTACTCTAAACCCTTTTGTGAGTTGACTATCTGGGGGAAACTGTAGGGGGGGCAGCATTTGACCATTTCTTTCATTCATTCATTGAAAACAAGTATGTTAGTTGAAAAGTTGCTCTTCCCGTTGCAATAGTGAGCAGATAGGTATGTAAGTGTAGTAATAACAGAATAAATTTTAAAGTGTTCAAATAATTTTGTTTCGTTAAAGTTTTCAAATTACATGTCTTCATGTTCTGATATTTTAAGAAATTATTTTTATTAAACACTTCACATGTATAACTAACGAAATAATTTTTTAAAAAAGTTAACTAAATATTAGAATTATGTATATGTAACAAATTGAAGTTCATTCAGGTTTAAGCACATTTCTTAAGATATCCATTTGGTTATTTTCTAAATAAAATTTTTAAGTCAAGTAAAAAAAAATTTAAATATATAGCAACATGATATAGGAAATCAAAAAGTAAACAATGACTCGCCCCCTCTATAAGTTGACCACTTGTCTAAGTTGACCACTAAAACAATGCACCACAAGTGGTCAACTTACACAAGTTTTAATGTATTGGTTTTTTAAAATGACGTAAATACGAATCACAATGTATGATTTTTAAACCCTTGTGAATACAAATTGCAATGTGCAACTTAAATTAGGGAAATCGATGTTTGATATTCAAACCGTGTGAATAGGAATCACGATATTATTGGATTCTGGCATAGTTTCAATTTCAAATATTCAAAACGGCAAAAGTCAGCCTGACTAAAAGAATCAATTGGTGGATTTGTGCCCATTGGCATAAGAAGCACGTGTATGCATGAGTCTCGTTAGCTCGAATTAACAAAACTGTCAAAATTTGCATTTTAGTTGGGGGAATTCCGTGAAAATTTCGTCAGATCATAAGTTTTTGATTAGTGAAAGTCCGAGAACCAATTGTCTTGAGAAACGCGGAATAAGGCGATATTCCCAGAAAAATGTCCTGATCCTAATTGCTAGACTCGGATGGATATACAAAACCCCGGAATTCCAGGATACCCCCAGAATACAACCACCCTTGTTAGGCACTATTAAATGCCTGCAAGCTACACATATTTGATGAGATCTTCTTGGTTTCTAAAAACAGCCTAATAAAATTTTTTTGAATACTTGCCAATTATTTGTTTTTGTGTGACATTTTTTAGCCACATTTCAATATTTTTATAAATATAATAACATGCTATTTTAATTAATGAAAAAATAAATATAACTCCTTTATTTATTCACACATAAATTTGATCTCCCTTGATGCAATGGCCAATAAAGCTCAAAAACTAAGGTAAATTCATAAGAAAATTTCAGAACTTTGTTAAAGTAATGACTTTACTGTCTATTTAAAAAAATTAAAGCTCAAAATAGAATTGAATAAAAAATAAAATAATTAACCATGATTATCAAATGATCCAGAAGACAAGTTTCTGTAATAACAATTGATTTTATTAATATTAATTGTTCTGAAAATTTATATTATTCAAAATTTCAGCAGTTTATTTGTTATTTGATCTAAAATAGGATAAATTATATTCTATAAAAGCATTTATAGTCCACTCTCAATATAAGCATGCATAGGATACAATCTATAATTAAATATGTGCAGGAAAAAAATAATTGTTTAATGTAGGCCAGTGCCAATAAAAATAAGAGCAATTGCATTTAAATTTCAATAGCAAATAATTATAATAAGTCAACATAAAAACCATGGTGGGTCAGAGGATAGAGTGCTTGCCTCCCAATGAGATGATCCAAGTTCTAATTCTAGCGATGACTGATCGATACAAATTTCGCATGCTGCTTGCACTGACCACAGTGCTAACTTAAAATATCCTTAATGGTAGACGGATGTGGCTTAGATGTAATGGTAGAGGGATGTGGCTTGGCCCCTTGCCGTCTAGCTAACTGTGTGAAGTTTCTGTGGTTTTTCTCTCCATGTAATGCAAATTCTGGTTAGTGTTGTCAGAAAGTCCTCTACAGAGGCAAATTTCTTCTAATACTTGATTCAGGAGTTCTCTTGTCTTTAGGTTGGGTTCAAAATTACAAGCCAACAGAGTTGGACATTGGTAGTCATAAACTCAAAATCTGGTTGGCTGTTCAACGACAGATATAAAATATAATAAGTTAACAAATAAAAAAACTTTTTGATCAAACTTACTCGCCATGAGATCCAGCCTTCTATATCTAGCTCCTTTTTCACAAATTCAGAACCAATTTTGTTTGAGATATTTTCAGCTATTTTTGCATCTCTAAGTGGCTGTGAAGGACTATCTTTTATTGATATTATTCCTTTTGGATTAAAGTAAGTATCCCATTTAACTTTACCAGAGATGAGGTGTGCACTTTAAGAAACAAACATATAAATATTATTTATATTAAAATAACAATTCTTATATCATAAAACAAGACCCTACAAAAGTTAATTTTTGATTGTAATATAATGTAAAAACATAGATATAAGATTTTGGTTTCTATTGACAAATATCATCATCAGCACTGAAATTGAATGAAGAGAAAATAGTTGTGAAAAAAGCTGAACAACGTTGATAAAGGTATTTGTTTACAACATACAAACATCTGTTCTCTCTTTTATGTGTGCTTTTTGCATTGCTTTACGTTATATAAAACAAGACTGTTAATACTTCAATGGGAGATAACCTTAAATAATGAAATCTTAGTCTAATTACAATAGTAAAAATTATAATTTAATAGAGGGTATCTCACTTATTTACAAACAAGGGAAATATTTATTTATTTATTTTTTTTTTTTAAAGGACCAATTTTTAAATTTAGTAGATCCTTGTTTATCCAAATTAATTGAGATTGTTAGGTAGTTAAAAATGTGAATAAAATGTGGGTATTCAAAGGTTCATCATTATAACCTAACCATATCATGTCATTTGTCAACCACTTAAATCAAATTTATTTTCTGAGGATTTAATCACAATATTTCCCTACTTATTTTAAATACTTTTATTTTTTATTAAAGTTATGAAACTTTTTTATTAAAGTTATGAAACTGGTGTCTATTAAATAATGTGGGAAAAATTGCTCTCAACTCCAAACTGCTTTCTTTACAATTTTTGTAAAAAATTTTTTACAAACATAATTTAAAGTATTGCAAAATAAGAAGCCTGCATTGTAAGTTAAATATTTCACAGAAGCGAGACTATGCAATCGATCCAATATGGGCAATATTTTTAACTAAGCAGTTTCTCTCTATGTTATGAACTGATAAAAATTGGAATTCAGCTGCATTGGTATTCAGCTTTTTCACATATCTGGTGACATATGTTCTATGCACATATTTCACAGACATTCTGTGAAATGACTATATATTTTGTCAATTTTTTTTTTTTGCACAGTAGACTGCTTGGTTCTTAACCTATAATACAAATGCAAACGAAAACTTTTGCAGGTCGGTTAGCAACATTTAGACATGAAAATATGAGTTTATTTAAAACTGTCTAACAATAAGTAATGCTTGAAATAATTGCATAGTGTTTAAAAATGAATGAACGGAAAAAATACATGTATAAAATTAAAATACACTTGATTGATTTAAAAATTCTTATTCTTAATAAATTTAAAAATTTATGCAAGCTCATAATATTTTTAAACATTATACAGGGTGTTTCATATTGAATGGGACAAAAGGAATAGCGCAGTGTGACTGCCGTAATGGATTTATTCAGCCGAAACAAATTTATTCTGCAACTATAATTATACAAGTTTTATTTGGCAACAGGGAAAAATCATCGAATGACGAACTCGCTGCTAGAGGCGCTGTTAAACAAAATGTCGTCCATGCAGAAGAAAGCGTACTGCGTTTTCGAATATGCCAAAACCTCCTCGGTAACATTTTTGCACGAAATTTCGTCAAGAATCACCGCATCGGCATAACATAAGCAGGTGGGTGAAGCAGTTCTAGGATACGGGCTGCTTATGCAAGAAAAAAAGCCAAAGACAGAAAGAAACAAAACCCGAAGTGGTTGAAAGAATTCGTTTTTACGGAGTCCCTCAAAATCAACGCCACGTGCAGGTGCAGAACTGGCTGTCCCTCACACAACGGTGTGGCGTGTTTTACGGAAGCGTCTCAAATTCAAGCCACACAGATATCAGATGGTCCAGGCTTTAAAACCTACTGACACACCATTGTGTAAGAATTTCTGTGTGAAATTTCAAGAAAAGCTCGACATGAATGGTTTCGAGAACACACTGGTGTTTACCGATGAAGCCACGTTCCACTTATGTGGCAAAGTTAATCGCCATAATTTGCAATTTTGGGGCACGGAAAATGCCCATGTAACATTAGAACATCATTCAGAGTGATTCTCCCAAGGTGAACATTTTCTGCGCTTTATCAAACAGTTGTGTTTTTGGTCCATTTTTCTTTGCAGAAAAATTGATTAATGGGCACATTTACCAAGACATGCTCTCTGAGTGGTTGCTCCCCCAGCTGGAGGAAGCTGTTCCTGTTATAATTTTGCAGCAAGATGGTGCTTCCCCACATTGGAATAACAACGTACGTGAGTTCCTGAACGAACGTCTACCCCAGCGCAGGATTTGACATGTCTTCATTGGCCGCCGAGATCACCAGATCTAACGCCCTGTGACTTTTTTCTCTGGGGTTTCGTTAAAGACAAGGTATTTGTGCATCCACTTCCTCAGGACTTTGAGGAACTGAAGCAGCAGATAACTGCAGTGTTGAACTCCATCACAGAGGATATGCTATCACGATTGTGGCAGGAGCTTGATTACCGTGTAGACATTCATCGTGGTACCGGAGCAGCACATATGGAACACCTGTAGAAACTTGAATAAATGTAGTTTTGAGGTAAATTTGAATTTTCTAAATATATTAATTATAATGTTTACAATCATGTTTTCTTTTTGTCCCTTTCAATATGAAACACCCTGTATAACTATTCCACATACTTATTTGTACACATTTTTGGCCGATTACAAGTTAACTCATATTAATTTTTTAAATTTTGTAGACTTTTAAATAAAAAACTAAATGCAATTTTAAACTTTAAAAGACTTTAAATACAAATTTATTGATAGTTTAATATTTTTTTCATAACAATGAGAAATAATTAGAATATTAGCTGGCTAAGCTATTTGAATATCAACAATTCTAGGTATCACTTCACTTACAGTGAAAGCCATGAAAAGCTACTGTTATAAAGTTATAGAGTATTATAACTTTATAACAGATATTAGATTAGATAGATATTATATTATTTTGTATAAATTACAATAGGTGTGTGTTTTATTAATAAAGCTTTTATTTTAAGCCAAAAAGTATCAGTTATAACTTAAATGATAATATAAAATCCATAAATGTATGCATGAAAAATTTATAAGAAAAAATGGGTTGTTAGAAAATAAAAATTTAAAGAAAAGAAATTTTTATCGTACATGATTTACTCATAAATGAACTTACTCATATTTATCACAGATTTGTAACAAATGGTGTTTAATTGAATAGTTATCTATGTCTTCATACTGAATAATCAAATAGCCATGATTAAGATACAGCATTTCATAAATTCCCCCTTTTGCTCTAGTATCCTGTAAAGAACAAAGTTTGTTATAAATATTTAAAAAAATTTCTATTAACTAAATCAAGAACTAATAGATGTAATGGCTTAAAAGTTAAGGCAATGAATCATCATTGTGATAGACAGGGATTCAATCCCCAATGGCGACTGGAAGTCCACCCAATTTCAGATCGATGGGTACTATTTTGTTTGGGAAATAAAGGCAGCATGTGCACAATTTTGACCATATTTCGTCAATCATGGGACTGGTCATGATATTGCAAAGCCCTAGTCTCCACGAATCTTCTAATCAACAATGAGCCATTGTGGGAATGTTTTACTTTTATATCTGGAAAATTCTAAAATTGTTATAAAAGCTTGGATGAATAATTTGAAATATAGGTCTATCACTCTTTTAAATTGATTGAATCTTTAAAACCTGTCAATCTCCTGTTGGTTCTGCATAAATAAGTTTAACTCTTAACGTGAATGTTATCAAAATTTATTTCTTATGGATCAAATATATATATATATTGATTAAATAATAACAAATAAATAATTCTGCTTATAAGCAAAAATAGTTTCTATGATTATGTGGCATAAAATTGAAGAAATTTCTTCTCCCTCAGTGTTTGGCATTGCATCATAATCATTGAGCGCAAAGCCCAAACAGGGTTGTCTATTAGCAAATCTATTTGTATTGTCTACAAATAATTGTATTATTTATTAATAATTAATTTCTAACTGTAATTTGATAACATAATTGCATTGCTGTTGTAATATAGTAGCAATGCTATTTTTTAAAACTGTTAACTATTTTTTAAATTAATAAGAATTCTAATGTAAAAACAGTCATAACTAATGCTATTGCATTAATTCTTAGATATTAAAATGGTAATATATATGGTGCTAATGGTAAGAATTATTGTAATTGATTTATAAATAATGCCTTTAATCTAAGAGTAAAAATTTATTCAGCTAAATAAAAAAAAATTAAACAACATTTAATTTTAGATTGAATCCATTGTTTGTTATTAATATTATTATTTAAAGAGCATTTTGCATTTTAAACTGCAAATTTTTGAGTTATAAAGTTTATTTCAACTACAACCAGATTAATTTTTAAACTATAAATCTTAAATATTCTGAACAAGTTTATATGAAAATTTCAGTAGAATGTATTCCCATAACTATCAGCAAAAATATTAAAATATAAAACACTAAAAGTAACATCAGATGTTATTGCTTTTCTTGGAAGATTGCAATTTCTAAGGATGTTTTATCTCAATACACAATTTTATCCTTGAATCGGGAAAAATTGGTTTTCCAGAATGAAAAACAATATGCGTCACAAACACTCTATAAATAGTTTTTAAAAAAATCAACTTAGTTTCGCCACTTTTTCTCATTAGTTATTTGGTTATAATAATTGTGTATTTAAAATTTAATAAAACTTTAAATACAGCATTATGCGTTACATATTTTAGAAACGTCAAAATGTAGAACATATAAATAAAAACAGCTTAAAATGGACAGTGATAGGAAAACTAAAAGAAACATTGCCAAAATAAAATTTAAAGTAAACCTTAAAACACGGGTAATGTTATTTATTTGCTATACATTATAAGTTTTTTATATTGATAATTCACAATAGTAGCTGGAATTGTTTTAATAGGGAGCTTATCATTATAAGTAAATGCAAAAATTAAATGTTAAAACAACAATAAAAAAGACTTAAGTGTTAAAGCGTGCAACAGCTTTTGACGTCATTGATAAAGCTGGATGTTAGTTTCAGAAGTAAGTTGTGAAGAACGACATTAAGATGCATGTATATAGACATAGTGAACAAAGGGCGCATTCTTTGAAGTTTGTAACAAGATTCCAAGAAATAGAACTTTTTTTCTTTTTTAAGGATAGGAAAACAAATTGTATTGCGGTCATTCACACATGTTTGCTTATGTTAAGGTTAAGATTAGAAGAAGGAAGAAAATGAAAATTTTCGATGTTCGTTTTTCTGCATTAGTACCTGAGATAAATAGAAATAACTTTCATTCCAACTTTTTTCAGATAGTTTTGCTCAGTTAATTAGTATAAATGTATTTCCCTCAAAAAACAAATAAATGCTACAGTAACAAAAAGCAATTATTATAAAGATAAAATTTTTATAACTCAAATATTAGAATTTTGTTTCTGATTTGGTAGCTTGTTATAATGGCAAACTGCCTTCTCATAATATGATGTACACCTTATATGGAGCTTTAACTGTAGTTTTTAATGTTCCATTGCTCCATGAACTCAATTTGACTTCATTTGTTAAATAACACGTTTTGTTTTTGTTTAAGTCATTTGTTAACATTTATTAAGTGACGATTGGACAAGTTGCCAGAGAGCTGTGTTGTCTCTAAGGCAATTCATGAATTCAAAAATCATGAATGACAGTATATACAGGGTATCTGCTACATTTTAGATTTTCATATTCATGACTTTCCATGACTAATACCAAGAATTTTTCATGACTTAACGAAGTTACTATTTTCTCCCACAAAAACACAATAATAAATTTAAAAAAGCATTATAATAACATTTATTGAAATGATAGGTATAACCAAAACTATTATGCTCTGCATCTTCATATTTGTAGGGTGACCCGGGGTAATTCACGATCACTCTGTTTCTGGGGTAAATAATGATCACCTAAATTTTATTTCAAAAAAAGTATATTTTTTTAAATTTGAGACATGGACAAGAATGCTTGGACACTTTACTAAAGTATAACTACATTTACTTAATAATAGTGTTTTGTTTAATCTAACAAAATAAGTATCTTTTAAACTGCTTTCTGTATTTTCCATTTCAAAGATGGGTTTCAAAATGTGCACATTTCTGCACATTCCCGCTCCTTCTCTGAATAATAAATATTTTGAGTTACTTTCTTTTTCTTTGACATGAAAATAGTGTAAGAGCTTTTGTTTAATTGTTTCACATCTACTGTAAATATTTTAATTGATTATAGGAAACTATATCAAATGTTGCCCCCTACAGATGGGGTAATTATTGATCACTGGGGTAATTCCTGATCATTGTCATTTCTTTTTATAAACATTATTAAAAATAGCTAATTGTCTTTTCTTAAATAACAGTTCATATTTGTTAAGTGGAACAACTATAAAATATATTTTAACTGTAATCACGAAATTTGTTTTTAACTTTATCGAAGACAAATGTGTTCTGATTTGCACCATTTCTGGTTTCTCTTACCCTGCTTCTATCTTAATTTTATGTGTGTACATTGTTAGAATAATTTTTAAGTTTATAAATTAGTCTAATATAAATATGGTGAGAAATTATAAGCCTAAAAAGGATACTAGGCTTCTAGAAAGCAAAATTAGTGAATTTCTTTAAATGATTGAAAATGAAAATTTCAGTGTTAGAGCTGCTACCAGAGCTGTTGACATACCTTACTTAACTTGACACTCTCACTTAATGAAGTTAAAAAATCCAGCTAAAGTAACCCACGTGGGAACTCTTTCTTATATTCCAGCAGAACATGAGTATGAGTTGGCTGTTTGCCTAAAATGTATGGCATGATGCAAAGATTTTTGGAAAATTTAAAGTGCTTATCTTAATTCTTGCTTTTTAAATAAATCGTTTTATTAGCAGCTTAAACATATCTTTTTGGTTTGTTTGTTTGACCTTGATGTCTTATTTGTTAATTACCATTGTATAATTATTTTTAAACAGCCCCTTTACTATAAAAACTGATGATCAGTAATTACCCCAGAAATGATCAAGAGAAGGGGTAATTCTTGATCACTAAAAATTTAAAATCTTTTAAATTCTAATTAGATTTTCAAACAAAAGAAGGTAGCATAGGACTCATCTCATATAGCCTCAAACTTCCAGTAAATATTAAAATTCTAACTTGAATAGTTTTTTTACAAAATAGATGTTTGTATTTTTTGATCAGGAATTACCCCAGGTCACCCTAGATTTTAAATTTAAAAAAGAGTGAAGAAAGAGTTGAAACAATAATATAAGTGAAAAAAAAAAATACAAAAGCGAATAATTTTTTTTCTTCCTTTTTTTTCTGCAGAATTATATTCTAAAGATATTTTTCTTGTTCAGCGGAAAGAAAGGAAATATTCCGGATTTTTCTGTTCTCCTTTTGGAATAAAAAAAATTTGCCAATGACCGGCTTGTGTCAGCTAGAATTTTAAGTTGATAAAATAAAAATAAATAAAAAAGTAATAACAAAATTTTTGAAATCACAGAAGTTAAAAAGATAATTCGATCTAAAAATGATGTTTTTTCATTCGTTTTTTGAAAGAACACCATAGCTTTTAAGGAACACGATAAAAACATTTGATATTTTAATAAAATATGACAATGAGTTGGGTTCTTATTACTATTTCAGATAATCGGTACACCATGAAATTGGGGGGGGGGGGGGGGGGGGGAGGATAAATTCCATTTTAAAAAAATAGATTTTTTGGCTACCTAAATCCATGACTTTCCATGATTTTTTTAAAAAACAGTTTTAAAATCATGACATTTCATGAAAAAAAGTTTTCAATCCTGAAATTCATGACTTTCCATGATTTTTCATGACTTTCCAGGTGCACAGATACCCTGCATATATTTTTATTTTATTAAGTCAATTTTAGTTTTAATGGCTATATTTATATGATAGTAGCTAGCATCAATTTATGGTCAGGTAGCTAGTGTTCTCTTTTGCTCATTCTCCTTTCCAAGCTAGTAGAATTACGCTGTTATCTTCCCAGAATTTTGGGGACGACTTAATGTTAAGTGCGTTCCTGTATCAGTTCAAAAATGAGGCATATTCTGATATTGACAGAGTAGATCAATGTTTTACTTGGCTTTGCTGAGTTACTTTTAGATGTTCCTACCAAACTCCCCAATTAAACTTGCTTACTTACATCTCCTGACTCTTGATTTTTTACATAATGAAATTTTGATTTTTTACATGAAAAACCACAGGTTATAGATAGACAAAAGTTAGGTCGATAAATTGCATAAAAACAAGTTTACTTAATTTAACGTTTAATTAATGAAATTAATAAATATTTAAGTATTAAATTAATTTTAAAATTAATTTAATATTTAAATAATTCTTAACTATTAAAATATTTAAAAAATTATTAATTAATTTTAAATTAATTTAATTAAATTATTTTTAAAACTAATTCATTTTAAATTAATATTAAATATTAATTTAGTATTTAATTAAATAAGATTCAACATAAGAACGCATACATATAGAAAACTATTTGCTATACACAAAGATTTAAAAAGGAAAATAATTGTCTTAATACATTTTAAAATTAAATTTTTTTTTCATTACTAATTGTATAAAATACAAGTGCATATAGCTTACCACAGCCATTCTCAATGCAAAATTTATGAAATCAAGAGGTACGTTAAATTCATCTGCTTTCTTGAGAACTGCCTCTAACTTTTTGTTTTCTTTCAGAATAGGTCCAGATTCTAAAATGTTAAAAATATATTGTACTAAAGTGTTGGCTTTAAAGACAAACTCTTAATGTTAGAAATATAAATTTGATGAATATATTATTTCAAAAACAAACTTAAAACTCTTAAAAATTGTAAGAAAACTTTAAAGGCAAGCCCAAGAAAAGTTTCTGGAAGTGGTAAAATTTGAAAATCTAATTTAAAAGTACATTTTTGAAACAGAGTTATTAATAGTTTTAAATCATCAAGTTAAGAGCCGAGGTTCCTATAATATTTTAGATGTTATTTTTAAAATATTAACTTCTAATTTCTCTTTTCTAATCTTCAAACTTCAGTATGACCTAGAGTAGGTGAGTTATTCTTTGTATTTGAAACTTTTTTTTAACTTGCATTGATCATTTGAATTATTTTTGCTAAGTAAAAGTTTATAAAGCTTTAAATATCTTTTTGATCAGAAAACATATTTGTTAAAAAGCATTTATTCTGACAATGACTTTTAAAACATTCTGATAATATTTAAAACATCCAAAGTTTTATTATTTCTTTCTTTCTGTAAGCGAAGTAATAATTTATAAGCATCTCGATTCTCATATAAACTTCAACTTACAATAAGACATTAAAATGCAAGTAAATTATAGCATTGTTTTTGCCATTTTATACT
Organism: Parasteatoda lunata; assembly: GCA_949128135.1. NCBI lineage: Eukaryota > Metazoa > Arthropoda > Arachnida > Araneae > Theridiidae > Parasteatoda > Parasteatoda lunata. The sequence goes on from OX421976.1 coordinate 21,135,133, forward strand.
CGATTTTTCAGTAGTAAATGTATACACCTTATAAACAAGTTAAAACAAGAATAGAGGTGTCACACAACAGATAAGGCTGGCTTTGATTACATCACGGGAAATAAATAAAATTTTTAAATCAACAGTTTGTTAAAAATTACTTAAAAAAAAAGATATTATTTCCTAATTTGAGCACTATTTTAATTTTATAATATAGATTTATTCAATAGGTACGGTATTCATTTTCATTATTTTATTCAACTTGTCATATTTCACCTGTCTTGCTTTGCCCAGTTTAACTTAGTTATGCTCCTTTTTAGATAGAAAAGAAAGAGAGAAAAATTTCAGTTGTAGCTAAGAAATTTTAATGTTTAATCATATAAATGTAGGATTTAATCATAAGGTATATTATTTCCAATATTTGATCTAATTTAAACAAAAGTTTTTAGAATTCCAACATCTTCATTTTAAAAATCTTCTAGTTTCTGAAAGTTTATGATGAATTTTTTCATTATAGACCACAAAATAAGCCACAAGTACAAACTTGACATGAATAAGAGCTATTATTAAAAAGGTAATAAAACCTAAAAAGTAAAAATTGCTTGAATATAAATTTGAGGTAAGTATAAGTGCCATATACATAAATTTTAAATGTATATGGCCCCTTTGAGATTGTAGTTGGCGCGGCAGATTATGATACGGAAATATTCCCCCCAAATTCGTTAAGAAATATATCGTTGGCAGTTTTCTGAGCAGAATTACTTTTGCCATGTTTAAAAGCAATAAATTACAACTTTATAGATAATTACTACTATAACCTCTTATAGCTCCCTTGATGAGACGTATAATTTTAAAATTTACAAATGTCTGTGAAATATCATTATTCTGATGAAGTGAATTGTGTTTGAAATCAAAGTTCGACCGATGTTGGCCAGCACATTGTAGATTTGCAGTAGTCAATTTCAATACACTTTTCCGGGAAATCGAATGAAAATGTTTAAAATATGAAAAACGAAAAGTTCTGAAACAGGTGTTTAGAAAGATTGATTGCATAATTTCTGTATAGCTTTATCAAAATTTAAATGAATTTTACATCGATAGCTTTATGTAATTTTTATAAATAAACAAGATCATCACTTCGGATTCGTTTCATTCTTTATGAAGAGACCGGCATGTTACTGTTTTGAACACTAATGTTTCTTCTTGGATATCACACTACATTCCACAGTTTTACAATTGATTTGGCAACGGGAAATGTTTGTCATTTAAGAAGTGTCACAGATCGTCTGTCCCACTGTTTACTATTTCACTGAGCATGGTTTTCAGTTTTAAAATCTATTTATTTCTTGATTTTATGTTTGATACGTTATTAATTTTATCAGATGGCTGAACGAAAATTTACCCGCAGTCTAAATAAACCGGGATCGGCTGCACAAGTTCGGGAAACGGTTTCTCAAGCTGTTCGCGAAAGTACTTTAATTGTAAGTTATTTTAAGTATTTTATTTTGTCATACTGCGTTCTTGAAGAGAAACAATTGTTTTTGTTTAATTATTTCTGAACGTATTCCAATAAGAAAATAAACTTTTAGTGAATTTTTTTATTTAAAAAATCGTGCTTTCCTGAAAACACTTGTTATGAACCCATAAACATTTGTCTTTTACTTTGCGTTTTTTTCGAATTAATAAATTTGACTGTCGTATAGCAAAAATGAAATATTTTTGATATTATCCATTGATTTTAATTTTTAAAAAAATTTTAATTAATAAGTTTGTGCGTAACAAATAATAAGGTATATACAAAACCGCATTTCTGTTGAACCGCTATTATAAAGTTTTGAAGAATTATTATGAATTATCAATTTTATTCAATTTATATTGAGCAAAAATCAATTAAAAGTATTTTTCCGTACCCTTTATTATAAAAGAATTTCGTTTTTTAAGATATCAATCTTAATGTTTAAAATGTTTTTGTTTATTTTTAATGTCATCATTCCTACAGTACGTGTAAAAAAAAAACCATAAGAGGCTTTCATGAAAATATTTCATGTGTTTATCAATAGATAATATTTTTTTTTCTGAATTATAATAGTGCATTTACAAACTGCATTGTCCATGATAAATTCAAACAAACTTTAAGTAGAATCAGAGAACTTAAGAAAATATAAAACGTATTTATATTTTTTTAATCTGAAATGTAACATATATTATCAAAAAAAACAAAAAATAAAAACATACATAATCAATACTTTTAAGTTTTTTCTCACTAAATACAATGTTATTTATTTTAACTAATTAACCAATGAATTAAATAATAAAATATTTAACAACAATAACTGTTCGACAAACCTATTAATATTTAACATCCATAATGGAAAAAAATCTGAGATTTTTTGCAACTTAAAATCTGTAACCTGGAATCTCTTTTATTTATTTAATCTTAAACATTCATTTGGTCTTCTAACTACCAAAAATACCAAACCTTTCTAATTCGTCATTGTTTAAAATTATTCTTGGGTTAATAATTGCTTCTACAACTTGAGTATATAAGTGTAACCACTTTTTTTAATAAAATGATATGGGTGAATAATCCAAAGAAAAAAAAAGAAAGAATTTAATTGTATGGTTAATTTTCTTCTATCTAAATTTATTGATTCAATTTACAGTGCAAAGTAACTAACTTAGTGTAAAGTAGCTAGCTTAAAAAGAAAAAGAAAAAAAAAACACAAATTATGTTGTCAATTTTCAGATGTAACTTCCATTTTTTTAAGCCTACCAGATTCTTTACATTTTGGGTTTTGGATTGTGAATGAATGCTTTTTATAAAGAGATATAGGGCATCCCTAACTATGCATTTTTAGTATATTAGCAAAAATGTTTAATAATTATAAATAATGGCTTGCTAAAAAGTCGAATTCTCACTTACTATTTACTTTAGTTAATTTTTTAAAAAATATTATTTGTGGCGTAACTACCACTATAAATATTGAATACCAATTGACTAGTTTATAAGACATGTTAACTTGATTCTATCTTGGGGTACCTTTTGGTAGATGAAAGTTGACATGGTCGATAATTAATTCCCCTCAATGGTGACCCGAACATGATATGAACTAGTCAACATTATTGAATTGTCCATATTAGACAGTTGATTTGCTTAAAAATATATTGCTCGAAGAAAAAGAAAAAAAAGAGAAAAAAATTCTGGTGAAGTAAATAAAGTCTCCTGGTCAATGGAGGAAAAAAAAAAATGAAGAAAGAAATATATAATGAACAAAATTAATATTAATAAATAAACAGCATGAATCAACTAGTGGTATCCTTTCATCGAATTCTATCTCAGATAAAATTCTGGAAGGGGAGTAATGTGGCGTAACTACCACTATAAATATTGAATACCAATTGACTAGTATAAGATATGTTAACTTGATTCTATTTTGAGGTACCTTTTTGTAGATGAAAGTTGACATGGTCGATAATTAATTCCTCTCATATTACTAATCACAGTTATTATCTCATGTTAATAACCAAATAATAATACTTGCGCCTTAATCTTTACATAAGCAACATTTCAAGAAAGTTTTTAAACTCTGTGCCTTTGCATGGAGATTATTCTGTCTTCAAAAATACTATTAGTTTGGACCAACCTATAGACATGCCAACCCATAGACATGATTACAATTACCAAACTTTAGTGATAATTATTAATAAGAACTAGTCAATGTGATATTTTCCATTAATATTTTACTTTTAAATATTTAGTTTTTGTTAATAGTTATCAGTTGTAATTGAAAATAGCTAACAAATTATATTGTCCATCACACATAAATATTTTGGCCATATCAAATATAATCAAAGGGAATTACTATGATTAGAGTAATTTGCATTCATGTTTTAACACTTCAATGTGCATTCATATCAATTATTTTAATTAGTTTAAATTGTATATTTTATTGATACTAAATTATAATAACTTACCCTAAAGTTTTTATTCAATTTTGTCTTGTTTTTTTCAGGTAAAGCCACAACTCATTGAACCTGTTGAATTCGAAGCATTTTTTCATAAAAATAAGACATTACTTCAAAATGATCCATTACGGGAAATGCTACTTTTTCCTCAAGATGACGTTACGGTAATTAACTTTTATTATAGAGGTTTAAAACTTTTTTACAATGTCTCTGTATTTATTTTTCTTTTGCCTTCTGACTATCAACGTATAAATACAAACCAAGTTTAAATATCCCTTTAACCATGTGACTTTTTTAAAAAGCAACTGATTTCGGAAATGTTTTCTTCATTAACATGTCTTTGTAGTACATTGGTAGCTCAACATTATGAACCTAATTAACACTAAACATACCAACACTTTTCAATACAACATACAAAAACCGCTCTTTTGACCGGCTATGGTATGTTTAGTGTATGAGTTATCTTAATAAAGGGTAATGAGTTATCTTGTTAAATTGACATTATATATGTAGTGGTTAGGTTTAAGCATATTAAACTATTTAATGAATGAACATTTTAAGTAACAATTTCTTTCAAATGGACTAAACAAATTAGTGATTAAGAAATTAAAATGAGTGCTCTGTCTGAGTGCTAAAATTGAACTAGAGGAGGAATTGATGGAGGTGCAGTTGTGTACAATGGTTTTTCTTTGTAGAAATATTTGTAAACAGTAATTATCAGTTATTAAAAGTAGTTGACATATATTGACAACTGCTTTCAAAAGTTGTTGCTAAAACCAATATTGGTCCCTATTACCAGTTAGTACTAATTTTTATTTCATGATGTTTTGAAAAAAATGCTTTGGTATTTTACAATATATCACAAAAATTTTGCCTATTAATCTAATTCATTTATTTATTATTCAATATTTTCACTGCCCAAGCAAAATTTATCAACGTGTACAAAAATATTGGAATCACCAATTATCGTTCTGTATAATATTATCGATATTGTCATACATCATGCACCTATGTGTATTCTTGGTAGCCGGTGATCTGTGTAAATTAAAATCTGGCATTGTTCCTACATGTGGGCGAACTTGGCTTCCTGGACCCTATAACAGATAAATATCATGTATGCACTAATTCATGAAACATTGTTTTACTAACATGAAAAGTAAATTCTGCAACATTCTGTATGACCTAGTGTTTAGGTTGACTTTTCACACCCCCAAAATTTTACAAAAATCAGAGGGGTGACTCATACACCTGTAATAAAGTTAGACATTCGTTCATAGGGAAATATCAAAGCATTAAAAACAATGAGATATTTATGAATAAAATATAAATATCAATTTACCTCTTTCCAAAACTAGTTTTAATATCTTATATACAGTTAATTTTACATTTTCTGTCATCATATTTTTTTACAAATAAAAATTTCTATAGAAATGATTCTTTAAATAATGTTCAGACAAAAATTACGAATAAGAAAAGTTTAAATAATTTTTTCAAGAGTATGAAAAAATATAGCACAATGAAAACTTTCAAAGCAGACCATAAGGATTCCAGAACATCATCTATGTCGGATTCAGTAACATTAACAATTCTATCATACAGATCCCACTCTGCTGTAGATTCTATTTCATTTTCATCTGATTATTTCCACAAAGAAAAGTCTTCACCCCGATCCAAAATATTTTAAATTCGACACTTTTTTTACCCATTTTACAATAGCAATTTAATCCATATTTTGATCGAAAATTGGGGTTGACTTTAAATTGGTATATACGATATCGTATATGCAATGATATCATTTATTCTTTAAATGCAACCTATGAATCCGAGGTTGGTTGCAAGTGAAAATTCTATCATATAAATAGTTAATAAAGACACTGTGTAGACATTATTTCCTGATTATTGTAATACAGTAGAGTCTGGAAAATCCGAGGTAATTGGGGCTGACACTACCTCGGATTACTGAAAACTCGGATTTTCCGAAAAAGTAGAAAATTTTTAACAACTACAAATGAAATTAAATAAAATGAACATATTACCTTAAAATTCTTCATTCTTTAGTATAATGACGTAAAAGATTCTTTACAATTTAAAAAAATTGTCAATTTTTTGTTGCTTCAGTATATTACTTCTCTTTGTTGATGCGATAGTCAGCCAACGCTTCTAAAGCAAAACATCTGCAGCGGTGGCTTCAGTTTGCTGTTCTACATATTTTAAGGCTAGTTCTAAGGCTGCAGAACCTTCACTATGAGATTTTTTTTCTTTCTGATAACGGAGAGTCGTTTTCTTCTGTTTCATATTCTTCCTCATCTTCCATCATTTCTATAATACTTGAGTCTGTTATTTCCAGCTTGTCGTTACTATTTAGCCATTCATTTAGATCAACTGCATTAGAGTTTTCGCAGCCTGGTAATTCCTTCACCAAATCTTTCAAAACAATTGTTTTACTTTCATCATCATTAATTTTCTCAATAGGCGTAACCAATTCAGGTAGAAACTTAGTCCACGATTTAATTACTGTCGTAGGTTGAACTTCTTCCCCATAATCTGCTATCCAGTAGACAACATCTCTCAGACTTACATTCCTCAAAATATCCGCAACACTTTCATCATCAGACTGAACTAAATGTTGTAACAAACGTTGTCGATATTTTTTCTTTAAATTTTCCAATACGCCCTGATCCATTGGCTGAATCAAACTTGTAACATTGGCAGGAAAAAATATAGCACGGATTTCACCACAACGTAGCTCATCATCATCCGGATGAGATGGAGCGTTATCTAAAAACAAAATTGCTTTGCTAGGCAAATTTTTTTTTTCTCAATGCCTTCCGTGTTTCTGGAACAAAATGTTCTAGAAACCATTGTTTGAAAATTTCTCGATTCATCCATGCACTTTTCTGATTTGTGTAATGTACTGGTAAGGCTTCTTTAATGATGTTTTTTAAGGCTCTAGGTTTGGCAGATTTCCCAATCACAGTCAGTTTCATTTTATGATTTCCAGATGCATTGGCGCATGCTAAAATGGTTAATCGTTCCTTCCGTTTTTTGTGACCTGGAGCTGAATTTTCCTCTTACCTTACCTTACCTTACCTAATATAGGCCACTTTTACCTTTGCTACGCTGTTGAGTAAACCAAAGAAATAAAGCCTTGCTAGTTTTTTCATAGTCTGATGTTCTCATAGATTTTCTTTTTTCTCCTGGAGTCTCATTACACTTCTGTGAACAAAACTGCTCAATTTTTATTCGATTGCGGCGCCAGTCACCAACTGTTACCTCTCCAACACCCAAATCGGTAGCAACACTTTTTATTGTTTCACCTGCATCTAATCTTTTTATAGCATTCAATTTAGTTATCATAGATACAAATTTTCTCTTATTTTTTCCTCTCATTTTCACAGCAGGCACCTTAACGCAACACTTTCAACAGCAATAAGTTTCCAAAATGATAAGGATCAAGCACGTGTATTGAGTCCCTAACTAGCATCTAAGCTACTAGTACAATTGAACTTGGAAGAATAAAACTCTTGTAGATCTGGTTTGAAAATTCCTTTCAAACCAACCCCTACCTAGCCACCTTCCAAAACAAAGAGAACAAAATGTGGTGGGTTACTGAAATTCTTTCCAGGAAGAAACGAAAAGTAACACCTGCATTCTTTCGGTTGCGAGAGGAAATGGGAAGAGCGCTTTTGGTTGCTAGGGGGAAAATTTGGCACCTCGAATTGAGCGGAACCTCGGACTTCTGAGACTCAAACTTTTGAGACCTTACTGTAATTGGAAAGAAAATGTGAGAAACAGATTGGTTAAAAGATAGTTTCATACATACAGAATCATCAAACTGTTAATTTGTATATACTTTTTTTTTTAGTTTATTTTAAGTTTATTTTTTATGTTGTGTTGCTTTTTAATTATAAAAAATATAGTTTGTATTAACAAATAAATTATAAAAACTAAATTAATTTTAAAATAAAGTTAATTTTATGGAAATAAGTTTAATTTTTATTAATAGTTACTTTTGAGTCACATAATCTTCCTTCTTTTTTATTTTGCATATTATTACTTTTTAGGAAGAAATTATAACCAGAACTCATCGAACAGTTACTCCAACTATTCCAAATTTACGGGATGAAGAAATATCATCGTTACTCACTAAACAATGTTTGAAGACTTATGTGAAAAATTGGAATGTTATAAATTATAAATATAAGGCTTATTCTGGATCCTACCTACAATTGCCAAGGTAAGTATTTAACTATTTTCTGACTATGTGTTATATATTATATTTTAAAAAAATGGTATATTTAGTTTTTTTTTTCAGAAAGTGATATTACAGAAAAATCTGTTTCTTAGTAATAGAAGGAAAAATTATTCATTTACATATAAATGCCTAAAAGGACACTATACCACCGGAAAAAACTTTTCATCACAGTTTTTTTTCCACCTACATAAGTAATTTAAAATAAAGTAAATTTAAAAAAGAGTTCAGGCTAGCCTAGAGTAAGCTACAAAGTTTCAAAATATCATAATGAAAAATTGGGAGACAGTAAATTAGGATCATGCAATGGGGAGGCTTTCTTCCAATAATTTGTTTGCATTTTGGTAAACGCTATACCACAGGAAAAACTTTTCATTGCAAATTTTCTTTCATCTCCATAAGTAATTTAAAATAAAGCAAATTTAAAAAAGAGTTCAGGCAAGCTTAGAGTAAGCCATGAAGTTTCAAATACTGAAAAAAATTTACAAATATCATAATGGATACAAATCATGAGACAATAAATTAGGATCATGCAGTGGAGAAGTTTTCTACCAATAATTTGTTTGAATTTTGGTATTTTTAAATTTTTCTTTCTGCAGTTAAAACTTCATGGCTTACTCTAAGTATGCCTAGATGCAATTTTTCTATATTTTAAATTCTAATTTACTTATGTTGATGAAAGAAAATTTGCAATTAACAGTTTTTTTCATGGTTAGCCTCCACTTAAGTAATGGTAAAAGTTTTAAGGCCAAGGCAAAGAATGGCACAATTTTTAAATTACTGTTATTTTGATCTGTACTGTTATTTATAATTTTGATCACTGCATTCATGCATTTTGTATTTAATTAAAACATTTGTAAAATATGTTCAAGAATAAGAAAAGAAATACTTGAAAATTTCATGAATGATTATGTATATACAAGTTTTCTCTGCTTACCAGTTGAATTCTAAATATAATGTATGGTATAGTTTTCAGCTTAAGACTTAGATGGCTGCTATTCCATCATTGTTTGATTCAAGATTAATTATGTACCATGATTTCATTTTTTCACAAAAATAAAACTGAAATTTTAAGAGGCTACCAAATAAAACATATTAAAGAAAAGTTTAATGAAATTAGTACACATTGCCATTTTTATCTTTCTTTACCTCTATCAGATATTATGTGCAGTATGAAGAGGTTAAAAATTTGCTTTTGAGTTTAACTTTTTCTATTTAATGAAACAGGAAGTTAATCTTACAAAAAAAAATTTTTTTTGTTCCCTGTTAAAATTTGACCTTCTTAATTAATTAAGAAAAAGCCATTGCTAGGTGTAAATATTAATATTAATCTATGTTATACATTAAGTCATTTGTTAACAAAATTATATTCTAGATCAAATAATTTGTATTTATATGTCTTCCATATTTCTGTGTAAAATATGTGAACCGGAACAAAATATTCTTTTTTTTCTTTCTATTTCTGTGGTTTGAGAATGCTATTATTGTCACATTACATTTCAAACATCTATCCTTTTTTTTTTTTTAATTTGATTTAGATTTCCACGTCAAAGTGAGTTAGAAGACCAAATCTATGAAGTTGATACTGAGACAGATGTTGGCAAAGATTCAGTAAGATTTTAAATATATAAAAGCAGGGTTTGAAAAAACCCGGGGATTTTTGAAAAAACCCAACCCGCCCGGGTTTTATTGAAAAAACCCGGGGAAAATTGGGTTTTATTGGAAAAAACCCGGGGAAAATTGGGTTTTTTCATTTAGTTCTCATGGACTTTAAACTTTACATGGACTTTAATTTCCCACTGTTTTTTGATGAAAACTGTTGAATAACAGTGTCAAGCATCATTGATTTTGGAAAGTATTCAGGATCGGAAATTTTGAATGCCATAACACCGGGCAGAAATTCTGGATGATGCTTAGAAAGACAGTTTTTTGCTAATTGCTCTTGTTCATCATTTAAAAATTGTCCCCTCGTTTCGGGATCCAGGATGCATATGCTAATAAAAGAGGTGGCTGAACAGCCTGATGGAATCTTTTTACAAAATGTTTATAAGGTTCTAATTCATCACACAATAGTAAGTTAATTCATATTTCAACAGCTTCTGAAATTGAAATGTTTTCTGATTGAAGCTTTTTTAAACCTTCAGAAACAATTGATATCTGTTTTTCCAAACTGATAGTTTATTGGTAAAGCCCAACATTATTTAATATTTTTGACATATTATTATATTTTTCATTTTGATGTTCAAAAGCAATCTCTTGATATTTATGGTAATTATTGGCATAAGTTTTTACATGGTCACAATATGAACTTTTGGTAATTGGGGCATCAAGCAGTGTTTTCATTTGCCCATCCATGTACTTGATGCACATTTCTAAAATATTTGTAACTTCCACGATGTGTCCAGTGATAATATTAGGAAATACTTCTTTTTCAACCAAATTTCAAAAAACCAATTTGTGAAAAAACCCACCAAGTGGGCCCACTTGGCGAACCCTGTATAAAAGTTACTGTTACCTGTGAGCAAAAATCTAGTTTTGCAATTGATATTTAATTTTTATTATTGTTAGATTTTTTTACTGGATTTCACAAAATTTTTAAAATACTTACAAAACACATTTTTGGTATTAATGTTTGATCATCATCAAAAGCCTGCCTAAAAATGTGTGAAAAATAATTTTAGAAAGTCTATAAAATGTTTTATGTGATTCATCAACTCCCATGGCACATTTAGTATGACAACATGACATTGGCGCTATAAACACTATTGAAACAGGCATGGCATTAGCTAAGTAATGCAGAGATCAACAACAGAGGGTTTTTCAGGATCCCCTAACTTTAACCAAGCTCCATCTATTTATCAAGTTCGATATAATTCAGGTTTTCTCTAAACTTTCCCTTTCTGATAAAAGAGAATTTCCAGCTTCAGAAGCTTTGCATAGAATGACAAAAAGGCTAAAAAAATCAGGGCCACACTCTTTTGGTTGGCATGGAGCTGGACTCACGCTTGTGACAAAGGTTGTTCGAATCCAGCTGGCCAAAGACTCCCTGTGTAGTAAATGGTGACTAGTGCACGTTAAATTTGTCAGATCACAAATTCCTCCATGTTCCGATAACAAATCAATACTTCTGCGGGTACTGAATTGAAAATGAATTGAATTGATCATTCTTTGGTTCAGGTCAAAATTAAGATCTGTGGGCGAATGAATGAATGCATGAAAGGGTCTGCCCTATAAAACGGGTGTGACATATGGATGTGGCAGGAGTCGAAATCTTGGCCATAGATGGCGCCACTGGAAAACAAGAACAATCGCACCCCTTCTGCTTTAATGAACATCGACAACATCATATCTGTCGAACGTTGTTCAGAACATTGCAATTATTCAATAGGCTTGGGAAAAAGAGAAATGAAACTAACACCCAGCTGTATTTATCCCACTATCTAATTTGCATATCATTTATGCCAACTACTTGATGTTTAATATTAATTATTAAGAATTAAAAAGAAAAATATGTGTGGATTACTATTATGGCATACATTGCAACCACTCTGCCCTCTTAACAAATCACCACACAACTGAAAGAGGTATAAACAGAGACCTCTTAACGAAAACAAAACGCTAAATTTTGACAAGTAACATCAGTAGATTGATTTTTTTAAAATTTGTTAATTGACAGAACATTTAAGAATTAAAGGAGAGTGGGCATTTATTGCAAATTTATTAGTATTTTCCTGTAGGGTTATCCAATTTATTTTAAGGAGAGAGAAATATAAATTTCTGAAAATTACAGTTGCATGATTTTTCCGATCTAATTGTAATGCTTAGTTTAAGTATGATGTTTATTACAGTTTATGAGCTCCATATAACTTATTAACTTAAAATTCTTTAATTATTTTCAAAATCAAGGTAAAAACCAGCATGCTTTCTATTCTTACAACTATACTTTCCTGTGCTAGGTGTCAGCGTAAAGAAAAGAATTTTTCTAAGCTTATGAATAGGCCATTTTAATTTCAAAATGAGTAATGCAATACCAATAGGTAAAAGAAACCAATAGGATTTTAATGTAACTATTATTTTAAATTTAAAATATCTTTAATTTATACTTGTTGCAATTTAAAATAATTCAATGAAATTTGTAAATAGTGATATTATAATTATTTTTATAGGTTTCTGCTGGTAGTGAGAGTGCTGTTATAAAAGAAGGTTTTCTGTTAAAAGGTCCAGAATCTGGCACTGATAGCTTCATTAGTCTTGCAACTAAAGTAATTTCATAGTTTCAGTATCTTAACTACTTAAAAATTAGTTTTATTTAACTTGGTATTTTTTTGTAAAATACCATTTCAATTATCTATTATATTGATACATTTATTAATTTCAAAATTTTCTTTTAGTTTTTCTCCCAATTTAGGTTGCATTTGAATATTTAATTAATTTGTTATTTAAAATAAAAGTATTATAAAAAAAAAGTATATAGTTTAGCTATAAGTTAATCCTTTATCTATTGGGCCCCTGATTTTGGGATTGAACATAATTGCTCTCCCTTTTTCTCTATGCTATTCAATAGGGAGGCATTGCTCATAGACATTTTTTTGAAACTTCATATTATACTGACCCTGGTTCAAAGCACAAAAAATTTATTAAGACAAACTTTTGTGCAAATTTGAAGTTAATGATTTTACCATTAATTTTTACTTGAATGATCTAATTTCAATTTCAATTTTTTGTTTAAGAAAAATATTTAGGGCTACTTATCCTACTTATAAAATGATTTATAACTAATATTAATTTTATTCAACTCTTCTTATGTAAACTATACAATAGATATTAATTTAAGAAACAGCAGAATAAATCTTAATTCTTCGTTAGAATCTGGAAAAAAGAGAGAATTTATTTCTTCAATTTGAGTTGCAACCTTGAAAAAAGCTATGCACAACTCCGTTTTTTAAATTTCTTTTCTTACTAAAGTGTCTTTATAAGTTTGATATTTGATAACCATAATCATCTTTTACTTGTCTCCAGTGGTGTTATTTTTTAAATATGTCTCAATTTTAAAAAATAATAATAATTTTTTTGTATTTATACCTAAACTGCTAATGTAATAATAGATTCTTTGTAATGGTGGTGTCTTGCATACATTTTTTTTTTTTTTGTGCCAGAAGAAAAATTCAAATATTTAAAGAATTTCTACTTTTGAATCTTTTTTTTTTTTTCCTTTCAAATCTTGAGTTTAAAAAATATTGCTTACATGGTAGTCAATAAAATGTCAACTAATTAGTGTAGAGTTACAAAAAATCAAAAGTAACATTTAAAGGAAAATTAATAAGTTTTATTTAATGTGTATTTCAGTTTTTACTTAGAAAAAAAAAAGGTTTAAATTTCTGCTTATTTATTTTCTTTTTGCAGTCTTTTAAAAGGCGCTATGTTTGTTTACGACAAGAAGTTGATGGTACACATACTTTGGAGTTTCACAAAGATGATCGCAAATCTGATTCAAAAGGGGCACTGTGTATGGATTTTTGCAATAAAGTTGTGCGGGTAAATATTCTAAAATCTTTTTCGTTATTGTTTTCTGCTATTTACAATGGAAACATATTTTTGCATTACTTATAGTCTAATAGAAGAAGTTTGGCAAAAATCTCTGATTTTTATGCATTAGCTGGTTGTTTGTTTTACTCTAGAGAACATTTCAATTTTGTTACATTTAATTCATCCATATAAAATGAAACATGTAGAACAAATTTAATCGTAAGTAAACTAAATTTAATTGTAACCATTTTTTTCTTACTTTAAAAACTTGGCGACAAATTTGGTGCAAGCATTTTTGTGATACCCAGCTATCAGATAAGCACCATTTTCACATTTAAAGGATTCATTCCTTTATAGTCGTAGGACTTAAAGAATTCTAGATAGTACTACTGAAACTTTTTTTTTACGTGGCACCTTAAAATTAAGTATTTATTTTTATATTTACTAAAGTTACATACATATCTTACAATATAGACAAAACCTTGTTAATTGCCTCAAAATTTTGATGTTTACTAAATTTTTGTGTATTAAAAAACTATCTTAGAATTTTAAGTCTTAAATTCTGTACACAAATAAATATATTTGAACTATATCTTTGATAGTTTTATGTTAAAAAAGAAAATATTTAATGTTTGTTTGATTCTGGTTATAAAACTAGATACTTTTTTGGGTTATTCTCTTGATTAAATTTTAAGTCTATTAGTCAGCTAAATTTATTCTTCACAATATTTTTTCAATACTAAAATATTTTTCAAATAAATGAACACATATCCATTATTTAAAAAATATGATACCAATTATATCTCACTATTCATTAGCAAAAGGCTATTGCAACAAGTTAGTCCGTGAGCATACATTATCTATAGAAATAAGGAATTAAATAAAATTTTTAAAAAAATATGAAAAGGAATGCATTGTAAGTTTTATAAAATTTACGGAGCCCATCTGAAGAGATAGTTAAATTAGTAGTATAAGAGTAACACTATAAAGAAAAATTAGTTGTTATTCTAAAAATTTCGTTTCCTAATTGTGATTATTTAAAGCAATTATTTCTAAATGTAAGTATTAATATTAAGAATTATTAAAATCACATGATGTATATTTGAAAAAAAGTTGACAAAATTGTGCAAGATTATCAATTGTGTTTGCTTTGTTAAAACTTTGCTGTTTTCATATGTGCCTCTACATGTTTGTCCAGAGAATTCTGGTTATTTAACGCTGTTTTTCAAAGCTCTGTTGCCAAGGAAAATATAAAAAAAGTTATAGTTTTAAGTGCCTTACACTTGAAGCAATGCAATGATTTTTAACTTTATTTATAATCTTGCCATGAGGAATTATCTGGACTTTAGGACAGACAGATTACTTAAATATTTAAAAAGTTCATAAACTTTTTTAAAAATCGCCAATTTGGCATTTTTTTCACCTAGATGAAAATTATCAAAACGCTGCCTTATTCTCAGTTACTGGGTTTTAGATCAGACAAATAACTTAAATATTTTAAAAGTTATGAAACATTTTTCTAAAAATCGCAAATTTGGAAATTTTTTTTTACCTTGATGAAAGAGTTATCAAAATCTCTGCCTTATTCTTAGTTATAGGTCTTGAGAGCAAACAAAAATCTTAAATATTTTAAAAGTTATTAAACTTTTTTAAAAATTGCGAATTTGGCAACATTTTTCCGCCTGGATGAAAATTATCAAAATCACTGCCTTATTCTCAGTTTTTGCAAATTTTTATGAGCCTAAGTAATGCAGCATTGAAGCAAGTTTTTAACTATTAAAAAATTAGACCACAAAGGCTTTTCATTTTCACGAAACTGTGGCTTTTCTCCATTTTCAAAATAAGCATAGACATAGCTGGCCTTAGGCAGGCTAAACTTGACCGAACAGTAAAAAATAACAGTTGCAATTTCACAGCAGTTATAAAAATAGCATATTATTTGCAAAAAAGCATCATTTCATATGATGGCAGAGCCTTCAAAAAAACAGCCTTAATCTGTTTTTCTTTCAGAGTTCTAAAAGAAGTAAGCTTGGCTTTGAACTACAAATGGGAGAAGGTCACAAATCCTGCATCTTAGCTGCTGAGAATGAAAAGGAACTAGAAAGCTGGATTTCCAATCTAAATACTGTTTTACTAAATTCAAAAAATGCTTCTGATAGTAATAAAAAGCTTCCACTCTCCCCTGAAACAAGTAACTTACTCCTTCTTCTTTTTTAAATTACTACCTGCATCACTTATTAAATTGCATGGCTTGTTTTTTGACTTTCTCATGTTCATTAATTTCCCTATTTTAGATGATTTTTTATCTAGTAGCCCGCCATCACCGTTTGGTTATGGAACTTTAAAAGGGTTAGAACATAGCAAGAATCCTGAGTTAGCTAAAGTAAGATACTTTTTTATGAGGACAATTTAAACAATACTCTTTTAATTGGTCAAGGATCACTGAATGGCAGTTGATCTATCAAAGAGCTGATTAAATTTTATTTATCTGTGTATTTAATGCTTACTCTTTTTTACTTCATCGAAAATATTCAAAAACTATTAAATAGCATATTTGACAATTAAAGTAATTGCCTATAAAATTTTAATATTTATTTAATTAGCTGAATTTTCATACATTTTGTATTATTTTTGTTTATTAAAATATATTGATTGTGTTTTCTGTTGCAAAGTTGTTAATCTCATGGTGTACTAAAATATAATTTTAGATTTTTGTATCTGTTCTAATACGTTTTCATAATTGGATCCATGTGTCTATTGGCATGATTTTTTTTTTAATATTATATTAAGCAAAACAAAAGTTAAAAATATATGTAGAAACTTGCTTATCAACATGAATAAAACTTAGATAAAACACTATACCCCCAAAAATTCATGTGTCGACCATAGCATGAAATTCTGCATTCAGTAATAACAGTTTTATACAAATGAAACAGTCCTATACATTTTTGATAAAATAAATGAATACTTGTTTAAATTAATGCTCACTTGGTATTTGTTGTTGAAGTATGCCTGTTTAGGCAGAGGGGTGTGATTGTTCTTGTTTTCCAGTGGCGCCCTCTTTGGACTTGGTATTTATCAAAATCAATTAACAGAATAAGCATTATATGAGTCAGAAGAACTACAGTTTATTTTCTAATTTGTTTGGATTAGAACTAAATTATCTATTTAAGAAGCTTGTAACTAAGTAGCTACAACAAAGTCTTTGCATCTAATGTAGTTAGAGACTTATGACAAGCAGCTTCAAAATATTCCAAGAAAGAAAGCTTGTGACACAAACTTCGATTTCATAATCAACGTCTCAAAATTATGTTACATTTTCTATTTTTTTCTGATAAAACATGCGCCAAATATTTTACCAAAATTGCATAAATTATTTTTTTTTAACGGCAGGCACTGAACTTTTCGTTCTTTGCCATGCATAAATTATTGATTAACTGATTCAGCTCTTTAAATATAAAAGTATATCTATCATAGTTCTTGAAAGCTAATTATTTACAAAATATATGGTTAGCTAACATTAATTTTGCATGTAATAGATATTCTAAATAATCGACCCCTCCATGTTAACACGTTCGCTGGTGCGTCAGAGCGGCACCTCCTGGGTGAAGCGTCATTTTTTTATTTTTTGTAGTTGGTTTTCAAAAAATTTTTTCGAATATTTTTATGTGCGTGATTAAAAATGGCAGATGATACAAGTGTGGCAGGACAGTCACAACCCAAGAAAAGAAAAGTAAATAAAATATTGACTGATGCCGAAATGTTAAAATTGTTACAAAATAGTGACCTTTCAGATTATGATAGTACAGGCGAAGACTACGGTTGAGAATCTTCGTACGCATCAGATGGAGAGAGTGATATTGTAATGGACACTAGAGAAATGTCAGATTTTGAGACAGTGCTTATTATTTGTAAATATTTTCAGTATTGTTTCATAAATGGTACTACATATACTTGAATAGTATTCCATTTTATTCCTTTTAAACTGCTATTTTATGCAATATGCCTGTAATTTCTGAGAATATTGATCAGACGTGCTGGAGCGTCAGTGGCACTCACGAAGACAGGTTGAGTCTGTGGGCCACTGACTCAACCTGGGGGGGGGGGGGGGGGGAACGGTCTCTAAGCAGGAAAATATTATGTTTTTTCGTTTTTCTGGTTTTCTTAGTAAAATATAAGGAACATTTAAATCATTAAAACCCTGTTTTGTAATCCGGCTTCTGAGGATGGAAATATCATTTTTAGTGGCAGCAAATGTGTTAAGTTGATATATTTTGCTCACTCATAATCGCAAATTATTACCCATATGTTGCTACTTTTAACTATGTCAGATTTTTACACTCTAACAACAATAAGCATTTTTACTAGAAATGGACTGAACATATTTCCAGACATTGACTGAACATATTTATGTTTAATTTTGTATTGAAAACATTATCCATAAATGCTTTTAATCAAAAAATGTTAAAATACTTTGTTACTTATTAAAAAATAAATATGTAACTTTTTTTCAGTATGCACGAGAGACAGACTTTTCCATTGCTTTTGCTCGTAAAGAAAATCGTCAAAATCTGTTTGCTATTTTCCCAGATATGCAGGTTATTATTTATCTTTTTGATGCATACTTCATAAATAAAAGTTTAATTTGTAATTTGTTTTGATTGTGTTAATGTTAATTTTAGAGATCACTGCATTTATCTAATTACCATGATTTGGAGAAAGATGTAAAACCCTTTAAGGAAGAATTTGGTGTTAAAATATTTGTCAAGTGTGAAGAATTAAGTTTTAAACTGCAAGTTCCTCTAGAAAATGAAAAAAATTCTTTATGCCAGGTAAATTATAACTTTTCCAGAAATTATCTAAAAAAATTTATTCAATTGGAACATATTTATGTTATGAATATTTTATTTCTATTAGGTTGAGCCTTATATCACAACTTTAGCTATTTATGATGCTAAAAAAGGAAGAAAAGTCAGTGAAGATTTCCATTTTGATGTTAATCATCCTTATATTCGCAATATGTTACCCAAAAAAGGAAGAAAAAATAGCACTCCCAGCAATCAAATTTTAACGTATTCACACTGTAATGGTGAAACGAATCACACAGCAAATCCTCATTTAAAAGATATTGGAGAAGAATGGTTAGCTTTCCCTAAACAGGTATTATATATTTTTTATTTATTAAAGTACGTAGATCAAAGTTTGCCAAAGTGTAAAATAGTTACATATTTCACATGCTGGATTGGAATTTCACTCCTCAAAAATTTTACCGGGAGTATAAATATTCTGTGTAGATTTTCTGTTGAAATGTTTCTCTCTCATTTTTTATTTATTTTTTTTTATTTTTTTGTAACTGTAGGTAAAGATGATAAAAATGAAATAACATGTGTGGCAAAAATATTCATGGATAAATCTATTCATTTCTTTTTCATAGATCCTGAATTCAGGAAATTTATTGCTTTAATACTAATAACTACAGCTGCTTGTTAAAAAGTCATTTTGTGATTCAAAATAGGATAAAATTCAAAATGAGCTTTGCTTGGAGATGAGCATTTGGATGATTTTTGTAGATTGATATATTTCATGTTACCAAAGAAAGTGTTAGTTGTGTCTGAATTTTTGAACAAGCTGTGAAATTAAGATTGTGCAATAAAAAGACATAAAAACTAAAATCGATATTATTAATAAGTTTCTAAAAAGAAAAAACTTTGATCTAATTAACTTTCAGTAAAATAATTGGAAAAAAAATGTTTAACGGATAAATATTAAATCAATAATTTTAGAATGTTTTCTTTGCATCATTTATATGTTAGATTAAATTTTAAAAAGAAATGGCAAAAATGTAGAAATCTGTTGTAATCTGTTCAGTCCTCTATTTTAAATTTTGCTCTTCAAAAATTAATGTAGAGAGGAAATTACTTTTTAAGGAGTTTTTTTTTTAAGATAATACTGACTAAAAATATTATTTGATTTTGCAATGTCAGAGGTTTTCTCTCTGTTTTTAATGTAGACAATGTTAAGTTGTGTTAGAGAAATGTTTAATTATGTTTAATTATCCTAATATAAGTTTGCTTTTTATTGTTTACTTTAATCTGGATAATTTTGCATGTTTCATCATGATTTTTTTTTACTTTTAGCAAGTCAACCACTGAATCCTCTCTACTTGAACATGAAATTCCTTTTTCAAATTTAAAAAAGAATCGAGAAAATTATAATTAAATAAATTTGTTTTTAGATAAAATATTTCTCAGTGGTATTTTGAATATGTCATTTTGTTTCTCATTCGAAAAGACAAATCAATATGGAAATTAATATAATCCTACTGATGTCGATAAGTTGAAACATAAATTGAATCTCAGTATCAATTAGTATCTACATTCTAAAGTATCAATCAGTATGAATTATATAAAGCATTAATATTATTTAAAGTATCAATTAGTACAGTGCTTGAAATTTCAGTTTTAAAGGTATTATCCAGACTAAAATTTTTATAATTTTCATAAAATTTTGAAGTTTGAAAAGTAGGCTTATACATCAGAATATGCGAGTAACTGTCCACTGTAAACTGTTGGAAAAAATATGACAGTTAAATTTTCAACACAATATTTTACAAGACGAAACTTACTTTCCAGCCGTAAATATTTGGTCAATGCAGGCAAATGCAGATTTTGTGGTCTAGATTAGAATCAATTCAGTGCTATGATTGTATCAGTGGTATTGATGCTTTTTAATGAGGAGTATTGATATCTTATTATTAAAAAGGCATAATATATTGATGTGACTCTTGAGGGGGATATAACCTACTAACTCTCTGACACTACAGTCCTTTTTACTACAGGATTATAACTATAAAGGCTATGAAATTTAATAACTTGACAATTAGTCCTAATTCTTTGATCATTTGACTAATTCTTTGATTATTGACAAAATTTACATGAAGGCTACTCTGTACAAGGTTGCTAGAAGAAATATGAACACTGCGTTGACTCCTCGACCTTGAAGAAGAATTATTTCCTTAGAAAAACCATCATACAAAAACTGTTTAATTCATTCACCAAAACAGAAAACATTTGATTAATGAAGATTAAATGTATGTTCTTTACATGTAAAATTATTTAGATTTCTTCTGAATCATGAAATATAATTCCAACTTTGTTGGCATTCTGAATTATTATACTTTTAATGACATACACTGTTTAACTGTAGAATAATCATGCTGAAAAATATTAAGTTATTGTTTAAAAAACTACGACTGTGCAAAATATTTAGGTTTCCTTATGACGTGGATTTAGAACTTCATGAGAACTTATAATTAAGCTGCAACATTCGGTGATAAAGGAATTTTTCTTTCTTTTAAATAATACTAATCATATATTTTAAAATTATTACATTTTTAACTGGTTTGGTCTAATACTGCATTACCAGAGTTGGGTTGTTTAGTTTTCTTGTGTAAATACATGTATGCTTTAAATGATGCTTTTTTTTCCCAATTAACTTTAAATTTGTGTGCTATTAATAATATTAAACCTTTAAAAAAATTGTGTATTTGTGATCTGTTAAGTGAAAAAAAAAGAAGAAAAAAACATAAGTTTCTGCATCTTTTAATACATTTGTCCATTATTATTTAGGCTATTTTTAATGTTTCGCATCCAGAATCAGAACTGTTTTTTGTGTTGAAAATTGAAAAAGTTTTGCAAGGTAACATATCTCAAGCCGCTGAACCTTATATCAGAGCTCAGTCTGCTTCCAGTAATGGACGTCTTGGAACAAAAGTTCAAAAGATTGCTCGCTCTTGTTGCCAAAGACTGGGGCATTACAGAATGCCTTTTGCTTGGGCAGCCAGGTAAAAATTATCACTTACTAAATATGAAGATATATAACCATAATGATTCGTAATAAAATAATGATTTTTATGGCAAAAAATGTAACTTTTTATTATAAGTGTTTCACTAGTTATCTTTTTTATTTTACTCTTATTTTCTTTTGTGATGTTTTTAAGAAATTTTGTTCTTTGTTTCTTCTTTAAAAATAACCAAAATTTTAAAATATAAAAATAAAATGCAAAAATAAATATGTATATTAAATATGATAATAATATTTTGTTTGAAGAAAATGATGTATGTATTATTTGAAATGATTTTATTTGATTTGATTTGTATGATGTTTAGGATATGATGTTCGGAGGTTTTTATACGAAACTAAGCTTTGTTCAAATAATTTTTAAAATTTTTTAATTGTAACTCTCAAAAGCTCCTGCAACGAAGACTTTTCAAAAATATTGCTAATATAAAATTTTAGAAGTTGTTTACTGTTACAGATTTTTCTAATTTTGAATTTGCTATACTTTTTGGAGCAGTTTCCAGAAAAAAAGAATCACCATTCTCCGCTATTAAAAAGAATGGGTTATCTGCACACATTGGGTAAATGCTGAGTATTGATTATTTTCAATAGCTATCACTTAATTGCCATTTGAGCTATTGCATAAATAATACTTGTATAATACTTGAAAAAAAAGGTATAATACTTGTAGTTAGTGATTGAAGCAATTTTTGAGAATTTTCATCAATATTCTACTTGGTGCGGTATGTGCTTTGGCTAATGAGTGTTTGGGGGGGGTCCTGAATTTTGATGTCATCAGCGAAGATGGGACACTATCTGCATTTTAGGGGGCCAGGCTAATTGGTTGATCTTAAATATTAATTACAAAATAATTAGCAACCCACTGAACAGAAGTTGGTGTTTAGCATCATAAAATGGCATTTTGTTTTAAAAAATAAAGAAAAAGCTTGCAAATAAGTCATTGTGGAGTTGGAAATCATATTTTTGGTTTAAGAAAGCTTCTGCTGTTATAGAAAGTTACTAATAAGAGACATACTTTTACATTTGAAAATGCATCGTATAGTCGGATACAGTTTTTTGCTCTTTTATTGCATATTTGTAGTTAAAAAATGCATTATTGCAGTTTTTTGCTCTTTTATTGCATATTTGTAGTTAAAAAATGCATTCAATAATCAAATATACAACTTTGTGCTCTTTTATTATATATTTGTGGTATAAGAAAACTTCTTCATTTATATTCATAAAAACTTTTTATGTGCTTATTTTCTATAAATTTGTTTCCTTTATTTCTTTAAAGTAAAAAAATAATGAAAACTTATTTGTTTGTTAGGTTCTCTTAAGGTAGTGTTTAAGTAAATGCAGTTAAGCATAAACTTATATTTTTAAATATAAATTTTACTGATGTGTGAGATTTTGTGTTTCTACTTTTTTACTTTTTTTTAATTTCATTTAAAGATATTTAAATTTTTTTAGGCCTATCTTCAAATCAGTTTCGTTAGAGCTGGATACAAATAATGAAATTGGCCCAATTTATCGGCAAGAAGGAACGAAACTCTCTGACGAAGATTTACTTCGGATACTATCTGATTTTAAAAAGTAAGTTTATTTCATTAATTATTTAATTTGTTTAGTTTTCTATGATCAGAGTGCTATTTTAAAGTATGTATTTATTAGTATGATGCTTATGTGTAATTAAAATATTTATATGTATCATAAAATACAGAATTTCGGTTGTGCATACTATATTGTGGGTATGCTGTATGTACTAAGAATATGACATTCAAAATAAAGCTAAGTCAGTAAATTTGTTAAAAAATTACAAAGCCTTATTTTTTAATTTTTACATTAGATTTTCAAATAAAAAAAATTTTCAAGCATATTTCAGGTGCATTTTAAAAAAAATAAAAATTTATTAGTTATTTTTTCGATTTCTTTACACTTTGAAGCCCATTGAATTCAAACAAACTGTCCTAGAATTTTAATTTTTTTTTACAGTGTAAAATTCTGACTTTTTCTTTCAAACTTAACCATCTCATTCTTTATGAGGACAATTTTGTCCATCAAGTCAAAAAACCCTTTTTGTCATAATATCTGTAAATATGAAGTATTTATAAATAAACATACATATAAAATTTTAAGTGATCAATAAGTTATGTTCTTGAATTATTTTGACATTAAACTCTTTTTTTTTTTTTTTTTTTTTTTGACAATTTCTGTCAAACACCCAAGTTTTGGTGTAGAAAACATAAGTAGTTGTAAATAAAAATTCCTAAAATATTATTTATCCAATACCTCTTCAGATCAAAAATTTTTATAAGTCAAAATTTCTCCAAAAATTTTAGAATGTTTTGTTTTCCTCTTTTTTTAGTACTATAACTTTTTCAAAGTATTTCTAAAAAGGAAGATTTATATATTATTGAAATTTTTTTTAAATTAAAATAAAGAAAAAACTGATTTGATTTTGCACAGTTCCTTAGCCTTTCATGGACATTATATTATTCTTTTTTTTCTTATCAGATATGGTTTATAAGAGGATTTCATTTAAGATTGTAATGCAATTAATGTTTGACATAGTATAGTCAGTTCGGTTTTTTTCACTGTCATATTCTACTTTCTGTGCTCTGTGCTTTTATAGTCTGCATTCTGTCTAGTTTAGTTAACAAGGATCTTAGATTTATTTTAGCAAAACCTAGTGCAATATAATATCTGTATGCAATATAATATAATAGATCTGATGCTATAAATTTAAATTAGAGTTTTAGTAATTTAATCTATTATATCAGATAAAATTTTATTATATTTCACTAGTTTTACTAATGTATTGCATTGAATATTTAAACTATTTTCAACTATATCTTAATTTGTTATTCAAACTTATTGTAATAAGCATTGTGTCTGCATATTCAAAAATGAATAAAAAAGAGTAGCTGATCAAATCTGAAAAGTATGTATTTCTAAACTTAATAGCACAAGCCTCTATATTGATCTGTAACATCATGGAAAATTTCTAAGATTTATCTGCAAACCTTGATTATATATTTGTATTTACTAATTTTTTGTCGGCAAAGCAAAAATAGATTTCTTGCACCCCCATCATGGCACACTGATTTTGCTTCCATGCTTATAAATAGTAATGAATAAAGAATTTAGTTTTTGGATCATGGATACCTTTTGATTGCTTTGATATTTATATTCATGTATTTGATGTATATCTATATTTATTATTTTTGTTTTATTATGAATTAACTACGTTTAGTATTTTGTACTTTTTAATAGCAACTCTTTGTTAATTAAAATGTAATTAAGTAGAATTGTAGATAGTTTTATTATACAGTAGGCATCCAACTATCTGATTTAATGTGGTGAAATGATAGGCTATATGGCAAAATAGTATATACTAGTGGGCTGCGCCCCCTGCTCACCAACCCCCGAAAATTGCTACGCAATCGTATCTGGTTTGCTTCGCAAACCAAGCTCGCTACTAACTTAGGTACATTGCAAATGCACAAAATTCTAAGAATTCAAAACAATGATTCAAATCCATATAACAACTTTTTTTTTTAAAAAAAAAAATTACATCTTTTTAGTAAATACTAAGTCATTAAAATAAATTTGAATTATACCTATTAGATATGTGCTATAAAATAAGAGATCTATCAACAAAGACTACTCACTTCTGTCTAGCTTAATAGTATGAGATTGCTGCAGCTGAATTGAACAACCTGATAGGGTGAATTTCGGAAGAGATCACATTTGGTGAGAATGCTCTCTCTGGTTATTTCAGTTTCCGTTTCTTAAAAGCGCTATATGTCGAGCCACCTCAGCTAGATTTGGCATGTGACATTTTTAGCGGCAATCATTGGTCGATTTTCTAGCGTTGCCATTCGGGGAGTTGTAATGAGGCTTTTTTTTTGTCGCTGTGTAAGAGAAATATATATATATAGATCCCCATGTATTTAAGAATGCAAAAACACATGGCTCTCACCCATGAGGCCCTGGATTTAATTCTTGACATGGTGTAAACTTTTGTGCTGAGGTGGCTCCGGGGATTGTGTTTGCCTCCCAATGAGGCGACATAGGTTCGATAGATGGGTCGGTAAGAATCCTCTTGCCATCATATTGATTGTGGGAGGTTTTCGTTCTTTTCCCCTTCATGTAATGCATATGTTAGTTAGTTCCATCAAAAAGTCCTCTACAAAGGCTAGTTTGTCCCAATGCTTAATCCAGGAGCTCCCTTGTTTTCTGGATTGGGCACAAAATTACAATTCAACAGAGTTGAACATTGATAGTCATAAACACAAAATCAGATCAATTGTTCAACGCCGGTTATAATTTAAAATAAAATTTTTAACTACACAAATGGGAAAAATTACGACTATAAAAAATCTAAATGTACGAACGACTGCTTCAGCATTCTTCCCATTTTCCAAACCATGAGTTTAACTAAGCGGTTGGTTCCATTATTTCTCCTATTTACTGGAATAGATAGTTGACAGACTACTGTATTTAAATTTGAATGTTTACATTATGTGTAATTATATATGTGACATAACTCTTCTTTTTTTTTCAGACCTGAAAAACTAAAACACCTTACTGTGATACCGGGCCACTTCAAATTTTCTATCCATCTTTTGCAAGAAACACCACCTAGTATGTTTCCTAATTCTAATCATAAAATGCATTTTTATGTAAATTTTTCTCACTAGTTAAATTTTTTTAGCTCTTAATTTGTGTGTTAACTTTTAAACTTATAGTTACTTTTCCATAGTTATCCGTGTAAATGTATAAGAAATCTATAAAAAAAAAATTTTAATGCTCAACAAATAATTGTAACTTAGTGTTTATGAAATAACTTATAGCAAATTTCAATGTTTAGCTTGTTAGTTTTCATTTGGGTATTTGCCAGTTGTAAATAGGACTGGTAGAAAAATTTCAAGTTTTTGCCTGTGAATATGACAATTAAAGGGCTGATTCTATATGCCAGATAATTTACAAATTTCGAAGTACTAATAAGATTCACATATTTGCATTTATTTGTTTGTAACTCCTTTTATTTAGGAAGTATTGCTAATTAAATTTTGGAGGAAAGCTTTTAAAGGTTTGAAAAGTTAAACTGTTTTTCCATTTGCTTTAAAGCTTATTAATATTAGAAAACTTAGTAGCCATATTTTATTATAGTGTTGAAGACAGAAAATTTACTTGAGTTATAAAATCCTGCATAAAAGATTTTGGAAATACAAAAAAATAATATTGCATGATATTTAAATATATGAGTGATAACTAGGATTAAAACTTATTTTAAAAAAAGAAAAGAACTGGGCGTATTAATTATTTTAATCTTATAGCTACCTATTAATTTTAAATTTATGCAATAAGAAACCAATTTCCTAACTTTTATCAGAATCAATTACATTTGCTATGAACTAAACTGACCATGATGAAGAAAGAAAATGAAAATGCTGTATTTTAAAACACTGTTAACCTTTGATTTACCAAATTATTAAAAAATTATCAAAAATGTGTAAGATTTTTTGGCCTATTAAATATTTTCTATTTTACACTTTGACAAATATATATTTTTTAATATTCAATATTATTTTTAAATTATTTTTAAATTTTTCATACAATTTTTAATTTAAAACTTACCACATTATAACATTTTAATAAAAGTTAAACATTTAATATTTTGTTTTATAGCTAGTTGAAATAATTAAAAATCAGTTAATCAATCATCAATTAAAAATAATGACTTGCTTGCAAAACTGATGGAGATAGAGAGCTGGGAATTGAAGAATGAAATTGAGAAATCATGCAATGACATCTTCGAACAAAATATCAACAACTAAATACTATCATAGGTGATGCAACTTCAAATAATAGTGTGATGTCAACTAGTAATGATTAACGGAAAGTCATATTACAAAATTATTGGGACAGACAAATTCCGATGGTATATTTTGTTCCGTTTGAATGCTACAAAGAAGTAATCATAGGGGAAAAGTCCTATCGGAACTTAAAGAGTTAATTGTGGGTCTTTTATGAAACTTACAATTAGTCAAAAGAGATATTGATCTTTTACAAGTAATTTTTTAGGATATGAAATGATTTTTTCCTTAAAAAAGTTATTTCTTCCATTAACTTTTGAAAATGTTTTTAGTTATTAAAGGAACAACGTTTTTATCATAAATGCTGTTGTGATGCCGCAATAGGCATTACATAGTTCCTAGCTTTTAAAATTTCCTAAATTTAGTTTTTTTTAATCATTCTTAATCTAATTTTAATTAAATTAGGCTAATTTTTTAATTTTTATTATATGTATTTTATAAAGAGTTAACAACAAATGTAAAATTTATTAATTTACAGTTGCGACTAAATTGAAAACAAAATCTATTTATAACTCTCTATTCTTTTAAAAACCACCACAATGTGAATGATTATACTAATTTCTCACAATCTTTTGGCGATTATCCATGGCCAAATTATTTTTTAAATTCAATATTGATTATGGGAGATATGCTTTGTTTTTGGCTATGTTATCCTTTGATAAATCGCATGCTCTGAACTGTCCGTTGGGAACGATTCATTTACTTTAAATTTTGAATACTTGGTGTGGAGACTAGGGGGCTTCAGCCTCTCAGCCTCAACAATTGAACTTTTATTTTTACAGAAATTCTTGATGTTAAGAAAATGACTCTTTTAATCCCTTTGAGAGACTTCCTTTCTCTATTTCATTATTTCTAAGTATGGTCATATTCTGTAAATAATAAATAAATTTTTCTCAAATGAATTTGTTTATTTTTCTGGGATAAATATCCCTTCGTAACAAAATTAGAATGTATCTCATACGGCTAAAAAAAATGTATACTAAAGATCTCTACTAACCAATAAATTGGACTAACCATCCCCATCATAGCTTTCAACTTTGAATCTAACTGAAACATTTGTTTGATTGTAATTTTACTTTCACTTTTTATTTGCTCTAGTGAACACAAATATATATTGACATTGTGCATTTTGAGTAATGTTTTTATTATTATTATTATTTAACGATTTTTTCCTCTTTTTTATTTAAGAAAAGTATATACTATTAGTGCTTAAACTTTACTTATTGCTTGTGAATCATTTATATAATCAAATGTTTTAATTTTTATTTCCTTTTGTAGATTCCTTAACTACAGCATTAGTGCCCTTAGCACCATTTCCTATTCCACCAAAAAGAGATCCTACGATAGAAATTGAGCAGTTTCCTACTGGTGTTGCAAGCTGTTGCAATCCATATGCAACCTATTTGAATCATTTATATATATTTCCAAAAGCTTTGAAATATGATGGCCAAAAAACTTTTACTAAAGTAGGTATAATTTAATATTTTATAAATCGTATTTAACTTGCAAGTGCAAATAATTTGCTCTTCTGATAGTAAAAACTTATTATAATTTTTAAAAGTTTCTTTTTTCTTTTCTTAATTTTTATATTAAGTTTTAAAACATTTGTATAAGATTAATTGTAAAATGTTGCATTCTTACATTGATTTGTATTAGATTTTGTTTTGGAAGTTCTTGCAATAATTTGAAATTGTTCCATTTAAAATTTAGTGCATATTCAACGCCAGTTGTTTAGCACGAAATAAACTAAGTTTAATTATGAAAAAATTATCTTTTAAAAACGAGTTTTTAAACAGTTCTTTAAAAAGCTAATTTTGGATAAAGTACGCTTTTGTGTAACACTTTGCATATTTATATCAGATAGAATGTTTTATTGCATAAAAATCTAAGCACCTTTTTAGGATTTAATTATTTCTTATTCTTATAGATTTTATACATTTCTTTATTTCTTATAGATTTATTTCTTATAGATTTTATACATTTTTAACTTTAAACTAACCTTTTTAAGAATTTTATTTTTTTGCAAAAATGCTTTTAAATTTAAAACTTTTTTAATTATTAAACAAGGTTGTTATATTTTTTATTTGTTTTTATTTTACTATTAGGCCAGAAACATTGTATGTACAGTAGAATTCCGAGATGGAGATGATGAAAAAAGTGAACCATTAAAAGTATGTAAAATTTATTGAGTACTTTTTTAAAAAAAAAATTTCAATCATGTAAGTGTCTGCTTGTGTATCATTTAATCATGCTTATCCCTAAATAATTTAAATAAAAAGAAACTTCTTGTGTTAACTTGTAAAAGTTTGATTTAATTTATTAAACCAAAAAAATAATTTAAGTGTAACGCTTGTTTTAATTTAAGTGTAACTGCCATTTTAAAAATTTGGTCAGAAACTTTGTGTGGTATTAGAAACATTCAAAATAAAGAGAAATTTTTTTAGAAATGAAATATTCTAAGTAAAGTTTTATTTACATGGAATTTAGGTATTTAACAAAGTGTTTGAAATGTAAACTCTCTGTAAGTAATACTTTATTGATATTAATTAACTTATTTTTTTTCAGTTAATAAGTTTATAGTCATAAAAGGGGACTGTTTTTGAATTTATGCTGTTAAATGGTTTTATTTCCTGAAACATTCATCACAACGTTTAAGTACATAATGCAGCAAAAATCTTAGACAAAGTTATTGCTTCATCGAATAGAAGTTAACTAATTTCTTTTATTCATTTCTTTTTGTTTGTCACTTTAGTTTTTAAATATTTTATGATATATTTTTAAGTTTATGTTCTTTATTTCAGACCATCGCTGAATATTTTAATAAACATTTGTGCTTCTGCATTGCTATATAGGCGGCCACTTTGAATCAAATTAAATTTATTTATTAGTAAAAGTCTACTCTCTTTATTATTTGTTATATTTTGTTAATTAATTTATTTTTATATAGTTTTATTAAAAATTGTTTGTCCGGGTTTTATGCGGCATGTTTACATTAACCTTGCAGCCTGAATAAAAATTGTTTTTGGTGAATTGTTTTTTATTTGATTTTATTTACTTTGTTAAAAACCTTGAAAAGTTATAATTAAAATATATGTGCTAGATTACTTCATCAAGATATAAATAAAAGATAAATTGAAAAATAAATTTTATTTTATAATTTCTATTTCATCCTGCTTACAGGTTATTTATGGCATGCCTGGTGAATCACTCTATTGCTATGAATCAAGTACAGCTATTACTCATCATAACATTAGTCCAGATTTTTATAAAGAGGTAAAACTGTATATACTTTAAAAATAATTTGATAATTGTTTGTTTCAATGTATGTTCTAACTTTTTAAAATTAGTTTTATTAAGCTTCTCTGCAATATGATTTACAGAAAATAGTGCAAACAGTGCCATCTTTAAAGTTATCACTTAAAAAATTTTTAGAAAGTTGAATGTCAAGGATTTGCGATTCACAAAATATTCTAAATTTTATATATTTTATGTATTTTTATAATTCTTTTTTTTTTTTTTTTTGTAAGTAAATTTTTGAGCTCAATAGTTTGATTTTTGTTATAAAGTTATTTCTTAAAATTTTAATTTACTATTTCAATACATATATACGTATTTAATTCTCTGAAGATATATAAAAATTACGGTTTTTGTATATTAGTTTTGTGAAACTGGTTTAATGTAAGAAATATGTTATTTGTAACTAATTATTTTTTTTCTATAATTGATATTGCCATCAAAACAGCCATATTCTTTTTAAAATATATTTTTAACAATTACTATAACCAAAAATAAAAAATATCTGATTGAATTAGGGGGAGTGATAATAACAATACCTATTAACAATATGAATTACCTATTTTGTAAGCGTTATTTTAATTGAGCTTTTTTAATAAACACAAATTTACAGCAAAGAAAATATTTAAATAGGTGGTGCTTTGCAAATACATTCTACCTTTGATATTTTAAAATTGCTTACTAGAATTGTTTATCTTAAAGTGTAGCATTTATATGATAATATTTCATTGGTGGAAAAAGCATTATTTTTGTAGTTTACTAGAGCTAATATTATTTTTTATTGTGTAATGACTACAAATTACTTCTAAAATATAGTCATTACGTTTAGGGGTCAGCTTCATCAGAGAACTTAATTTACACCCATAATCAAACTGGGTTTGAATAAGAAATTGACTTATATTAAATATAAGGGAATAATTAAGAAATATTTATTCATGTTTACATGAATTAGTTTTTTATTCTAAACTAAATATTTTGAATTTGGTTTTTCAACCCTTAACTTTGTGTGCTTTTTATGATAGCCAATATTTAATTTAAGAAATGCAAGAAAATTTTCAAATATTTGCAATTTTGTAAGTGTTTAACGCTCTTTTATTTCCTCTAAGAAATAAAGTACATTGAATATTACTGAAAAATATTTTACCTTCCATTGAAATAGCATCAATGTTTCATGAGCATTTGAAGGTGTGGCCAAAGTAATAAAGTGGCTATTACTCATAATGGCTAGCGTAACTATTAGTTATTTGTCATTCCTATTAACACTCAGCCACAAGGGCATTCTTATTACTCCATTGTACCCGTGAAGATTGGTACTTATCATCTCCGAAAAATCAGTTTAACTAGAACCTTGTTTCTTTACTAAACTAGCATTAAAAGTAGTTGCCAGAAATCTCTATTGACTACTGTCTTTTGTATCATAATACTCACTTCACTACCCTACAAACTACGAAGTTTCAACGACAGTTATTTCTATTTCAGTGTTTGTATTTTGCTAATTCTGACCATTGAAAGACCATTTAGAAAAAATAAAAACAATCCTTTTAGTCTTATTTTTTATATTGTGATTAATAAATTAAAAGAAAATTTATAGATTTAAAATGTGATAAGACCATAATGTTATATCGACTAAAAGTCATAGTTAAATTATGTGCTAATGACTGATAAACATTGATTATTTGTCCATGATTTATGTAGGATTTGTTTGTCGATTAATAATACTAAAAAATGCTATCACCTTATGTATATAACAGTAAGAAATACTCACGATGAAAATGAACTGCAATACGAATATTGAAACTTCAAAGCTTTGGATAAATCATTGATATTAAATTTTTTGTTTTTTTGTAGGTTAAAATCTTACTTCCCACACAACTTAATGAGAAACATCATCTACTCTTTACTTTCCATCACATAAGCTGTGAGCAACCAAAAAATTCAAAGCGTAAAGATGTCCCAGTAGCTAACATTATAGGCTATGCTTGGTTACCCCTACTTAGTAAAGGGAGGTAAGTTTATCAAAAATTGTGTGGAAAGAAATTTTTATAATTTTTCTCATGCAATAAATTTTTATATTGACCCTTAAAAGGCATTAAATGTTTAAAGAAATTTCTTTTACTTTAAATTAGTTGCTATCTATTTTTTGAAACAACTTTTATGCATTGTTAACAAATTCAAAAATTTTTAACTTTTTGTTAATTGGAAATTATATATATAGTAAAACGACTTTAATTGAAATTATTTTTGTGTATTTCTGTTTTACAAAGAGTTATTTTCAGGTAATTGAAACAAATTAGTAGTCTCAACAAATAAGTAACTCAGGTAATAAACAGATATTTGAACTGGAAAGTAAGCAAATACATACTTGCTTAAACTATCAATTTGGTACCTTTATTTTGATGCTAGCGAGCTTTTGTCTAAATGTTGTTGTTGCTAATCTCAGAATGCTAGACGACTCCCATGAATCCGAACACCTCCAAAAAGTCCATAAAAAGACTGGAGTCTCGCAGGACCTCATCTCTACCGAACCCCAAACAAGTCAGAATATGCGCAGGGGAGGCCATGTCTGTCGAGCACCAATGGTATTCAGGATAAGTTCTTTGGCCCCTGTTGAAAGTAAGGGATCTAGTGTAGCCACTCAAGAAGCGTGAAAAGGCAGTTTGATGGACTCTCGGTCGAAGATTGAAAGATTCTCCCGATTTTTTTTTTTTGCAAAATACTAAGAGTGGTTGGGAAGAGTTCTTATGGTCTTGTTTAATTTCATTTTTGCCGGGGAAGAAATTTCACTAAAGGTAAGCTTCCCACAATGATCAGTGTCTTCTTCGGCAGCAGATTTTGCCAGGAAATCAGCCCTCTGTTTAAATGTAAAAGTATAAAAAATTAGTACAAAAATATTAAAAACTATTCACCTAAAAGAGTATATAATTATTTATGCTATTTTAAATGAAAATAATTTCTATAGCAAAAGTTAATAATTTTTTTAACTTCCTATTATAAACTCAAAGCAGACCATAAGTCTTCTATATTCTGTAAAAGAAGCTAGTTTCACTTAAGTAATTGTTTTTCAAAAAAAATATAGTTCTTCTCAGGTTTTGCATCGCAATTTGTTGCATATCTTATGCTTGATGCGTTTTTAGTCCACAAAAAACCTGTCTGCTGCATACATTCACCTGCAGATTTGTGAAGTTTACAAAGCTTCCTACTGGCGTGCTGACAGGAAATTTTACTACTCCACAACAATTGCTCGCTCCACAGCTCAGTCCTGAGTTTTATTGAACTCTCTGTTGGGAAATTTTTGGGCCATCCCTCAATACAGCCCAAACTTATGCTGTAAGTGATTTTCTTCTTTTTCAAACATCATTTTGGTGGCAACCACTGCATGGATAACGAAGACTTGAAGGCAGTCGTGACCTCTTGGTTATCCGAACAGGTGGCAAATTACTATGAAGAGGGTATTCTAAATCTAGTTGTAAGGTATATAAGTGTTTAAGTAAACTTGGCAACTATTTTGAAAAAAAAAGAAGAGAAACATATGAAGAATCAAAAAATAAATTTGTTTCATGAAAAATTTTCTTTTGTTTGGTTTTTATTTTCAAACGGCCCTTACTTAAAAAACAGCCTTTGTAAGTTTAAATTCTGTTTTATTATACAAAATTAACTTTTCACTTTTAAATTAAAATTGTTAATTTGAAACAAAAATCAAGTTATTGTAAAAAAAGAGGACTGCAGCAGTATTTGATTTGTTTGCATTTACAAGTCCTTTTATGTAATTCAGTTTCACGCAATAAGGAGGCAATTCACATTCATGTAACTTATGATTCATATACAGTGTTAAAGTGTGATTCATAAAGGCATGATTTAAAGATTATATTGATAACTCTGTCATTAAGATTTGCAAAGCTTACAATGTGGTTCATTTTTGTGCACACATTGCTAATCTCATTTATGGAGTGTAGATATCGGACATTGGGAGTCCTCTTCAAGTGATATATGAATCCCATTTGTGCCACATATTCCATTTTGTGATTAATATATACCATAGCTATTTGTGATTAATCCATACCATGATTCATTATATCCATTTATACTATTATAATGATTATTATGATTATTTTGTGATTTATATTGTAATTCATTATTTGTTTCTCTCATTTTATGAATCATATATGGATAGTAGTTAAGTTAAAATGGTTGCTGTAGAATGCTGACTATGATCATGATATTGCCTCAAATATTTTAAATTATGACATGTGATCTCAAATATGTTTTAATTCTAATTAGATGAGGTGTTCGATAATCTGTTTTCTATTATGAAAAAATTATTTTATGTCTAAGTACTGATTTATGAAGGTTAATTTTTTATTTTAAGGTTATCCATTGATGATCAAAGTCTTCCAGTTTCTATCAACTTACCTTCTGGGTATTTGTCTTGTAAACCTCTGGGTTTAGGAAAAGGAGTAAATACTTTTTATTTATAAAATTGTTTTCTTACAAATGATTATTTTATATGTTCTATTCAGAACCTTCCCTTTTTTTATTTTGCTCATAATTACTTATTTTACATTTATTTATTTTAATAAACATACATCTTATTTATTGTTGTAACTACAATTTATTATTTTTATTATCTTTTATTGAAATACAGTGGAAAATTATATATCCATATGCCAATGTTACAGAAGAGTATATTTCTTCCCTTCTCTTTTGAAATATATATTCTCAAGGATTAAAAAAAGAATGTTATTATTTAATCTTTTCTTATTTAAAAATAAAATTTTATTCATGAAATTTTGCAGTTTAGTGGTCCTGAAATTCGTTGGGTTGATTCTGGCAAAGAACTTTTTAAAGTCAGCTTTATTCTCGTGTCCACAGTTAATTCGGCTGTAAGTCTAAGATATGATTTTAAAAGTAAATTAATTTAATGAGTTGCAATCGTTAAATTAATTTATTTTATTTAATTTTTGTTTTTGCAGGATCAACACTTGCATAATTTTTTTGCCCAGTGTCAGCGCTTGCGAGAATCAAAACTTCCAGATCTTGATGATGTTAGCATGAGCAAGGTATCTATGCAAATTTTTAGTTGGGAATAGCATAGCATTTTGAATTTATAAGTATAACAAAAAACTAAATGAAATTGTAGTTTATGTGTAAATGAAAGTGTAATTCACTGAAATTGAAATTTATTTGTAAATCAAACTGTAAATCATGTGTGAAGGAAATCAAGATGCATGGGCATTGTTTGTGGGGGGTATTGTGAGTATATGTCCCCCTCAATGAATAGAAATCTCAAAAATTCCCCCTCAAAATTTCAGCTAAATAAAGGAAATTTTTATGAATCATCATCACTATAAATTCATCAAAGTTAAAAACAGGAAAAAGCTAAAAATAATAATTTTTTTTGCAAATATTTAGCAGACATAAGAATTTTTTTTTTATGTATGAAATATAAGGAGCTATTGTATTCTAGTTTCTTCTTCCTTTAAAAACTGGACCCATGTATTAATGAAATTATAATTCAGTTGTAAATGATACTTTAATTCATTTTTATAATCCTTTACCTTTAGCAGCATTGGGTTACTTAACACTGAAAAATTATAAATTGAAAAAAAGGCTTTTTTACACTGTTCAAAAAAAAATAGTGAACTATTATGCTGAAAAGCAACAAGTTCTTACCTGAAACATGAGTAAACAACATGCAATTGTTCTCGTTTCCACAAAAATAGAAAGTTTCAGTAAAATTGGAGAATGCATAAAAATTTCACAATTATTTGTTCCGTTATCTGTACAGTGTTGTTCCAGAACTCTGAATATATTTGTCCTCAACAAAATATTTTATTAAATCATTTTTACATTGCTTTAATTCATTATACTCTGCGTGTTTCGTTTTGTAAGATTATTTGACTCTAAAAGATATCATTATCATTAAAAGGTTATTCAACTTTTATCTAGGCTTAACTGAAATTAAATAATTTAATAAAGAAAGTAAAAACTTTGAACAGTTGTAACCATTTAAATCTATCAAAATAATTGTTATGAAAATTATTATTTTATTTTCATCTACTCTGTGTGTTTCCTTTTGTAAGGCTGTTTGGTATCAAAAGATACTAAAAAAAATTTTCTACTTTTATTTAGGCTTAATTGAAATATAATCATATTAAAAGAGTAAAAACTTTAAACAAGATCAATAATTTAGTTCCATTAAAAATAATTGTTGAGAATATTTTTAACTGAGCTACTCCTTGAATTGTCAGCTTTTAAAGCATACTGAAAAAATGGCTGCTAAAATGAATTTAATTTTTAAGAAACTGTCTATGTAAATTAGTTATTTGAGGAAATAAATTATTGTTATTATTTTATAAGTTTTTTTTTTATTATTTGTTAAAGATTGTATTTATTTTTTCATTTAAATGTACCATTCAGGAGTAATCTGGTTGAGCATATTAAAAAAATTAGAAAGATTTCATTGTTGATATACTCGTTATAAGTTTTCTATTAATTGGTTTAGTAATATGTCATTAAATATTTGATCCAATTTTTTCTGATGAGGAAGAATTATCGTTGATAATTTCTTATCAATAAAATTTAAGTGTGTTTTTTTATTTCTTAGATTTATCTCTCATTTCATTTGCATAAATGTTTGTCTTTCATTATGCATTTTAAACTTTTAATTTATCGTAATTATTATAATTTTAGTAATTGCATAAAATAGTACTAATAACCGAAAATAAGTTTTATAACAACAAACTGTCCATTCAATTTCAATATGTATAATTTCTCATGTAGTAGTTTATTTATTTTGATTTATTTTTAATTTAACTTATTGCATTTGAATTTTTTCTAAATATTTTTCTACAATCGAAGCATAAAAATTGAATTAGAATCGCAAGTCTTATCATACACTTTATTTTTTTTTTATTTCTTTACATATTAAATTCTTCTTCATTTAAACTTAAGTAAAAATTGTGTTTGTATTTTAAAATTTAGCATTTGCAAATTGATTGCTTACTTGAATTAAGTTGACTATATATCTAAATTACATTACCCTAATGTACTGACCTTATAATTTCTTGTTCATCTTTGTACCTCTTTACTAATTGGCATGTTTAATAATTTTATTTAATATCTATATTTCATTGATTGTTAAGTGTTTATGTTTTTTTTTTCCTTCTTTTTATTTTCAAATATACTAACAGCTTTTTCTTTCTTGCTTGTATACAATTGTTTTTTTTTTATATATATAATTTGAATTAATTATTTTGAAGAAAGAATTTTTTTACATTGTTTGTAGTGTTTCTTTAGATATTACAACAAGTAACTAAAACTTTGAAAATGACTTTAAAATTTATACTAAATAAAAGTTATTCTAAATAAAAATTATTCTAAATAAAAGAAGCTCTTAAATTTCAGTGTTAGTTTTTTCCCCTTTTGAGAATTTCATCTAAAAATGTATTACTATGTGTACAACACACTGTTTATATGAGTTTGTCTAAAAGAACAATTTTTATACACAATAATATTTCATTTCAAAAGTTAATGTTCTATGGATAATTTCTATTTTTATTTCTAAATTCTAATTTGATCACATTTTTCTATAATAAATCCCTATATTCAGCATTTATATTCGATTATTTTATTTTAATCAAATTAATAAACAAAAGCTAAGTAACCTTAATAATGACATATAAATTTTCTTTTTTAGATATAGGAAATTTTAAAAGTTTATACAATTTTTGTTTAGTTCCTTCAAGCAGGGGTCTGTCCAGACATTTTGTGAAAGGTCCAGTTTTCGAGAAATTGTGAAAAAATTACTCACATTCTTTCAACCATGGTCCGCTTTTATGAATTTGTGAAAATAGGGTCCGGTTATTGCAAAAAACTTTTTCAAGGAGTTTTTAAATTGTAAATAGATACAAGAGTACCCTTGGCACTGTAAAATTATAATAAAAAACAATTTAATTTTCAAAAATGAACAGCAATTGCTGCTTCTAAATTAGAGATGATGCAACATTCAAATTAGAAGAGATGCAACATTAAAATATTTGGTATTTTGCCTATACTGCTGAACGCAGAATATTCATTTTGGACGAATAATGGAAGAATTGTCTGCCGAAGACAAAACTTCATTCGTTTACATCCATCTTTCTTGTTTTCTGCCCTGGAAAGGGTTTATTCGATTGACAAAACAATAATGAAGATAAACAAATTTGTGAAGCGTCCGATTAAAAGAAAAATCATTTTGTGAAGGGTCCGTTTTTAAGTTAAAGTATTTTGTGAAGGGTCCGTTTTTATGAAAAGATATTTTGTGAAGGGTCCGTTAACGGACCCAAATATCTTCTAAACAGACCCCTGTCAAGTAAAATTAAACTTACTATCAGTTAATTTTTAGAATACTACTTTGGCTAATGAATTGTTTTCTTTTATTCAAAGATAACTAATGGATTGAAATAGAATCTTTCTCCTATATTTATGGTTATCTTTCAATTTACCCTCTTTTTAAAGTTTAAAAAGCTGGGCTTATATTCTAAACAGTTGTAAATGTAAGAATCATGATTAATATTTAATCCTGTATTACCATTATATAACCTCACTATAGAAAATGGAATATAATATAGGATATTGTCACAACCTTTTTTTTCTTTTTTTTTCAATTTACCAGAAATAAAGACAAGAAAATCATATCTTCTTTATCGTAATTTTGAATAATTCATATATGTCATGGTTCTCTAAAAGTTTAAATTTAAAAGAGTTGGCTTAATTGACCTGATAAACTGCAAATATATCGTTAAATGAAATGAAATTTAACATGTACATGTATGGCTATTAACTTGACACTTTGAAATTATCCGGAACTTCAATTTATGTAAAAAAATTCAAATAATTCAGCTTTTAACTTTAATTTTTATTGCAATTTATTTTTCTTCATTTTTGTGTTTTTCTCTTTATGCTTTCCAAACATTCAGTGGGGTTTTGGGTGGTGGGACTTAAGTTCCTGTCCTGTTATTCCTTCATTGTGTCAGCGTCCTCGTCCTCAGAGTATGCCTACGATACGTCCTTCACCTGTGAGTATAATGCAATAATTACTAACAGCATGCTTCACGCTTTTCATGTTGTGCTGCTGACAAAGGTGTTTTGCAATTAGGTACCTTTGAGGACAAACAATAAATATACATGTATCTATGTATGAAGACTTTGTAATATAGTGATAAGCCTCTTTCTATTAGCAACATGATTTTTCTTTAGAACTCAAGTTGTTTCTTAGTATTATCTCTAGATAGGTACATTGCAAATTTCCCATTGGATAACAGAATAGTACAAAGAAACATCGTATTGCCTGCATATGTTTTTCACCCAAGATACTTTTTTGAAAAAATAGAAAGTGTGGCTTATCATTGTTGCATACAGACTTTTTATATGCACACAAACATTTTATACACACTTAAAAAAAAGTTTTTAATTGAAATTCTCTGTGTTTAATTATCTCATTTTTAAGGAAATAAAGCAAATAGGTATGTTTAAAAATTAAACTACTGAAACATTAAAATTGTGATTTGCATTGGTAATATTTTA
Organism: Parasteatoda lunata; assembly: GCA_949128135.1. Classification (NCBI taxonomy): domain Eukaryota; kingdom Metazoa; phylum Arthropoda; class Arachnida; order Araneae; family Theridiidae; genus Parasteatoda; species Parasteatoda lunata. Next base: position 21,175,438 of record OX421976.1, read on the forward strand.
AGACTATTATAAAATATCTTATTATAATAAATAATAGTTTGTGAATCATAAATAATAAGCAAAGTTTGCATGGTGTTTAAAAATGCATTTTTATATTAGTTTTAATTTTTTTTAAACTTTTTCACTTTATTTTGAGTTTTTTTTTCCTTTTTTTTTTTAAATATTAACATTTGCAATACTTCTATTCATTACTTGACTCTTGAAATGCTTTTGTTTGCTGGCATTTAGCTAAATAGTATTTTTAAATATATGTGTAATTGCAATGTACATTGATGTTTCATAAGTATTTTTGTTAAGTTTTAAAATAGCTGTTAAATAAATTTCATTAATATATTTCAGCCTGAAGATTCTTCTGTAACCTCTGTGTCAGAAGCTGGAAGAGAATTATCTAAATATGTTAAAGTATGTTAAATAGTTAGATTTTTAACAGCATAATATATTGTTGAATTATTTATATGATAAATATGTAAACAGTTCAATTATTTATAATTAATTTTTAAAATAATACAATTTTAACTAGAAATAATTATAATTTTTAAAAAAATTATAATTTTAAATTTTTAAAATAATTAAATAAATTTTTTAAATAATTTTTAAAATAATGATAAATACAATACCAAAACTTTAATGGAAATATGACAACTTAATCTCTTTGTAAATTATTTCATATTTTTAAGAAATCTAGTTCTTTAAAAGTCATTTCTTATATTTTTATAAGATTTAAAGTAGCTAGGAATATTTAATAGTTAAAGTTTATGATCAATGTCTTCTTTTCCTAAGTTATTTAAAAATGTGTTTAAACTACATAATATCAAAGTTATTATTGTATACAAGCATATTTAAACAAAAACGTAAATAAATAAATTAGTGACAAAAATTAAAAACATACAGGTTTTTGTTAAAAAAATTTTTTGCAATTTATCTGTAAGATCTCATATCATTTTGGTAAGCATTATTCTGATTAATTGTACAGCATTTATTTAAAATGTTCTATTTAAAATATAAATTATAGAGCAAGCAAAAAGTTAAACTCTCTTCCCTCAAATCATCTGAGTTTTATTTAAAAAAATATCCTCCATACAAGTTTCATAAAAAATTACTTTGTCAAAATGAGTTACAAATGTTATTTTCCTCTGTGTTAATTGCACTCTTTTATTATTTTTGATGTTAATTTCATTGTCTTTTAATTACTATATGAAATGATTTTATACATTAATAATAATACTTGATCCCTATATTAAGTCAAAGTAAAGCATTTCCGCAGCAGCCTGCTGTGGACCAGGGTTGTTGTGGAGGTTTAGGCTCTACAATTTTGTGACCAATGACTGGCACTATGAGTTTAACCCCAGTTCTTGACAATGACAGTTCAGTGCCTTAACCTCTGAGCCATCGCGGCTTATTATTATCTCTATATTATTATTATTAAATTGTCAAAATTTCCATTATATGGCATAGTCATGAAGATAAAATTTTTTAAGCTGTAATAAATTTTAATTTATTATAAGAAGGTTTGAAAATATTGAAATAAAGTTAAGTATTCATTAATGATTTAATAATGACAAATTGAACAATATTTTAGTGAGACACACTGACTTTTATTTATGACTGTAGACTTGACATTTGTATTTAACTAGCAGTTTAATTTTGTTTCAACTTTTTGCTTATGGGACTTAGCTTAACACCTGTTATTATGGACCATCAGTCGTATGCAGATTTGTTAATGTACTGAATTTATAGGTTATATGCCAATCTGGTTTTAAATACTTTATTTAAATAATACTATGTAGCATTGTATTTTCCAATATTTTACAAATTATTAAACTGTAACCAATTATATATTTTTTTACTCATTTCAGTTAATTTATACCATCATCCGTCCATTCACACTTTACGCAGGCATCAAATATAAGTTATTCGTTGTGCTTTAAATAAGCTGTGCCAAGCTGCTTTTAAAAGTGCTTTTATTTTCTAAATTTTACATTTTTGGTTTCTAGGTGCAACATGGAATGGCCAAGACTTTGAAGGTTTTTATTTATAACTACCGCTTGACATTATTAGCGAAAAATAATGCTTGCATTGTTGTGCTTTAAACTTTGAATGAAAATCGTTGAATCTTTCTTCTAGAAAGTTAACTAGCAAGATCAGTTAGCTTTTGCTCTCAGTTTTGCATGTTTATTACAGCTGCATGTTTGAAATTTATAGATATGCATAGTTGATCATTAATTTTAATCCGCTTGTTATAACCAGCTTCTGTTAGTCTTTTAATTTTCTAACCAACTTTTGATCCCATACTTTTTGAGCTGCTTACTTTTTATAACTAGTATACAGACATTTCGCCCATGAAACTTTTTGCCACCTGTAAATATACAGTAGGGTTGCAAAATTACTTTTTAGTATAGTTTATATTTACTACTCAATACTGTACTAATGTATTCATAACATAACGCTTATGTATTTAGTTCTTTTTTAACTTTCTAGTTTTATACTTGTTAAAATTACTTCTCAGAAACTATTTTAATGAATTGTTCATAATTTGTTTTTATTTTAGTTTATCAATGAATATCACAAATTTATTTAGCTTTGAGGGGATTTTTTTTTTTTTGTTTGTAAAAATAGCTTTTCAATCCTGGGGTCCCAAATCATCTTTCTTTATTTTATTTTTTATTTTTTTTTCTCCTTTTTTTCATGCATTAGTTTTTTTTATCACACCATTTCTTTACATTACAAGGAGGACATAATGTTTAAATTTAGGGCAATATCTTGTTCTTACCTCTGCTGTATATTTAATCCTAATCCACTTATTAACACAATATTTTGAAGATTACAATTTGGTATATGAAGATCTAATCATTAACTAGAAAGTTAGCCTGGGTTTGGCTTGATAGAATTCTTTCTGTAATTTATTTTGATAACTTAAGTAGGTATTAAGGATAATAATTATTTAGTGGCTAGTAATTGCTCTAACTTATTAATTGCTACAAGGAAAAAACTTAATTTAACTTGTGTAATTTTTAGAATGAATTATTTTTTGAAACTTTTATTATTCTGAAAAAGGACTTTTATTATTCTGAAAAGGAACAAAACTGTACAATTTTTTACATTGTAAATGTTAGTAAACTTTATACATCAGGTCCTAAGCAATTCATTATTTTGTAGAATTTTTTTTTAAAAATAGTTTTTATTATTTTGCTCCTTCTAAGATAATTTTCATTATGAAATTCTGCTTTTAGGTCATCTATTCTTCTAATATTATCCTTCTTAAAATGGTATTATTTATTACATATAAGTATTTTAAACATATCATTCTAACTAAAAGTTCTATCTGACAATTAAGAGTTACAGAAAAAAATATAATTGTGTGTAAAATTTTATCATTGCTGTCGAAAAATTCTAGTTATTTGACATAGTTTATTGTTTAGAAATCTGAATCATATCACCTTTAATTCTTAAATTGTTTATTAGCCTAATTTATCTCCAAATTTTAACTTTGTTGTTTATCAACCAAATTTAACTTGAATTCTTAAATTATTTATTTACTAAATTTACTTTCAATTCTTTGATTGTTAACTTAATTTACCTATGATTCTTAAATTGTTTTTTAATTAAATTTACGTAAACATTTAAATTTTTTTATAAGCGTAAGATGTTTTCATATAAAAGAAAACTGATAGAATTCCAAGCCGTCCAAAAAAATACCAATGTAAATCTTTTTTGCGTTTTTCTGCTAACTGTACAATCATGTAACAGAGCAAATGCTTTTCTATTTTAAAGCATGTCCTAATATTGCAAAAACTAACTCCTACTTTTATTTCTTTTAGTATGGCTTCCAAAAACATTTTTTTTTCTTTTAACAACACTAACAAATTTTTATTTAAACTTTTGTTAAAGAATTTCAATTTTTATGCAAGATTTAAAAAGGAAATCATCTCATTTGTGAGTAGTTTATGCTTACTATTTATTTTTTTAGTGTGCTTACTTTGCTTATAGTTTAAAGTTCAAATTAAATGTATGTTTAATACTAAACATACCAGTTCTATTATAAATATATCGTTTTCAACTTATATTAAAGTTATTGACTTTATATTGATAATACATTTAGTCAGAAATTATTATACTTCTATTAAGGCAATATTTAAATGAAACTTAAGGCAAACAGGCTAAATGGAATTTCATTCAATTTGGTTTGATTTAAACTATGAACTTCTTTAGCAATATCTTTAACTACAAAAAATATACCAATTTGATTTAAAATATTATGAATAAAAAAAGGCATAAGATTCAATTTAGGTATAAGATTCAAATTTTATTTTCATGATACACTTAATATTATAATTTTCATGATATTCTTGACATGGTACTATACAATTTATTAAGTAATAAATCTTTTGTATTGATTAAAGGTTTTGATAGCAGCCAAAGACTGTATTTTTACATGACTGTTTTTTTTATTATTATAACTTAAATTTAGAAATTTTTTTAAAGGTAAATACATTTTTAATTGTTAATAAGTAACAGTGATCAGAAATATTTTTTTCTTTTTCTTTAAATAAAAAAAAACATTTTCTTTTACCAGTTTTTTTTTTCCTTGGTAAGTTAAAGACTTTGTTAAAATGAATCACAAGTACATTTCTACAACAATTATAGATCATTAAATAATTTAAATTTTTTATTTTTCTTAATTTTATTTTAGACATTTTGCTGCGTGCAATACTACATCAACAAAAATTTAGTAGTTAATGTTAAATATTGGTTTCTAATGTCATTCTGAATTTTATTTTATTGACTTTGATAACTACACATTAATTTTAAAAGTGTACCTGAATTTTGACTACAAATTATTGAAGTTATATCTTCTTTGCACCAATTTCTTTTATATTTATCTAATTTTGCATTGAAAGTTGGTTGTGGGTTTTCTTGCAGTTTCTTCTTTGCTTTGCATTAATTTTCCTAATTTTAGTTTCAGTAAATTTCACAGTCTGGTTCCATACTGTCAGCCACATTATTAATCGATAGTAGGGTGCCAGTTATTTAGATTTACTGGGACTGAGACCAATCTTGTAGTATTAAACTGATTTCATTGGTATGACAGCCCGAAGTGGGCCAAGGCCTACTCCGCCTATGCTAGTTTTCTTGATCTTGAGCTCTGTGTTGCAGGAACACATATTCCAGTTGAATGGTTAGCTGAATGTGGAACCCCTTGTGTTTTCGACCCCAAAGATGATACTCATTTTATCAACCCAATTAAAGATGGAATGCTGAGTTAACCAGCCTGAGGATATAACCTTGACATGTGACATTGGAGCCCGAAACGTTACCATTCAGCCACCTAGTAATATTACTGCTTTAAAAAAATCTATGTATGGAATCCGACTGGATACTGTAGGAGAACATATTTTAGCATTTTGCAGATAATGTGTTTAGAGCTGTGGTGACCCAGCAGATAGAGCCTTCTCCTCCTAATGAGGAGAACTGGATTCAAATCCCAGAGATGACTGGTCAATAAGAATTCGGCACCCGGCTTGCGCCAAACACAGTGCTGACGTAAAATATCCTCAGTGGTAGAAGGATCATGGGTTAGAGTCCCCTTACGGTCAGACTAACCACAGGAGATTTTAGTTGTTTTTCTCTCCATGTAATGCAAATGTGGGTTAGTTCCATCAAAAAGTTCTCAATGAAGGCAAAATTCCTCTCCAATACTTGATCTTGGAGTTCTCTTGTCTTCTGAATTGGGTTCAAAATTACAAGGCTACGAAGATGAACATTGCTAGCCGTACACCCAAAATTGGGTTGGCTGTTCAACAACTGTTATAAAATAAAATAAAATGATGCATTTAAAAATGACTTTTTTTACTTATGCTCAATTTTATTAACTATTTCAAATTTTTTATTTGATTTTATTTTAAAATGTTCTATGTTGTTTCCATTATCCTAGTTCTCCAATCTTAACCTAAACTTTTTGATGTAATGATAATGATAGTATGACCCTTCAGCACTTACCAGACCAGACTTGTTTGAAATCACTTCTTGTACTTATAAAATTTAGTAGAAAAATAGCGTTTGAATTCTAGCATATGCTTCAACAGCAAACAAAACTGGGAAGGTATTCTTCCTTTCTAATTCTTAGAGAAAAAAGAAACTTGTTGACTTAGAGAAGAAAATGAGAAATGTAGATAAGAGCACAGCCCCTCTTTCCAAAGTCACCAAAGAAGATCATTCAAAGTACCAAAAGTGCTAAAAGTAAAAAGTTTTTAATTAATCTAGTTAATGAAACTTTCTGGTTTATTTCCATTCAGATGAACAGCACTCTATATTTTAATTGTATTCGTAAAAGCTTTAGACAATTATATCTCATTTGGAAAACAAATGTCGAAAATTACATTTATGTATCGCTTCATTTCATTAATTTTTTTATTTGATCATGATTTTTTTCATTTATATATTGATTTGTTTAACAAAACAAAACGAGCGTTTATGCTTTTGTCATCTGGGGTGTTGTCATCCTTTTATCTTTTTATAAATAATTTGAGTTGGTGATCTTTTTTTGTTTTGTTTATAAGCTATGGTTAATAAAGTGTGAATTAAATTTTGTGTTACTTACTCTTATCGGAGTGCAAATGTTGAATTTACATGGAATGGTAAAAACTTCAAACTTATGTTTGATTATTATATTTTGATTTATTGATTTTTATAAATGTATCAAAAAAATTTATAAATATTTTTTGTTTACATTTTAATTGTGATTTTTGATATTTTCTATTTTGAATTTTTTTTAAAAGTCACATGTTAATGCCTTTATTATGGTTTTAAGTTTCTCAATTATGTACGGATAGTTCTATTTTTTTTTTTTTTATATGTTATTGCATACATTTAAATTATTTTTCAGACACTTCATGCCGTTGATATGAGTACCATCATTTACTTTTTACCGACTTTATTAAATGAACTATTTCACCTCATTGTAATCACCTCAAATGAAGACGTGGCCTTAAACACGATTAGAGTTCTTATTCACATTGTTCATGGAATTCATGAAGCTGGGAAAATAGATATCATGCATTCATATGTTCAGGTAATATTTGCAAAACCGTATATTAAATTAATAATATTCAATGTTATGTTTTAAAAAAATTATAATTTTCTTCCTGGCATAGATATTTGAATTTTTAATGAACATAATTGCAGTTTTAGAATCTAAAATATAAAAATTTTCATTGCATTAATTTTAATTTATTGATTACTTTATTTTTAAACATTCATCTTTTTATGTATGCCAAAACTTTCTATGTATCTTATGTGCCTTTTCCTATTTCCTTACTTGATTGTAAATTTTAGTAGTATGTAAACCTTGAAATAAAAAGTTAAATCAGTAATTAATAATACATATTTTTAAATGATTATGAAACGTATTGTTGAATCTAAGTAAAGCTTTGAAACTGCAGAAATGTTTATATAGTCTTAACTAAACATTCATTAAGTAACTAATGTAGTGTTTGCTATTGCTATGAATATTGTCGAAATTCGATTTCAATTTCTCTTATTCTTATTATTAGTTTTAAATTTGTTTATTTTTTAAATTGAAGTAACTATTGAATCTAATGTTTAAAGTAATTTTTACTTTCAATTAAATTCTTTTTATGACTACTGTTTTAGAAATAAATCTTTGTATGCATCTTACTTTATGGTGATCATTTTGCTTTTTCTTTAAATTTTTCAGTATGTATTTAAGACCCAAGAACTTACAATTAAAAAGAGAGTTCTTCATGAAGAATTAGTGAAAGCTTTAAACATAATGCTGAAGCCTGCCAACACTGATTTTTTGATGATTAATAAGTTCTTGAAGCACTCCTGGTTTTTCTTCCAAATTATAAATAAATCACATGCTCAGCATTTACTGTCCACTGAAAGAATCAAAGTAAGATAAATTTTATGAAATTTTAATCACTTTTAATTTTAAAGCTAAGAAATTTTTTTATGTTTTAAAAATCCAATCTTTGACACATTAAGTTTTGCCCAAAACTCCGTTTGGGAAAGGACCTATTTCTTCTTCCTTGTTTTTTTTTTATAAACCAATTTTTTCTGTACAATAATTAATGCATAGGAAGAGTAATTTTTGTACAAATCAAAATTGTATAACATTCTCATTCATATGTTCAAGTTGCAATTATTTCTTTAATTATGTGTTATCAAATTTATAATTTTAATAATTTAGATCCTTTTACCATTTGAAATTTTAAGTTATTATTATTATTACTTTTAGAATTTTTTTGTTTTTTGTGTATGAGCACTTTAATGCTTACATTAGCCATGTGTTTATACTTAAATATAATGCTTAATATTTAGATTTTATATAATATTTGCTTTAATATTTTTTTAATTTAACTTTTCTTTATGGAGTAGAAAGAAATGAACTATTGTAACTACAATCAATAATAATAGAATCTCAATAAACTTGAAGTGAAAGGATTCAAATTATGCATTCATTGAGATCATTGAGACCTTCTCTCGAAGTTGTTTTACTCTATGTAAAGGAACAAGTATTTCAAATTTTATGTTTGTTAACAATTTTTTTTATTCAATTTTTGTTAACAATTATTTTTTATTCAATTATTTTTAACAATTTTTACGTAAAAGACCATCACATATTGTGTGATTTATGCATTACTAAATGCATAGAGTTATATTACTTTTTTTTTTAACCTTACATTAATTCAAGTTGTTAACTTTGAAACTTTTACCATTTACATATAATGTAAATCATCTATAAACTAGTGATAACATATAAACTTTTAACCTCTTTAAGATTTTTAGTATTCTCACGTGATCATATATTGAGGTAAAATAATAAAAAGTAAAAATTTTATGCACCTTTTTTAATTCCTATTTTACAATCATTTGGTAATTTAATAGCAACTTCTCAGTTTTATAACTTTTCTTAAGAAATGTCTAGTTTATGCCAGCCAAAATCATATTTCACTTATGTGTCCCTTTAGACAATTTTCTACCATCTTTGACCCAACAACATGCTATTGTATTAAGATAGATTTCAAGAAGAAATTGACCCAAGGTGATTCACCATAGGAAAGCTATTAAATGCAAAAAGCTTACACTATTTTGTCAATGTATAAGTCATAATTATGATGGGGAAAATTAATCCCTAATGCCTTACTTTTCAATAGAGTGTAATAATATATTTTTCTATTAGATTTTAACTTTTTTCATTTGTGAAATTATGAAATTTCAATATTTTGTAGATGATGCGCCAAGAAAGATTTCCTGCTGACTACCAATTGTGTATAAGAAATTTGGTGGATGGAATCCTCCCACTCATTTTACAAAAGTATAAAGAATTACCAATTGAAACAAGACAAGCCAATTTAAGCTTAGCTTTTTTCTTAAAGGTTTGTAAAACATTAATCACACATTTATGTAGTAATAAAACTGACATAACGGTGACATTTTTAAGTCTGATTTACTTTACTATGTAACCTATAAATCATTTATATTTTATAAACTAATTATAGATTATAGTGTTTGATTTTTTTTTTCAGTTTATTTTTTTAAAGACAAAAATTTTATATGTATGTTAAATTTGGAATTTCAAAAAAATTGCCCATTTTTCTAATTTTTTAATTTTAAAAATTGTATAGGCTTGCAGACAAGATAAAGAATTTTCCTCCCTATCTTCCCCTGGAAGTGCTAATACTAAAATAAATTAAGGGGACGCTACACCTGTGGAGAAGCCATTCATTACAAATTCTCTTCACCTCCATAAGTAATTTAAAATTTTAAGTTTAGAAAAAGTGAGTTCAGACAAACTTAGAATTAACTTATGAAGTATCAAATGCTGAAAGAAATTTTCAATGTATCAAAATAAAAATAAATTATGAGAAGATTACTTAGGATTACTCAATAAAGATGTTCTATTCTAATAATTTGTTTGCACATTGATATTTAAAAAAAAAAAAAAATTCAGCAATTGTACCTTCATGTTCGCCTGAACTCTCTTTTTCTTTACTTTAAATTTTAAATTAGTTATGGAGGGGAAAGAGAATTTGCAATGAAAAGTTTCTCTTGTGGTATGGGGTTCTCTAGCACTTAATGCTTAAATTATAAATGCTTATAATTTATATTGCACTTAAATTATAAATGCTTATAATTTAGATTGCACTTAAATTATAAATGCTTATGATTTAAGTGCAATATAAAATTTTTGTTTTTCATACTATTAAAGTACTTGTTTATAAAATAAGCTATTTTGCACGATATTTAATGGTTTTGTGTAGCTAAGTATTTTTTCAATACTGCTCTAAAAAAAAAGTTACTTTTTTAATTTTTCCAATACTTTTATAAATGTTTCTGTACAATTTTATAGTTCCTCCCTCATTCCTGACTTACAAGTTGTTGCTTTTCAGAAAATGCAGAATGTTAGCGGGAAATTATTAGTTTATTTCACAATTTAAATACTAAATTATTTTACCTTTTTTCAGAAAAGTCTCTCTGTTATGGATAGGGGATTCATCTTTAAAGTGATAAAAAGTTATTTAGAAAAATTTTCACCCAGTGATGCTAAGGTAAGTGCTTCAGTAACTATTTATTGATTAATGTTTTTAAGATTATAGATGTTTCTTTCGTTTTTTTTTTTTTTTAATTTGTTATTTTTTTATTGTAATGTACATAGTTTCCTTTATTTTATTTCAGACCCTGCATGAATACAAATTTGAGTTTTTAGAAATTGTTTGCTTCCATGAACATTTTATTGCCCTCAATCTTCCAATTATGAGAAGTATGCGCATACATGGCCACACAAAAAATATGAAAGGTATTTTTGCACATTCTTTTTATTTATAATTTTTTTTAATAATTGTCTATAAATATTTTGTTATCTTTTTCCTAATGTTTTGATGAAGAAATAACTCAAATGAGAAAATTGTAAATGGGAGAAAAAGTTGTCGTTTCTAGGACCTTTTAAATACCATAGTTTTTCCAAACTATGAAATTCAAAAATTATAGAATGTTGAATGCAAGATTTATTAAGGTTTTGCTCTTTTTTAGCTTACCACTTATATAAGGTGAGAAGTATTTCAGTAACATTAATAAACAATAAGTGGTTATAGAGTTATTGATGATCAACTACTACTAAATTAAGTTTTTTTTATTAGATTTTTTTTGATTTAAAATATAAATAATTACTGACATATCTGAGCTTATGACTTAAGGTTGATAAACGCTAAAAAGGTACATTGCTTTTTTCAAGAAATTAAATAAATCACAAAATAACCTTTATACAAAAAAAAATTCTTTTTTATAATAGAACAGATGATTTGTTGTAATTAGATCTTTAACCTAGAATTAGATTGTTATAAAATATTTACATCAATTCAACCTTGGAAAAAACATACTTCAATACTTAAAATAAGTTTTGATGCATATTATAAATTTAAATTATTTTACAAATGAATTAAAAAGAGCCTGACTATTTGGAAATGGTGATGTAGAAGAAGACTTTGTATTACTTAAAAAAAAATTATGAATCATTAATAGCTATACTGTCTAATAAATATTTCTTTGTAACAGTTAATAAAATTCAAATTTTTTTGTAGTTTGTTTCTAATAAGTAATTGAGTTCAGCGTGTTTTATTTAAATAACTTATAATTTATAAATAATTGTCAATCTCAATTCTTTAAGATTCAAGAAACCATTTATTTAATTTTCTTCTAATAATTCTTTAATGTTTTACTTTTTAATCCTATTATGTACAACAATTTAGTCAGTATTTTAAGTTCAAAATCAATATCAAAAACCTGACTTGATCATTTTGCTTATTTTATATATTTTAATGTAAAAATAAAATTTCTCTGACTGTTATTATCAAAACTCAGCTTTTTACTGTGTTAAAAATTAAAACAGTTTCAGGTTTGCATTTATATTCTTTTTTCGGTATATTATAAGTGATAATTCTAATTGTTTAACAAGTATATTATAAGCAATATATTACAAGTGGTAATTTTAATATCATTAATGATAATTTTAATTGTTAAACAGTCTGATTTGAAATAATGCAATACACACTGATTATGAATGTCTGTTATGCAGATATAACTATAACTGTATGTTTCTCTTTGAACATTAGCTTTGTTACTCTTGCTATCTGTGTTTAGTTTTGATATTCTCTGTATTCTTTGTTCTATTTGTTTTAATTCTTCATTTATTTTGTGTAACTTTTGAATGTGCCTTTTTGTGGAAACATCATTAACTTTTTTATATCTGCTCCTTCAGAAACCAGTGATGAGGTTGACGGTAAGTGTTAATTACTAGACATTACAGCTTGTTGCTTATGCATGCCAGGAATTCATTCACAGCTTGTATTAGATACTTGGTTGTTTAGAAAAATTCTAGTTTTGCTTGTAGTATTGTAGTATTTGCTTGCCAAACTATTAATTTTAAACTTGCATTTGCATTTTAACTGTGCATTGATTTCAAGGCAATACTTATATTTTATTTAATGAATCAGATATCTAAGTAATGAATATTTTTAAAAGATGTTATGTTCAAAAAATTTTTGCCTCTGCAAAATTGTAACAGTGAATCACCAAACAAATTACTTTAATATCGACACTGTTGCTTTTTTTGTTTTTGTTTGTTTGTTTTACTTCTAAAATGCACTTAAATGTTTCGACATTTTCTGAACAATCCTAACGTCTGTTATTTCTTTTACATTAAAAAATTTTCAATATAGTAATTTTAAAGTTTATTTTCAATCTTTTTTAAAGGAAAAAGAATTTTGTACATTTGATAAATATTTTGTTTTCATATATAATTTAAATATTTTAAATCAAAATAATTTTTATGTCTATTCTGTAAAAATAAATGTTTTATTTTATTAGTTTTGTATTGCTTAATACACAGATTAAAAAAAAAATTAGAAATGTCATCCTTTTATTAGTTATTCCAAATTGCTTTAACATTTTAATGTCATTAAACATAGGCAAATATTTATGTAAGAATCAGTATCTGAGAATTTAAAAAAATCATAGTGATTCAAGTAAAAATAAACATACATAATTTTATCTCAGTTCTTAAAAAAAATTGAATTAAATTTAAATCTTGAATTTTTTAAGAGTAGTTTACTATTGCTAGATGTAATTATTTATGTAATTACTGAAACTTATTTAAAAACAATGACATTATAACATTCTTCATGCAAGAGTCAAATTTTTATTATATTTTTCATAAAATGTAAGTTTTGTTATAGGAGAATTCATATTAGCATGCCAGATTTTTTTCAAATATATAATAAATGTAATCTTAGCAAAGAAACACCCTTAAATTTTTAGATGTTCTTTATCTTAAACTTTAAGACTTTTGAAATTTACAAATATTATTTCATGTGTCATCTAAAATCTTTTCATCTTTATTGGTGTTAAAACAATAAAGATGGGATGTTTTTTGGCTCACATTTACATTGCAAATGTTTCGATGCTTTTTTTTTACTGTTATGTAACTTTTTCTTTGTGTGCTTACTTGCCAATACATGTGCATTTCCAAAATTGATTTAATTTTGCTTTGTTTAGATTTTGAACATGAGTACCGCTTGTCAGAAGAGTTCTGTCGTCATCATTTTCTTTTGGGTGTTTTGTTACAAGAAATAAGAGCATCTCTGAGTGAAGTGCATGATATCAGACAAACAGCGGTATCAGTTTTTAAAAACTTACTTGCCAAACATGCTTTTGATGATCGTTATCAGTCAAAGGTAATTTGTCAGTAGCATCCAATGTTATTTAATATATAAATTACAAACAAAGGATATATTTATAAAAAAAGATAAATTTACACTCTTATTTTCTGTTTCTGAAACGAGAATCCTTTAATTCAAATTTCTTGTATTCCTTCTGCTATTGTTGGATCATGACTGGTTATTGCAATTCTATAGTAGCATTATGTCGCAATCAAACTTGAAGCATTACCCATCAATAAAGCTTATACTTTTTGGTTGATCATGTGTACTATATTCTTTCGCCGCCTTTGAAAGAATTTTGTTTGAGGGTTAATGGTTGTTGATTGTTTAACAGGGTTTTTTTTATTGACTCTATTCATAATTTTTCCAGGAATCAATATTTTAAATATTTTTTTTCAGGCAATTAAACTGCAATAAAAAAAATTAAAATCTTAAGGAATTATAAAACACAATTCACGGTTTTTACAAACTTAGGGAGCATTCCCACCGAATGTGATTTGATTGTTCTATTTGAAATCAAATTCTCAATTTCTAAATGTATATTTTATTTATATTTTGATGAAAAAATTACAGATGGTGCAGTGCTCAGTATATATTTAATCAAATATTTTGAGTTAAATTAAAAAGTTTGTTCTCAAAACATCTGAATTCTACACAAAATCGTTTATATTTTCTCTCTTTAGGTGAAAACTGATTAAACTTTTGAGTTTGTTTTTGAATGAAATTGTTTGAACAGTTTGAAGTGAGCTTCAAAAGCTCTGTTTTGGAGAACTGACCCATTCATAGACAAATTTAGCAAATGTGGGTTGAGAAAAAAGTCTTTTAACTGTGACTTTTGAATTATTGTCTGCTTATAGAGTTGTGGCCTTATTATCTTAAGTATTAAACTCTTAAAGTATTATATAATATTAACTCTAAAATTTATAAAGGATTTTGAAATGTGAACAATTATTTTAATTTATAATAATAACAGTTTTTGATACAATTTTAAGACTTTCAAACTCTCAATATTTTGACTAGTTAAAAATATTATTTATGCATCAAAAAGCATTTATACATCAAAAACCTGACCAAAAAAAATTTAGTCTAAATCAAGACGTAAATTGTAACATAATTGCAATTAACTTTTACAAAATCATAATTAAGGAATTAATATCAATATATTTTTAGAAGTAATAGCTTACCAACTTGAATAAATAACAGCTTCTGATTAAGATTAAATTATAGTTCTAAATTTTCGTCCTAAAATTATTATATAAATATTAATTAGTTCATAATTTGAAATATTTGCATCTCTTAATTAGAAACTAATATCACATAACTAGTGTATTATTTACCTAAAATTGTCATGGAATGCTTTGAAAGAAACATATTGCCAAGCTCTTATCCCCCTCATTTTTTTCCTCTGTGAAATGTCCACAACTGCCATTAAAAGGAGAATATCTGCTTTGTGTTTGGTAAGAAACAGTTTGACTGAACTTAGCCATCAAAATCAAACTCATGTGCTGGTCACATGACAAAAAACTTTCATAGCATACAGACATTTTTTCAAATCAATTGATCAGAATTTTTTTACCTATGACAGATACAGTAGTTTTTACATAAATGAAATATAATGTTTGCTTTTTTTTTATTCAGGCTCATCAAGCAAGAATAGCCTCTCTGTATTTACCATTTATATCAATTTTGATTGAAAACTACAGCACATTGAGAGTAAAAACTCCACCATCTACACCCCCTCCTCCACCTAAAGAAGAAAAAATCATGCTGAAAAAATCTGAGCATTTTTCTAATCCTGTCACTCCTATTGTTTCACGCCGTAGCACTGTTGAACCAACAGGGTCTTTACCAGCATCAGCAAGAAACAGAGACTCTAACTTTCTCTGTATGATTGCCGGTCAATGTAAGTTTGTTCATTAAACTTTGTTGAAGAATTTCTGTTCGTGAGTCATATTTTTGTTGATTTGATGATTCATAAATATTTTAAGTCATTTGATTCTTATTTACCTGAAAATATCAATCTGTGAAATTTACTGCTTGTGCAGTGATTTGAAGGTACCAGAAGCTCGTAGAATTTATCTTTGAATGTCCAAATGACAAAAGTTGTTTAATTTTTATAAATTAATTTATTAACAATAAATTAATTATTAATTATATAATAAATTAATTTACAGCGATAGCTGGTGTTTGAATTCCACACCCAGTTTACACCACCCACAGTGCTGACGTAAAATATCCTCTGCGGTTGACGGATCATGGGTTAGAGTTCCCTTTCTGTCAGGCTAGCTATGGAAGGTTTACGTAGTTTCCTCTCCTCCCAATATTTGATTGAAGAGTTCCCTTGCTTTCCGGATTAAGTTCAAAATAACAAAGCTGCAGAGTTGAACATTGGTATTCATGAACTCAAAATTTGGTCTACTGTTCAACGATGATTATAAAATAAAATAAAGTTAATTTATTTGTAATCTTAAATTTTACTGAATAAGGAATAAAAAATTTTTTATAAGTGCTAGGTTTTATAAAAAAAAAGCTAAGTTGTTAAAATAATTGTGAATTTTAAATTGTACTGAGAAAAGATTAAAAAAAATTAATGAAAAATGCTTTTAAAAATTTAAATTTTATTTTATTTAAATATTAAACAAGTTTAAGCTATGCCTAGCACTATACATTTTCAATTATCTCTATCCTATTTGGATATCAAATAAAGTTCCATGAGAAAAATTTTTTTTTAAATAGTTGTCACTTTATTTCTCTAGCACAACCCACTGTAACTTTTGCTAACGGTTCTTGCACATCGATTGAGAGCAATGCTTCCAATCCGTCCACATTGTCTGAAAGAAGTAACAGTGAGTTTGCATCTAGAGATAAAGATGGAACTGAGAGCTTAGAAGATTATAGATGTCACGCCAGGTACATATTTTGTTTACATTTATTTATAATTTCCTGTTTTATTTTGTGTAGTTTTTCTCAGCACTATAAATTTTATTTTTTCTACTTAGATTGAGTCAAAGTAGTTTATCTGTAAAGAAATTTTTTTCAAATTTTAATAAATCTGTTGCTTCTCAATGCATTTGAAAATATAAATCAAACTTATTGCATTTTTATATAATGAAGACCTGCATTAAGGATTTCAAATTATTAACCAGTAAATTTGCTAAATATCAAAAGTATTCGCCAATTTTCGAAAGTCTTCGCCAAATTCAAATCTTTGCAATTTTTTATGATTAATTTTTTTCCATAGAAAACTATTTTAGGATAGTTTGTTTCAGACTTATATTATTTGGACCCAATTCTGTTTGGTTAAGCGGCACATCTACCGAAAATTACTGTAAATAAAAAATACTAATTTGTTTATAAAAATTCATTTTGATATAATTTTGAGGATTGAGTTAAATATACATTTTTCTTTCCTGTGGAAAAAATCATTCGCCAAAACACAATTTTATTCGCTAAATTTTTGATTTTATTGCATTTGCATAGGTGGAGAATGCTTAACATGGGCCTTGATAATCATATATGATAAAGCGATGATCACTCATTATTTTATTTGGTAAAGAGACTATTTAAAACTTATTCCATAGCAAATAATAGTGAACAATAATCAAACACATAATTTATATTTGTTGAAAATAGATACGGATATAATTAATTACAAGACAATTTTCCTTACAAGTATATTGAATAATCTTCTCAAAGTATGTTGCAATGTCAAATCAAATATTTTTAGCCATCTTTTGTAATTTTAATATTGTGTTGTGTACATTTTATGGATAGAAATAAAAAGATAAATTAATATTTTTATTCACTTTTTCTTGAGTTAATTAATCTCATTTGAAAGTTTTAAGTAGAAAGTTCTGAATGTTTAAAACCATTTTTTTTAACTTGATAAAAATTACATTTCTCAAGATTCTATATTTTGAAAACCTTGCATTACATAACCACCTAATGTTAATTTGAATTTCTATGTCCAAGAGTTTCTTCTCATAATGTTGTTATGTCGAATAATTTCAACTATAGAAAAAGAATTTTTTTCGAAAAAATCACAGTGTAAGTTTATTGTTGACCAATTCTTTTCTATTTAATGCATAATTATTTTTGTCTTACTTTTAAAAATTACCATTGCTCTATTATGATTTATAGTCAACTATTGTTACATACAGAATTATTAGTAGTTATTCTTATATTTCATACCATTTTAGAATATATATTTCTACTTTTAGGAGCATATTTAGCTAGTAACTTATTATCTGGAAAACACGCTATCTCAAAATTTTTTTAAGGTTCCTTCAACTTTGAGATATCAAGAGTATACTCTATTTAAAATCAAATGAAAAAATTTTCATTTCTCTGCATCTGTTAAATTTTTATTTTTTTCACTGGATTATTCTTTTCAAAATTTTTAATATGAAACAAATACTGATTTCTAGGTCCCATTCTCTTCCATTTTCAAGTTCTTCAAGTGTTCTACATTTTGATAAAATTGATTCTCCAGAAATGAAAGACTTGTTGGTCTGCTTTTTGTATATAATTAAACATGTTAATGAAGGTATGAGTTTAAAATTATGTTCTTTGTTCCAATGTACACACATATTTCTGGTTTCAAATTCTTGAATATATATTTTTAGAGCTTATCATAGGATGGTGGCAACATTGTAGTGAATATGATATTCTCTACTTTTTTCAAATATTGGAGTAAGTATAAATTATATATTTCTTTTATTATTATTTGCCAAGTTTAAATTAATAAATATTATTTATTATTATTTATTGAAGTAACTATTTGTTATATAATTGTAATTGAGATATGTTTTGTTCATAGTTTAATAAATTGATTTATTTTTAAATATATAACTAAATAAAATGTATAACTAACCTTTTTAAACTAAACTAAACTCAGTGGTGCAACAGCCCATAGAGGGCCAAGGCCTACTGTGCCCATCTCAGTTTTCTTGACCTTGGGCTCTGGGGTGCAGGAGCAGATGTTCCGGTCAGGTGGTAAGCCGAACGCAGAACTCCCAGTGTTTAGCTCCCAAGCATGTTTGGTACTCATTTATCGACCCACTGAAGGGCTGAGTCAACCTTGCCCGGCCCGAGGATCGAACTCAGGACCTGTGGCACGGGAGTGTGACGCGCTACCACTCAGCCACAGGGCGTCAACTAACCTTTTTAAATATATTACTATAATATATATATATATATATATATATATATATAACTAAATAACTTTATAAGTAAAAAGAAAATAGTATGATATATTTTTTGTGAAACCAATTTTCTGTGAAACCTCACATTTCTTTATCATACAGAGAATAATAAATTAGTGTTTTGTGTTTTAACTCCGCTATCTGCTTCAAATTCTTTTTCTCTTATTTAAGAAAAGTAAACTTGATTATTAATTTTAAAATATGTCATATTTATATGAAAGACAGATTTTTAAATTTTTGTGGAGCCTAGACAGTAGCTTTCTGTACCAGCCATAAGAACTGTTACAGATATCAGATTTGCTGATGGTTACAAAGTTGAGTCACATTTTATATGAGATGAGATTTGTTATTTATATTCGACACAAGTTGTAGTATACAAGAAAAAATTAAATTAATACTTTGATTGATTTTTATGACTTAAAAGCTCTGAAGAAAACAAATTCAAGAAATATTGTCTCCACTTTTTGTATAAACTTGAAAATCTAACCTTCAAAATAATTTCTTCAAAACCTATTTATATGACTTCTTCCATGGCTGTTATTAGATTAGGCGTGTGTTTACTTTTGTTTACATATATGCCGACAACTTCATACTTTTTGTAAAGTAGTCTTTCTGAAACTTGAACTGTACACTTTCTTTAGGAAAGTTTTTTTTAAAAATGTGTTAAAATGGAAGTTATATTTATTTAAATATGTACTGAATTGTTTTCATGCTTTTTTAAGAAATCAATATTTTTTATTTTCAGTAGAGTTAGTATTATGAAATAATTAGGTAAACTTAATATATTAAATGAATATGTTAAATTTGAACATCACATCTATATTTCAGTCTCATTAATGTTTATTATAAAAAGTTCTTTATAAATGTTTTAATTTTTCAATTTTTTCTGTAACTACTGCATGAATTCAAAAATTGTTTTGCTGAATTATAAAACAGATATTTGTTTAATGGCTATTTCATGTAATTATTATTTAATTATTAACTTATTTAATTATTAACTTATTTAATTATTAACTTATTTAATGATAACCAGTCTCAGAAATAAAGAAGAGATTTGTTGTAATTTATTTTTAGTGCATTTCTTGCGTTCAATTCTAAATTTTGAAAGATATCCATTCTCTTTAGAAGTTTGCTTTATATGGGATATAAAATTATGTTTTAAATTTTTGGGTGGGTTTGCCCTTCTTTAGGTTCCTTGATCTTGAAGTACACTGATGATCTTTTCTTTTTTATTTTGTTTCTGACTCTTTAAAGCATAATACTAATTGATTTAATTTCAATCAGTATGCAAAGTTATTTTCCTTTGATGCAATACAGCTGGTTATGGACAATCAATTACATTCTTAGATTATTTTATATATTCTTGTATTTCATTTATTAATTATTAATTAGGAAATTAATGATTATTAAATTATTTTTAATTATTAATTCAATTATTAATTAGAAGTTAAATATATGTGTTCTTTTACAGGTTGTGCTTGCATCAATTTAAGTATATGGGGAAGAAAAACATCAAGTAAGAAATGCAACTTGAGCTTTTGTGAAATAAATCACTGTTTCCATTTGTATCATATATTTTTTTATTCTTTAACTGATCTATTTTTAGAAGTCAACATCCTTCCATGGTTCAACCAAAGTCCATGACTTTACCTGCCAGAACACCCCCTCCATCTTTTGCTCAGAGATGCAACAGCACATACAGTGAAGCTGGTACTCATACATCTTGTGAGTTTTCATTAAAAAATCTACAAACTTTTTTTTCTTAGATTTAAAACCCATATTATATTCACTTTTATGTTTTATTTGTTTAAATACTAGATTAGATTTTTGTTCGATACTTGAAATAGTTTTAAAATCTTGTTACTGCATTTTATTTTTTAGCACATCTTTCATCATCTGATGCGGACACATTTTATCGAGCACTTTTAGAGGCTAACATGGCCACAGAGGTTGGATTGATTGCACTCGATGTTTTGGGACTTTATTCATTGCATTTGAAGGAACAGCTCCTTTATAAAGATGGGGACAATCCATTGATGAAAAAGATTTTTGATATCTATTTATCTTTTCTGCAAGTTGGCCAATCTGAAAAGATGTTTAAGCATTTATTCGCAGCATTGCGAGCTTTTATCAATAAAGTAAGTCATTACACCTATGTATTAAAGAATTAAATTATTCTAATTCTAATAATTAATTGATGAATTAAATAAAATGTCACAATAAATTTTGTTTGATGTATATTTAAAAAAATTACCGTAGAGTGTCGATTATCCGATCGCCGATTTATCGGATTGCCCAACTATTCGGATCGTTCAAGGGTCATGTGTTTTTTCTGACTTCTTCAAAAACAAATTGTGAAAATTCTTTTTTATTTTAAAAATATCTGAAAGGGATCATGAAATGGCTTTTGTCCTTGGTGAGCATAAAAAGAGTTTCACATTCTATCTGTCCAGTTAGTTTCAATGTGGTTGGCAAGTAGTTTATAATAAAAGTATAGGTTTCTAATAAAATTGTAAAAAATTAAAACGCCAATCGTAATATGCTATTATAGGCTCTCTTGCAATTGCCAATCCTGAGCCTGAAAAAAGTGTGAAGATAAGTTACTTAAAAATGTTCCCATAGCTGTTTTTTTTAAAAACTTTTTTTAAGATTGTTAGTTACTTCACAAATTGAATTATAATAAGTCTCAAAACAAATCAAAGCTTTATTTCATCTCATAGAGACTATGAGCAATGTAAAATTTCAAGTAAAGTTAATAAATAAATATTTATTGAATAAGTAATATTAAAAAACAAGACCATTAAAACTTGGTAGAGGATAACATTGCACACAACTATTACCAGGCAAGCAATTCTTTTCTTGGCTACCTTCTTGTAAGGTATTATCCATGACACTTTTAATTAATTTTGAGCTAGGACGCAAATTAAAGAAAAGTTCTTAAAATGTTGCCTGCTTTTCCATTGTATCTCATTGCGATGCACTAATCTAATTTATTGCTTATATTATCTTCTAAGAATAAGTTTCAGTTGATTCTTATGAGTCATTTGAGAAAAAAAAGAATGCTATGAAGATGTGTCATAGTAAACTTGAAAAATTAAATGGAGTCTTATAAAGGCAATATCAATAATGGCACCTAAATTAAAAAAAAGCAAAAAGGAGCTCTCAGCTTTATAAATATTCTATAAATCAGGATAAATTCTGAGGATAGACATGAATAAATTCTGTTTAAATTGTCAATAAAAAAAGTTTTTGTCCATAAAAGAAAAAGTTGAAATCTTAAAATTCTTAGATAAAGAAGAAAATATATTTGTAATATGTTAAACAGTGAAATTCATATAAGTTCATTTTTATGTTAATTTTTTTTTTCCGTGCTAACTATGATTTTGAATTTAGAGAGTGACTGAATCTAATGAACATTTTTCTGTATACTGTATTCATGACATATATGTAATTATTTATTAAAATTTGCTTGTAATTATTCTTTCTTAATTTCTCTTTATTAGTTTACTCTTGCCTTATTCCAAGGAAATGCCATCCTATGTGGGAAGCTCTGCTTTGAAGTAAGGATTTTGCTATCAAAACTTAACAAATACAGTTTTGATGCATTTATAAAAATAATTAATTATATATGCTTAGTAAAAACTAATAATTAAAGCCATTTTTAAGTTGTAATCAACATGCTGCTACTATATCAAATAATTCTGTTGATTTAATTTCAAAATGTTTTTATTTTCAGCTTCTTAGATGCTGTAATTCAAAACTACAAACAGTGAGAAATGAAGCTTGTGCTTTGCTGTATCTTTTGATGAGAAGTAACTTTGAGTTTTCTGGGAGAAAAGAATTAACTAGAGTTCATCTACAAGTGAATATTTTTGTTTGAATTTGATTTTAAATTTGTAAAATTTTTTAATTAATTTGCATTTAGTTTTTGATTTTTAAAATTTTTTAAATTTTAATTTGCATTTAATTTTTAACATTTTTTTGAATTTAATTCTTACTTCTTAATTTAATTTGAATTTGATTTAAGTGAAAGAAAAAAATTGTCCTTCTAATTAGCTTACAATATTTCAGCTTATTGTTTCGGTGTCCCGACTTTTGGGAGATGTTGTTGGCTTGAACAATGCTAGATTGCAGGAAAGCTTATCTGTTATAAACAATTATGCTAACAGTGACAAAGCTATGCAAAGTACAGGTAATTTATATATTGGCTTACGTAAAACATGAATGTGTGCCAAAAATTCAGATGTTCATTTACTGTGACCTTGATAATCTCTAAATGAATATGTTGGTTTGGTTTAATATATGCCTTGTTTATGTTTAGTAATTAAATTATTGTCTGATTAAAATTTCATTCATATTTTAAATGAAATTTTATTTTCAGTTTAATTTTGTTTATAATTTGGAAAGTATACTTGCTTTCATAAAAATTAAATTACATGAAAAATATGAAATATTCATTTTATGTAAATTGTAAAATATATTTTTACAATTTACTGACTGGTCTGCGGACCGGAGGTTGGGGAACACTGCTATAAAGCTCGAGTCTGATCAGCAGAGGGAGTGATTGTCATGGAGTCGCAAAATTCTTTGTCATCATGGAAGTAGGTAATACTGGCTATACAGGTTACCTACACAGCTGTAACTTAGCACAGTTGTTCCCAAGGAATGCCGGGATACGACGCATCCACTCGTTGTAATGCACGTGTCACCTATTAGTGTACACAACAGAACAGCCCTTACTTAATTAACAGCCCTCCTATTTGTAATATCAATTCTACGCAGCGGCAATAAATTATTAATTTATAAATTGATGAAAGAAAAAATCATTTTAGTACTTTTTTATACTTTTCTATTTAGTTTTATATTTTATGCAAGAAACAGAGTTTTTTTTTTTTTTAATTTTAGTTTTTCCATCTGAAGTAAAAGACTTAACAAAAAGAATTAGAACAGTTTTGATGGCCACAATGCAGATGAAAGAGCATGAAAATGATCCAGAAATGCTTGTTGATTTGCAGCATCAATTAGCAAATAGTTATGCTTCCACTCCTGCATTACGAAAAACATGGCTTGAAAGTATGGCTCGTAACCATCTGAAAAATGGAGATAATTCAGAGGTTTGACAAGTTTATTTCCTTGTAAATCTTAGTAACTTGTTTCATAAATTATTTATCAATGATCAATTTGCTTTTCTTTTGCACTTTACCATTTTTTTAAAAATTTAATTAATTATTTTACGATTCAAATTTAATAAGGTTGAATTTTACTTTATGCAGTATTAAAATAGTATTCTTAAAATTTGTAATAATTTGTAAGTTTCATGTGTAAAGCTACTCTACTATTTACCATAATTTAGTAACGAATTGTTTTATCTCGATGTTATTAATATTAAAATTTTCATGTACATTTCTTACTTAAAATAAGGTCCTTATTTAAAAAAAGAAAAATCATATTTATCAATATTTTATTGATCACATCCAGTACATTATTTGAATAATATTTCTGATATTTAGGACCAAATCCATAGCAAATTTCAGTTGATCTTTACACCAAACCTGTGTGACAATTTAGTCTGTCTTGATGTTACAAAAAATGTGGTCCACCATCTAATCCACATCATTTAATTTTTTTTCCAACACACATCACTTTAAAATCAATCAAGCATGAATGTAAACACAAATAATTATATTACTAATTATTATTTATTTACAATCAACAGTTTGAGCCACTTACAGAAAATCAAACAAAAGAGGTTTTAAAAATAGTAACACCAATTGTGGTGTTACTATTTTTGTGTATATACTCTGTGTGTATATACTCTGTTATATTGTGGTGCACTTTCACTTTTAAAGATAAAGCATTTTAGCCATTTAGCTTGTCTCTCCTTTATGTGTTAATATTGACATTTTTAAGTTGCACTGTGCTTTGAATTATATTTTTGCTATTAGTTTACATATTTTCAATAAAATATTTTTTATTAATATTTTTAATAGGCTGCACACTGTTATTTACATATAGCCGCAATGGAAGCTGAATATTTAAAACAAAGATGTAAGTAAATAAAGATGAATTTTATTTTTTTAGTAATTCTCTTTTTTTTTCTCAAAATTTTTTTTACAACAAATGTGTATATTTTTAGGCATGTTTCCCGAAGGATGTAGCGGGTTCAAAAATATATCTCCGAATATTGAGCAAGATGAATCAAATTTAAAAGAAGACGCTGGGACTCATGATGTACAATATTCACAGGTATTTTGATTTATCGTTAGAATTTTTACTGACCAACCTTAGATGGAGTGTATAGCATTATCAACTTATAGAGCTTGAGCTAATGCTAGGTTCTTGCACTAAAGGTAGGCTGTGTAATCAGATTTCATTTTCTCCAATTACGTCTCGGTTGTTTGAAATTCTCTCTTTGTCTGAAAAATTATATTTTTTATAGTTAACTACAAATTCTACTAGTTGTTGTTGTTGTTTCTTATGTCACTTACCACACAGGCAAGCTTGCTTGGTAAAACCAAGCAGATTTAAGGCAGAGTGTGCGTTTCTTATTATTTCAGTGGCGCCATCCTATGGCCAAGAATCCGACTTCAACCACACACGTCACATATACGCCGCACCCGTAACAAATTCTACTAGTTTTTAAAGGTAGTGATTACAACTTATTTTTGAAATGTAATCACGACTTAGCTGCTTTTCGGAGGCACATTTTGCTGGAAAATTCTAAAAATTAAAAAAAATTCATGCTGAAAATTAAAACAGAAATATTAGTAAAAAATGGTTTAGAAAAATAATTGATTATTTAATTATTGAAAATTATTCGACATACCTCATTCTTGTTCATAAGAGCCAATTTATTATTTTAGATCATTTTTTATGAAATTTTTTCTTTCAACATTTAAATTTTTATGTCTTATTCAAGAAAGGCTAGAAAATTATCAAATATTTTTGATTTTGTTAAATGTCTGGCCGCGGAAAGTTTTTGCAGTTTTCCTCACCATGAAACTCAAATGCGGGTTAATTCTATCAACAAGTCCTCCACAAAAGCTAATTTCTCCCAATACTTGATGCAGGAGCTCCCTTGTTTTCTGGATTGGATTAAAATTAAAAAGTTACAGAGTTGAACATTGGTAGGCTCAAAATTGGGTCGATCGTTCAACAACGGTTATAGATTAAACTAGTTAATTGCAGTTTTCACTATACTACCTTTTTAAAATATCACTCACTAATTCAAACAACTGTTTCTAATATAATATCCCCAGAGAGTTGGATCGGACCACACATGGTTAGACATTTCGGAAACAATATAAGGGGATCAGGTGATTACAACCTCTTTTTTTTTACCCAAATCTAAATTGTGCTAGGATAGTGTATACATATTTCAGCATTGCCTTCCCAATACTAAGGATTAATTCAGTCTGTAGCCAATAATCCATTTGTGTAGTGCGATGTTAACAATCAAGTGAAATCACTGATGTCTGAGACATTTTGTGGTAAATATTTAAAATGAATTTTTTTATTGTTAATATTTTTCATTAAGAAAAATACAGAGTATCGTTTAGATTTTTTGAACCAGTTTTTTTTCCTATGAGGAATATTGAACAGCAAAATATTTTTAATATTTTTTTCTGGGATCGCTGCAGAACACTGCTTTATAACATTTATAGATCTATTTTATAAATTTTTTTTTGTATATTTTCTTAAAAAATTAATACAATTAATTAGATTTAATGTTTTAATTCTGAGCTTCATTTTGTTGTTTTCTACTCTCATTATTTTTTATTTGTATTTTCATTGATGTCTGAGATATTTTGTGACAAATATTTCAAATGAATGTTTTAAAGTGTTTTTCTTATTAATAATTTTCCTTATTTAGGAAAAATACAGAGTATAGTTGAGTTTTTTTACAATTTTTTTTTATCTATTTATAGCTTTATATTGAAAAATTAAGTTTTTTTATGAGGGGTATTGAACAGCAAAATATTTTTTATATATTTTTCTGGGATTGAAGCAGAACATTTATAGGACTAATTTATAATTTTTTTGGTATTATTTGTTAATTGATATTTTCCTAAAAAATTAATACACTTAATTATATTTAATGTTTTAATTCTGTGCCACGTAATGCTGTTTTTCTACTCTCATTATTTTTTATTTGTATTTATTTTATTTAGTTTTTGTTACTAATACAGTTTTAATTACTAAGGAATCCCTATTGAAAAGCTTGGAGATCTGTGTTAAAATGCTGGAGCAGGCAGAAAGGTATGAGATTATGCCTGAAGTGTATAAACTAATTGTGCCCATTTATGAAGAACAAAGAAATTATGAGGTATTTGTTTTGTTTTTAAATTTTATATGCATCTTTATTTGTATTGTTAGAAATAGTTTTTTATTGTTTATGCTTTTATAGGCTCTTTTATCCTGTTATAAAACACTTCACAATGCATATTCAAAAATAGTTGAAGTTAATAGGACTGGACGTAGGCTTTTGGGAAAATATTACAGAGTTGCTTTCTTTGGGCCTGTGAGTATAAGATTCTAAATGTTTTAAATTATAATTTTATTTATAATACTAATTGTCATGACTTAAAAGATTTGATTTGTTTTTATGTCACAAAGTTAAATCTTTATTATTATTATTTTTTTTTTAATTTCTGTTTCATTAGCCTTTTAAAAAATGAATTTTTTAAAAATATCAATTATATTTTTATAATCAAATAATTCTTATAAATTTTTTGCTCTTGATAAGATTATTTCACTGTTATAATTCCATTATTAATGTTGCCGGAAAATTTAGCTAGTGGAATTAGTAATTAGATTAGCATTTATTTTTATCTTTATTTAATGTTATAAGTAATGTCTGTACTAATATTGTATATCATGTATTAATATTTATATTTAATGAAATAATTATTATTTTATTTAATATAATTTTTAATTAACATATATTTATTTTTTGTAAAAAAGGAGTATTATAGTATGAGATAACTACAGTCATTTCCTTTTACTGCATGTAGTAACAATCTTAATGAATTTCCCAATGCTTATTACATAATTCTTTAAAACTTAATTTAAAATTAGCTAACATGGAATCACTCTAATAAATATCATTTAAAAAAACTTTTAACTAGTGGTTTGAAACATGTAGAATTTCTAGTCAAATACCTGTATTATAGAAATAAGTCATTTTTAATTTAAAACTATTTGTTCTAATTTTTGATAATCATATAAAATGTGCAAGTTGGGAGGTATGTTATTTTCTAATGTTATATTAATTTAAAATAAAAGCTTAAAGCTTTTTGAAATTCATGAAATTCAGCTGCATAAATTTATTTAATTCTTTTGCTCTAAAAAGAGAGAAAATAATAAATGTACTACTTACTGTATTTTTGCATATTAACAACTCTGATGAAAACTATAAATATAAATGTACTGACGATTAATAATTATTGAAATTATGAGTCCATATTATAGTTTGTTAAAGTTAAAAATCATTAAATATGAAGTTGGTGCTTTATATTTTTTAGAATAGTTTTTGGAATTATTAATTTTAAAAATTATTAATATTGTATAGATTGACATTTATTTCGAGTTTTTTTAGCTTATTTATTTTATTCTATTTATATTTTTTTCTTTAAGTAATAAAGAAATGTCGAAAAATATATAGTGTTATGTAAAATGTTAGGGTGGTTATATTAACATTATATGTGGCTTTCATGCAATAGCATTGAAAGTTAAACTGCATTGCTAATTTTCAAAATTCATAATTAGAACATTATCTTATGAGTTCGCTATCAATAATTACATTTTGATATCACATTTTATCTAGACGAAAATTGTACGAACATAAAGTTTCATTTTTAAAATAATTACATTTAGATATCACATTTTATCTAGACGAAAATTGTACAAATTTAAAGTTTCATTTTTAACTGTTTTGTCTAGTTTATTCTTATTGTCGTAGTTAGAGAATATTTTCATATTCATCATTCTAATAATCTAATCACATTGTTAAATTAATTTCATTATAAGCTTCTACACTAGCTATAGTGATGTTGGTCAAAAGAATTTTACTTTCTTTTAATATCATATACAACTTGGTATTTATGTTTAGTAGTACAACTTAAATACTTAATTGGGCTGTTAACGCTATTTTTCGCTTAAGACATCCAGCCTTCTTCTTCCTGGTCTTTGGCTTGTAATCTGTCTTTATTTGTAGCTGCCAAATCATTCTTGGTCTTCCCCTTTTTCTCTTGCCATCAGGGGCTCAAGAAAGAGAAACATGAGCTAATTTTTCTTGTGACATTCTCAATATGTGTCCTGTCCATTTCCACCTTTTCTTATTTCATCTTCTATTGTAGTTTGGTTTGCTTTTTCTAATATTGTTTTATTTCCAATTTTAACTGACCAAAAAAAATTTTTTTTTTAATTTTTCTGAGATGGTTTGAAAAACCTCAAGTTTTTGGATGTTTGACTTTCTAAGGCACCATTTTTCAGAGCCATGTAATAAAATTGCTCAGATAGTTGTGTTTTATAGATATTTATTTTGGTTCTGTATTAAATTCTTGTTGACTTCTAGAATTTTTTGTTTTTAAAAGATGTTCTTGTTTGGATAACTTCATTTTTAATATTTGTCTCTCCTCCACTGTTAAGGAATTAATACATAGTACAACACTTAAATACTAGTTCAGCTTAAATATTGAATCTTAGCCTTTGTTGTAAATATTTTTCGTTCTGTGCAAAAAATATTTTTATTTATTAATTTTTTATTATTATTTTTGCAGTCGTACTTTGTAGATGACTCAGGTAAAGAGTATATTTACAAAGAACCGAAAGTTACATCTTTATCTGAAATTTCTGAACGACTCTATCACCTATTCTGTGAAAAATTCGGAAAAGATACTGTTCGTATGATTATGGACTCAAATAAGGTAAATTTTATGAAAAATATTCTTCACAGTTACTTATTTATGCACTATTGTTTGGTTAATGATAGTATAATTACTTATAACTTGGTTTATCTTCTTGCTCATTAGAAGTGTCTTCTGATAACTCAATAACTGTTGTGATTCATTGTTTTATTATTTTCATTATTGGCAAAATTTTTGTTTAAATGGAGACAAGACTATTGAAAAATTATTTAAGATTTATGATTGAGCCAATTTCCCTCTAATTCAATAAATTTTATACTTTTCTGTGTGATAAATTAAGAATGTAGAATTGTTTCGGTTTTTGTTTTAGTGTTAAGAACATAAAAATTTTTTTTAGGATTCTGATTCATTTCAAAGCATCTCTATTTTGAAAACCGATAAAATGCATTAAAAATCTCCCAAACAAAAGCCTACCAATGTGATCAATGTTAAGAAGTTGCTGTTATTCAGAGTTATCGATAAATTGATTGCTCGGAAAATAAAAACAAATAAATGGCAAAAAGTTTCAAATTACAAATCTGTATAACAGACAAGAAGACATAAATCTATCACTATTTACTAATCCTCTATATAATATCATACATTCGAAGAAACGTTAAAATCATTCAAACAAGTTATTACATTGCAATATTAACATTAGAAACTAAGCAAAAAACAGCTTTGAATGAATTAAACGTTAACGGTTAAGTCATTCAAAGCTGTTGTTTTCTTTACAAGCAAATTTTCTCTATTCATAATGGCATTAATAGTTTTATAATACAGTTTATCCCCATCAGTATTGAAAATAAATATCATAAAGTCACTTAAATTAGAACATCAGAATTCATTTTTATTCTGGAATAACTGATGTTCATTTTAATGACTTTTTTTATACACTATTGTTTGTAACCTCACTTTTGTCTTCTTTTATTTCTTGTATTCTAAGTAGTTAAAAACTGCTATATTTTATTGTGCATTTAAATGTTATACATCATTTCTTATAATAATCAATTGTAATTGTAAATTTAGGACAAAAAGGTAGAAGAAAAAAAAATTTATTAAACCAACATATTCCCTATATCATTGCAGGGGTCTGTTTAGAAGAAAACGGACCCTTCACAAAATATCTTTTCATAAAATCGGACCCTTCACAAAATATTTTAACTTAAAAACGGACCCTTCACAAAATGATTTTTCTTTTAATCAGACCCTTCACAAATTTGTTTATCTTCATTATTGTTTTGTTAATCGAATAAACCCTTCCCAGGGGGGAAAACAAGAAAGATGGATGTAAATGAGCTAAGTTTTGTCTTCGGTAGACGCTTCTTCCATTATTCATCTGAAATTAATATTCTGCATTCAGCAGTATAGGCTAAATATAAAATATTTGTATGTTGCATCTCTAGTTTAGAAGCAGCAATCGCTGTTTATTTTTGAAAATTTTAATTTTTTTATTATAATCTTACAGTGCTGAGCATAATCTTATATCTATTTACAATTTAAAATATCCTTGAAAAAGTTTTTTGCAATAACCAGACCCTATTTGCACAAATTAATAAAAGCAGGACCCTGGTTGAAAGAAAATGGGACTTAACGTTTATTTTATATTCACAAATTACGAGTAATTTTTTCACAATTTTACAAAAACAGGACCTTTCACAAAATGTCTGGACAGACCACTGCATTGAATAGTCTGCTTATTTGATAAAGGTGGCGTAAAATGGTAAAAACTGTATCTAAGCAATTATTAACTTAATGAAATAAAAATGATTAATTCGAATTTTTATATCTTGGTTAATTCCACTGATTTAGAATTAAAATTTGCATTTATTCATTATGAAATAGGAGTAATTATTTCTAATTTTTATTTTCATTTCTAGGTTAATCCCACTGATTTAGAATCAAAATATGCATACATTCAAGTTACCCATGTAATTCCTTATTTTGATGAGGAAGAATTGAGGTTAAGGCCCACAGAATTTGAGAGAAATAACAATTTAAGAAGATTTATGTTTGAAACACCTTTCACTGTGGACAGTAATAAAGTTCGAGGATTGCCTGAAGAACAATGCAAAAGAAGAACTATTCTTACTAGTATGTTGATTCTCACTTTTAATTTATACTTATTTTTAAATTTGCAGCATTAAGTGAATACTAAACATGTTAATGCTCACTATAATGATTTTAATATGTACTATTTTTCAATTAATATAATTTGCCACAGCACTGCATACTAAATATGTGACTAAGTTTTATTTAAATTTTATTTTGTATCAAATATAATTAAAAACTATATACTCAATGGGTTACTGTGATATTTTATAGTAAAAAAAATTTTTAAAGTAAAATATTTCTTTGAAACATTATGAACATGGTTTTTTTAAAGTAGGCATAGTATATATAGTATATGAATAAAGAAAAACAATGCAAATAAAGCATTGAGGAGTACAATGCGATTGAAAACTCATGTTTTGGATAAAATACTGTGGTGACCACACTGGGAGTGGAACCCCTGTTAATGAAATTGACATCTTAGCCCTCTCGGCTAAAGTGCATACCCAGCTAAAACGAGCTATTTCGGCTTCATATGGTGTTCACCACAAAGTTTTTGGATGTATAGTATCATTATATTCACCACAATTGGATATATTGCACACATTTGTATCTGAAGTATATTTAATGATTTGCTTCTATTGTTTCAACTGTTAATTTTTGTAACTATAGGATATGAACTATTTTCATTAAGTTACTTTAGGATGGATTTACACTTTTATTAAATCTGTTTTAGTAAAAAGTCAAATATTTGGAAAATGTATTAAGAAATTTTTTTTGTTGAGAATAATAAAGTAAAGTGGTAAAATATCAATTAAAATGGGTATAAATATTTGTACTATTATGCTGGTGCTGGCATCAAATGAAATTTGGATTTTTATTACTTTTATTTGTTTATTTATTGTTAATTGTATGTAGTTTCATATTTTTGTATGTTCTTACAATAGTCATAGTAGTTAGTTGGTCAGAAAATCTGTTTTTATGCTTATTGAAAAACATTTTTTTAGATTGAAAGCTGCTTAATATAAAATATTGTTTACAAATTCTAATTAACTAAAAATATTTATTGTTTTAAAGAATTAAAATTTATTCAAGATATTCCATTTATTTTTTTCAATATTATAAATATTTTATCAAGACAGTCAGATTGATATGTAAATGTTGATCGAGCACAGATTTTAATATCAGCAATTATTTTGACCATGATTAATATGATGGTTGAAAGTTATATATAAAAGCTCTCATGAATAATAAAGTTATACATTTTTAATTAAACTTAATGTAAGGTAAATTTTATAATTTACAATTTTTACAATAAAACATACATTTAAATGCATTTCCTACACATATATGTGATGATTCACATTATTTATGATAATGAAAAATTTCCATTCTATGAATTGTTTAAACTATTGAGAATGTTCATGAATTGTTTAAACTGTTGAGAAATTTTTAGTTAATCCTTAATTTTAAGCTTTCTTTGATTTTCACTGGAAAAAAAAATCTTAAATTCTATGTATTTTTATGAATATTATATGCAACTTTATCTTTGTTAGCCTTATACTCCTTTCCCTATGTGAAAAAGCGAATTCCTGTGTTTTCAAAAAGTGTCCAGATGCTAAGTCCAATTGAAGTTGCTATTGACGAAATGCAATCTCGCATTTGTGAGTTGGAAGAAGTGGTTCGATTGCAACCCACAGATTTGAAAAAACTTCAGCTCAAATTGCAAGGAAGCATCAGTGTGCAGGTACTTTCTCAACATCAGTTACTAATGATATTAAAACATGTTTGCATTTTGTATGAGGTAAAGTAGGTCATCCCCATTAAATTTCTTAAAGAGATGACCTGTTTTTGGACTCAGTCAGATATTTTATCACTACTTCTCTTTTAATCTACCTGAATATTCTTTAAGAGAGATTTATGTTTTACAAATCTTGAAACATTTACTTAAAATTTTGTTTTATTTATACTTTTATTTATCAATATTTTGATAGATTAAGACGTTTTTCTGACTTTGACATTTTTAGTGGGCTAAATAAAATATGGTAAAATTTTTTTATCTTGAACATAGCTGATTCTAAATATTAATTAATTTAGACTATTTTCATTGCTCTAGTACTGTTTGATAATGTCAATGTTAAAATGTTACCTTAAATTTCTTTTATTTTCTTGGATAATTTAAAGTTTAGTGGTAATTATAAAAAAATTATAATAAAATAAATTTTTCTGACTTTTGACATTTAATTTGACTTTTCCATCAAATTATTCCTTTAGCAATAATTTGATGGAATATTCAAATTAAGCGAAGATAAATAAAGCTAATGTACTAATGGTACAAAATGTACAAAGCTAATGGAAGAGTACTTTTGATAAAGGGATCTAAATGGTATTCACTTTCAACCTCAATATTACCATTTTTGTTCCAGGAATATTTCTTTCTACTCCTCAGACTTAGATAAAATGAAAAACTTTTTTGCAAACACAAAATCTCAATTAAAGAACTTTCTGCATGAATTTATTGAGTTTTGCCACTAGTTTCAAACCTTTAGCTGCTACCTAGTTTTGACGAAATTTGTTGGAAAAGTCACAAAACTATTTTAAAAGTGTTTTAATTTTTATAAAACTCCATATTGATGGTTATACATACCAGCACATATTTCTTTAAATATTGCAGTTTTGTGAAAGATGTAAAACTAATTATTGGCTGACCAAATATTTCTGTTATTATATCCGATATTTCTAAACTGGTTCACAGGCTAAAATATAGAAATTTGACCATTCATTATAAATATATTGAATATTTTTTATTATACAATATATATTTATGAGCCTATTCTACAGTTTGGTATATCGTAATAATCAGAACCTACATTGTATAATGATCATTAATATTAAAGAAGTTTCTGCGATGGTTATAAATTTTCTGCGATTAGTGTTTAGGTATTTGTGTGTATTTTGCATTTCTCCTGTTTCCTATTCTAAATTTTTCTCACAAGTGATTTCAATCCATTTGCAACAATCCTTTTCACGCAGGCATTTTTACACATCAATACTTGTTCTCAAACTAATAAAAAATAAAGATTACCAACAGTAATAGTAACCAATGGCAAGAATCACAAATGAATTCATTTGACATAAATAAATTTTTTCATACAGAAAACAGCAATTTCAGTGTGTGTTGAAAAGGGGTTTGAAATCTTCTTAATAATCAAAATATTTGCTTTACATAAGAAGATACACCCTAAAAAATATTAAGCGCTCATTTTTATAATTCCCCCTAACTTGAATGAATGCTGTAGATATTTATTTATACTTTTTGTGTTCCTAAATCAAATGTCTTATGTAATATGCATAATTTTATGCTGTATCCATGATTCAAAGTAAGCAAGCTATATTCAAATAATTTGATATTTCTCAGATGTTGTTAAAGGTGTAAAATGTATTTATACTAATATTTATTGTTTTTATTATATTTGTATTTTATAATTTAGGTTAATGCAGGTCCTCTAGCTTATGCAAATGCTTTTTTGGAAGGTAAAAAGCCTGAAAAATATCCTACTGATAAAATAATGTCCCTGAAAGAAGTTTATAGGTAATAATTAAAATATTTTTTTAATATAAATTATTTATATATACATCCATTAATTCTGTAGTTATAGTATATTTACATCTATTTCATTAAAGTTACTCTAAATATTTCAGTGTTTTATTCCAAAATGATTTTAACAAAAATATAACTGAAAAATGTTATTGGATATTGGAAATTTTAATAGTGGAAAATTTATCTAAAAAACTGCAAGCACTATTTACACTTCAATGAATGCATGAATGATCTCTTTTTCTTTTATCATTATAATATATTTACTAATTTAAACTTAGCACTGCTGAAATATTTATATTTGTTTTCAGAATAAATGTTTATATGATTTTATTTTATTTATTTATTTATTTTTTGTTGTTGTTGTTGCTCTGCTTGACATTTCAAAAACAATTCTGTTTATTGGTAATTTGTATTTAAAATATACATATTTTAATATATTGGTAGACAATTGAGCTAATTGGTTTTGTGATAAAAATATAAATAACACATTGAATGCCACACTAATTTTACATGGTTTGCCCGTTTGGCCAAAATTATTATCTCAGTATGTATTACATTAATTTCTTCAAACCATTTTAGTAGCGATAATAATATTTAAAAAATTAAAAGCATTAAAATTTACTTGAATTATGTGTTTCTAATAATCTTGGCTTCACCGGTGATCCCCGTGGCTCTACGAACAAACTAAGTGCCGGTCACCGGTGACCCCCATGGCATTTAACCTGTTAAAAGCATTTTCTACACTTTTGATACAGTTTAGTTCATAGCTTTGAGTATTAAAACTAGAGTGCTAAGAAATTCTTCCAATTCTATAATATGTTTGCTAATTTTAAACTATGCTTATTTGTTCATAAATTATTCTTAGTTACATAGTACTTCCTCTTGCATGGCACGCTTTCATTCACATGAGTTAACAATATTTATATTTTCAAACTATGTATAAATTAATAACTGTATAAAATTGGTTTGGTAAAGCTATCTGTTTGAAATTAAATTTATTTATTGATTCAGATTTATTCTTGTAAAATATATTTGAATTGTAATGTTAGTTAAACTTTGTATTTTCTGATATTTTTCGGTTTAAGTAGGTGCACATTTTTCATTTAAAAATAGTTTACTTTTTTTCTGTTCGTTTCAAAGGTTTTTATATGCAGCCTGATTCATTTCATATTAGAATACATTAAGGCAACCACTCAATTCTCAAAGGTACATTTTCTCACCAAAATGTTTTTCAGTATTGTTTCCAGTTAGTTTCTCTAAGATTTTCAGAATCTCTCTAGATATAATGCTACAATAAATCAAATTTACTTCCTTCCTACATGAAAATTGTGTTGTTTTTCACCAAGTATTCTCCCCTGAACAATTTAAATTATGTTGTTTCAAGCTCTTTATTTATTAAATCACATATTTGAAACAAATTTAATCGTACTGTGTATTTGGTTTCAGGAAATTTATAAAAATCTCTAAAGAAGCATTAGAACTGAATGGAAGGTTAATTTGTTCTGATCAGTATGAATATCAAATTTCTTTGAAGAAAAATTTTGAGGAATTTGTGGATTCATTGTCTGGAATGCTACATGAAAAAGTGAGTATATTTCTTCTAACTAGTATGAAATAATTTAGTGGAGTTGTTTATAATTTTATTTTATCACCGACATTTAAAAGATAATTCATATTGTGGATGATTCAATTAGTGGATGTGTGGCTCCTCTGATTACATTGTGTTGAATCCTTTAGTTTCAGAACGAGCTCAATTTTCTTCGGTAAATTTACTGAAGAGTTAAAAAATAAATAAAGTGCATAGGTTTTGTAATATGGATAAATCTTTTTTTTTTTCAGAAAAAAACATATACCCGATAATTTACAGATAGTTCTTTTAACAATGAATATTTAATTTTTAAGTTAATTTGAAAAGGCTGATTTCATCATGATTTGCATCATAGATATAATTCATTGATTTCAATAGTTCAAAATCCAACAGCATCTGCCTTACCTTGTGTTTTTGTAAACCTTCAAAAAATAAGAACCACTTATGTAAAAAAAAATTTAGTATTCATATTTGATTTTTTAAAAACAATTTGATTTCGATACTAAGTTTTGAAGGTAAGCAATTTTTGAACAGAATTATACAAAAGGTGAAAAAAGCTAGGTATAATGGATGTCTAAAAACTGAAAAATTTCTTTTTAAAAAGCTGGTGATGGGGTCGGCTTATAATCAGATCCACTAATTTTGAAAAATTACAGAAAGAATCGCCTATGGGAATGCCTCTCCTCGGAAGGCTTCAATGTGCAGAATGCCTAAATGTAACAATTGAAAAAGAAGCATACAAAAAGGACAATTTGAAAGGAATACTATTATTTTTAATCTTCTAGCTTACATATGTTTATATGAATGAGAATTCATAAACAAAAGAAAAAGAACACGTTCTATAATAAATTTCATATTCGAATCAGATTCTCCATAAATTATTTCAGTCATTGGAAGTCTTGGATGTAATACACCGTCCTCATTTCCGAAGTCTTCATCCTCACTTGTGTCTAAATGATCTTCACTGCCATCCATATTGTTAAAAATGCAACATTTTTTAAAAGATATAGTTATGATGTTGGATGGTTCACGTTCCATAAGGAACATGAATCTTTTGTAGTAACAATTGCAAAGAGGGTATAAAACCTCTTTGCAATTGTTACTACAAGAGAGATTTCTATTTCCAAACTACATTTTTATTTCCAAACATAGCATTCCTTTTTTATTTATTTATTTTTACATTAACTTATATATGACCTTTGAATTTTTGGTGAATTTCCAAATTAAAAGCGTACTTTTTGGCTTCAACACGGATAGGCTTATATTCAGAAATATATGGTAATAATGTATTGTACTAAACTATATGTCCCTGTGTGTATTATTTTCTCTGCAAAAATTTAATAAATTGAAAACTTGTGCATTAACATTATCATGTAAAACTATGTTATTTTAATAAACCCAAAACATTATCTATAGGGCCATTCTCCACTGTAAACACTCTAAACCTCAATTTTTATCTTACTTGTACATATTTTTTATTTATTGAATAATAAAGTACATAGGTTAAATCTTAAAAAATTAGATACAATAATAGTTATATTTAAATTTTTATTATGAAAACAATTCTTAAAGTTTAGCTTTGTACTTTTTAAGTTTTCATGTTATAATCAACATATTTACATTTATTTCTTTAGCTGAAAAAATATTATAGCATTTCAATTTTCTTCATTTTTTTAAGTATGTCTATTTAATACTCTTATTTAAAAATGAATTAAAAATTTAAAAATCTAACTAAAATTATGTAAAAAATAACAATTTATTTGAGCAGAAATTGGTTGTCCCGTGCATAACACGAAAACATGATAATTTTTATTTTTCTCATTTATTTTTAGAGCAAAACAGAAACTGCTTCAACTTTACTTTCTTTCTCTTAGTACCGACTTATATTACAAAGGAAGTTTCTCTAAGTTTAATATTAGATACAAAATTAGCACTTATTTTCATGTCCCATGCATAACTTAGATTTCTCTAAAAATCGGGTAAATCAAAAACTCCAAGAGCATTTATAACTATAGGTGGCTGAATAACTTTAACAACTTCCTCTTGTTGTAAAACACTTTTTCTCCCGTTTAGGCCATTTCCAATATTTTCCAGGCTTTACGATGGCAGAAACTTGAATATCATTTCCCAGCACTTGCTTAACTTCTCTAGCATATAAACTATAATCATATTTCACAACAACCCAATTTCCTCCAATACTTTTTGTGGTGTTAATTGCCCTGGTATTAAGATTTCCTTTCATTGGTGCTGCAGCATTTTTATAAAAGTTTGAACCAGAAGGTGAATGTGTAATTCCATGCATTTTAGAAATTCCTGGTAAAGTATTACTCTTGCGTTGGTTCACATATTATTATCTCTGTTTATATCTTTATCTAAAAATAGCATCACTGTAGTAGATGTATAGCTTTTTTTACAACATTTACTAAATCTTCCACAGACTGCACAATTGGAGCTGTAGATTTTTTTGACCCAACAGGGTTTTGTACCAAGCATTTTGCCTCACCGCCAATTCCATCCACCACACCTTTGCCATGGGCAGTTGCAAAATATTTCCAGTAGAAAGTCTTTTTGAATTTCTATGGTCTTGTAGCAGCAAGGTCATGAACCTATTTTTAAACTTTGATGAAGGTTTATCTGTCCAGATTACCTCTTCAAGAAATTTGTTTTCTTCATCATTTGACTTGATTTCTTTATAAATTTTTTCAATGAAAGCTTTGACAGTATTTTTTTTTTCTTTCTCACAAATGTCGGAACATATTAGGTAAGTACTGCATTTTTCGGGCAAGAATACTGCAGCTGTAAATAAAGTTATACTTTTTTGAGTCCAAAGTACACTCTGTACTTGATCCTTACTTGAACAGCTATAGTTCATAGCAAAATTCTTTTTTCAGGTGAACTTTTATCATTTTGGAATTCTTGGAATTGAATTCTTTTTGCGTTAATATGAAACCTTATTGATGAAAAATTGTCGCAAGTACTTTCCAAAACTTATCCAATGCATGTCTGCTTCACTTGGCAATATAATTTTGCATCTTCACTTTCCCCCCTTTTTTTCCAACAAACAATTATGAGAAAGATCTTCATTACATTTTAATTTTTGCCCATTGCAGCAATTTTTACAAAATCCTTGCCAACATAAGGAGTTTATCGAATCATTACAAAGTGTTTCTTTCCAAAATAGTTTACGAATCATATGGAACTTTTAGTGCTTTAAGCTGAAGAAAGAAGTTTTCACATACTGATCTTCTGGTGTTTGATGCAGCAGAAAAACATTTTCTGGTCTTAACTTTCAAAATGTGGAAAAGCTGATGGAAGAATTTGGGTATTCATCCTTAAAAACTGAATAGGCTTCACATGGGCTTAGTTTTGAACGTCCTAAACTGGTTCTAACAGGACATGTGGGCTTTATTGTCTTAAACTGACTAAAACTGCTTTTTTTTTGCTGGAGATTTAGGTAAAGATTTTCATGATTTTCTCATTGCTTTTCCGAAAGCTTGAAAAATCTTGTTGGTATTTTCAATTTGGCTTCTTGATGGTGTATTATTCCTAAACTCTGTTTTCTTTCGTCGGTGATACAGTTGTAATTATCCTTTATAGTGATTTATAAAGCTTCTAATCCAGATCACAAACTAAATTCAAAATATGAATTAGTGTTGCCACGTCAAAATATACATGATTAAATCAAGCGTATGCCTCTGTGTGTAATAAATTGCTGACATGTCCCGTGCATAACATTAGTTATGTCCCGTGCATAACACAAATAAATTAAATTTAGAATTTTTTCGAATGATGTATTTGGAAAATATGTAGCATAATTTAATAGAAGTAATATTTATCAGCTGAGAAAAAAATATAATGACAGTATACAAGTTCTAAATTCACAGAGTCTATGAAAAATAGAAGTCAGGGTAGAAATTAATATTTTTTCTGAGTCCCGTGCATAACGACTATATTAAATCCCTTTTCAAGTATTAAAACTTTAATTTTTGATTTGTTTTCTATACAATCTTTAAGAAACAGACCTGTTTTGAAGTGAATTGTTAAAAAATAATTAATTACCCCATTATTTTACTATTTTTATATACTTCAAAAGCCTGCAAATGTCCCGTGCATAACAGGAGAATGGCCCTATAACTAAACTAAATTCAGTGGCGTGACAGCCCATAGAGGGCCAAGGCCTACTATGCCCATCTCAGTTTTCTTGACCTTAGGCTCTGGAGTGAAGGAGCAGATGTTCCAGTCAGCCAAACGCTTAACCTCCTGTATTTAGTCCCCAAGCTTGCTTGGTACTCATTTTATCAACCGTGGCACGAGAGCATGAAACGCTACCATTGAGCAACCGGGTGTCAAACACTATTTATAAGGACAATAAAAGTAGCAAATTACTGAAAAACATTTTATGTATGATATTATGACTATGAGTATTAGATGCTTTACTTATAAATGCTAAAGTAATTAAAAGATCGATTAATGAATATGTAACATTTTCTCTGTCATTCAAAACATTTTTAAAAACTATAAACTTTTAACTTTATTAATTTAGTGGTGAGTGATATTTGTTGTCTGAAATAACCAAAAATTTAAAAATCACCTAAAAGAAATATTGAAAGCGACAGAAATGGATAGTTTTCTGCTTAGGAAACAAGTTTTTATTATTTCCAAGTTTCAAACCTCTTAAACAAAATTTTCTGTAGCGTTTCAGACTGTTCCAACTGAAATATTTAAATGGACATCTGTGGATTTCGTCCTCAGACTGTTTCACATTGTTGTTGCTGCAAATACTCAGTTAACAGCAGCATCTGTTGACAAACTTTGTAACTAAATTTGTAATTTGGTGAGATTAATATATCTGTTTCCTAAAGCAGAATTCAGCAAACTCTACATTTCTATCTCCTTTCATTTTTTTAAAATCTTCTAATTGTTAATCAATTTTGTGAGAGTTTTAACTTGTTCCAGCAATATTCTTTAAATGACGATTCATTTTTTACAGCTATATTATCAAGAAAGAGATGTACTGTCCTTAAAACGTACTTCTCTAGATGTCTTTAATTACATAAGTGGTTCTCCTAGTTCAAGCAATGCGTGATTACTTAGACTACAAGCCAAAAAAGAAAAAAAGTGCCTTTGTTTTGGTGAAGGCATCAGTAAAAGGCTATGTGTCATTGTAGATAGAAATCCATCTTTCTCTATGTTAATATCCTTCATTAATGCAATCTTTTAGTGCAATTTGTATAATAATTCTGTCTTGAGTGTAATATATACATATTTATATTTTTATTCTACGGGTATAACACTATGATGCGCCACTTTTAACTGTAAATTTTTTTTCATATTTCATGATTTTAAAAAGGTCATTTGTTTTTTACATTGTTATTTTTTTTATTTAACTTTATATTAGGATATGTCTGAAGAAGGTTGAAATAGAAGTATATCTAACTTTAACCTCATAATATATTTCATTTCTGTACGGGATAATTCATATTATTATTATTAACACTCTAATGTATTAATATTGTATAAATACCAGATACAGTACAAAAAGTTTTTTTTTATCTGCATTCTTAATTTATTTATTTCCATTATATTTCAAAAAATTCTCAACCTTTTTTTTATAAGAGTATTTTAGTCTTAATTTTTTTTTCTTCTTTAGATTTTAAAACTTTGTCTTGATGTACATATTATCATTATGATCTAGATTTTGAGTACCTAAAATAATAATTAAAAAATATGCCCTTAAAATAGAAATAAAAAATCACTTGTTAGCACAAATTACGTTCTAGAATAGTATTTCCAATTTGAAATAAAAATTAAAATGGCATGACGAAACTAACATAATTGAGAAACAAGGTAATAAGAGGTACTAAAGATTTCAAAAGGAATCAGAAAAATATTAAAAACAATTTCATAAAAAAAATAATCAAATTAAAAAAAAATGTAAGAATATTATATATACTTTATAACACATAAAAAAGAGCATTTAAAAGAGAGCCCCAAACACCTTTGACAGTACAATTTTTTTTCTCACATTATTTTTAAAACTTTTTTATCCCATGTATTAAAAGTTAGAAATGAGCATTTTTAATGGTCAAATGTAAAATTACATTATTTATAATAAAATTTTAGCTTTCCAGGGAAGTTTACTAACTAAATAATTATATTAACTTTCAAAGGAATTGATTGTTATTGATTCTTTTTTTAGAAATAATTAATTTTTTAAAGACTAAGACTAAGCATTATTGTACAGAAAAACTGCTACTGTATTTAGACCTTGGATACATAACAACTGAAATTTTTATAAAGACAGAATATATATATAAAGGAAATATAAGCTTATTATTACTATAATTTTTTAGGTTTAATAAAATTGTGTTTAATGAAATCACTGGTTTGAAATTTCAACCAGTAAAAGCATTTCAACCTTTTACAGACATACCTTATTCTGGTTCATTTTTATTTAGATTTTAAAATTGTAATAAGATATTTTTGAATAAAGACTGTTGGGGATAATAACTATAATTGGGGATAATATCTATCATTAGGGACTATAGTTTGTTTGAGTAAAAAAAAAAGTAAGGCTTTTACTAATCATAATCTACCAACTACTCATAAAATTTGGAATTGATTTCTTAAAGTGCATTTGAAAGAAAATTTTGAAGAGTAATCATTATTAAGCATTATCTAAAATATTAAGTCTAAATTCTCATTC
This sequence comes from Parasteatoda lunata, assembly GCA_949128135.1. Taxonomy (NCBI): domain Eukaryota; kingdom Metazoa; phylum Arthropoda; class Arachnida; order Araneae; family Theridiidae; genus Parasteatoda; species Parasteatoda lunata. The sequence continues at coordinate 21,219,232 of OX421976.1, forward strand.
AGAATCATAATTTTCATTTCAAGAAGTAAGCATTTAAAATTTACCCAACTGTCTTTATAATCTATCCAGTATTAAAGCATTTACTTAACGAGATTGTATATTTTATAGACTGATAGTTCTGAAGTCTTTTGTGTATTAAATTTAGTTGTATATTTCATTAAATGATAGTTTTAAAGTTTTACTTATGTCAAATTTAAAAGTTTTATTTTATTTTTATAATTAGCTCATGCTTCAGCAACTTTACAACTATGGTGTGTTTACTATTTAGAGGAAACTAGCGTAGCATAAAAACTTTAAAAACATTATTTTTGTAACAAAAAAAAAAAGCTGCATTTAAACATACCTTTACCTGAATCATCATTTTATGTTGTTATATGTTTTGATTAATACTTTGGGAAATCCTAATGATATAGTTTTATTTAATCATTATAAATTATAAAAGTGCAATCTTTTTTAAATATTTCATGCAATGTTGTATGAGGCATGGTCACAAAACTGGTTTTGATTCAAAAAGAAAAGTGTTAGAAAATTGCTTCCTAGTAAGTTTCTTCTATGAGGAAATAAGTTTTTTTATTAACCCCTTGTTTCACAGTGGTTTAAGAGTGCAAACGCTTAATTTTGACAAGCCTTTTACTACCAAAAATGTAGTAGTTTTAACTTTATAAACAGCAAGGTTTCTTATCTACTGCTTTTAACTCTGAAAAATGTAAACATAAAGGTAATCGCTTCTATTTAGAGATGCATACAATGGCCCTTCTAGGCTAAAATTTTGATCCAAATTTTTTCTGTGAAGCGAAGAGTTGCAATTGTTTTTATAGCTTTGAAAATCATTAAAAAAAACTTAAGAGCCAATTAATAATATGTTCAAGTGAATTTCTTAACATTAACTCTGAACATAACTTAACTCTGAAATGATTTTGAAGCTAAATGACTCATAAACCTAAAGTCATTCTATGTAAGTTATAATAATTAATCTTAATCCTTTTTTAAATCTATTTCCTTTATGTATAAGGTGTGTTTGAAAAGCTTAGTGAATCAATCTCATGAAACAAGAGAATCAAACAATTGGCATTTAAACTAAATACCAATAACTAAAATATATATTTGGAATCAGTAATACAGCTTCATTCCTTATAACTCAAGCTCTGTTGCTGCGTCAAGGAACATCGTCCTTAATTTCTTATCTAGTGTTTAAAACCACACACACAACAAAAAAAATCACTTTTTACTCAAAATTTACTCATTATACAGTCCCTTTAATTATTCATGTTTCTGACATTGGTTTTTCTAATTTGACATTGTTTATATTTCACAAACACTATTTTTGGCACTAACTGGGTAAAATTTGTAGCAGCATGCACCAGGAGTGTAGCTAGGGTTTACAGCACTTGAAAACGAATTCAGTTTTTGCCCCCCCCCCCTCAAATTATGATGTAAAGTAATTAAGACAACAATACTTGGATTTGAATAACAGAAAAAAAACATAAGCATGGAAGGCACTATGCATACAATAAATATGTTTTAACATTATTTTATAGTAAAATATAAGACTGAACTAATGTCAAAGAATTAAAATTTAAACTTCATCAATTAAGCTTCCCATATAAATGTAGGTGTCTGTTTTAAATTATTTTAAGCAATTTTTAAAAAAAATAATGTTATTTGATATCTAGCAAACCTGTGAACTAATTTATACGAAACACATGACGAAAGTAATACCAAGCACGTGACACGTTTTGTAAACACATGACTTGTCATTCCTGAGTGTCATTTTTTTACAAAATAATTTTTCAATAAAATTGTGCAAATCATTAAGTAGTAATTCTGAGAGAAGCAAAATGTCGAAAAATGATTTTAATTTGCCACAAATTTATGGCAAATATTAAATAAATAATATTGAAATAAATTAAGATGCATTTGTATTTATGTAACAAGAATTTTGTATCCCTCAAAGGCTGTGTCTGGCGACAGATGTCCCCTCTAGCTACGACACTGGCATGCGCTTTACTTTCTCTTAACTATTATGGTTAGGATGGTAAGAGGCCCTTATGTACAAGCAACATTCAAGCCAGTACAGTAAGTCAACTGTGGTATCACTGAACATATCAAACACACTTTGCATCAAAAAATTTATAGAACAATGGGGGTTTTATAACTATCACAATTGAGTGCAATTTGCAATAATTAATTGAAAAACATATATATTAAAATGGTTTTATGTAGCAAAAATTATTTATATTTTTCTGACTACTTCATTTAATATATTAAATAAAAGATATGCTTGCACAACAAAAACTGCAACCAATTTTAAATATTAATTTTTTGAAAACATGTTTTATTTTCATTATTGCAATTTTTAAAAACTATTTAAGAACATTAAACATATGTGTGCATGACAGCTAGTTTCATTAAAAGTATGATAAAATTAAAATGGCTTTTTATTAATAAAATCTGAAAACGTTAATTACAGCCTTAAAATTGTTTTCTGTATCTTTCTGAGATTTGTGGAAAAGACTTTTCAGAAATTCTACATCGATAAATATTTTTAATGTTCATAAATGTTCAATTCAATATTGCAAAGTAGCTGATATACCGTTAATTATAAAACAAATTCCAAAAAAGTTCCATCTTATATTTAAAATTTTAAAAAAAAATTCCTAATGCTTGTGCCTTCCTCTCTAATAATAAAATATTTTATTTAATGTCAAAAAAAAATAGGTCAATAGTTTTAAACTTTGTTAGAAAAAAGTTAACTGCATTATAATTCTTATTGTATAAGTCTAATACAATGCCACTTATAAGTCTTGCATAGTTTTGATATAATTCATTTATAATTGTAATCAATGATCTTCCATTTAGAGATAATATTTCTATGAATTTTTGAGAAAATTATAAATGCTTTTGCTTCAGAAGGTAATGCTTTGTGATTATTTACTTAGTTCAGGAAAATTTTAAATAATGAATACTAATGTTAGATATTTCTAGTGAATTCTCATAGCAAACAGAATAATAACTGTTTATTTTCCCATTTTTATTTATATTTTCTTTTAAAGTTAGTTTTAGGATATAATGAAGAACAATTGTAAGCATAAAAAAGCTTTTAAAAAATTGGCTGCTTAAATTACTTACATAAAGTAATTTTCTTTTATATTTGATGAAAAAATTTATTCTTTATACTAATATCTTTAGGATTATTTGCCTCAAACTAAAAACGCTTTTCTACATAAATTTGATGAAGATATAGTTTGCCTGAGCTAAGAACTCCTTCCACCACAAAGTCTGAAGCCATCTGGTGCTATGGAAACAAGAATGGCGCATTTTAGGGAGGGTAGCTTCATTCTAGGATTAACCCAATAGACCGAAATGAGAGATTCCCTTTATTTTGCTGACCCGAGCCGAAACCACGCCAAAACAGTGACCCCGCACTCCTACTTGAAATAGTCATACCTCTTTACCATTACCGCCACAGGACAAGATGAATGTCTGGGGGAGTTCTTATTTTAGACAAACTATAGGTCCCCCTCAGCAGGTTTCTTTATTTCCTTTAGATAAAGGTAGATTTCATTCAAAAATCTGAGGCACTATACTATTCCTGAACATTCCTTACTTTTTCACAGTAAGATTGTCAGTAAACTCTACTCTATTAAGAAATGTATTAAAAAGTTTCCAGGAATATTTTTATGTCATAAAGTACTAGTAAGGATAAATTTCTGCGAAAGGCCAGGGCCCATCGGGAGCTGTTGCGCCAGTGAAGAATTAAATCCTCCGACTTATTAAAATTTTTAAAGCTAGTTTATGTGTAATTCATAACATTCACCTTTAAAATCAAAACAGGGTTTGTTATGTTAATGAACTGATAAATGTGTAATTACTAGATATATTTGCTAATTAAAACATTTTATATAATAAAAAAAACTGAACATTTAGATTTTTCAATGCAAATTTAAATGTAATTCATTATATTTATTATTTAAAATCAAAACATATTCTATTATTATAAGACTGATGTTCAATTAATAAATGCATTTGCTTAAAAAGTTTATATGAATTGTATTAATAATAAAAAAAAAAGACTGATAAATGTGCAATTAATGCATACTTCCATATAAAATAAGGTGCTAATTATTTTTGACTAACTTTTTATAGGCTGAATATGTATTTATCTTTTTGTGCTTTATAATATTAAGAATAACAGCATTATTATTTGAATGGGTGTTCTTAAAAAATATAATGACCCTCAAGGGACATTATCTTTTTATCAATCATCCAGTCATTTTTTTAATGAATGAATTGTCATATGGCATGTATATTAGTGATAAGACTACTAGTACTATAAATGACTGCCGCAATTTCTTACTTGGCTGCAAAGCTTTTGTTCTTATATAGCATGTGATATTTTGACATTTTAGTTGTAAATACATTTCTTACTCAGTGTTGAAAATTTATTAGTTGTGTATTTAAATGTTTAGCTTATTTATGTGAGCACCTGTTTATATGAATCTTTATAAATACATCATATAGAATTTGTAAATAGGAAATATTTTATCAATTCTAACAATAAGAATATGTATTTTACACTGTACTTTTGTACCATAATGTTTATTTTTATCGCTCATTTTTGATTTAGCATTCTACCTAATGCTTTACTTTTCTTCTGTATATTATAAGTTATAAAATGTATTGGATCAGTGTTTTGTTGTTTTTAAACTTTTATTTTTAAAAAAAAATGTCTAATAGAACTGTCTAGAATTAATAATAATTTAATCTTCCAGAATTAAACTAACCACACATCAGCCTTCCTTAATAGACCAAATAAAATTTTACTTTGCTACTTTTACGAGAGAGGAAATTTCCTCTTTTTTTTTTTTCTTTCTGCAAAATCTTAAAGGAACAGTCCATAATTGCTTGTAGGGAAGGGAGAGAGTTCATGACATTATGGCAAGGAGTAACAAGTGTGACATTCCACATTTTGATACAAATAAAAACATTTAAAATCAAATTAAATTTTTTCTTTTTATATTTATGTTAAAATAAGTACACATCTAATAACTTTTATGTTCATATTTGCCATTAAAAATAACATATTTAAAAAAATCTATAAGCTTTGTTTTACTGGAAGAATTATCTGAATTTTTTTTCTCAACGTGTAATTTTTTTGTATGTATTTTTTCCCCTTTTGTACATTGAAGATATAACGCATTGTTATGCAAAACAAAAGTAACATTTATAAAATTTAAGGAGAAAAAACAAAATATAATTTTTTTATCTTTTAAATTTTTTTCTCATCAACACATGAAAGAATATAATATTGGGGGAAAAATACATATTCCTCTTATATAAAAAAAATTTATCTTGCATTTTTCTCATCAACACTTAAAAGAATATATATTAGTGAAAAAAAATACATATTTCTCTCTTTTCGTACTTTGTGGTCGCTCATCGCATAAAAAAAAAACAAGAATTTTAAAACCCATAAAACTTAACAGCAATAACTGAAAAAAGAATTGATGATAAAAACATTTGTATTTACAACAAATTACACAAATCAAGAGCATAAAAAGAGGATAAATTAAATGTACGTTTCGAGATTCATGTGTAGTAAAAAATATCGAGATTTTAAAGAATGTGAAAATTAGTAGTGATAACTGCCGAAAAATAGAATTATCACATCAAATAGGTCAGGTGCGCAAATTGAACTTTCCGTATTTTATGCTACAGGAATAATCATTTTTTAACTTCGAGATTTGAAAAAATCATATGTAAGTCAACAGAAATAACCGATCAAAACATTGCCTGAATTTAGCACTTATCAAGAGTGTCAAATAGCAATTATTTTCATGTGTGATTAGAATTTCTCTTTCCTTATTGATATTTTATGAAAATATCAAGATTTAAAAACTATGTGCATTATAGTAGTCTAATCTTATATGCTGTAATAATAATGTATAAAGAGTATAGGGATTTTTTTTAAATTTGCAGTAATAATAGCTACTAAAACGATCAAAACACTGCATGAATATATGATTGGTATTGACGCAAAGCGAATGCATCAAATATTGATTTCTCAAGTTCGAGATTCCAATTTTGCGTTTTGTAATAATATTAAGAGTTCTTAAAAATCACAAGAAAATGTCAAAAGAATTTTAAAAAAGGATTGAAACACGGATTCACGATGGTACAGAGTGCGTTGAAAAGTGATAACTGAAATGCACAATTTGAAATTTCCATATGATGTCGCAATAACAATTTAAAAATTAATTCAATCTAATTGTAGCCAAATAAAAAAGGAGGCAGATATACCACATTGATTAAATATAACTCTTTCCTTGCAAATCAGAATTTGCAACAGAACTGCTGCTCATTAAAATGTAAGTTTAAAAGAAAAATGAGAAATTTTTTTTTTTTAATGTTTGTAATTACTATTCAGATTATCGATTTCATACTTGTATTTGCCTCTATAGTTCACAATTCTAGCCATAGTGTTATTCTACAAGTTTGAAACAAACTAGTTTTTCTCTAGCAAACCTGCATAAAAAGTCATCATGCGTGAATGAGAACGTAGAAGAAAAAAAACAAGAGGGCATGCAGGTAAGAGAGGAATGAATGTCTTGTTGGCAAAATTTGAAGGAATTCTGTGAATTAGCAGAAAAATCACCTGTCTAGTTTTATTTCTGAATTGCCAGAATATTAAAAAAAAAAAACTGTACAATTCAATTCTTTTTAAATAATGTGTTTTATTGATTAGAATAGTATTTACAATTTTTTTTTCTAATAAAATAATTAAAAACAATGCATTTAATTGAACTATTTCAATCAAGCAAATCTGTCGTGTTGAAATACACAATTCCATTGTATTCTAAAAAGAGAAAAGTACAACTTTTTAGTATCATAAATATAAAAATTATAAATGAAACTTTTCAAATGGTGTTCAAGAATTATCAAATCGGCCAATTTCAAGTTTCTTAATTCAAGCAATATGGGTGACAAAAGTTCAGGGCTTAGATAGTAATTAAAAAAATTATTTTATTGTCTTAGAAAAAACGATAGAATTTTGTCCACAATTAGTTCAACTTAGTCATGGTCCCGAAAATACTAAAGGCAAAGTTGTTCAGGTATAATAAGATTAAGTTCATTAAATTACTCTAAAAGCTAGTACCTATACCAGATGTACAGTGAGCAAAAAAAAAAACGGACCACAAAGAATAAAATTTGATTTAACGGTTGAATCTTCATGTTTTAGAACTCAATCTTAATTTCTCGAAGGGGTGACTTCAAATAACGCTAATTAATAAGGACAGACAATATTTTAAGTTACGAAATTAGACCCAAAACGTACTTTCTCTGAATAAACATACCTTTTTTTCAATAGATTCGAATTTCTGGCCCCCAAAGTATTGGGGAAATAGTTTGGTTAGGAGAGTGCTCCAAAATTTTGTCTCCTTAACGTTAATTTTACTTTTAACGTATTTCGCCAAATCTCGAGAATTTTGTCGATGAATTGAAATTTTTTTATACACAATTATAAAATTCGTTTATACAAAGAGTCCTAGAACGTGAAGATCCAATCATTACATCAAAACTTGATAAGAAGGGGTCTTTTTTTTTTTTGTGCACTATACATAAGAGGTTGCAAGTTAAAAATTTTATTGAATCAAAGTTTCCAAACTACTTATCAATAATTATTGAGTTCAATAAGAGGAAAGAAGCAATAAAAATTATCAAAAATCAGTTTAATTGCCAACTGGTATACATCTTTTTTAGCAAGAACTGCTTTTAAGCTTCTAAAACAGACTAATTAATTTATAAACTACGGTCGAATTTGCTTATAATAAGGGTGAAGGGACTGTAATATTTGCTCTTTGCAACAGTGTGCTCAAAAACGGGTTTCATAAAGGTTTATATGTTCCTTTATAATTTTTCTTCATAAGGTACTAATATAAGCACACCTGACAAAAGATTATAGAGAAATCATGAAAAACACCATTTAATAGCAAGTAACACCACCTGGATTCGATAACCACCTGGAATTGGTTAGTAAGGTTTTGCAGGTACGTCGAATCACGTTTAAGCCACTCGCTGGGGATTTGATAGCACAAATCCATCAAATTGCGAGTATGCTGATTTTGGCATTTTACCCGATGTTTCAACATGCCCCACAAATTTTCAATGGAGTTGAAGTCAGGTGATTTTGCAGGCCAATCAAGATGTATTTAGTGTCTGAGTATTCATAAAACCAGGCATATATTCGTCCAGCCCGATGAACTTTACTGTTGTCATCTTGAAAATTAGGAGTATTGACAACCCACCCTTCATGACGATGTTGACTGAAGGCAACATCTAATCATCCAGAATGTTCAAATAAACATTTTAGATGCACTATTACTGGCCACCTCAGTGGGGAGGCCCAATCCATATTAAGAAAAACACTCCCATAACATGGCAGACCCACCTTCGGCTTGAACCTGACCTATCACACAGTTGGGCTGAAATTTGCTCTTCGTTGCACTCGACAAAGTGCGTCTTTTGAATAAAGGCAAAAACGTGAATTGTCAGAGCATATTACATTCCACCAGTCAGTAATTGTCCACATTCAGTGGTTTCTAGCCCACTGAAGTTGCACAGCTTTTTGTGCCTGTGTGAGCAATGGCCTCTTACGAGATTTTTGACTCGAAATGTTCATTGCATGCAGTTCCCGTCGCAACGTTCTCTCCCTAACAGGTTGGGATGGACCTTCATTTACTAATTGAAGCAATTCCTGTCAGGTTTGGAAGCGATTTTGATTGACAAGTCGGGAAGAACATCTCCGACCCTTTTCATGCAGGATCTTTTTCCGACCACAATTCTTACGCCCTCCTTCGTGACCACGTGTATTACACCACTACTAGTAGACAAGTTGAACAGTCCACATCGAAACACTAACAAATCCAGTAACTTCATTCACAGTAATACGATGGGCTAGGCCAAACACAATTGCCCCTTTTTGCCACTCTATCACATCCTTACACATATCCATATTTATAAACAATTTCTGCTTCAAACAAAAATATCTCACTGATAGTTACTTGCCTTTGATCACATTGAAGTAGTATGCACATAATTGAGCCCATCACTTGACCACTGCATCATTTAACGAAACCTAACGATTCATCTGTGCTTGCGCACTAGGGTGACCAATTTTTTGTACAGTGAGCTTAGTACTTACTTAAATTATTCTTTATTTCTGTACGGTACAAAAGAAGTTTATTTGTTTTAAACTGCCTCTTTGTCTCATGCTCTTATTCTTGGAATTAGACTTGTGACCAGAAAATCAGGGTCAATATCAAAAAGGAATAAGCGGAACCGATAATGTAGAATTTAGTCGAAAATTTATGAATCACACGGATGTTTGCCAAAATCAGGGTCTGCTGCAGGGTTAGCAAGTTTTTGACACATGACGTTTTTTATCGTCATGTCAAAAACGTCAATAACTGTCAAAAACCCATAGTTTTGGTAAAACTGTATTTTTATTTGAGTTTAACTGCTTATAATTTAAAATTAATTCATTTTTGGGCAATAAAATTAGAAAAAAAAGTTGTTAAAAGATATTTAAGAACAGATTCTTGCATTTTCCCATGATTATATCAAAACATACTATTTGAAGTAAAATATTAGGATACTAAACAAAATTTTCATTTTGTTTGGCAAAGCATAATTTTGTTTGGCATATTACATTACTAAAGAATGTCAAGATTGATTACTTTCATTCATAAAATCTTGCTTTGAGAAACACATGTACACATAAAAAGAAAGCCTCATAAAATAAACTTTTCTTATCAATTTTGCTTTCAATATTTTACACAGAAATGAGCTATGAAAAAGCCTGGTAAATCCTTTTTAGAGTTTCCTTGCAACATTGCAATAGCCTTTTGTTATCATTATCCTCAATGACAGGCTTCCTTGGAATTCAAGTGCTTATGTCTTGCCCATCCAGTTCCGCATCCATTGAAAGAATTTTGGACATTGGAAAGAATCTTCTCGAATTTTGGACTCATCCATACTAAACTCAGAAATCGTTTGGGCAATGAAAAATGCGCAAAATTAATCACTTGCTATCGTATGCTAAGGCACAGTAACCCCGACTACTGAATATGTAATTTTGTTTGTAATGAAGTTTTTTTTAATGTGCTTTTTCAACTGAAAAGTTTTTAACTTGACAAAATAGCAGTAATTCTTGACTTAGAGTTTGTTAGTAGTTACAAGTTTTGTTTAGCTTATTTCTAATATTAAAGAAATGCCAAATTTTAAATTCTTTTTAATTCTTGAATTTATTAATAGTTCCAAGATTTTTTGTTAGTTTATTTCTAACAATTTAGAAGCGCAAAATTTTGAATCCTTTGCAAATCAAGCTATAATGATATAAGTATCACTATTCTCAATAAATATTTTACAATATTTCTGTATGAATGTATATCCTTCTATAAGAATACATGTATACAGTTGCAAAATCAATAGCAATCATTTACAGCAATCATTTATAAAGGCAATTATGTGAAAATAATATATTGTCCACTATATGCCATAAATTAAAGAAAACAGCAGGTTTCTGACAGTTTTTACCGGTAAAAACACGATTTTTACCACTGTCATGTCAAAAACTAGTTTTTGACGGCAAAAACCCAACCCTGGTTTGCTGGTTAAAGCGACCTATGCTCCAATAGATTTAACATATTACCAACCAAGTATTTCCGATTTCTTTGCTAAATACAGGTTCAAATTAAATTGAGGCTTGTTATAAGAGTGTTTAACTGCAATATTTTTTAAAAAATTCATTTTTTGTCTTTCCACACCTTAACAGGGATTGGACAGAGTTTGAAAACAGTTTCGTTCTTTTTTGCTTATGACCGCAGTGAATCAGTGACCGCAGATGTTTTTGGATTTTATTTTCCAACGAATGTGATACAAGAATTCTAAGAATATATATCAAAGTCAATCATCATCATGGAACACGTTTATACAAGGTAATCCCTACTCTACACTACAAATTTCTAGGACAGGTATTAAATACTTCACAATTCCTCGATTATATAGGAATGTATGTATGTATGCAGAGGGGCATGAAAGTACAATATGAAAAAAAAAGTGTTAATTGACAGTGGCACTGACAAACAAGTACAACATTTCAAATGAGTATTTAAAATTAAATTCAACAACAGAGTACACTGTTGTCAAAATCAGTTGAGCATTTTGTGTACCATTTGGAATATTTTGGCTTGTTAAATAAAATTAGGTATTACTTTAAAATAAATGTTAATAATTAAATTAATAAGAGTTGTTTGCGGTTGGTTTTTAATTATGACGAATACTTATAGTGCAAAATTAAAGATCACTATAGGCCTCAGAGCAACCAAATATAAAAAATGGCAATTAAAAAACAGTCTATAAATTTACATTTAATTGCCATCTATTTTCTCGGAAAATGCACCTCATTTGGATTTAATTATACTTTTTAAATAAATATGGAATAATGAATATTTTATAGGGTTTTGAAAATTACTTTTTTCATTTTAGAAATGAAGTTTGTAATGTTCACCATATCTTAGGAAATGCTTCATATTAATAATATCAATAGTTTTTAATTGTTTAACATTTACTATCTTTGTAAAATTTATTAATTTTGCCTTATACTTGCAGAACATTTGTAATACTAATTGAGTCTTGTAGTAGAATATTAGATATATTTCCACTTATTAACTGAGACGAAATATTTCTATTTGTTAAAAATTCTAACAGTAAGAAATTTATCTGTTTTTAAAATTATGCCGACAATAGTGAAAAACTTTGATTATCTAAATCGGTAATGGCTAATCAGGTTCAGCTTATTAGTTTAAAAGCTTGTAGAAGTATAGCAAATTTTAATTAACTTACCATTATGTAAAAGAGCTTTAAAAGCAGAAGCAGTTATCATGAATTTTTTTCTTTAGAGTCGTCAGTAGATTTCTTTAATGTGTTTTTTGTTGGAATTTCCATAGTGGAAATTGTGATAACAGTTTCTTGTGAATCCTGCAAAAATTAATAATAAATAAATGAACAACTCTAGAAGGTGAAAAATTTTTAAGGAGAAAAAATTAACTCTATTTATTCACATTCTGCAGATTCATTGTACTTTGCCTAGGTGTAAAGCAAGATTGTTGTAAATATTACCAAAAAAATGGTAAATAAATGATCAGAAAAAAAAAATTTTAAAAAGTAAAAAAAAAAAAAAATATGGTTGATTTAATATTTTTAATTACCATTGTATCATCTTCTTTTTCAAATCTTTTAAGGATGTTAGAATCTCTGATATCTGATAATGAAGCAACTTCAGCTATAAAAGATAACAATCATTCAGGAAATTGAAAAATGAGAATCAGGAAATTACAGGATGAGTAAAGATTAAGGATAAATGTTGAGAAGAATTACACAAATAGAAATGTATTACACAATTTCCAATTTTACACTAAAAGAAATCAAATTTTTTTGTTGTTCTGGCATAACGTAATTAAAGAGAGAATAATAGTGATCAAACAATTTTAAAAACCTTAAATTTTATTGCAATAACATATAAAAACACTTTTCTTCAAAAAAACATTTTGAAACATAGAAATGGCTGAATTTATGAAATTAATTGAATAACTGCAAAAAACAGTGGTGCATATGCCACATTAAATATAAAATATGTAAGTAAATTACAACAGAATTCAAGTAAATGAGAAAAAGTCGAAATTTGAATAGTTAGTCTAAAAATATTTTCTGTTGCATATGCATAGTAACATGGGTTGCATGTCTTGAATGAAGACATGGTACAATATACCTGGTAAGAGAGACAGGTGTGAAATGTAGATGTCATCAAAATCATAATTACTGGATAAAAATTTTCAGAGAATTTTTTCCCCAATCAAACTTGTTTTTTTTTTTTTTTTTTTTCATAATTTGAAGGTAATTTTGTTTTAATCTTCTTATTAAATTATGAATCATAATTCAATACAAATTAGTATTTTTTAACAATTAATTTCCACTGATGTAATACACTTTTCTTTTTTTTTTTTTTTTAAATTATGTAGCTAAAAATATTTTAAGACTTCTAACACTCAATTGTTTTAAGTAAGAAAATTTTAATTTATGGGTTTGATTCACAGAGGAATTAACTTGTCAACACCATGTGAAATCATCCATCTGATTAATAATGAATTAAATTGAAACTAATTCATTATTGGTAAGGATAAAATGGCTAAAAGGATAAATGAAGAGGATAACATAGTACGGCTAATGGCTAAACGGACAACATAGTACATAGATACAACTTACAAGATGCGTCAATAGTTTTTATAATTGAAGTAACAGCCTTAGAAATAGGTGTTGAGTCAATAACAGTTTTTATTAAAGTTTCACCAGGAGAAGTTGTATTTTTCAAAGGTTGTTCTTTATCTTTTTTTGATAAATCACCTGGAAAATAATAATAAAAGATATTTAAAAAACTAGTACTGAGTACTAACATTAAAAATAGTTCAAAATACTAAGGTAACTCAGCAAAGGTGATTTCTAGTATAAAAAATTTGTTACATTTATGAAAAATCTCTGAAATCATAAACCAGTTGTTCCCATTTTTTTTAAAAAAAAGTTCAAAAAATTTTCTTAGAAAACAAACTAAAACTCTTACTAAGAAAAAAATTAAATAGTTTTATTGGTTTTTTGTAGCCAAAAACTGCATACTAACATTATGTCTAGTGTTCACACCAGCAACGAAAACTTAAAGGTCCAATACTTACCATCTAAGTATTCATTTAATGGTCTAAACTTAATATAGTAGACAAATTTGAAGGAAAAAATTCGAACTTTAAAATTTTGCATAAATCATGTTACATTACACATAAAAAATAATTCATTGAAATCTATTACACCCAGAGTCATTTCCCCATAAGGATTGAAGATAAGTATTTATTAAAATTAAAAGACAAAAGATAAAATCATATTAGTAAATAGATTAATATGTCGAAATTAAATAAATAAATGAGGAAAACAGAGAAAAAAGAGCTAACAAAATATTATATTAAAAAATAATTATTGAAAAACTATAAATTCAAAATAAAGTAAATTCTAAAAGAGCAAAAAATGTTTTATTGATGAATAATTATAGTGTCAGTACATAAATGCAAAGCACAGCACAACATGTAAATTTGAAATATAAACAACTAAATTTAAAACTTTTTGTGCTTGACACTTGCAGTTATTCCATTTGAAAAATTGTGAAACCTAACCAAGGCATGAAATAATAAAATTAGTTAGAATCATTAACTTTCAAAACTTCTACCTTTTTCTTTCAGTGATTTTTCAGTTGATTCCAGAACCAATCCTGACTCTTGAATTACATCAGCTAACAAATTCTTTTTGCACTGAATTTCGCTCAACTATAAAAATAAATTGGAGAACTGAGAGCACACACAGAATTTTTAACTTATATAGATAAAAGAAAATGTCTAAAAATATGCATTCATACATTAAATTGACACTGAAAAATTAAGAAATTTCACAAACAATCATAGCATTACCAAACGAGGAAAAATAGGCGAAAAAATTAAAGAATGAACATAAAAAACAATCATGAAGATGATTTTATGTCTTTCATAGAGAATTTGTTAACTAAGAACATTTCACGGGATAAAAAGTATCAAAAATGTAGTAACTATTTTTCATTATTCTAAGTTTTCTGAGTAAAAAAATTTTTTTTATAATTTTCATGTACTGATTTAGAATAATTTTAATTAAAATATAAAATTTCAAACAATTATTTTTATGCATACAAAGAATTTATAACAAAATGCAGATGAAGAAAAGAAATTAAACTAAAATTATGCACTTTCATGCTAAAGTTATTTTATGCCTTAAATTTCCCAATTAATTTTATTAGATAAAAAGGAATAAAGTTTCCAAATATTATCATCTATGTTTAGAATTATCTAAAAATTAAAATTTAATTAATAAAATATCATCGATGACAAGATTAAAAAAAATGAAAGTGCTAGATCATTCTTTGGAATGGCAAACAATACTGTGAATTTATGCTTGATAATAGAAAAATTTCATCATCTCAAACAATTATTAAGGTTGAAAAAGTGAACTTGTTTTGAGTGCTCAAAAACAACATTAAATTGCTTATATCAGATCAGAAAATATAGCATTTTAAAATGATAAGATATAATCATTTTGGAATGCTGGAAAGTTTATAACCAAGTTGTATATCCCAGTGTATAAGTTGACCCCTTTTATGAGATAGAAAATTTCTGCTATGTTGGGTAAATAAGGCGACCGCTGAAAAAACAAAATATGATACTTTCTAAAACTAAAAAACATAAATAAATTTATTAAAACTACAAAATAGTCTTAGGTTAAACATATTTCACATCGCTATGGGTATTGTTCACAAATCATACTATAGTTTGCCTAAAGTAAGAAATCCCCAGGTTATTCGTCTGGGCCCATGGTGGTGACTATGGTAAGGAGGTACAACTATTTCAATTAGGGGTGTGTGGTCATTGCTTAGAACAGGTTTTGGCTCGGGTAGGCGAGAGAAAGGGAATCTTTTTCGTTAGTCTATTGTGTTAAATCTAGAGTGAAGAGAAGCTACCCTCCCTAAAATGTGCTATTCTTGTTTCCATAGCAGCAGAAGGCCTCAAACTTTGTGGTGGGGGGAGTTCTCACTATAGACAGGTAGAAAAATGTGGATTTAAATGTTATTGTTAATTTTTTTTTAAAAGTGTGGAATTTTAAATCTTTGGATGGGGGAGTAGGCAATTTTTTGTGGGACTCAGTAAATAAGGATGAAATAGAATCTCTCTCGCAGAGTAGGATCCGTAATTATGACACTATTAACTATATTAAATCTGACACAGATTATGTTGTCTATTATCTTTAAATCCATAGCTTTATAGAATGTTTTCATTGTGTTATATTTCGAAGTACGCTTGAATAATTTCTCTGAATTCTTCATTTATTCTGATAATAATTAAAAATATTGTTTCTGAAAAGACCTCTATATGTAAAGAACATAGGATGAGAGAAAAGCAAATATCAATCATACATAACTTATTAAAAATAGTTTTTAAAAGACAAATTGATAGAGTTATCTTGTTTTTAATGCATTACTATTTCACAATCACCGAATGTTTGATTTTATTACCGGTGTATAAGTCTACCCTCTAATTTTTGTAAAACTTTGAAGTTTTGAAAAGTTTACTTATAAAATACGATATAAGGTAAATATGATTATATAACACAAAAAAATAGAAAGAAAATTAAAACTACTAATACAAATAAGAAAGACTAACATGGCTCAATTGGCGGAAAAAATACCAGTTTAAGTGACTTCACTTATAAATTCATAGAACATTATTAGAAAGTTTATCTGATTAGTTTAATACATTTTGAAAAGCGTATTGATATGGAAAAAAATTTTAAATAGTGGGGTTATTTATTTTATTTTTCAACATCTTTAAATAAGAAAAATTGTAAAATGGTAAGAAAATCATACCCCTCCTAACCTCCTGAAAAATAGTAGATCTAAGGAAAAACAGTCCTACGTACTCATTACATTTTACTCTTTTTCATTCATTTTTTAAACAAATTACACATAATTTATGATTTGTTCATGCAAGTACTAACCTGGCCTTTAGAACCAACAGTGATTTGGTTCTTAGAACCCAGGCTGCTAGTTTGATTCTTTGTACTAACTTGAGTAATAGGTGTATTTTTATTTGTTGGCACCGGTACTTCTTTTGAAGTGCTATCTGTTTGTTGCACAGGGCTTGGTGATGGAGTTCGAACAGTGTTGGTATCTGCACCTTTGATTGGAACAGTAGATACATTTAAAGATTGTGATGGTAGAGGTTTGGCTTGAGGTTTAGTAGCAACTGTTGTTGTAGTTGCTGTTTGAGAAGAACTACTTGGCAACTTGTTCTTTTCTTGCTTTTGAGTATTTTCTGACTGTTAACAAGAAAATTGTTGTCAACAGGAATTTTTACAATACAGCAAATGTTATTGCATAAATTAAGTTTTGACGAGAATGTGCTACATTTAAAAAGGTTATGTTCACATTAAAATGAATTCGTCAAATTTATAACATCAAAGTGTTATGAGAAATAAATTAAGAAATAAGTCCTTTTTTTAATCTTGTGTAACATTTCCTAGTCATAGAAATTCTACATTTAAACAACTAAAATATTTGCAGTGTTTAAAACTATTATTTTACGTCTTGCTTTTTTTTTGGTCAGGAAAAAAAAAATCAGTCTATGTTTGTAATAAATAATCTGTAAAAAGGGGATTTGATTCAGAGTTCAAAAAAACTTTCTCTTGTACATTTAAATATAATTAAATGGTATTTTTAGCATATCATATATTTTTGTTTTGTTCCCATTAAAACAAAAAAAGCCTTGAACATTAGAAAATGTACAATAGCAATTTAATTAACAATATATCAAAAGAAACAATTTGCAGGAATTTGGATAATATAACAGTAAGTTATATTTTTCAAATTGTTTAAAAAAACTTTTATGAAGGGGGAAAAAAAAATTCTACAGAGATGCTTCTGAATATTGTATAAGAAGTGCTACCATCAGATGGAAATTCCGACAACATGTTAAGAGTTTTTCTGGAAATAAACTATAGTTTGATGTAGGAGTGTTTTCTTTAGAAAAAGTGCAGCTAATATTGCTTTGCGCCTTTATTTGATTTTTATATGAATTGTTCGAGCTTGAAATAAGTAAAAATATCCCTCACTGTTCTACTTAGTTAACATCATGTGCACCTTTTGTTGAGTAACTGGCTTTGCACTGGACTGACAAACTAATATTGAATGTGTGGTAGTTTGAATTTTATACACTACATAAATTAAAATACATTATTGTATGTATGACCTGAAAAATATGTGATAAATATAACTTCCTTGACAATCCAAGTAGGTATATAAGCGACCGCATTGGACACATGCAATTTATTTCAGCTATAACATAAATTGCCTTTTTTTTTTAAAGAATTTATCCTCACAAAATTACTCTCAACAATCATTTATTTGACTCAAGTAATTATTAATTCACATTTCAATCTGATTTATTTTCACTATAACTGCAGATGCAGTCTGTTTATTTCTAAAAAAAAAGAATTAAAAAAAAAAAAAAAAAAAAAAAAAAAAACAGTAAATATTTTTTTCTTTTTCCTATTTACACTCAATTAATTTAGGACTGAGTGTTGATCTATTTTTGCAATGATATCAGAAACCTGCAATCTTTGTTTACCTTTGCAAAATCATGAAATTGCTTTTCATCGACATAGAATTGCTGGGCTTTGCAGTCGTTTTAAATAAAAAGATATGAGCCAACATGAATAAGAAAAAATCCAGTAGATTTTACAAATTAATATAAATTTCATGATAACTGTTGCATAATGTATTAAATATTTTACACATAGGGAATTTTAGGGATTTCTATAGTCATTGAAATTGAAAGACTGCAATATTTTCCAGTTAGGATTGTTATTAAATGAACTTGAAATGGTATGTATTATATTTAATAATTTTGTCTAGTAATAGGCATTTAATTCATAAAAGATAGTTAAAAGAATTTTTTAATTAATTTAAAAATTGAGTACTAAATAAAAATAAACTGAACATGTTAGAACCAAAGAAAAGTTTTAAACAGATTTTTATACATGAAGCTTGCTTCTTTGTGTATTAGTAATACTTATTTAAATATCCAAGCAAGCAAAATACATCCATCCAAAAATTCTATTTCAATAGAGATTTTTTAGGAAACTTATTCAATTTTAGGAAATTTTCTAAAATGTAAAAAAAGTAGAGGAATTTTTATTAAACCAGCAGAAACTGGTGAAATCCAGTAGAGTTGGCAGCTACGTAAAATTCAAAACATTTTACAAAAAATTCAGGACAAAATCAGGAAATTTTTGGTACAATACAGACATCAAGAGGAAATGAAGAGCTACATCTTATCAAGAGGAAATGAAGAGCTACAAAAAATATTGCAATCTGCAGGTTTGAAAATTTTGTTTTGCAAAGAATATTTCTTCAAATGCTTAGAACTTTAAAAAACATGGGAAACACTAAACGTTTTTTAAAAAAAATTAAGACAGCAACAAGTTGATTAGAAATAAATTAAAATTTTTTTATAATTTTACGCATGCATACATACAATGAAAAATCTTATAGCCTGAATTTTCTTTCCAAAAAAATAAAAATAGTTTGAATTAAGTTTAAAAGAAAATTTCATGAAACAATAAATCATTTCAAAACTAAAATGTACATAATCTACATACTAAAGATGTATACTAATGTATACAAAAATAAACACATTACAAGAAAAAGTGAAACATCGAATCAAAGATGTAGAAGCAAAAATCATCAAAATAAAAACATATGAAACTAAACAATTATTTAAAATGAATGGACATTTTTTTAATTATAAGAAATAAAAAACATTGTTTTCACTGCAATTTGTCAGGAGAAAAAAAAAATATTTAAAAATTTTAATAAGTTTATCTTTAACACCACCTTCCAAATGGCAAATTAACATATTAAGAAAAAAATTTCAACAGCAAAAATGCTGAGTTTCTTTTTTATAAGGTAACCAAAACTCTGCAAAAAGACTAACAACATGAATAATACGAAAAAATTTAGTTTTGTGATTTTTTTCCTAACATTAATTAAAATAAATGTTACATCGAAAATCTACTATTATTAAAACCAACACTTGCATGTGTAGAAATAGGGTTGTTCTGAATACACATAAAAATAAAGAACATCAGAACAAAAAGGTAAAATTCAGAACAAAATATTTTTTATCCTGTAAATCAAGAATATCAGGACAACTATGATCCCTGAATTACCCACAACTACTTTATGTTTAATTCACTTATACACTCTATTCTGATTGATTTTACCATCAATTAACTTACATTTGATTCAGGTATCCTTTGAACAGGAGTTGAACTCATGATAACTGCTGCCTGTGAACGTGGCCACATTTGAGCTTTGTGCACGACAATCACGTTAGGCTTAGCTACTGCTGATGCTCTCATTGAGGAGGATGTGTTAAGTGTTCCAGCTGGCAACGTTACTCTTAAGGCACCAGTCGTCAAGTTTGAAGATAATCCCAATGCAGAGATTGCAGACGGTGTGATGGAACAAGGTAGCCGGGAACCGGCTGGAGGTGTTACGTTTATTATCCGTGCACTGCGAACCAGACCTATTGGTCGTAAAAATCAATAAGTACTCGATATATTAAGAGAACACTAAATTAAAAATACTGTTTTAACACTAAATTAAAAAACATCCATCTCACAGACTGCACAAAATACGCTAACACATGCAATTTTTAAAGGGAAAGAGATAGAAGGATGAACTTTTAAGTACTTTCCCTAATCGTACCGCAATTTATGGATCGATAATAATTTATAAGCATCTTTACGAATCTGGGGTTAAAATTATTTAATAGCTAATTTATAAAGAGTAACATCTTTATGAAATCAAATTAAACTTTCAATGGATAGGACTGGATTATCTGCAAACAAGTAATCTGTCCTAGTCCTTTTTTTAAATTTATGTCTGGTAAAGCTAAAAAATTTGATGACGTTGTAAGGAAATCTTCAATGATTACGCCATCAACATTTAAATAATACAGCTGAATGCACATATAGACCTAATGTTCGCCAGAGTAAAGATAAGGATTGCTGAGAGGGAAAAAAATCCTGATTTTTAACAGCAGAAGAAGTAACACATTTAAATGTCATAAGCAATAGAATCAGTGAAATTTGGATTCAAAGCAGTCCTGCTTGTTCTCATATATCATTTAATTTAAGTGAAATTCTAAAAAGTGGAATGCTAACCAAGTACCAACAGTGTTTTATTTTATAGCCGTTGCTGAACAGCCGACCCAATTTTTGCGTTTAATACTACCAATGTTCAACTACGTAGTATTGTAATTTTAAATTGTATCCAGAAGATAATCATAACTCCTGGATCAAGTATTGGGAGAAATTTGCCTTGTGAAGGACTTTTTGATGGAGCTAACCCGCATTTGCGTTACATGGAGAGGGGAGCCACGAAAACCTCCCACGGTTAGCCTGACAGCAAGGGGAATCTTACCCATGATCAGTCTACCACTGAGGATACTTTACATCAACACTGTGGTCGATGCGAGTCAGGTGCGGAATTTGTATCGACCAGCCATATCTGGGAATTGAAACGGTTTGCCTCATTGGGAGATGAAAGCTCTATCACCACGACTATCATTTAATTTAAGTGAAATTCTAAAAAATGGAATGCCAACCAAGCATTTTTAACGGCTTACAACTTTAGAATGAGTGATATTAAGCAAGTTTAATGCCTTCCAAAATTTTACAATTGCTGCCATTGCAAAAGTTCAATCGTTTTAAACCCTAAAGAATAAATATTTCCCTTACCCTATTTTTTTTTCTTTTCTTTGTGTGTGTACAAAAAATTTTGTGTTAAATAAAATGTTTCACTAAATATTTTATCTGCAAAGTAAAAATACTATAGTAATGGAAAAATTGTGTTACAACATCAACACTTACATTCAAATTAAAATTTATATAAAATATTCCTCTGGAAATTAAGATTTTGATACATACTATTCAAATACACCAGTAAAAGTCATGCAGTTTTAATGATAAAATTGATAGTGGATTTATATTTTTTCCTCAATTTTAGTAATAATTATTATAGTATTTTCCTTACATACTTTATTTAATAATACAAAATCACTTTAAATGTTGAAAAAAATGTGCATTTTTGACAAGAATTAAAGATGCAAAAAGAAGTATAAAGAAATGAATAAAAAGAAATTTAAAAAAAAAGAATATAAATTCATATGTGCATTTTTAAACTTGCATACAGTGAAAACACCTCAGGTTTTGTTTGAAATCCTTAAATTTCACATCTAACTTAAATGATAACTTTTTTTTTAGAAACAATGCATATTAAAGTATTTATATTAAATTTTATCATAGCAGAAAATGATATCTGTAATTGCTTTTATAGTTAAATTCCAAACAATTTTTCTTTAATCATTAAACACAGTATTAAAAATTGAAAGTCAGTTTGAGAATTTTTAATAGTTCCATCAATTCATTTATTGTTTCACAGTTAAATTAAACTATAACAAACAGTACAAAACATAAATGAACTGCTTTCATTAGAGAGATTATTGTGCACTACATATGAGGAATTAATATAAGCGTAAGATACAAAAATAAATCAAGTAAAAAGAGAAAAAACATAGGACTCAAGAATAAAGCAGACATAAAAAGAAATTCAAAAGATAAACAGAAAATAGAATGTCCTATGAACATAAAAAATTTTATTTTTTTAAAATGTTAAGTGAAGCAGATAGAAATTTATTATTCTTGTGATGTAAAGAGAACAAATTCTTCGCATTCTAAGAGCTTATTATTTTTTAACAAACCTCCATCATTCCTATACTGAATAGTTTGGGTAGTGGAACTTCCCAATTTCATGTGGCTCTGTCCAACTCCGATAGCCGTTGATTTTGACAGCATCTGGGAACTGGATCCTTTGCCAGCTTCGCTCTGGACAGGTCCGGTTGTCTTGGTGGGCGTCTGTAAGGTGGCAGACGAAGATACATTAAAAATAACAGGCGGCAGAGACTTTGCACCTTTTGTACCACCACCAAATAGAGACCTCGAAATGTATTGGGAGCTGGATGTGGATACCTTTGGTAAAGCTTTCGTCACAGGTACTTTAGAAGCTGGCTGGTGACTGGACATCGAATGAGATTCTGTTTTGGGTGATGGTGATTTTTGTACAGAAGTTGTTTTGGTGACTGTGAGGGATTCGTTTACCGTGAACTGAGCCGGTGAGTCAGATTGGCTGGCGGGTGGGAACACTCCTGAAGTTGGCTTTTTAGCCAAAAAACCTGAGTTACTGTCCTGCTTTCCTTTACTGCTCGATGATTTAGGCGAAACCGCCCTCGGGTTTACTTGCGGTGGCTGAATGTTCAGTTTTACACCCAATCCAGAAGGCAAGTTTTGCCTTCCCTGCACTGCAGGTTTTGATCTCAGTTGACTGACAAATTTGCTTTGAGAAGGTGTTGATGAAGTAGTGCGATCACTCGATGAAGTTGAACCTGCAAGAAATGTTTGTAATATTTCATGGGAAAAACTTCTGTCTACTTTATTGCCAGAGATTCTTAAATAGGGACATCATGTTCTATTGAAAGCTACGATTTTAAAATTTAAAGTAAATAATATTTCAGAGCAAAATTCATAAATTATACTTTTTTATTTACTTTAAAGCCAAATCACCACACATGAGTCTTGAGTATCTATATTATAAGCACAGACATAATATAATTATAAAGAATATTGTTCACAATATACTAACAAAGTTTGAAATTTAAATAAAAGTTTTAAATTTTTTTAAATGTGAACAAAGAACTATTAGGTTTTATTAATTTATTTACTAATTATTAGGCTTTATTAATTTATTTACTATCTCATGAAACTTATATCAAGATTAAGTTTAAACTAAAATTCTTAATGAAAAAAAAATCTTAAATGAATGAATAAATAAAAACTTTCAGCACTAAACACAGAACTGTTTGACCTATACAAAATTGACTGTACCTGTAGAAGGTACTGTGTGAGGAATTACTGTTGTCCTCATAGCACCAGTGGATGATGATCTCTGCAAGCTTTTAGGTTCTAATGACTTTACCATTTCTGCCATAGAAGCTTGATGTCCTTCATGACTTACTGATTGAAGAGGACTCCTTGAAGGAGGCTTACTTGATAGTAAATTTGAAGGCATCTGATCAAAGGTTGAAAAAGTTGTCACTGTGGATGATTTCAGCATTATATGCTAAAAAAATAAAGACAAGTTTAATCACATTGCACTATACATAATAGTATTTATAGGATGCAATGAGGAAAATTTTCAACTAGCTTGCAGTAAAATTTTTTAACAGGGACTACTTTTTGAAGCATGCAATGACTTTTTGAGAAACTGAAAATACTAAATGATTAAAAAGACTGTTGGCATTAATAATCCGAGGAATTTACTTTAAAGCAAGGTTTATTTCTAAACTGGAAAAAAAAAATTAAGAAACAAATATAAAATAAAGTGATTTTATGAGAACTAAAAATATTCCTAAAAAATCCTTTTTATTAATAAAAAAAATAATAATAATAATAAAATGCACATGAAGAGTACTTTTGACAATTATTGACAATTGGTTGCCAATGCAGCCAATGGCAACCATTAATTTCACCTCATAATAGTAAGAATAAAATAATCTTGCAATAAAGCTTTGTGAAGACCTTTTATCATTCTAAATATCTATGCCAACCTTCATGTCTAATTTTATATTTTTTGTCTCAGGTTTTAAAGAGAGGTTAGATTGTTATTTAAAGAAAAAATTTGTCAGCTCCACGACATCAATTGAGTCAATTTTGAAATTGCATGTCAACTAAAGCGTTGTTTTATCCTATTTATTTTTTTGTTTTTTTGCCTAGTTTAAACTAATGATTGCCTACAATTTTTTCTATTTCTTCACTACTACTTAATATTTACTAGTTATTGAAGGTGCGTAGCCAAATTATTCAACAAAAAATAAGCACCTTTTAAGCACTTTTCAAGCACTCAAAAGATATTTTTAAGCACTTTAAAAAAGTATCATAATTGGGCAAGGTTGGAAAGTTTTTGACAATTGATGGTTTTATCTTGTTTCAACCATGCCAAAAAAAAACTTTTGGCATTCTTTTTGACAATTGTTAAAAATCATGTTGTTTTGAATCATATAAAACGAATGACGTTTTCATACGCTACGGACTGACAATACACCGAAATAGATTGGGGTTGAATGAATTGTGAAAACGTTGAATAGCAAAATGTGAATTGCGTCTTTTCCATAATCCGCAGCTAAAATCAACATGGTAAAGGAAAAATCTCATTTTGAAAAAGGTAAAATTAAGCACTTTTTAAAAACACCCAATGAAAAGCGCCTTTAAGGGCTTTTAAAAAACGAAATTCAAAAATACGCACCTTTAAGCACTTTTTAAAAACGGTACGCACCCTGTTATTGTTAAAAACTATTTCGCAATATATCACATTGCAGTTGTTTGTGTAATATAATGATGGAAAAAACTACTTAGCTACGCTTAAAGTAATCCAGACATTATACCTTTAATAAAAATTCAATGAATAAAGAGCACTTTGTGGCAATAGAAGCTACACAGGAGCATTACTGGCTAGACATATTAATACAATTTAAATACTTTGTAATAATTACAAACTTTGATTGTTGAAGTAGGATTATTTGAAGTAGGTTTGGTTCACACAAATTAGAAACACACAATTCAATTTCTATTGCCATACTTTCATAAGAATCATTATAAACTTATTTTAAGCATTTAAAAAATTGCACTAAACAATTTTATTAGTGTAAAAGAGTTTCAAGTCAGGAAACTAATTTTGACACAAAGATTCAATAATGGGAGCTAAAAGCAATTTTTTTAGACAAAAAATTGTGTTATACCAAAATTATATTGTAAATATTTCACAATAACACATTATTTACTAACAAAACATTTTAATTTAATTCTATGTCACAAAAGTTTTTTTTATTTTTACTTTAAGTCTTTTTTCTTTTTATATTGTAAAAAAGTACATTTTGTGACAGGGTTCCCATTTAATGTCATAAAAAAAAACTTTTCTGACTTTCCCAAACATGTCAGGAAAATTTAAATGAAAATGCAGACTATATTTTATCTGCACCATGCAATTTTTCACCAGAAAACATCAATTGTTAATTGTAACTTCAAATATTAGATTTTGAGAGCAAAAAATTTATTGAATCCGGTTGGAAACACGAGAGTTTCACTAAAATGTAGAAATTTTTACAACAAATAATTGTATTAGATGTTAAAATTACTTAACTTGAATCTCAATAGCTGATTACTGTTACTGGCAATTTAAAGACGGGTCATTTTCCAGGCATGATATTATGAAATTTCTACGTTTTTGTAAAAAATTGCAACTTTTCCTGACTATTCTCTACTTTTAAGTCAAAATAAAATTCACTGACCCTGACTATTCCAGGTTTTACCATTCCTCCCTGACCAGTGTGTTTGAAATTAAAATTTGGAAATCACGAAGAAATAGGAAGTGTTTACAGTTAAATTAATATTTAAATAGTAAGTTAAACTTTTTATTGAATATTCACCTTTGTAGAAGACTTAACAGGAGATACTAAAGAGGGTACATGTGCCATAGGAGGAATTTTAGAGGAAATATAATCTGACAAAGAAGTGGGTTCAGGCGGAATCTCATTTCCAGTAGCAGGCTGACTTTCAGCAGTTGGTGTTTCAGAACATGGGGATGTTTCCATACTTTGAAAGTCAGGGTTGTCAAACGCATGAGGGTGCTGACACTCTATAGCTTGCAATTTATTGGGAGGTATTGAGGGATCAGGAGGCAGATCTTTTCTTTTACGGCTCGCCATTGTTTCAATTCCATTGCTGACTGTTAAAGAGAAGAAAAAAATTACACAATTTTTTAACATGAACATTTTAATGGGATTATTTTATTCTTTTCTTTGGGAACTTTAAGAAAATTAAAAATTATTAAATTAAAACAGAAAATTTTTTCAAAATCATACTTCATTTCAAAAATTGACAGTACTGATAAAAATTACAAATTATTAAAACATTTAGAAAAGAAATAAAACTGTATTATTTTAATTTATTTTCTTTAAATAATAACAATGACTTAATTACAAACAATCTTGGTTAATTGTTTAAATGTTGAATATTTAGATTTTAAAATTGATATTGTTGACAATATTATTAAAATTGGGGTTTTTGATAAAAGAAAAGCTTTTAAATTTAAAGTTATTTTTTTCTGCAACTTTAATACTAATTTGTGTAATAAAATTTTTAAAAATTTGGTTTTTTCACAATTGGTTTGGATTAAAAATATTTGCAATAATGTTGAAAGTTTTCGAGAAGCTGTGAATAATTTTTTGAATAATTTCAGTAACAATGATTTTCCTTTTAATTTTTGTAAAGTTAATTTTTTAATTAAGAAAATGATTGAAGAATTCTAGTCTTTTATATTTTTTTCTTTTAACAGGGCGCAATTCAAGTCTTAACTGAGCAGCCCCAGTTAAGCATTCTATTAATTTGCTACGCATCTTTTCCTCGACTTCTTTTTTTCAATCTGTGCATTGCAATAGAGGGCGTTGTTTTCTTTAGTTTTAAGTGTTTCCTTTTCATTCGGTTTGCTTATGAAATCGCTGTTTGACTTGGTTAAAGTGAGTTTTTATTTTCTGATTTGATTCTATGTATTTCATGTTTTTTCCTGGACTTATATACAAAACCTTCGGGGTACTGAGGGAGTTAATTTAGGCATTTGCCTCTCTCTCAATAGAAAAGGTTTTGTTTTATGGCTACCAGGGCCGGTACCCCCTGAAGACGTCGGCTTCGGTGGTCATATTTTTATTTCCTTCGTTTCCTTTTTTTGCTACAATCTTGAAAACCCAATTTATGTCTTTGCTGCAATGCGTATTTTAAATTAGAACATTTATTAGAGGTTTCCACTTTTGCATTTTTGGTGGTTCTAATTTTTTATACCTTATAAAAGTTAAACGTTTTTTATATTTAATAACTGAATCAAACTGATGCGGGCTAAACGCATCTTATCTCTAGTACTCACTCTCTCTTAATCCAGTTCTGCCAGGTAATGGTAACAAAGCATTCTTTGTAGCTTGAGCATTAGCAGCTGAATTTGCAATATCAGTAAACACAGTTTGAGGTGCAAGGCGTTGCATTAGAGGTACCACACGCCTTCCTTCTATGGACCACTCAGCAGACGTATTTGCTCCATATAACCTGAAAGTACATGTCTTTAAAGTAATGAAGACACATTATTTCTTTGGATACATAGGAAGCTCATTAGATTCAAGTCTGGTGAATAAGGTAGCCACTATAACAAGTTTGAAAAATTTTTAAAGTAGAAAAGTTGTAAGTAGATTAAAAATATTAGATTTTAAACTTTGTCCAAGCTATTTCTTGTCATCTTGTAGAGCACAATAAATAAGTTCATACCTACACACAAAAAAAATTAAGGTTTGTTTCCAAATTGTATGAACATGTGATTCATAAACTGTTAAAGTAAATATACTAAGAACATGGGGAAAAAATAAAATGAGAATTTTTCACAGGTTTAAAAAGCTTTTCACTGGCAGAACTAAATTCTGAAAAAGTCACATAAATTGTTAAGTAGTTGCCATCACTAAAAAAAAGTACTACTTTACATGTTTAGAACATGTTTTTTAATGTGCTAAGCTAATTTCAATTATACAAAATCAAAGCAAAAAGTAATATATATGTACTAAGAAAAGAAAGTTGGTTATAAATAATAAAGGTATACAAATAATTTTTAACATTCACATTACAGTCCAGGCCAAAAATAAGAGAAATTATTTAGAGCAGATACTTCCAAAGCTAAAATATCATCACGTTTTAATGCTAATATTCAAATAAAATAAAGGTTGTTGCATACATAATTATAATGCAGTTGCAATTTTAATTCATAACAATTTATGATGAGTGACATTTTTAGTTCCTCATGGATTTTACTATAACTATGAATTGTAAAAAATTCATAGATAAATTTAACAAATATTTTCTTTTTCAATAACTTTTTTTCTTTTTTGAATAATGAATTTTCGCTAAATTATTTTGATTCATGTAAAATGCTTATTAATAAAGAACAACTTTGAAAGACAAATAAATTACTTTCTTTTACCTTTCAGCAACTGTATTTAAATGTTCATCATTGACCGCTCGCCTAATCTCTGCACGGTGGCGCTCCATAGATATGCTGAAAGATTAGAATTTAAATTAGAAACCCATGTCCATAGCTTGAATAATTATATTTGATAATATAATCATTATCTTCTCTTTGTCTCTCTATTGTCTTCAATGACAGCGAATGAAGCTTTTAATCAGGTTAGAACTAAGCGCTTCAGTTTCTTGGGATTATTTATTTAATGCTCTAATAGTTAACAAATACAGAATATTAAGCTTTGATGTACAATATGCTATGATGAAATTTATTTATGTTTTTGCAAAATTTGAAATAAGTGGTAATTTGAATTAATAGTAATTCATAAATGTAAATTCAAAAAGCTGATCACTCTAGCTTTTTAGATGTTAATTGAACAGAGAATTTTATTATAAATATAGCTGAACCTCAGCATTGTGAATTTGGAAAAGACACTAAAAATTTCATGATATCGAAAAACAAATATTTTTCACAATTCAGTGGATGGACTGATTTGTATAAAAATTTTAAAAGTTTTATGATATACACTTATAACAAAAAACAGCTACTTCACAAGAGTTGATAAAGGCCGAAACGGCCCCTTCACGAAATCCTAATTCTAAAAAATCTCTTCTTCACAAAATTCTAATCAAGTAAGGAATAAAATTTAAGTACCATTTTTTACAGGCATAGTTAAAAATATAAAATGGAGTTTTTTTTTTTTTAAATATTTTATCAAATTACTCCATATACTTATTTTGAAATGTTTTTTATATTAAACAAATATAGTGATAGGTAAATCTGAATGTTCTTCATTAATTAAGAATCTTTCCTTAAATATAATTTTCATTTTTTCAAAAATGAGCTCCAAAAAAATAAAACTTTGATTGACTTCTGCTTGAAACTAAGTCAATACCTTCTCTTTTACATTTTGAAGTTCTTCTCTTTCGTCATCTTTCTTCTCCTATAAATCTCCAGATGTTGTAACCCCTTTTAATGTTTCTGATTCTTCTTAATTACCCTAAACCTTAACATTGTCTATACTAACTACTTCCTCATAAATATCAGTTTCTTTTGTATTCATTAAATAAGCAAGTACCCTACCTTATCTATGCACACCTCTTGTATGTCTACTTCTTTAGAAATAGATGGATGCTTCTTTTCAAACAAAGCAATTGCTTTCTGATTAGAATTCCAAGAAATGATTCATACAATTATTCAAAATTTTTTTTTAGACACTGATTCAAAAAAGCATTTTAAATTCTCCAGAAATTATGTAAAAAGAAAAAAATTTGGTGGCCAAAAATATTTCGCGAAATTGAGGATTATTAAAAAAAAAGAGAGATTTTTTATTAGCAGCATAGAATCCTTACTTTTTTTGTGATATCGAAAAAGTCGTGTTATCGAACTACATGAAGATAGAGGTTTGACTGTGTATAAACAAATGAAACTTTAATCAAGAATTTAAATTAAAAAGAGAAAATAATAAAGTGTTCGAAACTGTGCACAAATAAATTCATATTTCCATTAAATTGAATCAAATATAAGAAAAGTTGCTTGAATAAAAGAACTGCAAACAAAAAACTATAGATTATACCTTAAATGATTCTTACCTCAGCACATTACAGAGTTCTTGCAGTATTTTTCTTTTATCTTTTGTCAAAAAGCCTTGTGCACGAAAGGCATTGATGATTGCTGCATATGCTTCCAGTTCTAAAAGAGGAACTCATTTTAATTTCTAAGCAATATAATAATGAAAAGAATTACTACTTTTATATATGAAGTGATAAAATTTTTTTTACCTAAGCTACGTAATAACCTCTTGCACTCATCATCAGTATAATCAACTATCATAGGCCACATCTTGATAACTTTAGTGAGTCTGAAAGAAAGTCGTAAAAAGTTCATGTTTCAGTAAACATTAATTAATATTAAACAGTAAAATGGCAGGACAAAGTAGAAATTGGCTAATTTTGTTTTAATAAATGATAAATACTGAAAATAATATAAAAATTAGTTTTCATAGCAAAAGAGTATTGGAAATGATTTCTGCCGTAAATGAAGTACAATTAACAGTACACACACACAAAATGAAGAGGTAACCAAAACAAGGTTATTAGAATTTGGCATCACTTTACAATAAGGGTGCAAAACCTGTGGCTCTCTAGCTGTTATAGTGCGGCACACATCAGCACCTAACATAATTTTAAAAAAACTTATAGAGATTAGAGATAAGATTGGCTTAGCCTGAACCCAATATCGTTTATTGAAAAAAGTTTGAAAAAACAGACTTGCAATAATGTTTTAATAAACTTTTCTACTATTTTCAAACACACATTTAGTTCAGTTATTAAGCATAAAAAATGTAAAATTTATTAAGATGTAAAAATTTAGGGATCTGCTATTTCTGTTTAGCACGCTCATTTTGTGCTTAAGATTAAGATGTTGATCCCTTTATTTTAAAATTTTTGTTTTAGACATTTTGGAGTTTACGTGGATAATATACCAGGCATTTATGTTATTCCTTGACGAGTTGACACATTAAAGTAAAGTAAGTGATAAAGTAAGACAGTTGAAGTAAGTGAGTCGAATTCACAATATTCAAATGGCACAGTGAGAGATTATATTTATAATTTTCATTTGTTATTGTTTACTTTTAAAGATTAGTTATCACCATACTAAGGACAGAAGAAATTATCCGCAAATATTTCAGGCTCTGATGGACTCGGGCTAAGATTAAAATTATTCTGGTTTGTCTGGGCTTGAAGCTCCAAGAGAGAGCCTGAACTCATCTCTAAGGTAATTAATTAATATAAAAATTATATTAAATAATAAAAAAAATCAGAAATTTTATAGTCATAACTTTAAAAACCGCTCAATTGATGCAAATTCAGTTATAAACCTGTAAGGTTTTAAAATCACTTTTTCTGTGGTTGTGCACTTCTACTTCACAATATACATAATTGCGCCAAGTTTGGTAGGGAAAATAGCTGTAGCATTACAACAAATCCATTCAATGCAAAATCAAGTTTAAATGGTACTACAATTAAAATATTTTTGATAGTATAGAATGCATCAATAACATTTCAAATTTCTTATTTTCAACAACAAAAAAAAAAAAAAAAATTCTTATTTAATGGAAAAGTAAGAGAGTAAATAATGGAAAAATAAGAAATTTAATATTTATTAGCCTATCCTAATCCCAAAGTGAGATGTGGAAAAATGTTTCATTTTGAAATAAAATATCTTTCATGTATTACTATATCTTTTATTATTTATTACAGCCCCATTTTAAACATAAACATATGTCGAGTTAATTTAAAATTCTATAAATAGGAATCTCATAAGCAAGGAAAATCTAGTAGTCCAATAAGACTACCAAGGTACTCATTTAGTGGTTCAAAAACTTAATATGGTAGACAAACTTGGAAAAAAAAAATCAAACTTTACAATTGCGTGGTTAAATTACATGGGAAACACGGTTGAATTTTACTTCCATTAAAACAACCAATTTCAAGCATTTCTTGAAAATCAAGAAAACTTGGCATCAGGCATCATATGAAGACAAATGCATGGAATTCGATGCGGAAAACAATTTATCGTTACTATGCCATAAATCCCAAACATACTTCAAGACGAAAATTTTTTCTCCTATGCGTATGATTTTAGCTACATTTATAGAACACTTGGAGACAATCGTACTTACTGCCAAGAACCCTATATATAACATATATGTTCAACAAATTTCCTCTCAGACTTGTGTTTCGCTATCTAACAAATTAAAATAAAATAACTTATATCCAAAAAACTTTACTTTAACAAAAAAAAAAGGTTTAAATACACAAAGAATTATATAAAAAAAATTTCCTATTAGAACACACTTCAAGAAGTTTAATGAACACAAATTTATTAACAAGCACAAATAAATAAACCAAATTAATATTGTACACAGCTTGGTAAAGCAAAAAAGAAATATAAAAAAATTAATAAGGCAAATTATTGTTATTAGTAATAAAATACTATAGAGAATATGTTACTCACTAGGGTAATGAGAAGGAAGAACCAATATTTAAAACGAAATTAATATATTAGTATATTTTACTGATGATTAAAACAAATACCTATACTTCATGTGGGTTGTGTAAAGCAGTATAAATAGCGATCAATAACTACACCCAAGGGAAGCCATTTATTGTATGTCATACGAGAATGAAAATTTTAAACTGAAAATTTGTGACACAAACTTCCATTCAAAACAAATTATTGAGAAAAGATCAACAAAAAAGAAGGCCTAAAAAATGAATAACTAACAAGCAAAACGATGCAAGTTCCAATCATGCAAGTAGGGGGTCATTTAAGCGGGAGAAACATCCTTCAACAAAAGATGCGATTACAACGATTTAATACACATATTTGTACCTGATAACAAATGTTATTGAACACTGCTCAGAGTCAAATTAGTAAAATTTGACTGTAATTTGTAAAATGTTATGATGAAAACATGAAAGAGTACGACGTACTATATTACTAGCTTTGACATCGCATTTAATAACACACATAAGAAACATCTAAAATCTACACTTTTCTACGCAAACACGGGAAATCGGTGAACTCTATATTTAGAACAGATTGTTTATAAGTGTACAGCATTAACTGCATTTTAAATAAAGTGTCTCCTTTTTATAATAAAACCAATAAAATTAATAACAATTTAAGTAGACTCTACAGTATTTAATAACTTTAAATTTTGTCGACTGCGGTTACAGGTAAATAGAGATGTGTGAATGTATTAAATTTTAAATATCTGCAAATTATTAAAAAAATGGAAATAAATTATAAGGAAGCAAATCAAACGTAATATTAAAAATATTAAATCAAACCGAATCATATAAAGCAAAAAGTAATGGCCAATTGACAATATTTCAAAGAAAACTTATTTTATGAATTGAAAAAACGATAGAATCCCTCATGAAATTTTGAAAAAAATTATTATTAGAATAATTTCTCCTAACGTCTATTTTTAAGGATTTAATTATTTTTCAAAGATTAACTTAAATATAATTTATTTATTTGGTACCTATGATTGGCAATGACTGATACAAAACCGAAAACAATAATATTCTCAATTTGTGAATTTCCAATAACAATAAATATTAATCAGAAATGATTAATTTATACCCATTAATGAATATTGGGTAATACCTATATCAATTTAAAGCTAATTATCATGGTTACTAAACAATGC
The DNA here is from genome assembly GCA_949128135.1 of Parasteatoda lunata. Lineage (NCBI taxonomy): Eukaryota > Metazoa > Arthropoda > Arachnida > Araneae > Theridiidae > Parasteatoda > Parasteatoda lunata. The sequence continues at coordinate 21,253,359 of OX421976.1, forward strand.
CCTAAGTGTCAACAACATGTACCCGTAGCTTGCAAAGCCTGTCCTTGCGGACATGTATTTTTTGTAGCAAGACGACCTATCAGTATACACAAAACAGGTACAACGGAAGAAGGTGAAGTTAAAAGACGTCGTACGGAGCGTACAAAACGGGAAAGACCAGATTATTTTAACTCCCTCCAAATTGAAAATGAACTGAAAAAGATGAAAAACTTGCAAAAAACTCGGAAGAAAAATGAAAATTCTAATGAAAAAGATGGTGAAGGCTCAAATAGTGAAGAAGGAGTCGATACAAGTACTCGAACTAGATCTGGCAACTTAAACTCCAAAAATCGCAAGCGAGGACGTCCTAAGAAGAATACATCTCAGAATAAATCAGATTCGAAAAATTCCGAGAAAGAGGATGAAGTTGATATGTTTGCTAATCTTCCTAAAGAAAAAGAACTACAATTTAGCATAATCCTTGCTGAAATTAATCGCAAAATACTATTGCAACAGTTTAAACCAGACTAACTAAGTTGTTGAATTTTTATGTATATATATGTATATGAATGTGATTGTGTTTGTTTTAAAATAATACAAATAATAATTGTTGTTTTGCATAATGCAATATCCTAGCATTAATGAATGTTAATAAATGGTATATAATTAATCAAACTTTTTAAATGTTTCTCTTTTTCTTGTCTGCTTCTTTTGAATTTCATAATATATTCTGCAAAATACTCTAACTCAAAATTTTAATACTGACTTTTTAGTGTAAGTAATAATAACGAATTTTCAGTTTCTATTAATTTATCAATTGAAACTATTATTATTTTGTAAACTGAATATATTGAATTTTTATTATAATTACTCATTTTATACTCTGACTGACCAAAAAGTATCTCATTTTATTATCTATATATTTTGTTTATTGATAGATGGTCTAAATTTTGTTTGGGTCACTTTTTGAAATGGAATATGTTTCATCCAATAGGTATACTTTATAAGTATGTGTAAATAAAGCAGTTTTATCGGTACATAAATTGAGATAAAATATATGATTATATGAACAAGAACTTTCTTTAGTAGCAAAACAAACCTATGTTTATTTTACTTATGTTCTATTTTACTAATATTTCTTTTACAAGTAACGATATAATACATAATTCAAAAAAAGTGCAACAATTTTAACTGTCAAAGACAAGGTTATTTGGTGTAAACTGATATTTTTTTCTTATTTTCAGTTAGCTGGACATTACAGAAAGCCTACCAAACAGATTATACCTACACCTAAATATTAAAAAAAAAACAATAATTATCATTTATGGTAATTTTTGATAGGAACAAGGAAATTCAACTAAATATTTTTTCTATTCTGTCTATTTATTTATTTTTTTGTGTGTGTGAACCTCCATTTTGTTCAGCATTTAAAAAGTTGGCAGAGTTCTAAATTTTTTTTATGACGTTTTGCGTGCATATGGCTGACCAAAAAATAGTACCTACAGTACCGTCTAAATAAACAAAATTGCCTTATATATGTTTTTAAACTAAATATATATATTGTATAAAGAGTGTAATTTGTTTTTCGTTCTACAGATAGGGATTGATTATCATGCAAACAACAATAATTTGAATAGTTTATAACCAGCGAAACTTAGAAAACAACCGAAATCTATTTTTCTATATTCCAATGAAGTTTTTATGTGAATTCAGTTTTTTTGTGTCTACTAAAAACAAATTTAAATCAAGATGTACTTAAATTTGTTTAAATTACTGCATATGTTAAAAATGCTTTATTTTGTGTAAGTGAAGTTTTTTAGTTCGATTTTAAGCCGTATGAACTGTTATAAGGTCCCAAAACATTTCTGTGCCCGGGGCCCTGCATGTTATTAATACGGCCCTGAGTACCTAATTTATTATATATATAAATATATTATTTTGTTTTTTTTAAATTTAGTTTTGTTTGCGTCATTTTTCAAATTAGTTTTTAGATATTGCTTGAAATTGGTATTTTCCAAATAGTAAGTCGAAATCTAGGTATGTATTGAAAATCCACTTTGTGCTGAATTTTTAAGCACTGCTGAGTTGGAATAAATTTAATGAGATTGTAAATTAAATGGATTTTTTTTTTTTTTTAGTATGCTGATTATTTGGATATTTTTTAAGCTTCTTTAAAAAAAAAAACTTTTTATATTTAAAAACAGATTCAATTTCATCACTTTTATGTTCCATAAGAAAATATTGTCCAAAAGTTAAGCAATGTTTTTGGCATTCTGATAGAATCTAGTTTTAAAAAAATAAAATAAAACTACATATAAAAAGCATAATGAAAATGAATGCCTTTGCTGACCTACGAGAAAGCATAAGGAATAAGAACTGGAGTGAGACAGATATTAAGGCAGTACCAGATAAGCCTTGCAGAGATGCAGTAGCCACTTTAAGACTCCTAACAGGTCACGATTGTCTAGGAGAACACCTGCATCTTATAGGTATTTATGACCACCCTCAGTGTCTACTGTGTGGTTCTGGAACACCAATGAATAGAGAGCACCTCCATTGCTGTAGGAGGCTCCATGGGCTTGACTCGGAGACCCCAAGATATTGGCGTGCGAGTGAGCTTTAGGGAAGATGACTTCGATCTTTTGTTATTTTCTACTTTTATTGTTCCTCTGTGTTACTGTTTGTATTCCCTGCCATTGGAAATTAAAAAAAAAAAAAAAAAGTTTAAAAAAAAATTAGTTATACATGTAAAAAACTTTCAGAACATACTCAAAAGCTTTTAATTGGAGTACTTAGAAGTGTTTTTATTGGAAAATTATTTCCATAACTATATTAAATCAAGGAAAATAAGGTTTGCATATTAAAAATATCTCTTGTTTCTTTGCTTATCATTTTTGTTTATATTATGAAAAAGACCTGTAAATTTTTTTGACACAAAAATATATTCTATATTTATCTCTTTGGTTTCATGATTTGGTTAAAAAAAAAAAGATTTTGATCGAAAAGATTCAAACAGGGTTTGAAAAAACCCGAGGGAAATTTGGTTTTTTCATTTAGTGCTCATAAACTTTAAAATTTTACTGTGAAAATATTTTTATTTATTAGTGTTGTATAAGTAAAAACTAAAATTTCATCTGACTTTTACCTTTAATAAAACTAAACTGGAATAAATATTTCGATCTTCCATGTTTTTATAATACCATTAATAGAAAGTGAAATTAAAATTACGTATAATTATAAAGAGTATCAGTTACTTGTCCCATTTTTCAAATATTTAACCTTTAAAAAAATTACTGCATTTTTAGATAAATTTTAACTTTATAATTTCAAAAAACAAATTAATCTTAAAATTATAAAAAAGCATAGATAAAAAGTTTTAGCTTATTTTTTTAAAACCAGAAAATAAAACTTTAAATTTGTTAATTATTGTTTAACGTATCACTTAATAGAAGAAAAAAAATTTCGTTTGTTTTCAATATTTTTAAACACGATTAAAAGAAACAAAATAAATTGTATTCAAATGAAATCTTGAAAATAATATTTAAAAAATCTTAAAAGTAATATTTTAATTTTTAACTATTTTTTAATGGTGATAAACCTTCTCCAAATAGTTAAAAATTTTAAGCAGATTTTAAGAGTTAACTTAAAAAAAGATCCTTTTTTTTTATTTATTATTATTATCATACAGCAGATTCAAAGTGTCTATATTTCTCTCTTAGATGGTGGTACACTTTTACGAGTCTTGCAGGTTTATCTATTTCGTAGTTTACACCACACCAAACCGAAAGTTGAAAAGTGTCTTTCGATAGAGACAGAGGATGCTGAGTGTAAAGAAAAAAGAATTGGCAGAAATTTTGTGGAAGCTTGGAATTTCATTTATTTATTTATCATAATTTTCCACAATTTTTTCATGAAAACTGTTGAATAACAGTGTCAAGCATCATTGATTTTGGAAAGTATTCAGAATCGGAAATTTTGAATTCCATAACACCTGGCAGAAATTCTGGATGATAGACAGTTTTCTGCTAATTGCTCTTGATCATCATTTAAAAATTGTCCCATTGTTTCGAGATCCAGTATGCATATGCTAATAAATGAGGTGGCTGAGCAGCCTGATGGAATCTTTCCAGGCGGGGTTTTTCAAAGTGGACCCACTTGGCGAACGCTGGATTCAAACCACATAATAAGTTTTAATAGCCAAAAGATAAACTGATGTTTCATAATGGCAGATCTTGATATTACCTGATTAAAAACTTAATTCCCTTCAAAAATAGGAAATAACAGTCGAAATGTTTGAGTGCTCAAAAGCAGGTGCCCATTTTCAAGACTTGCCAGACATGAATGAGAAGAAACAAAAGTGATTTAAAATATAAAACAAAAAGTTGCCTACGAAAAATTAAATATCAAATATGAGTAACAAAACTACTATAAAAACCACAGTAGCCAAGGGAGAAAAACAGAACAAGAAAGTCCACAGTGGCAGAGAGGGACAAATCAGGGTAAAATGCATTTCCATGTACTATGGTGAGGAACTAATTAATTAAGATAGTTATTAAGAAGATAATTTAAGACCTTGATGTATTTTGAATCCAGAAATTTAGTAAATTTAATAATGATAATAGAAATTTAAATAGAATAGTCAGAAATTAAGGCGAAAAGTATAGATATTAGGAATCACAAATTAATATTTTAGTGAGGAAAACACAAAAACGCTATTGAAATCTGTCAAATCATTTGTAAGGATAGTGGGCTAAAAAACATCAAAACCAGTTTGATGTAATTTACCTCATGTAATTTTGTGGTTTTACTATAATCACATCTCCTTTGTTTCCTCTGGTAAACAAACAGATTTTAATGTGTTCAGTCCTAATTTTCTTTTTAGAGATTCATTAGATTTCAATATTGATTTTGCTTTGTTTTGTTTTTTCTCTCTAAAATATTTATAGCCCCCTAATGTGCATATTTTTTTTTTTTTTTTTCATTTTTCCCAGCTTTCGATACTAAAACTTACTTCTAATTTCGCTGATCGGCCAAATTTTTTTTTTCTTTGGTACAAGTATCAAATAAATATATATATATATATTTAAAACTATTAATAAATAAAAAATATTCATTGATTTGAAAAAGTTTCAAGTGAATAACGCGGTGCAGAAAGGTTTAAAAAATTCCTGTTTTGATCTAGTTTATGTTAGCGTTATTTGTACCCTGCATTTAGCATGTTTTATACAAAATAAGACTTTTCCTCGAAATTTTCTATAAAAATTTCTGGAAAGTATGACGCCTATTTTTTCATTTTAAAATAAATTTCAAATGCCTGAGATGGTGTAAAAAATATTTTGCGTTAGTGTTAAATATGCTCTTAATTTCGCATGTTTTGGACAAAATAAGTTTTTTTACAACTTTTCTACAAATATTTCTATACATATATACGTGTTTTCAAAAAATACGAAGCCCATTTTTTTTTAGTTTGAAAAAAGTTTTAAAAAAATCATTTAGTCTCCTCGCTTATGTTAGCTAGCGTTAAACATACTCGGGATATCGCGTATTTTAGACAAAATAAGTATTTATTTTTTTTTACAAATTTTTTTATATTTTGACATATATGTTTGCTTTTGGAAGAATTTGGATGTTTATTTTTTATTTTTTTATAAAAAATTCACTAATCGTTCTATCTTATGTTAGCGTTAAATATACTTCAGATTTCGAGTGTTTAGGAGAAAAATAATATTTTTTAAAAATTCTTTGCTATTTCCAGACATGTGTGCGTGTTTTTGGAAAATATGACACCAAATTTCCATTTGAATAAGGTTTTATATATACATAAACATCTATTTATTGCTATGTACAAAAGATATGCAGTTAATCATACAAAACAAGATGAGAAAAACGCGTTATTCGATAAGTTTGCTTCACTGCAAGACTAGTATTACAAGTGGGAAAGAACTTTCGCAGGAATTTTATGAATTGTGTCACTTTATTAGGTATAAGGTACATAAACATCAACTTATTGCTATATACAAACGATATGCAATTAATCATACAAAACAAGATGAGGAAAACGCGCGATTCGATAAGTTTGCTTCACTGCAAGACTAGTCTTACAAGTGGGAAAGAACTTTTACAGGAATTTTATAAATTGATATAAATTTTAGTGCATAAATGTCAAATCGACGTACTCTATCAAATACATACAGGAACGTGGTTCAATAAATTTGCTTTATCATAATAGGACAATTGAATTTCAATATTTTTCTGATATTTAAAACTAATCATATAACCATGTGGATTTGCTATAAAAATGTGTATTTTGTTTTTTAAATATGTATTATAATTGTATTTTTAAGTATAATTGTATTTTTTTTATTTAAATAATTCTTTTACAGTAATAAAATGTAATAAAAATTGTAGCTCCATTTTTAAAAACGCTTGCTCCCACTCGTTAACATTATTATCTGCTTCCTTTGGCTGCTTCTTCTCATAACTTCGAAATTCAACTGTAAAAGAGCTTTTTTTTTATTTGCATACTACTGTTTACCTTAATTTTGGAATACATATATTCCTTAAATTATTTAGATTAATTGAATCAGAAATTATTCCTAAATACTTATTCAAATACTTTCGTTCACTATAATCGTAATGCTTTTTTATTTATTTATCTATTAAATAATATAGAACAAATATTTTCAAAAAAAAAACAAAAAGGCTTATCAAAAACTTTAAAACAGTTTGGATCAAAGTAATCAAAAGAGCATTTTTATTTTTAGGAAATTTTGTTTCTAGTAATAATTCCTTGAAAAGAATAATGTTTGATAAAATTTATTCATTTTGATTGATTTTAAATTCAAATACACAGCAAATTTCTTGTGTAATTTTTATGAGTGTAGGTATAAAATATTCTGTTTAAAATGTCTTTTTTGTCCGAACAAAATTTTTTATTTTGTTCCAGTTTAACAAAAGGTAAAAATACAATATTTCCGACAAACTTTATTATTTAATGAAATTAATAATAATTTAATAAAATTTTTGTAAATAAAATGCATATTTGTAGACAAGATGAATTTAAGGTAATTTTTTAAGCGTTTTTCTATGAAATTTTTGGTTGCTTTTAATTTTTTTACGCATCATTTTAGACTTGTATAACTGGAATTTTTAAAAATTATTTTTCAAAATATTTCTACTTCAAAGAAGAAAAAAATTTACATAACCATTATTGAGTATATCTGTAGGAAAGATAATTAACTGTATAACTATAAAATAACTAGAATAATACTTATCATAAATTTTCCCTGAATTTTTTTGCTGGTCCAATGTACCCCGGTATTTAGCGGATCAACGCACCCCATGTTCTGGATATCACAAAACATCAAATAATTTCCCTGTTTATCATATAAACTTAAATAACTGTAAGTAATAGGTATATTAAAGATATAATATTGTAAAATAATATAAATTTATTGCTCCATTCTTAAAGAAATAAATTTTAGAAGGTAAAATAGTAGAGTTCAAAAAAATTACTTAGAACTTACGTACTACAACTTATTGAAATGAATATAACATACTTTAACTTAGGTATGTGGTTTTTTTCGCAGGATTTGTAGTACTAGTAGGGCAACATTATAATAGAAAGGCTGTTTTTCGAACGCTCCGTCGTACTATGAAATGATGCTTTTTTACGAATAATATGCTATTTTTATAACTGCTGTGAGTTTGCAACTGTTACTCCTGAGGTTAAGTTCAGCCTAAAGCCAACGCTGTCTACGCTTATTTTGAAAATGGCGCAAAACTACAATATGGAGAAAAGCCACAGTTTTGTGAAAATGAAAAGCACTTGCTGCATTACCTGGCCTCATAAAAATTTGCTAAAACTGAGAATAAGGCAGTGATTTTGATAATTTTCATCTAAGTGGAAAAATATCACCAAATTTCCGATTTTTAAAAAAGTTTAATAACTTTTAAAATATTTAAGTTACTTGTTTGTTCTAAAGCCCAGATAATTCTTAACGGAAAGATTATATATATAGTTAAAAATCATCGCATTGCTTCAAGAGTAAGGCACTTAAACTATGGCTTTTTTATTTTCCTTGGCGACAGAGGTTCGAAAAACAGCGTTAATAGCATTAAAATAACGTGTCCCAAGGTCTGACCTACCCCTTCACCCCCTATAATTATATTTATTTTCTTTTTACTTCAAAATAAGGGCTTTTTTTTTGGGGGGGGGGTAAGCTATAGAAAATTTGGGCAAGTTCTGACATAAAAACTTTTACAAAAATATTATGTAAGTTGTGTAAAATTTGGTAGCATATTTCTCATATCCTCGCCACATAAATTAAAATTATACTTTTTATAGCCTACACTACTCTGCGATTTCGAAATTTAAAAATTGGCGTCATATTTGCGGTAAAAACTATCATCTTAAACAACATGTAACTTGTTCGAAATAGACGACAAAAAAAAAATGTTCGATATAATTTACTCATAACAAAATTTCTGCTTGGTTGACAAATTACGCTTAGTGTACCTTCCTTATTAGTAGGGTTCACACCAGTATGAAGGCATGAGGATAATTGTCGCCAAATGCTCTACAAATGTCGCTAAAATCTAACGCATGGGTGACCAAAATATCGTCTTGTAATATATTGGGAATTTACAAAATAGTAACGGTACATTGTTATTTGAATCGAATTCCATGCATTAAAAAAAATTTATATCAATTTATTGTTTTACACATGATACAGAACTCAAATGAGTGGTATTCAAATGGAGTAACTGAAAGTGTATAAAAAATTTTAAAATTAAATGCTGAAATTTCAAATTTGCATGTTGCGCTTTGCATTCTGACAATATATTTGTTCGTTTATAAAATAATGTTTCGCTCTTTTAGAATTAACTTTAATAATTTTTTATTTGAATTTTATAATTGGATTTTTTTTAGTTTCTGTATAATTGATTTTTAATATAATATTTTCTTAGTTCTTAGTTTCTGTTTTTATCATTTATTAATTTATTTGGCATTTCAGTCTCTATGTTGAATCTATTTAATGATATTATTATATTAGTTTAGTTTTTTTTTTTTTTTTTTTTACTTAATTTTTAAAAAAAAATCTTCAATCATTATGGGGTAATGAACCTAAGTTAGTATATATTACATAAATAACAATTAATATTTTCTAATGTATACCATAACATGAATTATGTAATTGCAAAGTTCGATTTCTTTTTTCTCAAGTTTGTCGACCCTATTAAATTTTTGGACTACTAAATGAGTACCTAGGTCCTAGGTGGTTCTGGTGGACCACTAAATTTTAATTACTGGTGTGAACCCTACTTACATTTTTAACATAAATAAATAAAAATGCAACATGGCGGTAATCTTTTTTTTTTCTCCAAGAAAAAGATTGTATAGAACTATAAATTCCAAAAGAGAAAAAAAAAGTTCATTGTACTCAAGGATTTTGAGGTGTTTACATGTCCCTACAGAGGGCAGTGTCCCACACCCCTAGTGTCCTAGTAGTGGGCCTAGTATAATAGTTTCTCACAAACTCCTTCCAAATTGAAAAGAATTCCAGAAGTCGGAACTATAAGAAAAGCTATTGTCGAGTTATTTTTTTCTTTTTTTTTTTCTTTTAGAGTTTGGTCATTGAATGAATAGCATTCTCTGCTGCAATTTTTCACAATAACAAAATTCTTTCCCTTCTTTACTCTATTAGTTGAATAAAGAATTTTTCATAGCTTTGCTGCTCATGTTTAGATTTGGCTTTACATTTTTAATGATTCATAATTCAACTACGAAAATTTTATTAGCACATTCGACGTTGAATGGTACGTGGGAAAGACTTTTTTAATAAAGAAGCAAATCAAAAATCAAAAGAAATATTTAAGTCATGAAGTGAGTAAATATTTACGTCAAGAATTTTTTTTTTTTTCCGAAAGGAAGAAAAATGTATAATTATTTCCAAGGAGGCCGCGAACTTTATTTTTGGGAAGAAAGAAATTGTCGTTTTGCGGAATGAAGTTCCTTATATGACTGAAGTAATTCATTTTCTTCAATAAAAAAATTTTTTTTTTTGCTAATATTTTCGCTATATGCTATGTCCTCTTAATGCATTCCCGATTTAACGATTTTATACATATATTCTAATAAACGAGAAGTGATTTGACAGTGAGTTAGGCACTAAAATGTGTGGAGAACTGGGGTTCGAACTCCAAAGGTGGTTTGAAGCCCTTTAGATCGATAGGTATAAGTTTGTTAAGGAAATAAAGTCTGCCTGTGCACAATGCTGACCGCATTCTCACAAGCAGACCATTGATCATGAAATTGAGGAGCTTTGACCCCCGTGAACCCCTTAACCGCAATGAGCTGTCGCTTTCCTTTTATTCTAGTCAATAAATAATGAACCATTTGATAAGTAAATATAAAAAGAGAGAAATAAATGAATTCGCAGCTAAGATGAAGGTATAATTTTTCACTATCCCTTGAATCGAATAATAAATGATTTTTCAATCGTCGAATACCGAATGGAAATGTCACACACACACGTCAAATAAGCATTGGAGTTGAAGACTCTCGAAATCAGTTTATAAAAAAATTTAAAAAAAAATATTAACATCGAGTCTAGAAGGCACTGAAGGCACTCTAATCGAGTCTACTTATCAAAACGTACCTAATTATTTTTCTTCTTTCAAATTTGGTTTTTTGTTTTGCATAAAAGACGGAAAAAATACGGAATTTTTTGTAAACCTTTCGGGTTATACAAGAAATAATCAGATACATATAAAATATCAGAGATATGTTACTCATTTACATGAGGGTACGTATTAGCTGCAAAAAAATAATAAATAAATAAATAAAAACTCTAGTTGAAATTAAATTTTTTTATGCAGCTCAAAATGCGTGTTCACGATAATGGACAATGAAAAATGCACTTTTTCAGTTTTCAACCTAACTTTAAGTGATTAAAAAAGGCCTACTTTTCTTTATTTATTTAAACTCTAAACATAATCATTAAGTGGCAAAGTCCCCTGACTTCGGAGTCGGGGTTGATAGGTATATTAGAGATGTAACTTATCAGGCGATGTCTTCGTATTCAGAACGATATTGTGAGTTTTAAATTCATAATTCCTGCAACTTAAATTTTAAACAACATTTATAGCATCTGTGGTAACTTTGTAAAAACAACTGTAGCTCCTTAAAATATTTTTTTAAAAAAGAAGACTAATTTAATAAAATGTTCCAAGCGAATAATGAAAATAAAGGATATCACATTATAAATTTATCTGTATTCGTTAGTTTATTCTTTAAAAAAGAACGAAACTCATCAAAAAACGTAATTACATACTAAACCAAATTTCTTAAACATATATGTTCATTTTTTAAACACGCATTTTGAGTTATTCACATTTTCATAAACATGCATTTTTTGAGCTGTGTTCCATTATTTGAAAACACTTATTTAGAGTGCGTCCATTTTCTTAAACATGCATATTTGAACTGACTTCATTTTCGTTACACGCATTTCGAATTGCCAATGCCCGACTTAGCCTAATTGGGGCCCAGGGCAAAAACTTCTTTGGGGGCTCCCTTCTGTTTCACTACTTCAGTAATGAAGATTTGAACTTTATGTAGGCTATTTAAATTTTTCACCTCATTATACATAGATAACAAGAAAATTGACTAGAACCAAAAATAGCTTTATAAAGTCCCCCCCCCCCTCCCAATGGTCAGACGAAATATCATTCTGTCCATTTTATTGATTTTCAGACAATGCTATGTCCATCATGCCGAATGCCATTTTCTGACTGTTAACTTTGTCATTTAGCTGAAAAAAATTCATATCCTTGCTCACACTAGCAAATACAATGGTTCAATTAAGTCAATCAGAAGCTCGTACTTTTGTAAACATGTCGCATTTTGCTATATATAAAAATACAGGCTTTTGCTTGGCCAAATTTGTTCATCGTAATTGCAAAAATTTAGCTGAATTCTGCACTAAAAAGCCATGAATTTACGAAACATAGATTTTTTCGTGTTCATACGATAGATTAAAAAGAAGAAGCTTATATAAAACTGACGGATTTTACACTGTGCTGATATTTTGTTTTAAAAAAAAGGAAGCCTAAAATAAACTTTCAATTCTATTTGGGGGCCCCCTCTGATGTGGGGCCCGGGGCAACTGTCCAGTAAGCCCCTGCCCACATCAGATTCTGCGAATTGTGTTCACTTTCGTGAACACGTGATTCGAGCTGTATTTACAAACTCACCATGACGAAATAGTTTTCGCCAAACCGAATATCGGAGCCGCGGTGGCTCAGGGGATAGAGCGTTCGCCTTCCAATGAGGCGAACCGGGTTCGAATCCCTGTCGATACGAATTCCGCATCCGGCTTGCACCGACCATAATGCTGACGTGAAATGTCCTCAGTGGCAGACGGATCATGGGTTAGAGTCCCCTTGCCGCGAGGCTAACCGTGGGAGGTTCTCGTGATCTTCCTCTCCATGTAACGCAAATGCGGGTTAGCTTCATCGTAAAGTCCTCCGCGAAGGCAAATTGCTCCCAATACTCGATCCAGAAGTCCCCTTATCTTCTGGACTGGGCTCAACTGAGTTGAACGTTAGTAGTCTTGAACTCAAAAATTGGGTCGGCTGTTCAATGACGGTTATAAAATTATAAATTAAAACTAAATGTCAAAAAAAAAAAAAAAATCTTCAACTTAGGCGAAAAATAACCAAATCAGTTATCTGATTGTTCTTTAATCGTTCTAGAAATGTGAAAAATATCATAACTCTTCGTTTAATAATTTTTGAGTTATGACAGTGAGAAGCAAGCTCGATAATAATTCTCTGAAATGCGGTGGTGGGTAACATTAACTTAAATCTCAATATAAAGCGATAAACAAATGTATGATACTTCCTAAAGTTAAACATTCATTTTTGTATTGTTTACGCAGTCTACCAAACATACAAAATTTTTATGTATTTAAAAATTAAGATAAGTTTCTTCAGTATATAATTAAATTAATAACCATTTACCTAACTTCATGCACCATTCGCCTATAAAAAAAAAACAAATTGATTTTACCTATTCACTGTTGCAGCTTTTGAATCTTTCATTTTCATAAAAGAAGGGCCAGGGGGGTTTTGAGAATGAGCTAATTTTTATCTCTCAATTTCTGATGAAGCTGGCTAATTTAATAATAATTTTGTGCAATTATTGCGTATAATTATCAAAGTAATTGCTACAAGTGACAAATTTATGGCTACATTTTTCAGCATAGGATGCTCAAAAACACTATTTTCAGTTTGTAATTTAGTGTCGGTTCCTCAAACCTCTAAAAAATCTTTAAACTTCGTTAATAAATATGAGAAATAACATGATCTAATTACTTCTGAAGTTTTAAAATAATTCTTAAGGTATTTCTTGAGAAATATAAAGAAAGAAAAATTTATTAGTATAGAAGTGTTTCCATTACTTTGTTCCATTATTTGTATAAGGAATGAGAAATGCATACCTAAAATATTGCTTGCGCATTCCTTTCATTTTTTTCAGCAAAAAAGTCAAATAAAGGTGCAATACTGTATAATTTTATTTGTGTTTTCGTAATAAAATGAGATAAAATGAATTTTTGTGAATATGCCGAATTGCCCATATAATTTTGCCGAATAGTGAAAATCTTTGCGAAGTTATAGTGACCTCCCATCCCGTATTATTACTATGAAATCAATGGATGTTGTAGTACCAATTACACTAATAAATATTTTCCTTCTCGAGAAAATAATACATTATTATTACACGTACATTATTATTTTAATTCTGCCTTGTTTAAATTGTTAAGTTTAACTAATAACCCTTTACTTCACCTTATCTTCAACTTATCTATCGAATTTTTATTTTCATTTACCGGTGATACGTTTTTTTACGATAAAAAAACCTAAAATTCAGTTATTCTTAAAACTTGTTAATTGATATTTCCTTTCCTATTCATTTTAAATCCCTATTCTCTTCATATCACTAAACAATAAACATTCTTTATAATCCAAAATTTACACTCCTCATATCCTTATTATACTCTTTATAACCTTATTTTTATTATACTCTTCATAACCTTATTCTTATTATACTCTTCATTACATTATTATTATACTCTTCTTAATCATATTCTTATTTTTCTCTTCGTAACCTTATTCTTATTTTACTCTTCATAATAATATTAAACCTTATTCTTATTATACTCTTCATAACCTTATTATTATTAAACTCTTCATAACCTTATTTTTATTACACTCTTCATAATATTATTCTTATTATACTCTTCATAATAATATTAAACCTTATTATACTCTTCATAACCTTATTATTATTAAACTCTTCGTAACCTTATTTTTATTATACTACCTCTTTGTATCATTATTATTATATTATTCATAACCTTAATTTTATTATATTCTTCATAACCTTATTATTATTATACTCTTCGTAACCGTATTATTTATATACTCTTCATATCCTTATAACCGGATTATACTTCATATCACAATGCCTTTCATATTCTACACTCCTCACATTTATTGAGTAAACATTATTATAAAAATTATGGCAGTAAAAAGTGTTTGTTTTTTTTTGTGTGTGTGTGTGTGTGTGTTTGTGTTTTATGTAGGTTTTAATGTACTTAACCTTGTTTGAGCACAATCACATTCACTGAGTAAATTGTACTAATAAGGAAAAATTATAGATTTCAATATTTGACCTTCATGAGCATAATTATTCTGTTCTTGCATAAAATGTCTCCTATATGATGCTGTTGAATAATAAACGAAACATTATGAACGACAAACCTAGAAAGAAAAAAAAAAAAAAAAAAAGAGATGTGACAGTTGTTTGTTCATTCATTAATTATATAAAAAAAGAAATCGGTTTGAAGAGTTTAAAAAAATAATTTGAATAAAGTATCAAAAAGGCATCCCGTGCTCCAACACTTGATAAAGACCGGATTATCAACAGATGCGAGTCTGAAAAAAGAAATTTTGAAATATTTTCCCACAATGCACGCGGCTCTGTGAATAAACCAATTATTGCGCTATTCATAGTGTCACGTGCATCCGTAACCCATGTTTTGAAGGGAAGGGATTTTATCAATATAGTACATACGAAATAACAGTTGCGGGGGTAGGTTAGATACCAAAGGTAACTAATTCAATTGTTGGCGAGAATTTTGGCATAATCGTTTCCTGTTTTTTCTCACATTCGACGCAGTAAAGTTTAGTAATGACACTTTCATTGAAAAAGAAAATGGACAGATTGCACCATTGATATTTTAATGATTTCCATAAATATTGCTACAATTAACTACTATGTAACTATTTCTGTATTATCGAATTGATGAAAAAATTACATTAATAAACATAAAATTAGTTTACAGTTAGTTAAACATTAATAATTTTAATTACTGCAAACAATGTTTCAACTATGTAAAGTTATATATTTTTCGATCAAAGTAATTCTTAGTACGATAGTGGTAAAAAAATGTCGCATTCATTTACAAACCACTGAGTATTAACTACATTTTTTAGACACACACATATATATACGTTTCTTTCTTTTTATCCTTTTTTCTTTTCTTTTTTGAAGACTGTTTTATTGAATTAGCAATAATTGTAAGTTCTAGGCAAGGATTTTCTTTTCCGATTACATGTTGAATAATTATTAACAGAAGTACGTCATAGAATAATTTAAATTAATTTGAAATTTCCCACTGCAATGCATTCAAATGTTGAAAACTGAACTCTGGAAAAGAAAAAAAAGTTCTCATAGGATTTTGAAACCAATTTTAAACCTTTTGGCATGAAATTCTGTTAATTTTTTCTGCTTTTTAAAATTTGCTTATAATAACCAGTTTGTTTTTTCACTAACTAAGTGCGTTTCCCTCCAGCTAAAGGGACACGTGCTATTGGAGAAAACGTGTCGCGCAGAAATACATCTTTTGCTTTACTCACTAGATGGCAGCAGTATAGCTTTAATACTTTTTTTCTTATACTTTAGTCTTTAAATATTCAATCGAGAAAAGAATAAATAAATAAAAATTAAAAAAAAAAATTTTTTATTAGAAATCAAAGAAAAAAAATCAAATTTTGGAATTAAAAATTGTCGAAAAGCGAAGTTGAGGTCAGTTTTAACCTAATGCTGACGTTTAAAAATAAATCAAAGCAACCCGTATTTCGTAAACCTAATAGGGAAAAAAGATAGTGTTTAAAATCTAAATTTTAACTAACTTTTGGACTTTAGGAGATTAAAAGATGTAAATCAATTCAAAACTATTGTAGTGTGGTCTTGCTTATTGTTAAAGGCAGCTTTTCTCTGACTATTGCATAATAAGTCTATTATCTTATTACTCAATTTGTCTTACTTTAGTGTTGTCTGCAGCAAAAATGAAGTTAAATAAAAAATCCCTTTATAAATACATATTTCGAGTGGACGTTAGTTCCATTGCAAAGTCTGAAAATTATACATTTAAACACGTATAAATGAATAATATACAGCACTTTTTTGAGCTGTAGCTTGAAATAAGAAGTCGCAAAATTTCAATAGCGAACAGACATTTTTCAAATATTATTAAAACAATATTTTTCATGAAAAAACAAGATAACTTTTACAATTTTCAACTGATTTGACTAAAAATTTAACACCACGCATATAACTAATGCAGTTAGAATGTCTTTCATTGCTTTCATAGTTTTTGATTAATTATATGCTTAGATTTTTAATGCCTTTCTTCAAATAATCGTATTTAATCAATCAGGACCCGATTCGTTAGAAGGGGCTGTCGGCACAGAAATGTCGGGGCACGAATGGTTTTACATTTGTTTCAACATTTTACCTTAAATTTGATCATGACATATTTACATTTAATTTATTAGCAAAATTATTTTAAATTATACTTAAGAGCCGCGATGGCTCAGGGGATGGAGCGTTCGCCTTCCAATGAGGCGAACCGGGTTCGAATCCCAGTCGATACGAATTCCGCATCCGGCTTGCACTGACCACAGTGCTGACGTGAAATGTCCTCAGTGGTAGACGGATCATGGGTTAGAGTCCCCTTGCCGTCAGGCTAATCGTGGGAGGTTCTCGTGGTCTTCCTCTCCATGTAACGCAAATGCGGGTTAGCTCCATCAAAAAGTCCTCCACGAAGGCAAATTTCTCCCAATACTCGATCCAGGGGTTCCCTTGTCTTCTGGATTGGGTTCAAAATTACAAGGCTACAGAGTTGAACATTAGTAGCCGTAAACCCATTAAGTTGGGTCGGCTGTTCAACGACGGTTATAAAATTATACTTAAGTAAATTATGTTATTATGATTGTGATTATTAAATAATTATGATATACGTAAATTACAGCATATTTTTATTTCAAATTTTAATTAGCACATAATTCTAATAGACAATTTTTAAAAAAAAACACAAAAAAAAAAAAAAAAAAAATTCTTAACATTTAGTTGATAAAAAATATGGCGGCACTCGACCCCGACCTGTGAGGCCTTATGATAAATCAGACACATTAGTCTTTCATTATGTTAAATGCTTAGGCAAAGCCGTGATGGCTCAGGGGATAGAGCGTTCGCCTTCCAATGAGATGAACCGGGTTCGAAGCAATCGCTGATTGGTGTAAATTCCGCATCCAGCTCCCACCAACCGCAGTGCTGACGTAAATTATCCTCAGTGGTAGACGTTTTAAGGGATACAGTTCCTTTGCCGTCAAGCTAACCGTGGGAGATTTACGTAGTTTTCCTCTCCTGTAACGCAAATGCGTGTTAGATTTGTATCAAAAAGTCTTTCACGAATGCAAATTTCTCCTATTACCTTATCCAGGAATTCCCTTGTCTTCTTTATTGGGTTCAAAATTTCAAGGCTCTGGAGTTGAACATTAGTAGTCGTAACCCAAAAAATTGAGTAGGCTGTTCAACGACAATGTAAATATATATAATTGTAGAAAAGAGTTTGTGCGCATGAAAACAAGATTTTAAATTCGTGAAAGTCTATTGGCACGTCAATGAAAAAACTTTTGAAACTTTCTCGTTTATATGAGTTTCAACATTAGCTAGCTAATTTTTTTTTATCTTTTATTTTTCTCGATACACTTATTTAACTATATGCCTTACAATATGCATCAAATATACGATAATTATCGTCTGCGATAATATGCAATAATTATCGTCAACGATAAATTTCGAATACAATATTCCATAAGTCGTATTTTTGCGAAGGATAATTATCGATTACCGAATACAATACTGTTGTAAAAGTAGATAAAATTCATTTGTGTTATCAAAATATCGACCACTATGAAAATAATGTAAATTTGCTAAATGGAAGAAAAAAATTCGCCATCTACCGCGAAATAGTAATATATTTTGACGATCTGTCGTAATATCAGAATTACAGTTATACGAAGCAAACAACTAGATTCAACTTATATTTTTATGAAGTTCTCAAAACTGTTCTCAATTAAGTTAAAACGGGGACCCAGGACCTTAAAAATATCAGAGTTCCAAAAAAAAAATATTATTGTCTAAAAAATAAATGTTTGCCTCCTGGATAAATTTTTTTTTCTTTCAAATAGTTTTTAAATTATTATAGTGCCATATTTACGTTAGTTTGTACAAAGTTATATTGTTATAATTTTTTTCTGTATTCTTCTTTTCTTTTGCTCCTGTTCTTTCAATTATTTTTCCTGAAAGTTTAATGTAACTTTACATAATTATTTAAAAGATAGATAAGGATTTGGGTTGAATGCTTTACAAGCTTACATTACAAGCTTAGGTATAACAAAACGCATTATTTTTCCAAGCACTGATAAAGTTAAACAAAAAAGAGTCCCTTTGAAAATTTTTATACTTTTCTATCGCCTATAGAATAATTTAAAGATTTTATGTTGACATTTAAACGTGGAGGTAGACATTAAAATTTAAATTTTCAGTAATTAGTTAATGGCTGGTTGACACTAATAATTTAGATGCTACTTTTTTCTCAAACCTAATAAGTCGGTAACTGATATCAGTAGGCCCTTTCATTTAATAGCCATTTTTTGCAAAACGGAAACTTTCCACCACAAATTGACGGATTCTGGAGGAACAAAATTGTGAATGAAATATGTAAATTGTTAAGGAACTCTCCTTCCACGAGAATCTTTCTACCACAAATTAATGGATTCTGGAGGATCAAAATTGTGAATGAAATATGTAAATTGTTAAGGAACTCTCCTTCCAAAATTGCGAATGAAATAGATGAATTGTTAAGGAACTCTCCTTCCACGAGAATCTTTCTACCACAAATTGATGGATTCTGGATGATCAAAATTGTGAATGAAATATGTAAATTGTTAAGGAACTCTCCTTCCACGAGAATCTTTCTACCACAAATTGATGGATTCTGGAGGATCAAAATTGTGAATGATATATGTAAATTGTTAAGGAACTCTCCTTCCACGAGAATCTTTCTACCACAAATTGATGGATTCTGGAGGATCAAAATTGTGAATGAAATATGTAAATTGTTAAGGAAATCTCCTTCCACGAGAGCCTTTCTACCAAAAATTGATGGATTCTAGATGATCAAAAAATTTTGACTGGAGATATTAGACATTTTAATGAAAATTATGTTTCCAGGTTCTTATTTTGCGTTGATATACTTTTATCTTAAACGATTTTCATGAAAAAAAAGAGATAAAAATGATGAGAAAAAGCGTCAGGTTGTATTTAATTTAAGTCACCACTTTTTTTTTTTTTTTTTTTTTTTTTTTTTTTCGTCGACGCGCCCCGTTGCGGATGGCGAGGGGTCGAGTTCTAGTTATCTCGGAGGATACTTATGGGTTTCTTCAGTGTCAAATATCTTTATTTATCTTTATTCAGTTTTGAAAGATATATCAGGAAAAATTCCTTTAAAACGTCATGTATTTCAAAATCAAGCAGAAAGATATTTTATTTTAATTTAAATAAAAAAAATTTCAAAAATTCTTACTTAAATGGTCACCTTAAAATAATGAAAGCAACCCAATATAATTACTTCTTCGCACTTTCACACAGGACTCTGGGATCAAAGCTATCATCAACAGTCGATAAACGGCAGCTAATAAAATTGATAAGGGTGCATGGAAAATTAAAGAGGGTTTGGAAAAAGGTCGCACGCCCTAACACCCCACGCTTTCGATGCCCTTTTTCCCCAGAGTATCGCCCTGACTACCTCCAGAGCACGGTTTTGAAAAGTTTGAGTGGCCTCTTGGGACGTCTCGAGTGGTCCACTATTTTGTTATACCCCAGAAACTTTGCTTCATGTGAAATCAGAAAAAGAATTTTTCTCATGATGTGGGTATTTATAACGGAATTGCCCTCACATATTCATTCCACCCTCTTTATGATTGAAATTCTTTGTTCCAGTTAGGAAGAAAAAAAAAGTTATTTCATTCTTCTATGGAAAAGTATATAACTCTTGATTAATGATTGTCCATCTGCCCAATCGGGTCTTTTTTAATTTTATCTTTATATTAATTTCATTTGTATGATGTAGATAATCTATAAAATTCGGCGATATATCGTCAAATATCGAAAAAAAAATTTAAACAATAGCGATTTTTTTTAAGTATTCTCAAAATAGGTATCGCGAATAAAATGTCTCACGATGAATATAGAATAGAATATAATTAGTAAAGACGATGATATCGCAATCATTATCGACAACGATATATGCTAAAAACGATAATCTCTCGAGCATTAGAGATAAGGATAATCAACATATCGTTGCGGAACAATCAGGATATGAACTCAATATTGCGAGTTGTAAAACAACCAAAATATAGGGGATCGAATAGTTCCTGGAATATCGAATTTTAAAAAAAGTCGAATTTTTAAAGTTCATTTTCTCCATACCATTCCACCGATTTTGGTCCAATTTTGTATTTTGCCATATAAAATTAAATTCTTGTAAATGATGTTAAAAAACTGTATGCCTTAACATTGAAAAACTTTTTGGTCAATTTTAAATAAAATAATAAAAAATAATAGATATTTACTAAAAGTTATTTTTCGCATGGGATTATCTTTAGACAAACGAATTTTATAATTGTGTGAAAAAAATGTTTCAATTGATTTAAAAAGTTCTTGAAATACGGTGAAATATTTCGTGACAAAACTATTGGGACCATATTCCCAAAATTGTGGCTACCCTCTATATATTGGGAATCAAAAATCCTAATCCATCGAAAAAAGGTATGTTTATTCAGATTTTGTCTGATTTCTTAACTGAAAATATCGTCTGTAATAACTAATTACCATATTTCATGTCACCTCCTTTAACCATTAAGATTGAATACTTGAACGTGAAGATCTGACTATTAGAACAAAAGTTATTCAGGATAGTCTGCTATTTTTTAAAAAAATTTTTTTTGTTTGCTCCCAGTACATATTTATTTGCTATAGGGCAATGCCACATTGTAAAGATAGTTAAAAATTTATAACGTTAGACATTTTTTTATGAACTAATAAATAAAACTGTTTTTATGTGTTTACTTTTGGTGCTAAGATACTTCAAGCATGCATGCATATAGTTAAAAAATATTTTTGTTGAAATTTTTTTTTTGTAATTTCTTGTTTCAAGTGTGAAATAAACCAGCGCCCTGGTAACTTATTTTTACAACTAAAATAATGCTTATTTTTGCATATTTAGCAATAAATAAGTGACGTCATCGTATGTATATCTTGACATTTGTCGATTCAGAAGCCAATCAGGTTCCACACACTCGCGTGACGTCGCTTACAGGTACCCAATTAAATCTCATTTAAATCATATGGTTAGGCATAATCACTTCATTTTTCGAGTAGCAAATACTAAAATAAATAGAGTAGAAATTTAAATCGCGCTATTTTCGTTAAAACACATTCAGTATTGAATTTTTTTTAAAAAAACTTTTGTCATTTAAATTACAATATTTGTTACAAAATTATGTATTTTAAATATTAAATTGAAAAATTGCTGATATATTTTAATGGTTATTCCCAAATCACAAGATTTTTTTATTTAATTCCTTTAACTTTTTCTAATAAAATCTGTTATTATAGTATATATATATATATATATATATATTAAACCAGGATTCTACAATGATTTTTCAACTATTGAATCATGGTTGCGATTCTTAATTCTTTTCACTTACGATTTCACAAGATTTAACCAGAATATAATTGCAAAATTATGCTAATTATCTATCACCTGCTGTATAATGTAATAAAATTCACACGTAAGAAATAATAACCAAATGTTTCCATTGAATAATAATTGCAGTAATAGAACCGTTGCTATTATTCTTACTTTAATAATAATATTATCAGTCAAACCCCGCTATAGTGAACATGGTTTATAAACTCCCGAATATAGTGAACGAAATGTTTGGTCCCGCGCCTTGCTATTCAAGTATAGTGTTATTTTTTGTGGATATAGTGAACCAAAAAAGTGAGGAAGTTGGATATAATGAACTTTTTTCTGTCTTCGACTGATTTTTTTCTTCATTTTTTTTGTAATAATTTTGAAATTTCTACTTCAAAATGAATACATATACCGATTTTTAAAATCATCTATAGAAGTGAATGCAGCGATAAGTTTTTTTTCTTTTTTGTATCTAAACAACTGAATTACTTTACTAGAAAGAAGACTTTTTCTCAAGCAAGCTAAAAGACCCTAAAAGTTTTGTCAATTAAAAAATAAATAAAAACTATTTTAAGTTGCTTAAAAATAGAAAATAAATTTTCCCACATAAAAACGAAAGGTAACCATATAGCAGTTATTTTGCAATATGAAACAAAACAAGAGTCAATCAGGTGGAGAATTTTCTCAAGGAACTAATCAGTTTCACCCGTTATCTCCTTTATTGTCAGTCAGTATTAAGAAACAAATAAAATAATACAAGAAAAACTTAAAGATGTGATGAGGAATCATTTCTTAACGGTTTCTTTCGAGATGGACAAGTTTTTATATTTATTTTTCCTCGTGAGCGCACACACTGCAAACTTTTCCCACGGATGTCCCAGTAAGATTCTTCAAGGCCGAACTAAGAAACGTGAGACGACATCTTAAAAAAAGATCTTGGTCTCCGTTGGTGCCATTTAAAACAATTCACGCTTTCTTGACCACATGTGGAAGGGAGATTTTTTTCTTCTTCTTCCAACTCTTTATCTGAAGAATCCTCACTTAATTGCGAGAATGATTTAATGTTGGTCATAAAAAAAAATCGGGAGTGTCGCTCTAGTCGCATTTTAATTAGTGTGTAATAGAGTAAGCGATCTAGTTTTCCCTTGTGAAATGAATTTTTTTGGAAAAGGTCGATGTCTTTTAATTATAATTTTTAATTGTATGATAATATATAACAGTTTAATATATAATTGTTTTCTCAAATAACAGATTCTTACTTATTTGATATTTTTTTTTTTCAAAAACTTCTTAAGGAATTAAAAGTATTGAAATAAAATTTTATAGCAAGTTGGTATATATCGAAATCTATAGAGTCATAGACCTAAAAACTAATAGCTTTATTTTTATATATAAAAAAAATTGACTTAATTAAAATATATTAGAGAAATCTTGCCCGATTTTGACATTAATTTGTAAACCACCAATGGGATATCTGAAAGTGACGTCATTTTTGGTCATAGTGATGGCATTTCCAGCATTTCCCGATTCAGAAGCCAATCAGGTTCGACACACGCGCGTGACGTCTCTTACAGGTATCCAATTAAATCTGATTTAAATCGCGTGATTAGACATAAGCAGTTCACTTCTCAAGTTGCAAGTTCCAAATGCATTTTTTTTTTTTTTTTTTTTAAATCTAAGATTTAGAATTACTTTTAAGAACAAACAATTTACTTTCAAATGCACCTAAATAAAATAATGAAACTTCCAAAAATTTTCCTCAAATTGTACTTGTATATTTGTAAAAAGACTATAAATATAATCTATATTTAAAGATCATGATAAATATACATTGTCAATAATTAATTTTTTGGAGCACAATAATTTGATTTGTGCGAAAAGTATGCACGCAAAATATTGTGGAGCTGTGTCTCAAACAGTTAAGTTTTGATAATACATTTGGTGGTATAAAAATTCTTCTTAATATTTACTATAAAGATGCGCTCGGTGTCCTAAAAGTTTTTGAAATATTGTTGTATGATATACCAAAGACGTTGTTTAAAATTACATTTGAAAAATTTTGTCACTAGCATTTAGCCCCTGAGTCCTTAATGAAAACGCTAATCAAAAGTTATACAAACATTTGTGTTCTATATGTCGCCAGTTATCTTGTGTTTTAAAAATTTTTTACCAGAAATAAAATTTCAACAACCTACATGAAAATAATGAACGAATATTTAATAACGAACGCTAGAATTTTAAAACAAATTAAAAGAACGGTCTGAATACATTTGAATGCAAATGTTTTTGTTTATGCACTGTAAAAAATAATTGTAAATTCTACAGAAAGAAAAACTGATTAAAGAAAAACACAGATTTTTTTTTCCCCTTCTGTTTTTAACCGTTATCCTCGAAATGTAAAATATTCCCTGTTTTTTTACAGACTTTCTCTGTATATTTTGACGGTTTAAAGTTGTTTTATTGGCAAAACGGTTTATGTTTCTAATTATCACTCTAATCATAAACAGATTAAAACTGTCAGTTCTAATCCTAATTTTTGCCATTCTGTTTTATATACCGTACGATAACTTTTTCAAATCACTTTACGATTTTTTTCTATATTTTCTCTTACTTTTCAGCCATTATTTTACGGTTTGAACTTCATTTAAATAAAATTGTGAATAGACATTATTGTCAAATGTCTTCCCGATTAATATGGTTTTTTTTTTTTTTTTTTTGTTTTTTTTTTAATATTATATATTGTTAAAATAAGTTGTCAGAAAAATTTTATGAAGGAGGGTCACTATAGTTTTAACTGGTTTTACATTTAAATATGACTTCAATAAGACTTTAAAGCTAGAGACAGTTAAAGATTTTTCTTCAGAACGAAAGCTAGAGCTTCGGTAGCTCAGAGCACTCAACCCCCATAGATGTAACCCAGGTTTGAATTTCAGCGTTGACTGGTCGTATGAATTTTTCTGGCGACTCTCACGGGCCACAATGCTAACGTAGTTATTTTGTATTATTATTTTTTTCTTTTTAAATAACAGAGTTTGTTTGTAAAAATAACAGTTTTTATATGCTTAAAAAAACAGGTGTTCGTTTTAAGTAACAGTATTTTTCCGCGAAATAAACGTTTTCATACTGGCACACCAGTCGATAGTTTTTTCCGTATATTTAAAAGAATTTTTTTCACAGTGTAATTGTTAAAAAATGATAATATGTACCAGAATAATACATAACTTTAGTAATTGTTCCCACACTGTTGGATGTCCTTTTAAATATCCATCTTTACTTACTGGGAGGCAGTAAAGGCTCACGTTTTTTAAAAAATTTCTACAGAAAAGAGCGTCTGAACTCCAAGTGAGAACATTTAAAAGGGAAACTTCAACGAATAAATTCGTTGCACTCGGAGCAATATTTCAACTGCATCGATGAAACTGGTGTCTAGTTATAGTAAAGTGGTTATGCGTAACACTATAAAACCGTTACAGGTAGCTAACTATGAAGTTAGTGTTCATTTCTTGAAAAGAGTAGCAGATCGATAGAAAGAGTGAACTAAAAAGTTGTATAGAATCATAGATTTTGTACGAATACGCTGATTGCTGTACAAATTAACGCACTAAGAAAGAATTGTCGGAATAAAACGAAATCTTACAACGCAAGTACAACATTTATATAAGTAAGTGATTAAAAAATCATAGCAAAATGATCCAATAAGACACTTATAGTAAACAACTAGTATTAAATTTCGACGTACAAATAATCTAAGATCGTTATATTTTGTTTTCTAGAAAAATAGAAACTGTTTTCTGTAAACCACACCATTCAGATAAGGCTTAGAAAATAATAATGCTCAAAAAAAAGTTTTGATTAGCAAACCATTTCTTTTGTTTTATCTACCTATCAACGTTCGTAAAGTCACGGTTGGAAGGATGTTAGAATGGTTGGCTGATTTTCGAACACCACAAAAGGATAAAAAATAATAATAATAATAATCGTGATGTATTCTGAAGATTCAGAGTAAGCAAATAAACGTTTCCTTTGATCTAATTTGTTATTAGAGAGTGATTTCTAATTGGGAAATTTCTTTGAATGCTCTTATAAAATGCATGTGGTTAAACAAATTATTTACTCGGGGAAAATTATTTCAGTTATTTATTTTTATCTTCGAATACTAGTTCTTAGAAATGTACAATAATCTTAATAATTATAATTATCTTAGAAGCATATTCCTTAAATAATCGTTTTTACGAATCAAAATTATTGAAAATGGCAATTTTGAAGGTCATTAAGTACTAGCTAAATACCCGTGCATGGTTAAAAAAATTTTTTAAATGATCAATGAGGAGATATTAGTTATCATGCACAAATCTGAAAGGCACATACGGACACAATTAATTACTTCAAAATAATTTTCTCAAGGTGACTTTATATTATTAGTTTAATCAAAACTCGTTTTTGAAAATTCAACGTTTAAATTAATCTGCACTCAGTATCTTTACGTACTCAAAAATATTGGTTCGATCAAAGCTAACATGTAACAGTCAAGATTTATCACAATTTAGCTCTATTCCCGGTAAATTGGTACTTTAGTACAAAACAATCATTTTTTATTTCAATTACTGTTAATTTCATATTATTTAAGTACATCGATACACCCTCCAAACTCGTAAACACACAATATACTCGTAGTTCTAGATCGTTTTCAATCTACAAACTCGTAAAAACAAATTTAAATTTTTAGCACCTTTCATTTTATTCATTTTATTATTATATCATTTTATTATTATTTCATTTATTTATATTTCTTTTTTTTTTTAATTGATATGGATTGCTGTAAAATGTTTTATTGTGTGTTTTTCTTTTAAATCAACGAAAAAAAGGAGGGAAAAAACGTGGAAAAAATTTCTGGAAGATATAGTTCTTTTTTGATCGCAATGCAAAACTGGTTCACAAAGAGGTGATGTGATGTTCGTTTAATAAATGTTATGAACTTACGAACGAATTCGATAATAAAAAACGATTTTGTAGGGACTCCTTTTTCAGTTTCTTTTCTTCCAGGAACTCTTTTTTCAGGTGCTTTTTTTTTTCTTCAGGGATTCCTTTTTCAGATGCTTTTGTTTCCTCATGAACTCATTTTTCAGATGTTAATTATTTTTTTCGATATTCCCTTTTTTCCACCTCATCGTATTATACGCATACCAGGGTTCGACTTTAAAATTTGTCCTAGAATATTTTCTGTAGAATTCTGAATATTTAGAATATTTCAAATCAACGCCTATGCATCTAATGTAGCAATAATAATAATAATAATTTTAGCTCTATTCACTTTTTTTGTGAAGAAAAAATTCATTTTTTTTTTTTTGAAGGAGGAATTGATTTTATATCGAAATTTAATTATTATTTTTTTAATCAAAAATCCCATTTTTATAATTTAGGAGCAAATTTAGGATATTTTTGGAAAGAAATAGTTCAGTTACAACGAAGAAACATTTTTTTTAGACAAGAGTTGCTAGAAAAAAAAAGAAACTCTTATTATTTGAAATACTTTATTATCAAATCATATTTACATTACATTATTTATCGAAACGGCGAATTTTTCAATTCCTTCGTCTAATATAAAGGTACAAAATCAACGCAAGTTTTGTTTATTTAATTCAATACTTTTTAAAAATATATATATGGTAAAAATAACATTAGATTTAAATAATAATTATTTAGCAGACTAAGTGTTTGTTTTATTTATTTCCTGCTATGCATTTTAAAAATGCATGTAAAAGTTAGCTTAATATTAATGTCATGTGAATAATTTAAATTCATAACTATTATTATTTACAACAGAAATTATAGAGATGCCTCCTAAAAAATACTAGTCTGTACTATCTGTATTTTAGTTCTAGAAATTATTTAATCATATTTTCTATATTTTATTCTATTAAAAATTTTTTTTTTATTTTTCTAACTATTACGTTTTAGTTGGAATTTTTTTTAATAATAGAGCCATTTTTTTAAAAATTTCATGCTAAGCATTTTTAAACTACAGGTAACAATTAACTTTCAATTATTTTGACTTGCATTATTTCAATCTATAATAATAATTATTATTTATGATATAAATTGTCCCGTTGTCTCTAAAAATAAGAAATAAGTAGTTTTGCTTTTACTTGTATTTCGTTTTGAAGAAAGATTTAGAAGATATTAAATTATATCATTCAGTAATTGAAATATCCAATGATTATGCTTTCTACTATTTCATTTACAATAAAATAAACAATTAAATAAACTAAATATATGTGTTTTTGTTTCATTCTATGCATTTTCAAAATACGTCTTAAAGTTAGAATTATTTTGTTATTGTTGTCGGCCATTAAGGCAGAGGAGATGCGATTGTTCTTGTTTTCCAGTGGCGCCACCTATGGCGAAGAATTTGATTTCTGCCATACCCAGACTCATTCATACATGCACACATCAGGAAGGACCCATTTGTACAGTCGACCCAAACATGTGGATTCATCTACAGATCGTAATTTTGATAATTAATATAATTTGGGATGGAAACATGGAGGTCATTGTGACCCGACAGATTTAACGTGCACCAGTCACCATTTACTATACGAGGAGTCTTCGGCCGGGTGGATTCGAGCGCCCGTTCTCATGAACGTGATTCCAGCCAACACCTCCTAGAAGAAAGAAGGCCCAAGCACGGATTAATTTAGTAGTAACGAGCATAAACTGCGCAGTGGATGAAAAATAAGAAAGAAGTCACTACGTTTGAGGTACTATGAGCAGAGCGTTAGTGGAACATACGAAAGATGTCATTACGTTTGGACTGCTAAAGAATCAAATTTCTTGTTAATGTTAACCCCCGTGATGAGGTCTTCTTCTTTCCTAGGAGGTATTGGTCCAGCGCCCTACCAACTAGGTGACCAGAATTATTTTGACTTGAATAATTGATTATTATTATTATTTTACAGTTTTTACCTAAAACAATGCAAGTAGTACATCATAACATCTTTGTGCAAAGATCTTAACAGCTTTTTACAAAAATTCTTTTTTTGAAAAGATCATTGCTGTAGGAAAAAAAAAAAAAAGGTAAACAAACAAAACTATAATAAAATAGTTTTTGCTGTCAAATTAAAGTTTTGTTGTCTTCTCTCCGAACTTTTATTTAGAGATTACGTATAAAAGACATCAAACAACTATTATTAATAACAATAATTATAAGAAGAGAAAAAAAAAACTGAATAAACTATATGAGGAAATGTATAAGTGTTCTTAAACGTGAAAAATGACTTTCCGAACAGATTTTTTTTCTCTCTTCACGATTCATTAAACAGTTTCGGTATATCGCTAGAGCGGACACTTCATGTGGTCAAATACTATAATTTGGTTTCATTTCTTGAAAAGGATATTTTTCTTCAGATTCTCCCGAAAAGAAAAATGCAACTATAGTTTTACAATACTTACAGCTCTTTTTTTCTCTTTTTGTTCTTTTTTTTTATTGAATGCATCACTGTGGCAACATAATATTATCTAGTCAGTGTTCAAGAATTTTTTTAAATAATCTTTATTTCCTTTTCTTACTCAATTGTGAACAGAACAGCTAATATTAGACAAAATCAAAAGTTCATAACCGTCTTGACCTTTACACTAATTACTTTTTTTCCCCTGAAAATCTCAGCCTTTTATCATAATACTACTATCATTACTACTATCTATTTATTATTCAATAATGTATAGAATTCGAATTAAAAAATGGAACATCTCGTTAACCCTTTGGCGCAAAATCTTTATTAAACATATTTTTTATACATTTTTCTTTATTTTGTAATATATTAGGTCAAAACAGGTGAAAAGTTAGCACTTTAATAAGTTATAGTTATGAAATACAGCATGAAACACCGATGTCATTTTCTGCGTAATAGAAAAATCTTCCAAACGTTACTTACTTCCAAACAATAATTTTTAAAATATGCAGTTATTTGGATCTAAGAGAAACGGTTATTCATCA
The DNA here is from genome assembly GCA_949128135.1 of Parasteatoda lunata. NCBI lineage: Eukaryota > Metazoa > Arthropoda > Arachnida > Araneae > Theridiidae > Parasteatoda > Parasteatoda lunata. The sequence goes on from OX421976.1 coordinate 21,283,512, forward strand.
CTGTTTCTTTAATTTTCAAAATCAATTATTGATGAATCTTTGAATATAAATGAAAAAAAAAAACAATTTTTTTTCAAGCAACTTTATTCGGATTTTATGTTAATTTATTTCTTGCATCATAAGGGAATTAAGCAGCGGCAACCGTTACTCATGGTTTATATTTTTATTATGGAATTGTTTACATTTTCCATGAATGATAGCTGTTGCTTTTTGAAAAACAAATATTGTAATTAATTCATTTCAGTGAAAGGAAGTTTCACAAAATATTTGATATTCATCCTGTCAAAAAAGGACGAATGAATCTTAAGCAGTTCGAACATTTAGTCGTTACAAATCAAATATGCTGTTTTGTGTAAATGACGTGCAAAGTACAAGTAATGAAACAATTAAGTCAATCGAAAGCTCCATTGCCATATGAAATGATGCTTTTTTGCGAATAATATGCTACTTTCACAACTGCTGTAAAGTTTGCAGTACTCAGTAACTTCATGACTGTCAGGTCAAGTTTAGCCTAACTATAGCCAGCGCTCTCTATAATTATTTCGCAAATGGCGCAAAACGTTTATATATAGAAAAGCCACAGTTTTGTAAAAATGAATAGCGCTTGTGGTGAAAATTTTCTTACTTCCAATTTTATTTTATTTTATAACCGTCGTTGAACAGCAGACTCAAAATTCATGGGTTTACGACTACTAATGTTCAACTCCGTTGCCTTGTAATTTTGAACCAATCCAGAAGACAAGGAAACTCCTGGATCATTACCCCCAGAGGTATTGATTTGTTATGGGAACATGGAGGACTTTGAGACTCGACAGATTTAACGTGCATCAGTCACCATTTACTACACGGGGAGTCTTCGGCCGGCGAGGGTCGAACCCACGACCTCTTGGACATGGGCCCAGCGCCCTACCGACCAGGCTATCCCGGCCTTACTTCCAATTTATCATTATCTGTGCATATAACATTTTGCAAAAACTGAGACAAAGACAGTCATTTTGATAATTTTCATCTGGAAGGAAAAAATTTCGCCAAATGGGCAATTTTAAAAAAAGTTAAATTTGTCCCGTTCTAAAACCCGGGTAATTCTTTGCGGCATTTGAAAAGTATAACTTTGCTTTTAATTGAAAGGCACTTAAACTGTCGCTTTTTTTAATTTTTTTATTTTCCTTGCCGAAAGAGTTTCGAAAAAAAAAAATGTTAAAGGATATAAAAAGGAAATTTTTAACTCCTTCCACGGAATAAAATCTTTCTAATCTTTATTCTTCTTTTTATTAATATTTTTATTTGTTTACTGTTTTGTAACATAATGTTATCCAGTCAATTTTATGATTAAAGTCAGACACTTTGTCGAATTATTATGAGATTTGAGTTCTTACCTGCAATCATCGAACATTCACCTCGAGCAAAAAGTTGTTATTAATGTTTTATGATTGTAACTGGTATGGTAACAACTAATAGTAAGTAACAATAAATAAAGTTTTAGTCTTTAATTGTTATTTGATTCTATTCTTCTCTGTTCACCAAAAATAAAATGCACAATATTGTTGTTCGATGTTTCGGAATGTTGTTTCAGGTGTAGCCTGGAAGAATGAAAGAACAAAACTTAATAAATAATAACAATTATAAAAACATATAATATAAAATGTAATAACATTGCGTTGAATCAATTTAATTTTCATCCTTTTATTTCCTAGAACTCTTTTTTATTTATAATTATTATTTTTCTTATGGAAATTCGTTTTAACTCGTAAAATTTTGATTTATAAAGGATATTTATTTCAAATGCGTTTATCTCAGAAAAGTAAGTAAAGAAAAATTTATAATCCAATAGAACAAATAATAATCCAATAGAGGAGTATAAATTTAATATTGAACATAAAACGGAAGTTCAGGCTCAAATTCAATAATTTTCTAACTTCTGGTAAATTTTTTATGCATCGAAATTACTTCTCCAATCATAAAGTTTAGAAATTATACTTGTTTTTGTACAAAATTCGTACTAAGCAGGAAAAGTTTAAAACTGAATATATATATATATATATATATATATATATATATATATATATATATATATATATTGGAATAACAGCAATTTAAAAAATCTTTATTATTTTTCAAAAAAAAAACTTTTATTTGCACAGTTAATATACAAGAGCGCCGCGAGCTTATATTTTTGATAGAGAGGTAATTTCTATTTTATCGAATGTTGTTGTTGTAATTTATTTACGTCGCACTAGAATTGCACAATGGTCTATTGGCGACGATCAGGAAAGCATCCCTAAGGATGAGCCGAAGACAATTTTAGCTGAATGATATTCCTAATTTATGATACAAATAGCTATTTTTATGAGCTAATTTGTATCTTTCTATTTCGTATGAAACCCGTTTGTTTGTAATCGGAAATAAGAGCACCAAGATGATTGATTGACGAATGAGCGTTACAATGGCAATGAGAGTATTAGATTTGGCAAAGAGAAATAAACGTGTCAAAGACAAATAAACATATAATACTTACTAATTTCATTTGTGTTTCCTAAAAAAATATATAAATAAAAGTGAAAATATGAAGTTTTGTAAATATACTGAATGGTCGGACAAAATTGGCCAAATACTGAAAATCTTAACAGGTCACAACGACCTCCCATCCCAACGCCTCTGTTGACATAAATGGTTGACAGTAATTTTGCGGGGGCGGGATAGTCTGGTTTTTAGGGCGTTCGACCCTTGTCCAAGTGGTTCATAATTTCAATTACTGCCGATCGAAAATTCCCCGTGTACAGACTAGTGATTGATACACGCTATATTTGTCGGGGTCACAAAGTCCTCCAAGTTCCCTTAACAAATCAATATCTCTGCGGGATGCTGGATTGAAGAGTGATCATGGTCTGGCACAGGTCAAAATTACGATCTGCGAATCGATGGATGGTGTGTAAATGTGTCCTCCCTGTAAAACGGGCTGTGACGTATATGTGTAGCAGGAGTCGAATTCTTGGTTAGAGATAGCGCCACTGGAAAACAAGAAGAAGCGCACCCCTCTGCCTTAATAGGCTAGTCAGTAATGTCGTTATTGACAAGTGACATAAAACAACAATAACACCCTTTTTCAAAAATTAAACAAACTGGCCTGAACTGTAAGTTTTCAGTCTTGAATAAGATCAATCTAAATATTGAAACTGAAATAATCACTAATGACTATGTTTTTAATTATCTTCTTATCTGGTTCGGAAATGAAATTGATATTTTCACTCCTGACTTCTACAGTCGTGGTTTGTTTGATTTGATTTCGGTTTAATTACATTTCTCAATGCGCATATTTTTTTCACTTTCATTTTACTCTTGATAATAATTTTAAAAATATATTACTAAAAGTTATCATTAAGGAATATTAACGTAATTTCACGTTGCATGCCAAATTTCTAGGTAATTGCTACATCATATCAAAATACTGTTTATTTTACCCTTATTTTATTTTTTTTAATTACATAAATTTTTGTATTAGTCATGACAGTTTTGTAATATAATACCAGTACTAATGTTATTGTTGCTAAAAGCAAACCTAATAATTTGGTGTTTACTGCATTTTCTTTTTGAGTATAGATCAAAAACATCAAAAATACTTGAGTATTATATGTCAGTGTATCCCAAATGGTGTTCCACGGAACCCTAAGGTACCATGGGAGAGGTAAAGTAGTTCCGAGAATTAGAAGTTCATTGTAACTAGTCATGATTTTTGAAACCTCTAATTATAATTAGATTCAACCATTTATTTAATATTTCGGTTGCATTTATGAAATTGTTTAAAATGAAATAGTTATGAAAAAAAGTTTTTTTTTTAAAAATACATTAATAATTTTTCTATTAAAAAATTATAAAAAAGACATGCACTCTTAAAAAAAATGCATTTTCAATTCAAAATAAAATAACTAAAATCCTAACCGTAAGATGAAACGCCACCCAATACCAAAATAAATTCATAACTATACACTTCATACATCTGCAGAACTGCGAATTTAATTGATAAACATAAAACCTAATTGAGGATTATCAATGATAAAACTATTAAAAAAATCTTCATTCTTCTAATTTTGTTTTATTTTATTACTTGCCTTGAGTAGCCATCCCAATTTTTGGTTCACGACTGTCAATATTCAACTCCGCATCTGTTAAATTTTGAAACCACCCAAAAGACAACGGAACTCCAGGATCAAGAATTGGTCAGCCCGATGTCAGGGGGATTCTAGCCCATAAAGAATATTGATATGTGGAGATGTATGAGGATAGCCCACTTAGGACATTTTACGTTAGCATTGTGGTCAGTGCGAGTAGATTTTGTATTGACCAGCCATCATTGGGTTTCAAACAAGGCTCTCTCGATTTGGAGGGAAGCGCATTATCCACTCTGATCCACGGTCCTTCTATTTAAATATTTTTAGAATAAAGTAGTCTTCTTTTATAGATTATTACTTACACAATAGTCTTTATATACTTTATATATACAGTCGGGGTTCCGCCGAAAGGTGGTTAATTATTTAGGGTTCCACGGCCGAAAAATATTGGGAACCACTGATATATACTATTCCTGATTAAATCAGGTTGAGACTGAAAATAAAAGGCGGGTAAGCATACCGAATCTCTGTTATGTTCCAATTATTTTAACTTCGTAAACCACAATAACTTTGAATTTCAAAGACAATAAACGTAACAATCAATTTGTGGAATATCAAAATTTGTGTAAATATTTTGGAAATTCTTATTTAAAGAACATAAAGGCCGAAAGGAGATTTCACTTAGAAAATCGCCAATCCGTGAAAAGTTAATTAGGTTCTTTTATTGTCTGAAATTTTCCTCCTCTAGACTAAACAAAATCGACATTAAGAACAGTGAATTGACTAAACCAGTAGCTCTGAGATGGTATAATCCTTTGTAATTTGCTGTTAAAACTAGTTTTCTGAGTTATTTTATTTTCAAACATTTCTCAAATATTTTCGACTGCAAGTAATGGTATCATTTAAGGGCGTCAAAGAAAATAAATAAAAAGAAAGAAACAGTCGTTGTGTGCGCCAGAGATGAGTTGAGGTGTGCTACGGATCCAACTAATATGGGAATCCAGTTGACGATTAAGGACTTAATAACTCAAAATCTATTACTATTATTTTTTATTATCAAATTAAATTTTGTAACGGGCAATATATATATATATGATTGAATTTAGAACACGAAGTTTAAATCAAGGGAACCTTAGATCATTCATTATCTTTGCCTTTAGAAGGAAAAAAGACTTTATATTAAAAATAATAATTTTTTTGCCTTAGAATAATTTTTATTTACATGACATAAAAACGTAAAATACGAATTTACATATTATTAAAAAATTCGAATAAGCTTTTTTTTCCCTGCAGTGCTGCAACACTAAACCGCGGCTTGTGTGATTTAACCCCTTTCTTCCAGCTCCTGTCAAAATTACGGGGGGGGGGGGGGGGGTTCGTCGTCTATTTTTCATATCCGTGATATTTCCGGGCCCGGAATGTTTAAAGTAAGGCGCAAGAAATATTACAACGATTTATTTCTTGCTCTCAGAATCATGTTTATTCCCAATTTTAAAACCAGATCACAGTACCAGACTATTTGTAATAGGTTTAAAGATAGTTTATTTTAAACTAATATTAGAACTCATCAAACATGTGTGCTAAAACTTAACCCAAAGATTAAAAATAAATACATATATTTTAAACGCATTCAGTTTTATAAAATTTTCTTAAATATAAAAAATAAGCGCGTTTATGACTGTTTTCTTCGTTATGCGATCATTAATTAAGGGGTTAAAGTCGAAATAAGGCTTTAATTTAAAAAATTTTTTGAAAAGAATTGTATGGACTTTAAAACAGAGAAGAACTTAAATATTTAAAAAATTATTGCCACTTCGGCGAGGTTTCTCCACCTTTATAATAACTATTAAAATCAATAATTCTTTTTTCTTTTCTTTTTTTTTTTTTTTTTTACCATTGTAGTTTATTTATTTCTAATTAAGTTTTATTTTTTGAAAAATAAAATTTCTCAAATCAAATGTTTCAATATAATAAATAAATAAAAGAAATAAATAGAAAGATTTTAATATTACAATAATTAGAAGTAAGGGAAAAGAGAAAATTATAGTCTTCTTAATACAGAAAAAACATTCTCCTGCTTCTTCCATGATATTCCAACGGAAAACTATATGAACGGAATTTCTTCAGTTATTAAAGTTTCTTTAGTACGTAATGGACATTTTAGAATACATTTTGTCTCACTAAAATATGCCTGACTGAACATAATTACAATTATTTCAAGTAAGCATTTTTTAAAACTTTTATATAACTATTGTAATAATTTCGGAAAAATCTTAAAAAATAAGATGAAATATATAATAATCTATAAGTTATACATATTATAGAACAACTTAATACATTGGAATGTTTTTAGAATCAAGATGATTAGGAAAGCAAATTGCATTTATATATTATTCCTGTTTGAAGATGACCCTTATAAAGTGCGAACTAACTAAAAGAAGACTTTTTTCTTACAAAAAAACAGAAAAAAAGTGAATCAGACTTAAAAATTTTTTTACACAGTTTTAAAACTGCTTTAAGGTTGCTTTTCAAAGTTTTTTCACCCACAAAAATGAAAAAGCCATGCTGCCACTGTTTAAATGCTTTACGCTCATAAAAAAGCTATAATTTTAAATAGTAATACCCATTTTGCCCTAACGAAATATCTGAGCATCAGAACAAACACGTTTCAATATTTAAATACTACTAAGCTTTTTAAAAACCAGCCAGTTTGGCGAGAATGCACCAACTCTATCTCTCTCAATTAAAATTAATCAATAGCAGAGATGGGCATTTGTCATTCAGAATAATGAATAAAGAATGATGAATAATTATTCAAACTCTGAATAATGAATAAAGATTTATTCATTAGTCAGAAATATTTTGAATAAATAAATCATTAATTATTCTTTATTCAGTATCCTTTATTCATTAGTCAAGAATAACTGAATAACTTCACTGGTCAACAAAAATGGGTACGGAATACACTGACTACGATTATGACAACTACAAATAAAACGTTAATCCTTTTCAAGTATATTTATATAATAGTTGAGGAAATTTACTTTTGTCTAACATAATGCATACTTTTGAGAAATGGTTACATGGCAAAAAAGTGTTTAATTTTTTAAGTTAAAATTTTATTAAAAAATTTAAAATAGGATTATCGTTTGCTTTCAAAAACTATAAGAAATTGTGTTTTATAGATTTTAAAACAAAATTTTAAAATGAACTTAAGTAACTAAACTGTTATAAACTAACTTTTTAGCACAACTAAGTATGTTACACTGGAGTAAGTTAAAATAACATAAAAATAAATATTCATACTTGTCTTAGTTTTATAGTTAAATTCCTAAAATAAAACGTTTAAGAGCAAACGATGTTTTGCATCTCGTTTTAGACAAAGGCATATCGATTGCATTTTTCGCTGATTATTCAAAATTTTATTCAGAAAAATTAGTCATGACTAATGAATTTATTCATCAATCATTATTCAAAATTTTTTATACATTTGCATAATGAATGATGAATAATGACTAAATTTTCATGTGAATAATCATTCAGAATAAATTTATTCTGAATAAATTTAGTCATGAATAAAATTTTCTTGAATGATGCCCATCACTGATCAATAGTTCTAAATTTTGTCCACTTTTAACGCAATCAGTTTTCGAAGAGAACGAAATTAAATTGCGGTCTAAATTTCATATATAAGAAGAAAAACAATTCCTTGAATGTATTAAAAACCTTCAAAAAGCCTTCTTATTTTTATGTTACTTGTTTTTAACTTTCAGAAATTTAAATCGATGATAAATCAGGAAATTTTTTTAATGGGTCTAAAATATTGATGGAGACATAAATAACTAGTCATAAATAACTATTGCAATGCTACAGCAGTTTAAAGATAGTATATTGTTCGCAATAAAAACATTTTTTCATGTGAAGATTTGAAAAAAAGCATAAATATATTTAATTCATAAAAATCCGAATTACACGAATCACGACCATTTAAAAAATATTTATAGATTTGTCTTATCTGTATAAAAAAGAATAAAAGACAAGCATGTATTATTTTCAACTTCAAAAACAAATCACTTTCCCAATCTGAATCCTAACATTGTCTCAACAACAGAGAGCCATTTTAATTCTATCCAAACATCCTAATCACGACAGCCTGATGGGGGAAGGAAAAAAAAACGCTACAAAAGAATTAAGGCAGCCTAAATGAAGGTCCGAGCAAAGATCAGTCAAAAGTCAGGACCAGTCATAAAGCAATGTCAAATGCCCCGTCAGCAGGAGCAAATTTACAGCCAATAGCCAATGGTCGTACGCCAAGGAAATATTCTTGAGAAAAAATCTTGCAAAATTCATCTATAATGCTCCGCACGCACAGAGATGACGAAGATGACGTCACAATAGAAGATATGGAAGACTGTGTGAAACTTCTTGCAGACCAACTCTCATAATAAGTATAAGAAAAGATTGGAAAGGAGTTTCAAGTCGTAATCTCGTCGTTTTCTTTCTTTACTTTGTTTTGGGTTTTGTGCTTCAACAAGCAGCAATCCGGTATTAGGCGTCATTAAATTTCTTGTCGCGGCGCTTTTAATAAAAGCATTGTTTTGGCGATTCCACTTAGTGAAGAGTTCTACAGTAACTTGGCGACGGTCTGATTTTAAAACAGTGAAATTGTATTTTATTTTTAATTCTTCTAAAGACAATCGCATTTGTCAAAAGGTTAACAGTTAGACAGCTAATTATTGCTTTTGCAGTTCAAATAAAATTTTGCGTGTGTAAATAATGTAATTGAGACTTCGTATAATTCGAAATTTTATTCCAAAGTTATGAATTATCAAGAAGAGTATTAATTTTAAACTATTAGCATGTCGTAGTAATTGAAATATTCGTCTATTGCAAATTCGACATTTTCCAATACGCCCAATACACTAGTCTAATTGGAAATTTTTTTAGCTATTCTGATATTCTTTTGTCTTATTATAATCAATCTATACGCCTTTAGATTAATTACTGTGGGAAGAATTACTCAATTAGACTAAATTTGCTTAGGCTTATGGCAATAATCTTTTATTAAGGCTATTTATAGTTGTAAGGCTTTACTCACTTGCGGTGGCTGCTGTTCAACGCCGGTTATAAAATAAATAAATAAGCATTTACTGGAGCCGTGTGGAATGTGGATCTGTTCTACACGGTTTTTTTTCAAAACGCCGTGGTAGATTTCTTTTAAAAAAACATTTTATTGTTGATCAATCGTCAGCCTAGCGCACCAACCTGTGTTTATTTTAAATAATTGAGATTTGAAAATTATATCAGGCGATACACTAATCAGTAAATTGTAATGAAGTGATTTCATTTCCAGTATATGAACATACATCAGGGATAGAATTTAAATCGTTTAAGAACAAGCACTTCTGCTACAGCTCAACAAAATTTTTGAGTCAGTACCCTTACAAAAATGTTGGCTCTACGTATTTTCCATGTGATTTACTAACCGGATAAGTTTGTTATTGTAAACCTTTAGGAGACACTTATTTTTTCCCCGAAAAAATATTGAAACTGTTTTCAGATTAAAGATACCAAATCCCAAACTTTTTTAGCAGACATTGACATCAATTTAAAAGACTCAAAATAATTCATTATCACGTAATTTTTTTATCATTTTTTTTTTTCCTCTATCAAACAAGAATATTAATTTTTAAACGATAAATCGGTTTTTAAAGATTTTAACTTACAATATAAGTAGATAGTTATAAACTCTTCACACGTAAAAATAACACATTTAAGTCCGAAACAACTCATTATTTGACTAATATACTTATTGATAATACAGCTCTTATTTATTTTTAAATAATTCGATCAAATTGTATCGTTATACTGCAACTTGTTAAATTAAAATTCCAGATCGACAAATCGTTTTCAAAGAGTTTTACTCAAAGTTTTAAACTCTAAATACGTAACAATAACGTACGTAATTTAACTACGCATTAATTCTAGAGAGATTTCGCAGTCTTATTTATCTTCTCGTACGCTCCCGATCATAAAGTTTGAAATAACTGCGCATGTTCGTTTACTATTTAATTACTTTTTAACGTTAATAGTGAGCATTTTCCCAACAGTGGCTCGTGCGCATTTTAGATCCGCATGTGCAATTAATTCAAAACTTACCTACGGGATGATAGGTAAATCTACAAGATCTCTCTAATGATTGATAATACAACTCTGGTTTGAAGATGAATGATTCAATAGACATAATTAGATCAAAAAATTTATTTTTAAAATGTTAATTGAGTCAGGTGTTTTAAATTCATCATTTAATCATTAACTACATCGATTATTACTCTTGATACTCAATAATTATATTGATTATTATATTTCGATAATTATTATATTTCGAAGTATTATTATACTTCGAATATTATTATATTTCGAAATTTACATCGATAATTATATCAATTATTACTTTCCATTTCAGTTCGACTGCACTTGCCCCATGAAGACGGCAATTCACGCTATTCAACGATTTATATAGATTTCGAACGTTATAATTTAAGATTTTTTCTATACAATTCAGCTTTGTCGGACAATTCACACCGTGGCCCATTAGTTTATGTAACTGTTTTTGTTAAGGTCCATTAAGCACCGGACGCTGGGATTTTTTTTTGCGGGTCCGCTTCATATCAAGTTCCGCTTCTCTTGTTCTTGACAGAAGTCTCTTGACCTTCCAAAACCTTTGCAAAATCTCGGGGTCAATCGAGATTAAACTGCCGATTCAGTTTAGGACATTAACGTCGGCCAAACTCATTTGAAGATATGAAAACAGTTTTACATCGATCATCACAGTGTTGAATAATGATGGACTAAAATCGGCTGTTAGTTCTGAGATGGAAATCGATTCTATAATGCTTGTCAGAAAATTCTCGTTATTACAAACAGGGTTGGCTACATTTCTGTAGCGATTGAGGTGAAAAGTAGTTAAAATATTGTTATGCAGTAAATCGGTGGTTGCCAATTTTTATGGAACCTTAAATCAGCGCTACCCAAATGATTCCGCGGAACATCAGGTTTTCGTGGAAGAGTTAAAGGGTTTCCGAGAGTTAAGATTTTCACCAATTTTTCTATCAGTTTTGTAAATATATCTATAATTATATTTAGAACCGATCAGTAATCCATTATTCATTTAATATTTTAATTACCTTAACGCAATTGTTTAAAGTAAAATGGCAATAAATTTTTTTTTTTTATTCTCTTTAAAGAGAAAAATTAATTTTTGTCATAACAATGTATTATACACATTGTGAAATGGACAAGAATTTAAAATAAATAAATGCTCCATCGCGCTTTTCAAATCGAAGTAAAAAAATTAAATTCGATAATAAATACGTTGTCCAAATAGCCATTTCAACATTCATAGAGGTACTTTTTTATTTTTCGTCCTATAGGAGACGGATCGTCGGAACACCGAAGTCAAGCATCACTAGCTACGGACAGTAAGCAGGTGGGTGACCACTTTGATCAGCGTAGGGATTGAAGGTGCACGGTATCTTTCCTCGTTAAACGGTTCTACCGTAAAATGCATGACTTCGCGCGCAATTTGTCTGGCTACCGAAGCGGAAGATCAAAATTGGGAGGCACTGTGGGCCAAAAGACTATGATTTTTGGCCAAAAGTAAAAAATTAATTTTTCAACTAAAATATGTGTAGGCAGTTTTAATGTATCCCAAATTAAGTATTCATAATCATTCCAAACATTATAATTTACTTTTTGGACCAACGAGAGTACAATTTAATGAAAAATATGTTAATTTTTTTTATTTTTTTTTTAATGTAACTTTTAAATTTTTATTTCAGAAATATATATAGGAATTTCACCTTACTGTTACATTTTTATCAGAGTAATTAGTGTTAAATTATAGTATAATTTTTCAATATGTTGGATTATTTAATACTCTTGACAAACTTATAGTTTATATCTTATCATTTGACATTTTACAATGTTTGAATGACTTTCGAAAATTAGTTCCAAAAAGTTCCACGAGGTAATTAGCTAAACTTTTTTTTGTTGTCTTCTTTGATGTTTCTTCTTTCAAAAAAACCTGCCCCATTTTGCCCGTATTGCAAAGGTGGACTAAGTATACCGAAAAACAAAAATTATGTTTTTTTTCTTCGTGTTTTCTCGTTATTTTGTAATTAATCCGCGTTATTTTGTAATATTACTTTGGAAATATAATTTGCTTTCATTTTTAATATAAAATTACGAAAATTATTATATTTTCCTTGCTATATTTAATTACTTAAACGTACTACATTATTATTTTTATTTTTGCTCGCCATATTTCAGCCGCCATTTTGTTTTTTGGGGTATTTTTAGTGTATTTCAAAATTTTAACTATGAATTCAATTTACCTGCACATAGAAACCCCTAAATACAAATTTTATCGAAATACTAATTTTGGCCACGAAACCTTGGATGCTAGCCCACTGTGGGAGGGCATGTCTTCGGATCATCCTCAAGATTACTTACCAGACCGTTACCGATAGCCCATTGTACACCTCTAGTGTGGCGCAAATTAAGTACATACCTATTTAGTACCTATTTATACCTTTTTCGTTTTATTTTACCGAATATCATAATTCAGCTTATATTATTCCTTTTGCAGTTTATATACATCAAAAGTAAATTCTTAATAGACTATATTGAGCTCCTAGAATGTGAATTTAACTGTGGGACATAAAACCTAATTGAAAATTATCAATGATAACAAAATTTGATTTCTCCTTTTAAATATTTTGAAATGAAAGTTATCTTTCATTGGTTAATTGGTTAATAGGCAGGTAAATATTTTTATTTTATGTACTTTATTTATAGAGTCGGAGTTCCACCGAAAGAATTTAGATTATTCAGAGTTCCCTAAATGTTAAAAATTGGGAAACTCGCTACCTTAAAATGATCAACCTTGTCTCGGTGGTACCCTGATGTTATAAATGAAGTTTTCATTATTTGAAAATCCTAAGTTTCTTTACTTAATAATCTTATTAATAACCTTAAAATTTAATCACCTTAAAAGTTTGAAATTTTCTCATTGTTTTAACACTAACCATATTAACTACTTTTTTTGTTATATCCGAAGGTCGAATTTACACTTCTGAAGTTAGTTAATTTCAGAATATGCTGCACATTAGTTAGCTGAGAATGAAGCTAAAAAAGAACTGTTATAAACATTGACAATGATTTCCTGAGAAAATCTTATTCTTTATTAAAGAATTTGATTATTTTAGCTTTTATTTGAAAAACTTGTTGGGAAATTCACATTTTATTTTTCATAAATGCATGTCCAATTTATAATTTATTCAAGATATTACTTTTTTCTTCTAATCCCCGTTCGGATATTGACTTTCATCACTCGGATAACAGAAGGGTAAATTTATTGACCATTTTCTGAGAAGTACTATATTAGGTATCATTGCTACCATAGTTAGAGGGATAGTACAGAAAAGAGAAATAAAGAACACCCCTGCCTTATCCGGGTTTTGAACTCTGGACCTTTCTGACTTGAGGTCAGCTCCCTGACCCCCATACAGGCCTCCTGGCGGTATTGCTATTAGAAAAATTATATTATATATAAAATAAAAATATATAATATAAAAAAATGCCGTTTCTTGTCATTGGCATTTTACTTTCATTAATTTCATAAGGACAATTAAAGTATTTGATAATAAATTATTGATAGGATCTAAATATAATAAGTTTAAAAAAGTATCACTGGTTTAAAAATAAAATAAAAAGTAATTCTCGTAACCCCTTTAACCTCTCCCGTTAAACTGGTTTTCTGGTTATAAGCCTTAACAGTAAAAGTTCATAATCATTCAATTTCTAATAATATGACGTCACATAAGTTCAATAATCGGGTATTACCCTATAATACACAGGTTCTGATTTCATGTAGTTAAAGCTTCGTCATAAACCCTTCTATACTCTTTCATAAAAATAGAAATATTTGTATTACTATAAAAAGAGGAAACAATGGAATAGGAAATAAAACAAAACAAAAAAACATTCTGAAAGTTTTTTGATTCAAGAATGTTATAAAGACAGCATTTCAAAATTGAGGAAACACACGAAAAGTCACGACATTAGAATACTGCACTATTTTTTTGGTGACATAATTCATAAGTTTCGCCGTAACGTATGCAGTGTTTCGATTTAATTCGAGGGCGTGATAACAACTAACCTCAATATATAGTATACGTACTTCCTTTTCTTTTTGTTCAAAATTTAAAGGGGGGAAAAAAATCTGCAGTTATTCTAAGTTTGGAAATGACATTGCAGGTTTTTTTATCTGAGTTTGAATTATGGTGTATAGTTAGACTTATATTGCTGAAATAAAATAAAATTTTAAAAAAATCATCGATTCTAACGCTATTTTTTAATTAATTAGGATAAATAAAGTTTTATTTTTAAGTAAAACAAGTTATTTTACTCAATCCATCTATTATACTTACTCAATAGTTTACCCATCTATACTATATAAATAGTTTGCCCGGTTATAATATATAAATAATTTATCCGGTTATAATTTAAAAACAAATTAAAATAGCTTACCCAACTATTTTATTTTATTTTTATATAATAACCAGCACTGAACAGCCAATCCAATTCTGAGTTTACGACTATCAATGTTAAATTCCCGTAGCCTTTTTATTTTGGACCCAACCCAGAAAATAAGGAAATTCCTGGATCAAGCATGGGGACAAACTAGCCTTCGTGGAACACGTTTTGATGGAAGTAGCCGCATTTACGTTACATAAAAAGGAAAACCACGAAAACCTCCCATGGTTAGCCCAACGGCAAGGGGATTCAAACCTATGATCCACCTGCGACTGAAGAGTTTTTACCTCAGCATTATAGTCGATGCAAACTTGAAGTAGAATTCGAATTAACCTGTCACTGCTAGGATTCGAACCTGTGTCATCTCATTTGGTGGTGAACACCTTATCCCCTGAGCCACCGCGTATTTCTATCCATCTATTAACATCTTTTATTTCAAATGTTTCTATTACATTGAGTTGAGTTGTGAAATTGCTGTTTGACCAGTTTACTGTGAGTTTTTATTTTTTCACTTTCTATTATATTCTCAAGATTTTATTTGAAATTTCTCTTCTGATTTGATGTATTTCTTGTCTTTCTTCCTGGACTTTTACAAAACCTTCAGGGTACTGAGAGAGCTAATTTTGACATTTGTCAGCTCTCTCAATAGAAAAGGTTTTGTTTTATGGCTTCCGGAGCTGGTACCCCCTGAAGACGTCAGCTTCGGTGGCCATATTTTTATTTCCTTTGTTTTTTCTTTATTAGAGATTTCTTTATTAGAGGCTCGATTAGATTCAGAGACGATAAATAAATATTAGTTGTGCGTTAACAAAATAAAATAACACAATAATTGCTGAGACATTTACAGCGTGCTAATAATAGTTAATATAGTTAAATAAAACTGAGCACGCTAAATAACTTTTGTTCTAACAGCACAGCAGGCGGCTTCATTTTCATTTGAGTTTTCTTTTAATTTTTAAAAAGAAAACAAACAAATGAGAGGAAATTGAGGAAACTCTTTTTTAAAACATATATAAACTTGTTTCATATAGAAGTTAACAAGCTGACTTAAGAGAACATCACAAAGAACAAAAAATAATGAATTCGTTTTTTTCCGTTACATGATTCCAGACTTAAATGCATTGGCATTTATTTCATTTTTTCAGTGTCATTGCGTAAAATTCAACACACATTTGAACAACATAAAGTCTTTATCTATAATTTTTGCACATTTTTCTTTATGTATGTTATATTCTGCTGAATTTGTACGATAATTGTCTTTGTCTGACTGCGTTGAAGTGGTAGACATATTTGGATATATGAAAACAGTGCTGCAGATTAACTCTGTAAATTCATAATTATACTTATTAGTAAGTGCAAATGACATTTTATGTCACTAAATTAGACAGAAAAACTTACTTTCGCTGAACAAATTTTTTCTATCTATTCTCGATCTTTTCCTAACTATTCTTCGAAAATCTATTTTCGGCACTGAAAATATCAGACACAACTACTCTACACTCAACAAACCTCAATATATAATCTAACTAAACAATGTAATATTTCTCGTTTGTAAATTAAAAAATTCTTAAATTAATTTCTCAATTCAATTTTGCTCCTTTAAGCCTTTTTTTTCTTTTTTTCTCTATTTAGTGCTGGAAGCAACCAGGATAAAAACTCAAATGAAAACTCTTTTTAAACATCATACTCTTTTTAAATATAAAAATAAAAAATCCACAGTTTAAACGCCTTACATTTGAATCAAAGCTATAAATTTTAACTTCATATGCCATCTTGGTATTAAAAATTATCTGGGCTTTAAAATAGACTAACAATATTTTAAAAGTTATTAAGCTTTTTTTAAAAAAAATCGACAATTTAGAGACATTTACCCCCTAGATAAAAATCATTAAACTCACTGCCTTATTCTCAGTTCTTGAGTCATGAGTAACTGTTACGAACTTATAGCAGTTGGGAAAATAACATATTATTCGCAAAAAAAAACATCATTTCATATGACGATTTAGCCTTCAAAAAACAGCCATAAGAAATACATAAGGCGTTATTTTCTCTGTAAACTACGTTAGAATTACATGACTTTCAGCAATTTTTCTAATTAAAATGTTTATTTAGGGTTTGTCTGTGATATTTAGCTTTATGACAAAATAATATTTACAAACTTATTTACAAGTTCATAACAATATATCACCAAAAACAATGGAATATTGGAAATTCTTGATTCAAACATTCCATTTCGCCCCTAAAAAAATCAATAAAAGTTTTTTTTTTTTTTTTTTTTTTTTTTTTTTTCGTTTATTGAGTGCAGAAATCAACCCGGATAGAAACTCAAACTTTGAAAACTCTCTTTAAATATCATATACGAAGAAAACGAAACATACAAATAACTTAAGCTCCTGTATATTTATGGCCAAAAAGGTCAATGCTATCATTTCTGAGAAAGACTAAATACATTTTATTATCTAACCTCACGTCTATCACAAAAGAGAATTTAGATGCAAATGTTTGTGTGTATAAACTGTCTCTGTTTAAATACTGCGAAATCTTGGCCATCTCCGCCAATTCTCGATCTCGATCAAGCACGACCAACAACGTGATGCTCTCCTAATTCTCTAAATTGCATCCGTGCATTAATCTTTTGTTTCTGTTCTGTGGCAGTACCCTCACCCACTGTTTTAGCAGCTGACCCATAGAGTCACGTGATGTAAAAAACTTAAGGTAATTGGACATTATTAAAATAACGCACGTATTTAGAAGCAGCAAAGAAGCCAATGCTAACGTTTAAAACATATAGAGCAGGGGTGGTCAAGCGCCTTGATAGTCGAGCCATTTTTTAAAATTTGAAATTTTTCGCGAGCCGCAATTTAAATACATAATTAAAAGGTAGGCAAATAAGGTACTAAAAAAATTTTTTTTGCAGAAATTATATTTATTGAAAACATATAAATAAAAGTACAAAATATGTGTATTTAATTTAAATATTAAAAATTATTTATTTAAATATTAAACATATTTTTTTTAATTCTCTTGATAATTCTTTAAATTTTGATGAATAATTGGTGACAGCACTTGTCAATAATTCTTTGAGATGCTGGTTAGTTAATACTGATCGGTGTTTGGATTTCACGAATTTTAAAGTGGAATAAAATGATTCACATAAGTACGTTGTTCCGAATATTGAAATAAATCGACGAGCAACCTATTTTAATTCAGGATACTTCGATTCTGGTACAAATTTCCGAAATTCAGTAATCGACGTCGACTTATATTTTAATTGTAGAACTTGATCTTCTTGCATCTCTATTAAATTTAATTTTCCTGATGCTTTTTGGGTCATAACTATATTGGAAATGAAAAACTTACCTTGAATTATGTTAATTTCAAATGGATTCAGAAAAAAAAATCAAGAGACGATTTAAAATATTTCAAGTCTTGAAATCTATTTTGGAATTCCGTCAATATTCCTTCTAGTTTTTTTTATATACTCGTTGAGTTTTTCTTGTTTAATATTGGAACAAATTTTTTTAATTCGAGGAAAATGATAAAATGTTTTATTTTTAATGTCGTTTTGAAAAAGTTATAATTTAGTTTGAAAACTAAATATACACTGTGAGAGGTCAGATATTATTTTATCTTTCCCCTGCAGTTGTAAATTCAGTGTTTGAAAATGTTCCATGACATCAGTTAAAAACATTAAGTCTTGTAACCACTCTTCATCGTCTAACTCTGAACTCGGGTACATTTATCGAGAGCCACAAATAATCCATCAAAGAGCCGCATGTGGCTCGCGAGCCGCAGGTTGCCCATCCCTGATATAGAGTATTTTACAGTTTTTGTACTATAAACTATTTATTTATTTCTCTTATGTGGATCACATTATAAACACGAGTATTTCTTTATCTATTGGCAACACTGCAGTTATTATTCATATCGTTAGGTTGTCTTAAGTAATAATTTAAGTGAGGTTAAAAAATTAGTTACACGTTAAGTATGTATTTAGATTCCTCTTGTTAGGTTATCCTAAGTAATAATTTAAGTACTAGTGATTAGTTAGTTACACGATTAAGTATTTATATAGAAATAAAAACTTAGTTATGAAGTAATTATTTAGATTTAATTTTGATCCTTTCTAAAATGGCTATAGAAATTTAAAAATGAACAGTTGCTTACGTAAACAAATGCCACGTTTCAACAACCAATCACGATCGAGATACCCACACTACGTCACTTGCTAGTATCCCATTGGATATAAAATAAAGTAGAAAAAGCTACTAGACTATACGAAATGAATTCTTTGAACCAACCAAGTACAAAAATAAACTTTTAGAATTTTTCATGAGGAATGGAGTTACTATTTCAAGTTTACAAATTTAATTTTCAAAATAACGATTGAAATAGTAAACTTTTAAATTGTGCTAATAAATCAGATAATAAAACAGCTTCAAATAACAAATAAATTTAATAAAGAACTGTTGTAATAAATGTTCATTGAATAATTTATTGAGTAATTGAAAATTATTTCAATTATGTTCTATATATGTTCAATTATGTTCTTAAGTTCTATGTTTTTATGTTCAATTATAATCTATGTATAAATTATTTCAATTATGTTTATATTTCATTCATTTATTGAAAATTATTCAATAAATGAACCTTGACATAACAAACATTCATTATAGCAAAAAATATTTTAATTATAATTTTTTAAACCAATTATGTATTTTATGATTTTAAATTTATAAACTACTTTTTGGGGGACAAGGGAAAAATAATTATATATTTTAGCTCATTATCTGAACGCGAAATTCTCAACAAATAGAAACGTAAATAGGCTTTCAAGGATCAATCAAGGTTGAAATAAATATCAACTCGTGAGAACTTGTTGATTATTGCACTTCTAATTTACTTTTATTTCCATCTCTATTGCAAGAACAAAAACGTTCTTTATAACACTCCCACGATTCTTGAAAACTCCTTCATTGAATAACAAAGACAGTAAAACCCGATTAGTTCCAATAATCCAACTATCTTCGTTATTGTTATTCTTAAGATGGAAGAAAAATGATAATTTATAGTTCGTTAATAAACGATGGACCATTTCCAAACGATTTATAACGAACACGACTATGAGGCAGACGATAAATTCTCCTTTTTCAAAGTTCTTCTTTAATCAGTGGCTTGACAATAGCATACGGGAGCTCTTTATAGGGTATCCAGTTTGATATCACGTCAAGACATTATTTTCGAGGCGCAGTTTGACCTTTCAGAGTCATTGTCCCTACTTATTAAAGAATGAATATCCAATCTAAAACTTCCCACTTCCGTCAGGTAGATCTCAACAAATACAAAATAAAAACGATATGATATGAGTTTTTAAACAAATGACTCTTAAGCCTCGTCTCTCAACGTACATAATTCAAATTTGCTCATTTAAATACAGCAATATGCATTCTTTGTAAGTTAATATTTGATAATAATATTTCAAAAGAGAATGTTATATAATAGGAATAAAATGATACGCCACAATTTCAAATTGTTCAAGGGAGTATTTATTTAAGAGAAAATGACCGGGTCTTGACTCTAGAGGCTGCCTTTTAACTTACAGATTGAAATATTTTAAATTTACTAATTTAAATACAGCAATATGTATTCTTTGTAAAGCATAAGGATGTTGATATTTGGTTTTGTTATTCACTAATAACGTGTCAGAAAAGAAGGATATATGATAGGCTTGGGAGAATATAATGATAAGCCACACTTTCAAATTGTTCAATAAAGTGTTTGTTTTTTATTTATTTATTTATTTTTTAAATTAAAATTTAAGAGCGTGTTTTAACTCTTGAGGCCTGTCTCCTAACTTTCATTAATTTTAATTGAAATCTGCAAACTTAAATACAGCAATATGTATTCGATGTAAGGTATAAGTAATTTAATATTCGGTTTTGTTTTTCACCAATAACATGTCAAAAAAGAATATCATACAGGGTTATTCATAATTCCCTCCGGAGTTTCGAAGCGCTATAGTAAAAAAACTAAGACGAATGTGGCAAAAAAGAACAGTTGAAATTATTCCGAAAGTATTCAAGTTTTATTTTAAGCAGTTGCCGGTAGATGGCAGTAACATGTACCAGTGAAGCAAGTAGTAGTAAAGAAAAATGGTGTCTGCAGGCGGAGGGAATTATGAACCTGTATGATAGGTTAGGGGGGGGGGTGATTATAATGATTGGCCACATTTTCAAATTGTTCAGAGGCTAGTTTTCCAAGAGCATTCTTAGTATAAAAGCACCATGATTGCCTTGTTGGCAATAAGATTTATCTGTGTGATCTAATAGAAATTCCAGATATTGGTAAATTATCAATTTGGAAAGAAAGAAAAAAGCACTAAAGATCTGCTAGATGTAAAAATCTTATGCTTGAAAAAAGTAAGTCTTACTACTACATTGCCTTATTATCCTTCTTATATACCTCGTGACTTTAAAAATAAAATAAAATAAAATAAAATAATTTTTTACTTTGTGTAGTACTAATTGTTCCCCAAACTGTACCTGAACTCATTCTCTTCACAAAAAATCACAAAAATATAAGTACACTAAGAAAATTTAATAATTTAATGCAACATAAAAATTAATAATTTAAGTTAGCAATGATTTTTATTATTAAATTTATTGCAATGATGTAATTATAACAATAAATAAATATCTTTCCATTACTAAATGTTCAGACGGTACCGAATAAAAAGAATATTTTTTCTGATGAAGGAAATATATTTATTAACAAATTTTGTCTAGCCGATAAGGGTTTTTAATGCTATTTTATAATTGTATATCAATGCTATATTTTGTAAAATGGATACATTTATTGTTTATGTTAAAATTAAAAACCCAAATTTTATTATTATTATTATTTTACAGTGTACTGAGTTAAATTGAAACCAACCTATCCAAATAAGCATTCAGGACTCGCTGTTATTTTTACCATGACTGCAATATAAGATTGTTCGAAGTCTCTGTCTTATGAAATAATTAGAGAGGATAATTATTATTTTAAAAGCGAAAATAATCATTTTTATAGCTGTTGTAAGGTCAATTTTTCATAACTGTTGGTTAAGTTCTATCCATCTTCAGACTGGTTCACTATGAGGAAAAGCTTAAATTTTGTGATAATGGAAACTGTTTTTAAATATTTTTAAAGGACCCGAACAATGTAGCATGGAACTAATATGTATTTTAAAAATATTACATGAAAAACTGTTTTTATTTTCACAAAACTGTCGTTTTTCTTCATAGTGACATTTTTGCACCATTTTTAATATTAGCAAAGAAAAATCAAAAAAGTTTGAATGGCATAATTGAAGTTCCACCGCACATTGGTGTAACAAGCCAAACTTCCTATTCAAGACGTTGAGATATCCTCCAAACACAACGGGATTCAACAGACCCAATTTTATTTCACCATACTCTTACTATTCAGAAACTTTACATACCATTAACTGCTTACAAAACTTCTTCAAAATTAAGATTACGAAGGAGAGAGAGAAAAAACCGTGTGAACTAAAGAAAACCTGGTTAAAAGTCCTTGCAAATTGGATTCTTGCTGTGAGGTTCTCTTTTTTGGACCACCATCTTTGGAGACAGGAAGTTTTCTCCCTTTCAAGCTTTTGTACCGGAGTACGTCATGCGGAGAATTTCGAAGAGGATAAGTTTTTAATCGAGTTGTTTGGTAGTTAAATTCTTACAAATCGTGGGAGTTAGTGTTACTTTTAAAAAAAAAAATTTCTTTCTAAATGTTGTAACCATTTATATAAGGTTACTCTCTCCAGAGTTCCGTTTAAAATTAGATGAAAATATGCATTTTTTTTTAGTGAAAGATTTTTTTTTTCTTTTCGAACTTAATTGTAATTTTTAAGTATAATTTTTGAGGACTCTGCTAGTTTTTTAAGTGTGCCACATAGTAAACGTATACTTTTAAGACATTTTTGATAATAATAATAAATCATTGAAGTAATTAACAATTAAACAAAAAACAAATATGTATTAGTATAAAAAATATATAATTTTTTTATTTGGTTAATATTCATTAATAGCAAATTAAAAATAAAAAGAATTATTTTTAATAAGGACCAAAGAAGAGAGAAAAACAATCCACTTTCTTCCTTATAAATAATATATTTATCATTTCAGCTTTAAACTTTTTTTTTTTACAACTTTGCATAAAAATGTGAAAGTTTCACTTCAAAATGTTCGTCGCGTGAATCTAAATCAGAATACCATTTAAAAAAATCACAGTTAAAAAATTTTAACCAACGCCTTTTGCGCTCGAGATTCTTTTTTTATGTTTTGAAAAAACATAAAAACAATATAAATATTTCAGTTTTGTGAGTGCATGGAATACTCAAATATTTGAACACAAAATTATAAATAAAAAGTAAATTTAATTATTAATCATAAGTTGGAATTTAATAGCATAAAATTTTTATTTTCAGAAAGGAAACCATATTATGTGCATAAAAGCTTTGCATCAAAGTTAATCGTAGTTAGTCACGGTGGAATTTAATTTTTTAAACAAATATGGCTGGTTATTACACATAGGTTTGCGTAGTTGCAAAATTATTTCCCAACTACTACAATTTCTTATTTTCTTCTTTTATTAAGTATATAAAAGAAATATTAAATGTCAGAGACCGTGTTTGATAGCATCGACTAGGAAGACTTCTATGCAATAATCCAATGAGCAAAAAACACAGAGAGACTTATATAATTTGAACTTTCTGTGTAATAAGTAAGGCCCGGATTTTGATGACATTTGCATTTTTTTGCATTTTTGGACATTTTTTGTCCTTTAGAGCATTTTTTTAGATTTATAGGGCATTTTTCTTTATATTTTGGGGCATATTTTGCATTTTAAAGCATTTTTTAAATTTTTTGTTAATTTTTTCCAATTTTTATTATTTTTTATCATTTTTCATTATTACACTGGCTTCCAAACAATGAAGAAAATCTCTAGGATATTTACAGGTGAAGCAACATCTTTTCAAATTGAAGAAGAATTGTCAGTAAGTGAGACCGTCTTTTTCAAGTACGCACCAATAACATCAGTAGACGTTGAAAGAAGCTTCTTCAGGTATAAAAATTAACTTTCAGACAAGAAACGCTTGTTTACATTTCAAAATATTAAAAAAAAACTTAATAATCCAATGTAATTCTGATATTTAGTAATATTATGAGATGGAAGTTGTTATATTCATTAAAGTTTCTATACAAAATGAAAATGTTTTGGAGTCAATATATTTTCCTTTTTTTTTTTTGTTATTTTAGGATATAAAACATATTTTTCAAACTTTAATGAACGTAGAACAATTATTATATTGCTTTATATTTTTTGAAATGACTCATAATAATATAAAAAAGTAAATAATTGTTTTAGTTCAATATTTTTACTTTATTTAAGTCATGTCATAAGGCGTTTTTAGCGCAATTTTCGCATTTTAAGGGCATTTTTTGCATTTTTTAAGGGCATTTTTTGCACTTTTAAAGGGCATTTTTTGCACTTTTTAAGGGCATTAATTGAGATTTTTTAGGTCATCAAAATCCGGGCTCTAGTAATAAGCTTCTATAGTCCAGCTTCATTTCTATTTCTATTTTGTACAGATAAAACACAGAATAAAATAAAACACAGAACGATTTATGCGGTTTCAACATTCATATGTAATATTTTTATGCCCTCCTGATTTATTTTTATTTCTATATTTCAATAAGTAAAATAAATTACAGAAAGATCTATATAATTTGAATCTATGTGTCATTTTTTTCATTATTCCTGCTTTATTTCTATTTTAATCACACAGCTAGCAAAAAAAAATTATAAATCGAGCTTTTTCAGATTTCAAGATTGAAAAGGAGAGCTTACTCTTGGCAACGGCTAGGATGATTTTTAGAACGAGACGAGGAATGGTTACTAAGTTATTAGAAACGGTTTCATGGAATTAATCATTTTTGTAGTACAGCAATTGCTATATTCTCGATTTTTCACGATGGTTTAATTCGATCCTGTTTTTAATAAAATTGTAATTTGCTTCACATTTTACTGTATTTATTACATCGTAAATTTGCTTCGTTGTTTAATAAAGTTGCTCTCTTGTTTAAAGAATCCGGTTCTGACAATTTATTTGAAAGCCTTTTTCAAAGCTTGTACGCCAATAAAATAAAAAGCCACACTTAAAAAGCTTTAAACTCGAAGCAAAACTTTAATTTTACTCTATAAATACCATCTTGTCGAAAACAATTATTTGGGATTTAGAGCGGGCAAACAACTTGAATCTTTAAAAAAATTCGACTCGCACCGATCAGTGGTAGACAGATCATGAATTAGAGTCCCCTTGCCGTCAGGATAACCGTGGGAGATTTTCGTGGTTTTCTTCTCTTTGTAAAGCAATTGCAGGTTATTTTCACGAGAGTAAATTTCTAACAATACTTGATACAGGAGTTCCCTTGTCTTCTGGATTGAGTTCAAAATTACAAGGCTATGAGTTGAACATTGGAAGGCATGCCCTCAAAATTGAGTCGGCTGTTTAACGACAGTTATAGTGAATTACCATAAAAATAGTTACTCCATTGACGATAGAGCCTTTGAAAAAAAACCTTAATAATTTTACACGTGTATGGATATTGTCGTAATATTTTTTTTAATATTTTTTTTTCAAATTAAATTTTTCCAATTCCTCGCACATCTGTTCGTAAAAGTAAACACATCAGCGGAAATAAACTTCGTAAGTGAGAATTCCATGCAAAATGTAGGAAGTATTTAAAGATATCGCTGGGAATTCGAACTCATTAATAGTTGGAAATGCTGCACTTAACTTACCTTTGATATCACCTTAACAATGTTTCCTCCCATGTGGAACATGATACAGATTACATAGTTGAGAAGAAAAATAAAGGAAATCTACACAAAGCTTATTTAGTATTTAGGCATAACGGAAACTACAAATGCATTTGTGTATTTCACACGGAAGTCATTTGGTTCTGTTTCAAGGGCGAGGCACTTTCTGTGTAGGAACCACGGTTAGACAACTTTTTTTCGCGGACATGGTTTTTAATGTTTATTTTGAGTTGGTCTTAGTTGGTGTCGGCGCTTGATTTAAATATAATGGAGGTGAGATACGAAACGCGAGGAATCTTTAAAATTTAATTTCCTGAGCAGCAACGTTAATCCATTGTCTGTTTTCGGCATCCACTGTCTTTGAGACCAGTTTTTAAAATAAGGACGCTTAACCGCTAGAGAAGTTTTTCATGACTATTTCTATTTTATTTCGATTGTAATTTAAATTTTAAAATTTTATTATGCCTCAAATTTAAAATAAATAAATAAATAAATAAATATTTTAGAAACATATCCTTAATTTCATAACAATTAATGTCAGCATTCAAACATTAATTGTAAAATTCTGATGTAATTTTTAATTAGTTTTTGATTTATTACAAATGCGGAGAAAGATCAAAATTTCTACTGTCATAAAGCAAAATTTCATTCATTCTCCTCATGTTTCATTAATCATTAATTGATTAGGCATCAATATCAATCATTGATTTATTATAAGTTTTTAAAAAATTTTGTGAATTAATTTAAATTTATTTTTCTTTAACCGGGGAGGAAGCGCGCCTCCCGAACGAACGTGATGGAATGACCCCAAATGAAATTCTTTAATACCCTACCAAAAAAGCGTAATAATTTTTGTTAGAAACACGGCACTTTTGAGTCTTAGATGTTGAATATTTATCAATTAACTATTTAAGTTTTTTTAAAAAAATTTTATGATGAAATTTAAAAGAACATAATAATATTGTCCTCTCTGATAATTAGTATGTAAATTATTATATTATACACGATATTATTGTTTCAATGCAGACATGAATATATGGGGCAATCCATACAAAATTAACACACATGATACAAAAATTATATAATTTATTTTTTTTATTGTTCTTTATTGAAAATAAATCGACACGTATTTTTGCGTTTTTGCTTAAATTGCATATTTTTGACTATACGAATTTTTGAAAATTTCGCTTTTTTGCGCGTATGACTTTGCAAGTAATTTTTTAATACATTACCATCCAACAACAAAAATATTTAAATACACTTTCTTGAAGTGATTTTTTTCAAATTTTAAGAAAATCAACATTAAAATATAAAATTTTTTGTTTTTCACATAAGAAAATTCATTTTTTGAAGAAAAAAATTTTTTTTGTTGCAATTTGGACTTTTTTGATTTTTTTTATATTTCGACAGTGTGAAGTATAATTAATAATGATATTAATTCCAAATTTTTGGAATGGTAAGACACTTTGTTCAAAAGATATAAATAAAACAGTGACGGCGCGCACGCCGCGTTCTAGTTTAGTATGTATAGCGGATGAGTTCGAGAACAGTCGAGCCATATTCTACATACACGCGGCGTGCGCGCCGTCACTGTTTTATTTATATCTTTTGAACAAAGTGTCTTACCATTCCAAAAATTTGGAATTAATATCATTATTAATTATACTTCACACTGTCGAAATATAAAAAAAATCAAAAAAGTCCAAATTTCAAAAAAAACGAATTGTGTTTTTCAAAAATTGAATTTTTTTATGTTAAAAACAAAAAATTTTAAATTTTAATGTTGATTTTCTTAAAATTTGAGAAAAATCACTTCAAGAAAGTGTATTTAAATATTTTTGTTGTTATATGGCAATACGTTAAAAAATTACTTGCAAAGTCATGCACGTAAATAAGCGAAATTTTCAAAAATTCGTATAGTCAAAAATATGCAATTTAAACAAAAACGCAAAAATACGTGTCTATTTATTTTCAATAAAGAACAATAAAAAAAAAAATTATGTCATTTTTGTATCATGGGTGTAAATTTTGTATGGATTGCCCCATATACATAGCAATATTTATTTATATTTTATTTTTTCGGGGAGAGTCACAAAATAGAAAGAGAGTCATATTTTATTTTTCGGTGAGACACACAAAGATTACATGTTCCTTAGAAGAAATAAAATTGGGCACAAATTGTTAGTTCCAGTAGTTCTCGATTTTTAGAGTCTAACTTCATTTTGATCAGGATGTTTTTAATTTCTATTTTGGTAATTCGCGGTAAAAAATTGCTTAATATCTGAACTTATAGTACGTGATTCAAAAGCAGATTAACCCAAGTTTGCTGGCATTGGTCAATAATAATTGACATAACAAGGTCTTTGATTTTCATACTAAGTTAGGTTACGCTGTCAGATTTATCCACACACAGAGAGAGGATTTTTGTTATAGTGCAAAGAAGTTCTAGTACTTATAGTGGCATTTCTTTAATGAACATTGATTTTCATGAACATTGCAAACAAGTGAAAGTTACTTTAATTGGAAACAAAAAATAGCGCATTGAACTCGTCAGACACGAGAAATAAAAAATGATTTGTAGAACAAACGTTAAGACGCGTGGGGTCATTCTATGATCCCAGTAACTGATGACAAAACGCATATTGGGGGATAAAAATGCCAGAAATTCCTTCTAATTATTCACAAATGGCAGAAAAAGATAGAAAACTCAACTATTTTTTGAAAAAAAAAAAAAAAAAAAGGATATACACGTGTCTATCTTATTAGAAATCCGAACTTATAGTATACATGGGGTCATAAGAGCGATCCCCGATCATCCTCCAGGGTTAGAAATTAACTTGTTACAAATTAAATGCTGAAACAGCCTATATCAGCAAGTTCCTGCCATCAAACAATGTTTTTTCAAAATTTAGAAATTTTTACACCGTTTTTAAAATTGCAAATAAAATATAAGTTTGAAAAAATTATTCACTTCAACAACTTACCAAAAAAAAAAAAAAAAAAAGAAGAAGAAGTAAGAAGTCGTCACTTATCTAGCAATTTTGTGAACAAATAAATAAGTAGTATAAAAAAAGAAGAAGAAGAAGATTGGCGTGTCAGGTGGTTCAGCCAATTCGCCAACTGTTCACACGATTTTTGGCATAGTGATCAATCTTTCACAAATCAGGCGGACATTTTGAAATCCTCCAGATGAAAAGTTCCAAATCATGTCAAACAGAAAAATACGATATTTTTAAATGCAAATCCTTCTCAGCATGATCAAAGAATACAAATAAATCCCTATTGATCCGCCATGAGGCTTATGTATTAGTAAAAGACCACCTCAAAGATGGAAAGGAATATCATACTAAATTTAATTTTTAGAGGTATGTTTTAATGCTCTTAGAAAAATATCATCAACATAATGTCGATACTGCGATCCGGTGCAAGTTTGCTGAAATCTTAATTAGGTGTTGACTTGAGTCACGTTTCCATTCAGATTTGAACCATAATATGGTGTGATGGAATTGCTTAAAAGTGATAATGATGGTTACAGTTTTGCACCATATAAAGATCGTCACAACTTCGAACGGTATAATGGTTCAAAACGTCCCTAAATATTCAACAGCGCAGTTCTCATCAAGTAGCTGATATCAATTTTCTATTTCGTTTTTAATAACTTTTGTTTCTGTTAATTTTTAATCTTTTTTGTTATATATTAAGTTATTTATACGATTTCATTTTCTCTACACGCGGATTTTTCAATAATCACCTCACTTGAAAATGTATACATTTAAGGTTACAATTTAAGATTCAAGCGAGCTTGAAATAAATCCTCATTTAAATCTGTTGAAACACTAATGAAAAAGGTGGAATCAAAAACATTAAAAACCAGTTTGATTATAGTATGTCTATAGAAAAGACTCCCTTCCACAAATCTAAGGATGTCTGCTGCTATGGAAACAAGAAATAGCCCATTTCAAAGAGGGGAGACCTGAGCCAAACCCTGTCTTAAATAATGACTTTAAATAGTTGAACCTCGTAACCATTGTTGAAGATTAAATTAACAAATTCGAAAAAAATGTTTTAGAAAACTGGCTCGTGTAAACATGAATAAATATTTCTAAATAATTCTTCGTGTTTAATCTAATTATGTATTCCAGTTCAATAGCCTGATAGTTCCAACAGCCAATTTTTTTATTCAAAACCATTTTGCATAAATTAATGTCTCTAGCAGTGTAAATTATATAGGTGTAAATTTATTTCTCCAGCAAAGTTCGGTTCCTTAAAGTATTAAAGTAGTCACTACATTTCGTTAGTAGTTTGTAGTCACTGGATTAAAAAAAAGTAGTAGTTAACTACATTTGTAGCAAAGTAAATGTAGTTTTTCCTACCGCTGATTATGTGTCACAGAATCAATAAAAGCAATAATGTTTTTTTTTTTTCTTTCAATTCAACCATATCATATAGCCATTTATTAAAATTCTATCGCCAAATAAGATCGCCAGTTTGCCGAGAATTCTCACGCTTCAAACACCTGTCTCGGTTTCCCAGGATTAACCATCAAACAAGTGCAACAAATGTCTCAAAAATGAAATGAAGGGTAGAGCAACTACTCTCCCTTTTCCCTTCATCAGTTTCATCTCACACTTCAAATCCCAGTGGAGTTGGTTGCGCGCACTCTCTCCCAATTTGAATCGGAAGCACTTTCCCACGCAACATTGAAGTGGCTATATCTACTGGTGTGGGTGTGTAGAGCAGCGAACAACAACAGAAACGAGTTGGATAATCAAGTCGGGCTATTAATCCGATTCGCTTCTTGATTTCTTTAGTGGCTCTATGAACTGAGAGCTATTTTTGAAAAAAAAAATTATTTTAAAAATTGTAGAGAAAAAAAGAAGTTAAAGGTTTCATCGGTAAATTTTTTATTTAATTAAATATCTTAAGTTTTTTTTTTTTTTTTTTTTTCTTTTAATAAAGTAAAGGAGGTTTCATTCTGGATTTACAGTTTCTGTAAGATAAATATTAAAGTTGAGTATTAAATGCAATTTTATTCTCTTCCTTTCATGTCTGTGAAAGAGAAATCTCGCAGATGGAATTTTCGACTAGTTACAGCTCTAAAATCTCTGCAGGAGCTTCGTATGTGATGAGGTTGCAAGTTTTATTCGTCTTCGGACGATTTTCAAGTAGAATTTATCTTCAGTCGCAACAGGGAATTTATCACCCATTAAAATGTCGATCATTTTTCGAACAGCTAGAGTGCTGGAATTTTAACTGGGATTTCGCTAAAAGGACATTACATAACGAAAATAATAAAATGAAATAGAATAAAGCATTTTTAAAATTGGCATTTTTAAAGTTGACTAAAAAGAAAAAAATGATTTATTTCTGTTAAACCTAGTACAAAAAATCGCTGGGTATGTAATTTTTTTAACAAGCTTCTATTACGACAGAAAATTCTATACGCGTTTTCGAAAAATACGGTCACCGTTTCTCTTTTTAAGTCAGACAAAAATAAAATTATCGAGTGCATCACTTTTGGAATAAATTTCTATCATTGACGCAGAATTTTCATTAAACAAATTTTTTAATGCTTTTTTCATTATTTTGTAATAATTTACGTTAAAATAAGTGAAAAATACTATATTTAGTATTTTAATAATTTATGTTTACGAAATACAGCATTAAACACCAGTGTCTTTTTCTGCGTAAGAGGTATAATATTCCAAATCACTTCCAAACAATAAATTGCCAAATTTGCACTTATTTGCAGTTATTTAGAGCTAAAAGAAGCAGTTATTAATCACCCAAATTTTTTTAATTTGCGAAATGAATTATTGATAAATTTTGAATACGAAAGAAAAATCGTCAAACTACTTTTTTTAAAAAAAATTTCTTCAAGCTACTTTTTTTTAAAATTTTATTTTTAGTAGAAATCTAATTATGATAATTTAACAATTTTTTATTAACTATTTTATTGTTTTTTGTTTTTATAATTAAAAGATACCGAAATATATTTTTGTATGTTAGCTTGTTTTGTTTGCTTGTTAGAACCAGAATATATTTTTGCTTGTTTAGAGGTCAGAAAAAATATATATATAAGGGACACTGGCGTTCCGTCTGCGTCATATCATATGGTTATCATATGCCATAATTGCACAACATTTCGTAAACCTAGCTTAAATATTTATAGAGATTAGACATTTTTGTAAGAAAAAAAATTTTTTTTTTCTTACTTTATTTATTTATTTTTTTGTAGCTTTAAAAATATTCAATAAAATTAAGCAAAATTTTTGGATTAATTTAAAATTAATTACAAAATTATTGCTTTAAAATTTGAGAAACATTTGTTTACAGCTGGTGCAAGGTATGAGTAATTCATGTAATTCTCTTATACTGCGCATGAGCCGGAAAATTTTATTTTCCTTCTTTTTTCATGAATTTTGTAGTGAATTGTATTTGGCAACTAATAAAAAAAATCTAAATTAAATGTCTCAAAAATTTTTAAAAGTTTCAAGCAGTTTTCGTGTGTATAAAAAGAAGGCTCGAAATTATAAAGGGTTTTCCTCAAATTTAATTTTGCTGTATTAGAGGTATTATCATTAGTTGTTAAATTTTATCTTATGATATAAAATAATAATTTTAGAAAACCTTTTTAAATTTTTAAGATATTCACAATACGATTCACTACAAAATTATGAAAAACAAAGTCAAATATTTTTCGCGCATGCTCAGTAAAAAAAAAAACTGTTTTAAATAATTATATATTGCACAGTTTTAACGATTTTTATTTTTAAATTTTAAAGTAAAAAATTTTTTGATTAATTTTAAATTGCTCTAAAAAATTTGTTTAATATTAGCAAAAAACACGCAAGACAAAAAAAAAAAAAAAAAATTTATGTCTCCATAAATATCCAAATGAGGCTTAAAAAAAATTGAGCAATTATTGCATATAACAACCAGAATAATTTTTATAAGATACAAATGTACTGCTACATTTTTTTGGCACAGGGTGTTTAAGAAAAGTTATTTTTAAAATACACTTATGCTATATATATATATAAGTTCATAAGTTCGTTATATGGAAAATTCGTTAAATAGAAAATGACCTTTTAAAATACTTAAGCAACACAAAATAGGTTTTAAATTTATAAGCACTACACATAATTAAAATAGCAATTGGTACAACTTTTATCTTGTAAGCTAGTATCTACCATTTATTTCATAAATCTTATCCATAAAAGAAATCTGCATGGAAAGCAAGAATAGAGCAAAAGATTATCCAGTGTTACACTATCATGCTATATACATTTTCAACTAAAACAAGGCTAAATTTATGGCTGCATTTATCATAAAATTTATTTTAAACATACATTTCCACATGTGTTCTTAAGTTGAATTGGTACGAATAAAATCCGTTAATTTGAACTGAGTTTTTCGTTTGAAATGCAAACAAAAAGGGAAAAGGAATTTACTGCTTTCTCTAAGATAATTTTTAGAGAAAACAGTAATACATCAATCATAAGCAGTGGCTTCGAAAATTAATTCAAGGTCATTTCCCCCATATAAAGGCGTTAACAAGTGTGAAATGTTCTGAAATATTTTGGAAAATAGAGAAAGTGGATCTCAATGAAAAGTTCGTTAAATAGAAAATTCATAAAATGGAAGTTCGTTAAATAGAAGTCCGGATTACTAACTAATTACTATATTAGTGATCCTTCGAGTAAATCGAGTTGAGAAACGCTGAGCTACGGCCTTAATGAGCCCTATTTCTGGGAAAATCATTCTGGCTCACATTCAGTTTCACTATTGTTAGTTAGGTAATGTCTTCAAAACTTAAAAGAAAATAGTAATTAATTTATTAAAAAAATGCACGAATTAATTCAAGTCAAAACAAACATTTTAAAGGCGTTCCTAGATCCATTAATTGAAGACATATGATGCCGCTTTCTAAAAAAAAAAAAAAGTAAAAGATTCAACAAAAAAAAAAGTCAGCCCTTTTTTCTGGGAAATCAAACCGGGAGAGAACATTTGGGATTGGTCAAGCGAGAGAATACTATCCTTGATGAAGAGGGTGGAATGAAGAAGAGAAGAATATTCACCGATGCTTATCCAAATAAAGAGGACTGTCTCTCGAGTCTTCCAATGTATGTGCTTAAAATTAGACAAGGACACCGAATATCTGGATGCAAAAAAAAGAAATGTTCCATAGTAAAGCTATTGTTGATTCCAGGAGATCGATCTACCACGGTATTATTTTATAAGGTCAGGGTTGTCTTCACATCTTTCAAGATTTTTTTCTTTTCTTTTCTTTTTTGTGCAACCTTCAATTTTGAAAGTAAAAACGATTAGATTGATTTTAGAGAAAAACGAAATCGTTTGTCTCCTTTTTCACTGTTAGAAATTTTAGACCATTCCATATTTAAAGTACAAAATTAAAAAAAAATGGACCGCCCTGAATAACTTTTGACCTAATGATCGGGCATTCACGTTTTAGGACTCAATCTTAATGATTTAAGGGGAGTGACATCAAATATGCTAATTAATTAATGCAGACGATATAATCAGACACAAAAGAGTACTTTCACTGGATAAACATATATATTTTTCAACGGATTTGGATTTCTGACTCCTAAAGTATAGGGGATAGCTGCATTCTGGGAAATACGGTCCCCATAATTTGGTCAGGAGAGCGATCTCCAAAGTTTGGACCTCTTAGTGTTAATTTTACTTTTTGCGTATTTCGCCATATTTCAAGAACTTTTAAAGCGAATAGAAACATTTTTGTACACAACTATCAAATTCTTTTTTCCAAAGATAATTCTATACAAAATATAACTTGTGGTAAGTATTTTTTACTATTTTATTTAATAATGGTTACAAATATATTGAATCGTAAGGTATACAGTTTTTCACATCATTTATTTACATGACAAAGTACAAAATTTGGTCAAAATCGGTCGAATAGTCGAGAAATCAAATTTTAAAAATACTACTTTTTCAAAACATGATTTCTCAGAAACTGTTCGACCGATTTAGCTCAAATTTTGTATTTAGTCACCTAAACTTGTTTTCTTGAAAATAGTATAAAAAACTGTATACCGATCTATATCCAATCATTAGATTAAAAGTTATTCAGGGTGGTCCGTTTTTTATTCTGCGCTCTGTGTATGTACTTAAAAAAAACTTAGGTATGTAAAAAAAATTATCTTGTGTTGGCGATCTATTCTCTCTTAATAGGAAATCCTTATCCTCTTGTGTGGTTTATTATTAAGTGAAAATCTGAGGTCTTCACATGATTTTGTAGACTGCTCTAGATTCGAAAATAACCACTCGTCACTTTGAGTTCGCAAAAGGAAAGTGGCAACAAGAATTAAATAAACAACTGAAATAAACAACTGGGTCACGTATCGTTTCTTTTCTCTCTCTTTTTTTAAATTTTTTTTTCTTTCTTTGAAAATCGTTTAATGGTAAAAGTACACCAATACAGAAAGACTCTGAAAAACAGAATTTGTCCAATGTTTTTATTCATAATTTTGATCCTTCAGAATCCATCAATTTGAGAGGAAAAGATTCACGTGGAAAGCAAATTCTATAACAATTCTCATGTTTCAAAGTTGTAATGTAAATGTTACCGTTAAAGTATGAAATCCGTTATTTCATAGAACAACTAGGTATTCCATGAAATAATTCATTTTCTTTTAACATTAATTTGTCTCCTCCTTATTTTTTGTTGTTGCTTTTTTGTTGTAATTAACACTTACCTTTTTTTAAACGCAGAGTCTTGTTTGGGAAATATTAAGAAGAAAACGCAGAAGCACCTAATTTTAGGTCAAGTTTCATGACCTAGGAGCCATCGATCACCCCTCCGAAGAGGGAAAACTTAGCTAATTCACATTGAGACATTACAAAGAGATATAAAACTAAAAACTTTGGCGGCAATTTTTTCCGAATGGGGCATGTTTTTGCTTCCTCATTATTGGTCTGTAAGGTTCAAGGCTACCGACCACAAAGGCTGACTTAAAATATCCTCAGTGGTAGACGGATCATAGGTTAGAATCCCCTTACCGTCGAACTAACCGTGGGAGGTTTTCGCAGTTTTATTCTCCATGTAACGCAAATACGGGTTAGTTTCCTCAATAAGTCTTCTACGAAGGACAGTTTATTTCATTATTTGATCCAGGAGTTCCCTCGTGTTTTGGGTTAGATTCAAAAATACAAGGCTACGGATAATTGATAGTCGTAAACTTAGAATTTGGTCGGCTGTTCATCTCCGTTTATAAGATAAAATAAATAAAAAAAGACTGTTTTCAAACTTAAATATTTTTTTTTTTTTTAAAAGAATGCTATGGTGCTATGTTTAAACCATATCATAAAATTTCTTAAGATATTGATAGAAGATCTATAATAGA
The DNA here is from genome assembly GCA_949128135.1 of Parasteatoda lunata. Classification (NCBI taxonomy): domain Eukaryota; kingdom Metazoa; phylum Arthropoda; class Arachnida; order Araneae; family Theridiidae; genus Parasteatoda; species Parasteatoda lunata. Next base: position 21,319,483 of record OX421976.1, read on the forward strand.
CAATCAAGTTAGATGATAAAATTGAATACCAAATAATATACTCTGTTTCTAGTTTGGCCTTTTACATAGTGGAAATTCTTGGGGAAAAAATAACCACTCCCCTAAACAAGAAATTATGGGTTTTGACATATAGTTAAATTGATTTATCGTCGAATAGCTCCTGGAGAGGTAATTATTAGGTGTACAGAATCACTGCCTGTCAACACAGTGGGTGTTTTGAAAAGTTTCCATTCATGGTAAGTTTTATCTCACGGATTCACACATACCACCATATTTGATTACTGATAAAAATTGACATATTTGTCACTTCATGCCTTTTCCTGTGCAAACGAATAGATCTCCTCTATTGCAGAAAATAACTTAGATGGCATGGGGAAAATATCGTATTAAACTTATAAAGAGGTTCTCGAACCACGCCATCTTGGATTTTAGGTTAAATTTTTAATTTATGTTTTCTTGATATATTTTTTTTTGCACTTAAACTTTGCTTGTATCATCCTAAATAACTTTTGAACTTATGATTCGGTTCAAGGACTCAATTTTAACATTTCGAGAGGGTAACTTCTAGTATGCTAATTAGCTGGTGCAAACGATATTTTAAGTTACAAAATCACAGATAGAAGATTATTTTAAGACATAAATGTGTACTTTCGCTTAAGATACTTTTTTATGATGAATTCGAATTTCTGACCCCTCATAATTTAGGTGGGAGTCACAATTCAGGATATATGGTCCACATAGTTTGGTCAGGAGAGCGGTCCAAAATTTGGATATTTTAATGCTAATTTTACTTTCTGCGTGAGTCACTATATCTCGAAATTTTTTTAAGCGAATTGAAATGTAATTGTACATGGCAAAATACAAATTTTGAACAAAATCGGTCGAATAGCTCCTGATAAATCGAATTTTTTTGAAAAATCGAATTTTAAATATGCGATTTTTAAAAAAAATCGATTTCTCGGAAACTATTGAACCAATTTCGCTCAAATTGTGTATTTGTAAATAATTAATACGATAAAAAAAAAAAAAAAAAAAAAAAAAAAAACATTTTTAAGAAATTACTTTGATTCTTGCTAACTAATGTTAGCTTTCTTATTAGTTTCTAGCCCGCGTTTTTACTTCGCATTTAAACTGTGAGCTATCGAATATGTTAGTCTTTTTTCAATCCTTTAAGCCTTGAATTTGTAAGCAATTGTGACTTAGTCATTTCTTTTTTTTATTCAGGTTTATTACTTTTAGACCTACTGGAAACAGATATCGCGGAAAGTAAACAGCATTCTATCTAAATCATCTGCTTTGACAGGTTAATCCTTTTTAGAAGATGGATAGTATATTCTGTTCAGCCAACTTGAAAGTGACATTGAGTTTGTATGGGCAACTGTAACTCCATGGTTCATACCCATGTTGCTAGTTCCTATGTCGTTTCAAGCAATAGTGCTTGATAAAGAGTAAAAAATATTTAAAAAAAAATTTGATCGCTTTATTACAATCACTGTTTACCCATTGGACAAATGTTTGCTTTCTTTCCTGGATTCACTCCGATAAACGCATTTCAGATCATGGGTGGCAACTAATTGATGTTTGTCCTCTTGTCGTCTGATTGGTTTTCAAATCCTGCCTGTTTCAAGACTTCACAAAATACTTTTCCTTCGTCAGTATTCATATTTCTATTAAAATCAAGACAATAATTATAAGTTATAATAAAGAAGAATATAAAAATACTTAAAATTATTATTATGTAAAGACATTAAGAATGACTGCTGGTGAAAAAAAAAAAAAAAAAAGAATTCTAAAAAAAATTATCAAACAGGAGCGGTCGCGATAGCAACGCATGCGCACTGTTTACTATTATGTAACACAGTTGATACACAGAACACAGTTGAAAAGTGTCATGACGTCCAAATAAGGTACGCACGTCATCAAACCCAAAACAACACCCATTTTGACAATGGGTAAAAAAAAAAAATAATAATAAATAAAAAATAATAAATAAAAAATAATCCATAACTGATATGGAAATTTTTTAAAGCCGTTCGAGAAGTTTTAATAATAAATCATTAAAAAAAAATTGAACTCACATTTATTGTAATGTGAGTTTTAAGAAAGAAAAAGCATGCAAATAAATATATTTAAAACTTTTTTTTATGAACGTAGAGAAAAAACAATAACAAAACAATAGAGGATATAATAAGAAGAAAACTTAAGAGGATGCAATACCACGGGAGAATCCATTCACGGCAGATTTTGTTTCGCCTCCATAAGTAATTTAAAACATGATTTTTCAAAGCTTTAAATGTATAGTTTGAATATACAGTGCCAGGGCCCGACTTAGCCTAATTGGGGCCCGGGGCAAAAATCTCTTTGGGGGCCCCCCCTCTGCTTCACTATTTCAGTAATGAAGAACCTAACTTTATGGAGATATTTAAATTTTTCCCCTCATTAAAAATAACAAGTAAAAGGATTGGAACCTAAAATAGCTATAAAGTCCACCCCCCTCCAATGGTCAGACGAAATATCATTCTGTCCTTGTTATTGATTTTCTTACAATTCTATGTCCATCATGCTAAATGTAGTTTTCTGATTGTTAACTTTCTCATCTAGCTGTGAAAAAATTCATATCCTTGCTGACATTAGGACAGAATTCAGCAAAAATTTATAATTACGATGGCTCAATTAAGCCAATCAGAAGCCTGTATTTTTGTAAGCATATTGCATTTTGCGAAATGTAAAAATACAAGCTTTTGATGGGTCAAATTTGTCTATCATAGTTGTGAAATTTAAGCTGCATTCTGCCCTAGAAAGCCATGGATTTACGAAATATAGATTGTGTTCATACGATAGATTAATGAAGAAGCTAACATAAAACTGACGGATTTTACACTGTACTGATATTTTGTTTAAAAAAAGTTCATTAAAGAAGGAAATGTAATATAAACTCTTCGGTTTGGGGGCCCCCTTAGATGTGGGGGCCCGGGGCGGCTGCCACGTATGCCCCTGCCTTAGTCAGGCTCTGTACAGTGCACTCCCGATTATCCGGGTTAATCACCGGGACAGGTTGCACGGACAATCGAAAAACACGGATAAACCGAAAACTTCTTTTTATTACGTAAAAAATCCATATCAGTACAAAAAATATAAAAATTAGTGACATTTGCATCCTGTATAACATCAAACTAGGAATTTTCCTTTTAAAAAAATGTGTAATGCGCCACATATTAACACATATTTTACGAACCGTAGTAGTGATGCCACCGTAATCAAATCCTCCTATACAATCTAATAAAGTTTCAACAGATTGTAGAGCGGCAGAAATTTTATTTCCCTCATTTATTACATCTTCTGCATCAGTTACTATCATCACTATTTGATTTAACAACATAACGATGTCTTCATGTGTCAATTCCTGGAAGCCAGGCTCACATGCATCACTTTGATACCAATCTTCTAATTTTTCTTCCTCAAGAATTTCGAAACCTTAGATTTCTTTTGCTTTAACGAATATTGCTTTCCAAAAATTTGGAAGTGTTATAACTTCATGAATCAAATTGCTTTCATTTTGAAAAAGTTTCTCGTTAAATTTTTTGTGCGACTCCGGAATGAGCACGGATAATCCGCAAACCGGATAATCCGCACACGGATAGTCGAGAGTGTACTGTATTTTAAAAAATTAATGTACGCTTTTAAAAGTCTGCAATTTTGCGACGTTTTTCTCTTTGATAACAATCATTAGCGTGGTTCTTCGAAGATGTGTCGCCAAGGGAGAAAAAAATAAAATAAAAATAAGTTTAAAAAAAAACATATTTTAAGTGCTTTACACTTAAAGTAAAACGACAGTTTTAAACTATATATATCATTTTGCCGTGTAAAATTATCTGTTCTTGAGAACAGACGTTTAACTTAAATATTTTACTTATTTACTTATACTTATCCTCTACGTGCCTTTGGGCACTTAAGGCCTCTAGCATATCCCTCCAACGCCTCCTGTCTCTAGTAATAGATCATGCTTCCTCCCAGCCAGAAATTCTACATTCTTTTAATTCGCCCAAAAACATGCGCTGGATGGTCAGTCTGGGTCTTCCTCTTGTTCTTTTACCATCAGGGGCCCATATAAGCGCAACAGATATAATTTTTTCCTTGGGAATTCTAAGGATATGCCCGAGCCAGCTCCATCTTCGTTTTTTTAATTTCATCCTCTATTGTTTTTATTTTAGCTTTCTTTAATAGATTTTGATTTGATACTTTGTAAGGCCAGAAAATTTTAAAAATAAATCTTAAACATTTGTTTTGAAAGGTTTATAATTTTTGTATTTCGATCTTAGTCTGTTTCCAGGTTTCTGCGCCTTACTTAAATATTTTAAAAGTTATTAAACTTTTTTATAAATCGCCAATTAGGCGACATTTTCCCACCTAGATGAGAATTATCAAAATCACTGGCTTATTCTCAGTTTTCTCAAATTTTTGTAATCCCAGATAATACAGCATTGGAGTAAGTTTATAAATGATTAAAAATTAGACCACAAACGCTTTTCATTTTCTCAAAACTGTGGTTTTTCTACAAATGGACGTTTTGCGAAATTTTCAAAATAAGCACAGAGAGCGCTGGCTTTAGTTAGGCTAACCTTGTCCTAACAGTCATGATTAGTAGTCATTATTTTTGTAGTTACTACAACTACACTCTACACTACATTGTTACAAATGTAGTTAGCTACAACTATTTTTTTTTTTTAAATATCTTGATTAAAAACTACTTAAGAATTGTATTAACTACTCAACTACGTTACATTAAATGTAAGGAAATAATTAAGAAACATTTATTCATGTTTACATAAGCCCTGTTTGTTTTTCCAAAATTTTTCTTCCGAATTTATTTATTTCACCTTCAACTTTTTATGCCTTTCTCGACAACGAATATTTAATTTAAGAAATGTGAAATTATCAAATACTTGAATTTTTTTAATTATTAAGGACTCTTTTATTTCCTCTTAGAAATTAAGTATGTTAAAAACACGTTCCCTTCCTTTGAAATAACATCAATGTTATACGAGTGTACAATCGCATGTAAAAGTGTGACAAAAATGATTAGTTATTTATTTTTCGTATCGGCTAGTTTAAGTATTAGTTACAGGTAATTGTAAATCCGTAATTAACGCTCAACTGCAGCCACAGGGACATTTTCATTGCACCCCTTGACGGACCCGCTAAGATTTGTACCCATCAAATTCGAAAAATTAGTTACGTTAGAGTCAGATTTCTATACTGAAGTAGTTGTCAGGAAACGTTACAAACTACTGTTTTTTTTTTTTTTTTTTTTTTTTTGCATCGCACTTCTCACTACACTTCTTTTTTTTTAAAGGAAAAAAGTAGCACATTATGCTAAAAGCTACGAATAAAAGTAGGGACTATAGTTGTTTCACTACTGTAGCTTTTGACCACTGGTCATGAGTAACTGTTGCAAACTGACAGGGGTTATGAAAATAGCATATTATTCACAAAAAAAGCATAATTTTATATGATGATACGACCTTTAAAAAATAAAGTATAAAAAAAAGAACAAAAAAGTAAGTATAAAAAAAGTATAATAAACGTGAAACATAACAGTTCAGATAAACCTGAAGTATGCTATGAAGTTTCAAATTTCGAAACATTTTTTTCCTTCAAAATATCTAGCTAAATTATAAAAAGATTCCTTAGAATTAAGCTGCGGAAAAAATCATCCATTAGTATCTGTTTGCATTTCGATATTTTTGAAAATATTTTTCAACATTTGAAACTTTAGGGTTCACGTCAACTCATATTTCTATAAACTTGAATACACCAATTGGAGATGGAACAGAATTTGTAATTCAAGTTTTTCGCCCGCGTGTTGGCATCTTTTGATAACCTAATGTGAAACTCGAGATTAATGATTATCTTTGATAACTTAAGTTTCCATTTTCCCGCCCCCTGGTACTGTGACTCGTGTTTTAGTAAAAAAAAAGAAAAATATTCTTGTTACTAATTCCACTTGCCAATGCCATCAAGCCTGTTATGGGATTCCAAGGCAGAGGAAGCGTTTCTTGTTTAACAGTGGCACCATCTATGGCCAAGAATACGACTTCAGCCACATCTACGTCACAGCCCGTTTTACAGGGAGACCCCATTCATTTTCCTCATTCATACTACAGTTGTTCACAAATCGTAATTTCAACCTGAATCAGAGAATGATCAATCTTCAGTTCAGTACCCGCAGAGGCATTGATTTGTTATAGGAACTTGAAGGACTTTGTGACCCCGATAGATTTAACATGCACCAGTCACCATTTAATATACGGTAATTCTTCGGCTGGCGGGTATCGAACTCACGATCGCACGAACATGAGCTTAACATCCTACCAACCTGGCTATTCCAGCGAGTAAAAAAAAAAAAAAAAAAATTTTTTTTTTTTTTTTTTAAAAAAATAAAGGAAGAAAATAACTAAATAAAATTAATAATTTTTTAAAGAAAAATACATTTCTATTATATATTATATTCCATTATTTATTAAGGGAATTTTAAAAAACTTAAAAATGATTATCAAACGTACATTCTCTCGACGGAGAGTAAATACAGCATATATCGTGATTATTATCAATGGAATATATATTCATACTTACTATGCATACTCGAATAACACAAATAACAATGCAAGTAGAAAAAATATGTATGTAATTCACTACCTTGTTTTTTGTGTTTTTTTTTATTCTACCCTAAAATTGTATCGATTTTTATTCTAGCGTAAAATAATAGATTTTTATTCTAGCGTAAAATAATAGATTTTTTTTCGATTAATCACATCATAAAAACTATCGATAAAGAACGAATAAAAAAAAAGGCTCACATCAGACTTTTGATTTTGCCTATGCGAAACTTTCTTTTTATGTTACGTTTAAGGTATAGAGTCATATTTAAATATATATAATAAAGACGTAACAAAGTATAACACATAATGCATTACATTCTATGTTATACATTAAGGATGCATATTTCATTAATAATTTCAAAAAATAGGGGGGGGGGATTTAATTACGTATTATTAAATTTTTTTTACGACTTATTAGAAAAAAATAAATTTCAGTCCCCCACCCGCTTTTTAGGGGAATTTCTCTTATTTATTTTTTAGTTAAATTTTTCAATGCGAAGAATAAATTTTTGTGAAATTTTAATTTTGTGATTGGAAAATATTAGAGAAGCTGAAATGAAAAAAAAAAAAAAAAAAAAAAACTGTAACAAAACAGTTTTTGCTTTTGCTTTAATTTTAACACAATAAATGTAAAATAGTTTTGAATATGATTGCATGGTTTTTATTTCAAATTCGGTAGTAGTAAATAAATCGGTCGATGAGTTTATCAATACTAATGCCCCACTTTCTAATAAATTTATACTAAAATAGTTTTTTTTTTTTTTTCTAACCCTAATAATAGCCTTTCTGAAAATACCATTTACCTTGCTTTCCTACTGAGCTCTTCAATTAAGTACATATTTGTTTTATTACTTATTGTTTTAATTAATTATTAATTTTTTGCACTAATTTTTGTTGTTGTTGAAAAAGTTAAAAACGAATGATTGAAGTCTCAACAGACTAATTAATTGCTTATAAGATAGATAGATTATGCAATTAAAAATGGTAATCGAACAATAAACAATGAATTAAAATATTTTTTTAGTTTATTAGTGATAAGTTAAGGCTGTTTTTCGAAGGCACCGTCGTAATATAAAAATGCTTTTTTGCGAACAATATGCTATTTTTATAACTTCTGTGAGTTAGCAACTGCTAGGTCAAGTTTAGCCATATCTAAAGCCAGTGTGTGTCAGTGTGTGCCAGTGTCTACGCTTCTTTTAAAAATGACGCAAAACGTCAATGTGGAGAAAAGCCACAGTTTTGTGAAAATAAAAAGGATTTGTAGTCTATCTTTTTTTATTATTTTTTTTTATTTAAAAACTTACTCCAATGCTGCATTACTTGGCCTAATAAAAATTTGCAAAAATTGAGAATAAGCCCGTGATTTTGATAATTCTCATCGATTTTAAAAGTTCTGGCCTGATTGGCGATTTTCAAACTAGTTTAATAATTTTTAAAATATCTAAGTTATTCGTCCGTTCTAAAATCCAGATAATTTTTCACGGCAAAATGATGTATATTTTGTTTAAAATCATAGTTTTGCTTTAAGTGTCAGACATTTAAACTGTGTTTTTTTATTATTATTTTCATTTTATAACTATTATTTTTTTTTCTTACTTTACTTTTTTATTATTATTACTTGTTTTTGATAATTTTCATCTAGGTGGAAAAATGTCACCAAATTTGCAATTTTTAAAAAAGTTTAATAACTTTCAAAATATTTAAGTTATTTGCTTATTAAGTTATTATTTTAACATTTAATAAGCAACAGTCAGGTAAGCTAGCGCTCAGAAAACATCAATCAACTAATATTTAAATATAACATTCTAAGAAGCTTTTTCAGCAAGTAACGTAACAATTTATCTACTAGTGTTCAAAATGCGTGCGAATGGTGCGGCGTTCTGATTGGCTAGACATTTCCAAGGCGGAGTGTTACAGATTAATGCAAAAAATCACTTTCTAAGAATAAATAAAAGTAAACATGCCAAAAACAGGAAAATTACATCTGATTCAGATAGTATTCTTGATGATACTATATCCAGTTTTTTTAAGTATCACAACTTGATAATGAACTTCTTTCTTAGTAGAGGAGGAGCTTTGGACAATTTCTCGACAGAGTAAATCCCTTTCAGCACGAGGTTTTTATCGCTCTTTTGGCGGTTCTACAATTTGTGAGATATCGGCCGCTGTTTTGGGTTTTTTGTTTTGCTGCGCAAAAATCCATGACACTAAGAAACTTGAAATTACGAGTTATATAGAAAAATAAACTAGAAATTCGATGGACAGAAAAAAAAAAAAAGATTTGATAATTAGTTTGAGAATTGCTTACTGTTATAAAAATAAATACTGTAAAAAATAAAACAAATAAATAAAATAAAATAAAATAAAATAAAATAAAATAAAATAAAATAAAATAAAATAAAATAAAATAAAATAAAATAAAATAAAATAAAATAAAATAAAATAAAATAAAATAAAATAAAATAAAATAAAATAAAATAAAATAAAATAAAATAAAATAAAATAAAATAAAATAAAATAAAAACTATTTTGGCTGACCTATTGTCGACTGAAACGAGACTGAAGATTGTAATTTGACAGGTTGAAAAGGCCATTTTCAATTATAAATCAAGCACGATTTTTTTTTCTTCGAAATTTTAATATGTTGAAAGTTGATGCAATTTTAAGTGCATTTTTCTTGTATTTTTTTTTTTGTGCTTAATTTCTGATTAATTTACGCATTATTTTTTCCATAAGATTAATTTATCGCTTTCGAGAACATTTTATTGGCTCATGCTTAACGCCAAAATAATAATAATAATAATTATTATTATTATAGAAAAAATGGGTAACGGAAATTTAAAAAAAATAATATGAGAAAGCAATCAGATGTTGCCAGATATCAATCATAACATTTGCATCAAAATTGATAAAAATATCAATGTTTTCTTAATGTACATAAAAACTGTTTGCAATTTGATCTGTTCTGCAATATAAGGTCATCGTTATAGATTGTTAACAATTAAAACTACTATTTACTGTGTACTACTTCTTCTTATTTTTTTTATATTTTTATTAAACGACTTAAAACTCCTCATGCACCACAATGAGGCTTACAGTTGTAAGTAGAAAACAAAAGAAGAAAAATGTACAAATTTAAATTAAAAACAAAATTCCGCAAAGCAGCAAGACTTTCAATACTTTTGACCAGTTCTGATAAGAAGGAGGCCAACAAATAGAAAGACGCTTCAAATCAGTCTTTAATTTCATTCGGGCACTCGCATACAGATTGCAATGAAGAAGAATATGTTAAGCATCTTCATCAGCATCGCCGCTACTTCTTCTTATTGAATTGCAATTCTACTTCTTATTGTGCAACTGATTTTATACTCTTAAATCTAATTACTTTTTCGCAAGTACAGTTAATTATTATTCAAATCCAAATAATCGTTTATTCGCTTACGATTATGAAGATTTTAACAAAATGTTCGTATATAAAGAAATAATAATTTTTTATTTATATAAAAAATATATCTCTTTTCTTTTTTTAAAAATTTCGAATTTTAAAGGGAAAAAATAAAGATGAATGAGGGGGCACCCCGGGGGTTGGGCAGCACCTCCTAGTATTGATAAATTTCCTTATGAATTTGATCGCTCTTTCAATTATTTTATGAGCATCAATTTTAAAATTAATTCTTTATACATATTTACTTTTGAGTAGAATACAGCTTTACACAATTCCATTTAAATTTACATTATTATGGTGCATATTTTTTTTAAGCTGTGCCACAAAATATCAGTCAATTGGTTTATTTTCAGTTCTTCTCCCTTCTCTTATTTATCATTAATATTTTTTGTTTCGACTTTAAACATAAAACGAGAAACTTTTTTCCATTTTTATTTTATTTAAATAGAAGAATAATTTGAAAACTATAAAATTGATATTTCTTTTGCCAGCTGTAAGCATACAAATTATGAAATTTATAAATTAAGTATTTTAGCAGACGAATATAAAAGAAAATGACATAATCTTTAAAGATAGAAATATATATCTATATATGTAATTTTTCTTTCGAGATTCATTAGTTAGGAATTTTTAAATAGATTCACATGGACCGGCATTATAATGGTATGAAGTATGGACACTTTGGGAGCATCATCCATGGAAATTTGTAAAATCCATTTTACCGTTAAATCATTTTGCTGTAAAATCCATTTTTACCGCAAACTATTATACTTTAATTTTTACAGTAACCATTATTCAAATAGAGTGATTTTATGATCTTAGGGTAATTACTGTAAAAAATTACGATATACATCAAATATATTGTTCCGTGACATGTTTCAGTTAAAGTGGATTTCATATTAGTGCAGCAAAGATTATTTTTTTTTTTTTTTTTTTTTTTTTTTTTTTTTTTTTGCTTTTGAGTTAACAATTTTTTTTAAAAAAAACTAGGTAAAGGAAGCTTAAGTAAAGGAAGTTTAGGTAAAGGAAGCTAACTTTGCATCATATATCATATCTATATTTCATATTCGAATTTTTTAGTTTTGCATTTGAGTTAGCAATTAAGAAAAAAAAATATTTAAAGCTTTAATTCAAAATAATTGCTAGAAAAATTCAGCAATTGATCAGAATAAATTTACGTAAAGGAAGCTAACTTTGCATCATAGATATATACATCATTAATTTTTATCTATAAATTAAAATTTTACTTAAAAAGAAAAACTGTTTTAAAGATTTCTAGACTTTAAAATTCTGTATAATAATAAAAAAAAAAGTATTAAAGGAAAATAGCATTTGAAAATGAATAATATTTCAGTTATTCATTAATGAATAATTAATTAATGAAAAATTAATTAATACGAATAGATGAACTAAAAACATGTAAGTTAACTAGAAAAAAAAATTTCCGTAAGGAATCTGGAATCATATAAATTTTAAAGCGGATCTTCTATTAGTTCTTTTTTGTTTCAATAGAATACGTTATCACATAAAATTAAATAAAGAAAATAAAATAGTTATTAATTTATTGTACTAAACATTAAACAAGGTAATAATTTAAATATTGAATTAGTCATGTATAAAAATATGATACATTAGTCCTTAATTAGTTTCGGAGAGACGAACAACCCTATCTGTGGCCGAAAGAAATCTCAAACGCAATAATTAAAACCGTTAAAAAATAATTCTTTCTTCATCCAGATGGGAATCTCACCAAACGTCGCCAACCTCGCCAAAACCGTATCAATGGGATTATTAGGGATGAAAAGATAAAACATTCCCCATCCCCGTCTGATAGATTAGCAACCCTAAGCGAGGGACGCTGACTGGATTCAACTTTTTAACAACAGGTCAAACTTAGTCATAAGAGATTGTGAAGTTCAGCGAGGAGGTAGTGTCGATAGTGCTATAGAGATTTAAAAATAAATTTTAAAAAAATTAATTAACAGTGATTTATAAATGAACGCTAATTAATTCAGTGTTGTGTCATCTTCTACACTTGGATTACTTTTACATTGTTGGATTACGGGATTATTAAAACGACTATTCCATGAATTTCTGTCGGACTTAGAATCGAACCGGTGTCGGCGAGTGCCTATTTATAGGAGAAAGATGGGGTACCGTGCTGGATTGTTTTGGGGTACAATTTTGATGGTGGTTGTTTCTATTGTTGAAATTCAAGGTAATTTTTATGCTATTTTCAAAGTATTGATCTTAATATATATTATGTTACCTAAGTGTCTAAGTATAATTTTCATTTAGGTATAAAAATATATTGGTAGATAGTATTCTAGTGTTCTTTTTTTTTTATCCGTTGCCTTACTTAATTAAATTTCATTTTGAGATTTCTGATTAATTGTATCTATAATGAGTATATAAATACTTAATTTACTTATAATATATGATACATTTCATCAAGCGCAATACTTCTAAATCAATATTGGAATGGAAAAAGGCACGTGACTGTAAGCGAGAGAAATTAATATTTAATAACAAAAAATTAATTTATAAATTAATAATTAAGAAATTAAATAAATTGTAATAGTTAACTAATAATTTATTAATAATTATAATTATTGCTTATATGTGATTTATTTATCTAATCTAGAATAAAGAAGAACGCATGAAAAATGGTCACTTTTAAAAACTCAAACAACTATAGTTTATGTATTGATATTATACAAATAGTTAAATAAACAGCGATTCATAAAATTTTTGTTTTAAAATGATGATATATTAGTTAAGCAGCTGCTTTGTTAAAATTATTAACTATAATTTAAGTAAGCTTTATAAATTTAAGATTATTTTTTATATTCTTAACCCATTCTTTTTATTCTTAAAAGCAATATTTTCGCAGAATTTTGCTTTTATGTGAACAAACGCGTCAAATTATTATGATTTCATCATAAGAATCTTCCAATCGCTGTATTTAATGACTCTAATTTATTCCATTTACTAATTAATTATTTTTAAATAAAAAAATAATTATTATCCTTAAACGTGCATAAATATTTTCATTGTTAGAAACTTAAGCATCCAGAAAGCCTCCTAAGCTTCCTTCACTCTTAATTTGTTTATTAATTCTAAATGCTCATATGAAAAAACTTAAAGCAAAGATTTTTATATCTTTAACTGTATGCTACGTTTGCAGGTAAAGCTCATGAATTTATGGAACAAATTACGTCCCATTGTTTAGAAAACATGAGGAAATTATTAGTGATTTATTTTTCTAGAAATTAATAAAAGCATTGCTCATGCGTTAAAAATTCACTTTTGTTATAAGTTAGAACTAAATTGTTTTAAATACGTTAAATTACGTCATATTTCAAATTTACCGTATTCTGAAATTTTTTAAGGCATTATGAGATAGATAATTATGTATATGAATAAATTTATTAATATTTAGGATATTCTAGAATGCCGATGTAGATTTGAAAGATATTTAGAGGGGGGGGGACAATATGCATACAATCATGTATAATAATTGTATTATAAATATATATTATCCTAATAAAGTTTAATTTTTAATGATATATGGTTGAGTTATTCTTAAAAGTCTGTAGCAATAATTTTACCTTTGGATTGGATTAATATGGATCCGTAAGTAAGAACATGCACAGACGGACCAATATCGGGATAGAATGGGCTATTTTGACTAAATGAATATAAAAATATCGATCAATTTTTATCAATTTTTCTATAGAACCGATATTGGTTGTAAAATGACTGTTAAGTATTTTGTGAATCGGACAATTCTATATAGGGCCGATATTGGTTGTAAAAAAATATCGGATGAATCGGACAATTTTATATAGGGCTGATATTTTTTGTAAAGTGGCTGTAAAATATTTAGTGAATCGGACAATTCTATATAGGATCGAAATTGGCTGTGAAATATCTGATGAATCGAACAATTTTATATAGGGCCGATGTGGATTGTAAAGTAGCTGTAAAATATTTTGTGAATCGGACAATTCTATATAGGGTCGATATTGACTGTAAAATATCAGATGAATCGGACAATTTTATATAGGACCAATGTTGGTTGTAAAGTAGATGTAAAATATTTTGTGAATCGGACAATTCTATATAGGATCGATATTGGCTGTAAAATATCTGATGAATCGAACAATTTTATATAGGGCTGATATTGGTTGTAAAGTGGCTGTAAAATATCGAGTGAATCGAACAATTCCATATAGGGCCAATATATAAAAAACAATGGCCCTTTGAACCTTAATTGAGCCGAGATTAATGAATATTGGTCCAATGTGAGCTCAAGTTATTTTGCCACCCGGGTATTTTTGAACTGAGAGTTTAGTCGGGGGGGGGGGGACAAAGCGAGACATGAGCAAAAGTGAAGGAATTGTGAGTCAAAAGGTAGGATGGAACGAATCTCTTAATATCAGAAACTTACAGAGAAAAAAGTAGCTTTTGTTACTGTTAAAATAATTTCAAAAAACAAGACTTGTTGTTTCACAATAAACCCATAATTACTTTTCATACATCGATTTTGTAATTCAGTACGAATTTTAAACATAAGTCAATCTTTTAAAACAATGTAACGGTGAAAATAGTTAATGTTGTTCGATAAGCCAATTTTTCAAAACAATTTAGTCAATTTCATATCAAAACAAATTTGTTTAGAAATTTACTTTTCAACAAATTATAATGTCATGATTGATGGTTTCATTCAAAACAGTGGGGAGGTATTATGCGAATTCTGTTATGATTGAGAGGGTGTGAGAGATGAGGGTGTAATTCTTTAATTGACCGGATAGGATCGCTTTCATTTACAGACAAGTGTGAGCTTCTAGCCGGATTGACGCCGAGGTCGACCTAATTGTTGACCAATTAATTTCAGTCATGTGGTCTCGTTAACCACTTCCACTCCGTAAAAACGACGGAGCGTTTATATGTGTCAACTTTTATATTATATGGTGGTTTTTATATTATATGGTGGTTTTCATAATGTAATAACACAATTTAGCCGTAAGAATTATAAGGAATCTTATATCAAACTATATAAAAAGTTAAGAATTTTGAGGAAACTTTTATCAAGCTATATAAAAGATTATTAATTTAATATTATAACTTCAATATTAGTTCATTTCACTTTTATTATATTATTCACTGAACTTAAAATAATGATCCATGCAAAGTAAAAATTAAGGAAAAATAATTAGTTTTGCGGCTTTGAAGAAGTTGTAACTCTTTGTATTTGATTAAATCATATATCATAATTTTGTCAAACAGGGAATCAAAGGTTGCATATTTTCATATATTTTAACTTGAGAGTTAATTAGCATCTTAATATGAGGGTTACTATTATGTAAGAAATTTTAATTTGACAATTGAGAGAATTATTTTTTTTAAAAAATAAACTAACTGCATTACGTTTTGAATTTTATAAACACTTATTTTCATTCTATATTAGGAAATTTAAAGTAGATTTGTTCCGTTATGTTTTCTCTGGTATTGAAATGATTGCTGATATAGTGTGTATTACCTGTACTAGTAGCATAAAATAATTGATTCCCTTGGTTTGGGCTACAAAATATGTATAGAAAGGGGAAAAGACACGTTCTATTAAAAGTAAGGATCATAATACAAAAAACTGTTATTAATTATGAAATTTGTAACATAACATCGTAATGTTGCAACTCCAAATGGCGTCAAATTAAACCATAGTATAGTACCTATGAAGTTGATTACACAAAATTATGGTTGAACATGACCGGAAACATGGTGCAATTTAACACCTTATTAAGATTACAGCAAACTTGTTCGATATTGTGATTCAATGTTGAACCGAATTTACTGAGATTTTAGCCAAAGATGGTACCAAGATTTCCAATACACAAAGAAAAGTTAGAAGTTATTAAATTTGCTGAAACCTTGCTCGATATTATAATTCAATGTTGAACCGATTTTATTAGACTTTATCCGAGGATGGTACCTGTTGAGCCGTTAAAGATAGTTCCGAGCTTTCAGATACGCACAAAAAAGTTTGAAATTTATTAAAATCGCTGAAATTTGCTGGTGATTCAATGTTAAACCGAATTTACTGAGATTGTAGTCAAGAGTGGGCCAATGGTTTCAAACAAAAGGGAAAAAGTTAACCGTCCCTCTTTGAGAACATGAATTAATTTTCTTTGTAAAACTTTGATATTTTTAAGAATAGAATCTGATTGCTCTTTAAATCCGGTCGAGTGCAAGAAATCTCTATGTGTCCTTTATCTCCAATTCCCGCTGCTATTATTTAAGTACAGAAGGAAAGAAATAAACAAAACGGTGTTTGCAAGCTTATTTGCACACTTTATATACATTTGTAAGTAATTCAGTGCTATTCTCCCTATTCTAAAAAGTAAGTTTTTCCACATTCGTGACCCCTCTCCCCCCTTCAATCTTTTTCTCAACTATAACAACAGAAAAAGAGCCCTCATTTTTTACCACCGTCTAAAAAATGAAGGCGCAAATAAGAAGATAAAGGCGCTGTATCAAAAAATTCTATAAGACTGAATTAGGAACATCGAGAAAAGGAACAAGGATTCTGAATGTGTGTGTAACGAGCGGGAGGGGTAAGGGGTGGGGTTTGTTAAGAGAGTCGGACCCTTTCCCACGGTTCTCTCTCCGAGTCATGCAATGTCTGCATTTTGCTCTGCACTGCTGGTTCTCCCCCCTCTTCGACATTTCGTTTGTCACCCCCCTTTTTTCTTCCCTTCATCAAACTATACCATGTGTTAAGAAAACTGTAGCATTTCCTGTGGTGGGGTTCAGGTGGTAGGGGCACCTTTTTTGGATTAATATTTAGAAATACAGACCTGCACCAAAACTTTTGATCGATGATATCAGTTGAGTTGTTCCATAACTTTCCCGAATTATAAAAAAAAGTAAATTCTTAAAATTTAATTCATGCTGTTAAATTTAGCATAACCTAGCATCTTTTGTTACTGTGATTCAAGTATTAATTTAATTTAATCTCTTCTTATTAACGGATTTAGTTAGTAAGTAGCGAAATCAAGTTTTAACTTAATTGGATTTAATTAATTCTTAAATTAATGGGAATCGGTTAATTCCAAGCCTTAACTTAGTGAGTTAAAATTCGAATTAGTTTTAAATGATTAAAATAGGTTTCATCAATCCTTACATTAACGAAAATTGTTTAGATGAATGCTTAAATTAGCGAATTATGATGGAAACATGTCTTAAATTAACGAAAATCGTTTAATTTAATTCTTCGTTTAGAAAAAAAGACGAAACTTTTATATCAAAGACTGATTTGCCTATTTAGTTTTATGCATAATTGCTTTAAAATTGTCTTTAAAAGGTATGCATTGCATATTTTCTGGATATTCAAAATGTCATAGAATATTTTCTGATAAAAAATGTTAAAATTTTTTAAATTGAATTATAATTAATTGAATTGTATAATAAAAATTTCGTTTTTGTTAAATATTTAAACACGACTATTGTCATAATAAAAAAATCTTTAATAAAATTTTTAAAACTTTTTAAGTTTGAGAAAACAATTTCAGAGCTGTTGATATTGATTCATATTTAGTTATATAATTAAGGAATGCTACATTTGTTTCGAAATTGGCGTCTTTAAAATTTATCATACTGTATTACTAAAAAGAGTATTAGAAAAATCTGGAGATTTTAGTTCGATTTGCCTTATTAAACCCTTCACATGTCATTTCTTGATAAAGTAATGATCTTTGATTGCACTGTAAACAACTCGCAACGGAATGTTGACAGAGATGCCAACTGCTCCGGACACTCCGCAATAATTGTAAAAAAAATGGTAAATATTTACAAACTAAATTTAGCAAATATTTGACTATTTTTGCTTGCTTTTTAAAAGGTATAGCATGATACAACTACTATAAAGTGGTGAATTATATAACCCTACGAATTATATAGTGGTGGATAAAAATCTACTAAATTGAATTTATTAAACCAAGAATCACAATTGATAAATTACCACTTTAATATATTTATTTGCTGTCCGTAGCATCTTTGTGTTGATGACGTTTGAGACACGTCAATTATTGTTTTGACGTAAGAAACAAATGACGTCTCCCAGACGTCTTCGTATGTCATGGGGTTAATATATCACTTTTGACGGTTTAAAAAAAAAATCTTATTTTATTTACAGGAAAAGCTGTATTTTTATTCTAAAAGTATGTCAAACTATCCCAAATTTAGAAAAAGTTGGCTCAAGTTTCATCCGAAATGCAGAGAAGTTGCTCTATATTGAAATAGATTGAAAAATTCGCTATCGGAAAAATTTCATTTACAGAAGTTAAAGATTTTCGTAGTTATGTAATTAAATGATACGAAATTTCTTGTTAATGTGATAAATCTTTAAGTCAGTAGTATGTGATGGCGATAACAATGACTCTTAATGAATTATTAAAATAATACCCAATGTCAATTTATAAAAATCATCAATTTTATTGCATAAATAAAAGGCTCAAACATTTTACCGACATTCCAGTTTTCAATTGAAAAAAAATAAATGGCTGAAAAATTCCAAGCAAAGACAAAAAAAAACAAAGAGAAAAATAACTAAAAATTCTTCTTAAGTGACGAAAATCGAATTGAAAAATCTCGAGAAAATTCCTTATATTGGAGACAACCAACCACTTCGCTAGATGGAAAATATTTAACGTTAAAAAATTTCCTTTTAGGAAGAAATTCATTGTAGGGATACTCTATTGGAATAAAAAGAATCATTTAAGACTATTCCAAAACAATATCCCCCCCCCCCCTCATTGAATTTATGTTAGTGTAAGAAAAGATAATGTTGGTAAAGGCAATGAGGCAGCTCTTTTCAAAACAGATGGGTTTATTTATTCTTTCCGAGGTTGTGCAAATAAAAAAAAAGTATTTTCTGCTTGTGAAGAATAGTAATAATATTATGATAGCAGTTCTAATGGTCTCACCTTATTGATAAGAAGATGATTCTTCCCTGGAGAGTAATTTCTCCAACCAAAGTAACCTGATTTGAGAGAACTTTTTCCTTGTGCTAGCTAATCCCATAATTAAACTTCCTGCAAAAGATGCTGAACAGGAAACATTAGTTAGTTAATTGAATGGCATTTATTCTCTTCTTAAATACAATCCCCACCATTTACAAATAGAAAATTAAGGTGAGAAAACGGTTTATGTCATGTGAGCTAATTCTGAGAAAAATGAATTTCTAGGTTTGAGAATTTCCAGATTCAAGCATTCGATTGAGATTGTAAAAATAAAAACGAATGTCCCAACAAGCATTTATTTGCATCTAAAAATTTCAATACAAAATTTATAATTTTTGATGTTGAAAATCAGATTCAATGGACCGTTTTTTCTCCCAAAACTTTTCACCCCTAATCAATACCTTCTTACTTGTATAATTTTCTTTACTGTACTTCTCTCTGTTCTTATCTACGCGTAGACGTAAACCGTTTTTCCCCAGAGCGACTCACTGTATAATAACTCTCGGGGAGAGCCCATTTTCAACTTATTGATTTATGAAAACTTAGTATTCCTCAAAATGCACAAGATGGCATTTCAATCGTCATTTTTGTGAAAAATGAATTTAAACCATTCTTCCTCCTTGATCTATAAATATCGTGTTTCCAAACTTAAAAATTATGGAACTCAAATTTTGAAAAAAATCTCGCTATTCTCATACTTTTTTTGATAGTTAGTGTTTATGTATCATTTGTACTTCAAATTTTAAAAGCTTTTAAAGATTTAGCATTTTTCTTTTTAAAAAAATATGATTAGCTGTTTTAGGCGTAATATTGTGTTAAGCCCGCAATGATTTCAACATTTGAAATTATATTTTTAAACTGATTAAATTATTGAAAATTGGAATATGTGTAAATGGCACGAAGAAATTTCAGTAATTTTCACAAAAAATTATTAGAATTGCTCAAGTGTTTTCTTCTTCTGTAAATTGAGTTATATCATTTCAAAATCTGCAAATAGATTTTCGAAAATGGTGGAACTGCCCGTGATTGCAATTTTTATATCGTTATAATTAAAAACAAACAGAATTTTGATTGCTCATAAATAATAAAATAGTATAACACGGATTTTTCTCTGAATAATGATAGTAATGATTTAAATACTACTACTATTTTAATTAATACTACCAATAATATAAAGAAGTGTTGAATTTTCCTTAGCACCCCAAACGCTAATCTAAATTACATATTTCAACCGAAGCAATCAACCCTTATTGTAATAAATCGATAGCTAGAATTTTGTTAAGTACACACATGAATACTATATTTTGTTAATACGTTCTAAAGCCTGAAAAACATTTCTTATCAAAATTAGTCGAGCTTCTTATTACTATTTTAAAAATAAATAAATTGCAAATATTATATTCTATTGTCTTATTTCCAAATTACGTGATTCATTATGTAGTTATTTCGCGATTCATTTCATTGGTCTAGAGAAGCAAAATTTAACTGGTTCATCATAAGATTCTAATCTTTTAAATGTCCTTATGGTTGAGATAGTTCCGAGGGTCATTGTCTTTGGTATTACCTTGAAAGAGCAATTTGCATTCAATTTTAATATTTAAGCATATTTAAAGAAATAATAATAACCCACACTATTTTGATTTGTAGTCTGTTAGCGTGTGTTTTTTAGTCTGTATAAAGGTAGTATAATTTAATATAGGAAATAGTTATCTCGTCTAAAACGTATAAATTTCGATTTAATATATTAGTTTGGTAGAATTTTTTGGAAAAAAAAAAGGATTTATTTGAAATTAATTTTCAAGTGAGTTAACGATGCCGTGTTAAAAAAAAAAAATATTTTTATGTTTGCTCTAGGGCACGTACAAGGGGCTGTATCAGAGATGGCAATTCTATGACACGCGTGCCACTTGGTGACACGTGACATATCTTTTGTTAGTAATTTTTAATTTTAAATTAAAATTATTAAATATAAATTATTAATCATAATAAATAAAATTAAACGAAAAAATTAAAATTTGTAAATGTGTTATTTTAATTGCTTAAAACATGCAATTGAAATAAAAACGCAAGACAAAAATATCATTTTATTATGTTTAATTATTTTTTAATGTAAAATTAAAAACCAGTTTTTAATTTTTTTTTTTTTTAATTCACAAGATTTTACGTATCAGATCATTTATTGATTAAGAAATAGAAGAATAAGTAAGTTACTCGAAAAATTGAAAGTGGCCATTTTTATTAGAATTTAAATAATGACATATTTGAAATTTCATATTACAAATATCTGAACTAACACGGAATGGAAAGTTTAAAAAACAAGCAAAAAAAAAAAAAAAAAAAAAAAAAAAAACAATTGTAATAGTAAAAAGTTTAAAAAAGTTCAAGAACGAAGAAATAGCATTTGTCTTACATTAACCTTTACGACAAATTTATTTACTACCAGATTTCGCAAAACTCACTCTCCAAACTTTTGGAAATAATAAGCTATGCCATGGACAAGACAACAACTAATCTGACTATAACCAAATACAGAGCCGTGATGGTTCAGGGCAGTGTTTCCCAAACTTATGGCTTTTGCGTACCCTTTCTAAATTTTTCGTAATGCTGAGAACCACTAATAAAAAAAAATGAATGAATTTTTTACTGTAAAAAAATTGCGCAAAAGATACAAATCACAACTGGCTATTGACACCACTAATCATTAACTGTTAACTCTGCAAAAAATAGCCAATAGAAAAATACGTAATCGTAAATTTTCATAACTAGCTTTGTTTTTAAATAAAATTTTTTGAAATTTTCGTTTGTTGCAAGATATTTCGCATAAGAACGCGTACTCCCGCTAAACTGTTCCCGTACCCTTGGGGGTACGCGTACCACACTTTGAGAAACATTGGATCAAGGGATAGAGCGTTCGCCTTTTATGGAGATGAACCGGGTTGGAATCCCAGCTATGGCTGGTTGATATGGATTCCGCATCCGGCTTGCACCGACGTAAACTATCCTCAATGGTCGACGAATCATGGGTTAGAGTTCCCTTGCCACCAGGCTAACCGTGAAAGGTTTTCCTCTTCTTGTAACGCAAATGTGGGTTAGTTCCATCAGGAAGTCCTCAACGAAGGCAAATTTCTCTCTTCTTCCCTTGTCTTCTGGATTGGGTTCAAAACTACAAGTTTACGGAGTTGAACAGTGGTAGTCGTAAACCTAAAATTGGGTCGACTGTGCAACGACGGCCATAAAATAAAATATAAACAAATACAATAATGTTTTTCAAATGTCATAAATTTTATATCTCTCCTGTACCATGTATAAGCTTAAAAGAAGAAAAAAAAATTTTTTTTTGGTCACCATGGAATCTAAAGGCTTATATCCTAATTTTTTGTGCTGATGTGTGCCTTATGTTACACCAGTAGAGGATGCTCATGAAAAGGATTATTTTAACGTCCCTTCCATATCTTTGTTTATGGGATTGAGGTTTTTTTTTTTCTCATCTCCATCTGTGGTTGAGAGAGAGGTGCACAAGAAGATGACACAAGTGGATGGGAGAAGAAGGGCCCCAGCTGTTGAACTTCCATCAAGAGGTTGTTTTTTCGTGGGACGAGCGGAACACAAGTTGGAAAATGTGTTCTCAATTTGAAACCTGATAAGGCAATGTGATAATGAATCACTCAACTTCCTCTGCAAGTTAAAAGTGTGGTGTCCATGGATTGTTTGTACTATCCTAATTACTTTGATCTCCAGTTGCTTATTACAATAATTAGTGAGGTGGTTCATTATCATTTGCTCTCTTATTAGGAGGTCCGATAAGCTGTTTTAAATTTTTCAGCTGTTGGCCTTCGCACGATGAACTAGTTTATCGATTCTTACTTCACATTAGATATCTTTAAAAAATTTGGGGAAAAAGTAAAAGTTACTCAGAATACGTAGGGAGTGTTAAGGGGAAAAGGCCTTGATACTAAAATGCAAATCTTTTTTTTTGCGTTGAAATGTGAAATTTGGTTTTTTGGAGTTTAAGGAATTTCGAAATAACTTAATATGTATTTCCGCTAACTTGTTTCTCCGCTAAGCTTTAGCTCCTTATTCAACATGTTTTTCCGCTGAGCTTGAGGATCTTATTCAACATATTCTTCCACTAAACTAGAATTAATTAGAACATTAAATTGGATTCTTACTTAATATGTTCTTTCAAAAAGTTTTCCCAACAAAATATTGAAACAAAAATGTCTTCAGATAAAGAATAAAGGAATTTCTTTTTTATTTTATTTTTAATCTGTTTTTTAATTTATATTCTTAAATATAAGTAAGTTTAATAACACAGAATGAAGGCCTTAAATCTTTTTTTATATAATGTAGAGAGATAATTACTATTACTTTTCATTAACTGCCAGATTGTGTCATTATAAGTTTACCAGAAATAAAGAGTCATAACATTTCCTCAAGAAATATTAATTTTCCAATCAGCTTCGAATAAATTCTCAAAATTTTTTCTTCGAATAAATTAAGTAGGTACACGTACTTTTATATTCTTGTGACAAAATTGTTTAAGATATTCAAAAATTACCTGAATTCTTAAAGCTAAAACAATTACTAAAATAATAAAAATCTTATATTTGTTTATTTTAATTATTGTTTTAAAATGCATTTCCTTAGATTGACTGGTGCAGATAACCCAGTTAAAGAACAATGCACGAGTAACAAATTATTAATTATCGTTTGCTCCATAGTTGATAGTGATCTCAAAAAATGCGCGGGTTGTTGTTTCGAACTTATATTTATTTATTTTTTTCTTTCCGATAGACAATGTTACTAAAAATCTCTTTTCAGTAGTCTTGGGTTTCTTTTTTCTTACATCTTCTCCGTCGTCTTATATCTAAGACTTGGAAAAACTTAAAAAGTTTACTTTTATTGGACGATGTATGTGATTTATTTTATATCATGCATGATATTATGAAAGGACTGACTTATAGTAAAGAAAATATCTTCTCATTTTATTTTTCCTAAGAATTCTGAATAAATTTTTCTTCAAACTTTTCTTTTGTTTTTCTTGTCATAGTGCACCATTTAAAAAAACAAAAAATGTTTTTGGTCAATAGCTAGTTTTTTTGTTATTTACGTTTTAAATCAATTGTTAAACAAAAAAATTTCGATTATTTCAATTTTAGAAGAAAAATTTCCCACTATTCAAAAAATATGTTAACAAAACATTTTCTTAACAAAAGTTTTCAATATATTTTAAAAAGTATCAGCATTTTCTGAGAAAAGGTACAAAATTTACTATTGTAGCATGAACATTTATTTTATTAAAAATTTTAATAGGTAATAATTTAAAGACGGAGAAAAACACGATTTTTTTATAGATTTAAAAGCTTTTATTATTATTTTTATTTTGGCTCAACCCTGAATTGACTTTTGTCAACAACTTTTTATAATTTTTAAATTCATTTTTTTAATGCATTATCGAATTAACTTAAGTCATGCATCATTCAACATTGTGGCGTAATATTAAAAAAAAAAAAATTTTTTTTTAGCATTTTAAATGTTAAATTAGTTGCTTGACCCTTTGTTATTTTTTTATTGTTTACATTTTTTTAATAAACCATTATCACATCGCTGAAATGACCATTGAAGGATTGAAAAGAAGAGGAAAGAGAGAAAGTGCATTACTGAATCGGCTTTATTGGTGAATCATTGATTGGGCGAATCAATCATTAGTTAAATTAAGATGGGTCTAATCTGTTTTGTTACCAGATTAAAAAAAAAGTTTTTATAATCTTAAATATATAATTTTTAATATGGCAACATTTATTTACATATTTTAAAATTTTTTGTTAAAAAGTTTTTTTTTTTTTTTTTTTTTTTTTTTTTTTTTTTTTGTAAAATATCAAAGTTAAACAAAACTATTAAAAAATGTAAAAAATTCACCATTGTAATAAGCAAAAAGAAAATTTTTTTAAACACATTTTTCAATAAAACTTATTATAATGTGTGTTTGATTTGTTTCAGGTCTTGCTTCATGCTCCCCAAACCCCTGTCAAAACGGTGCCTCTTGCGTTGCCAACCCAAAAGGAGAATTTTATTGCAAGTAAGTAATAGAAATAATTACATATTTTAGTTTTAATGTATCCTAGTGTAAACACCATTTCTTCAACTTGACTCGTTAATTTATATAATAAATGGTAAAAATCATTAACACGGTTTTTCGAAGATCTGTCGCTAATAAAATAAAATAAATAAAAAAACTACAGTTTATCACTCGAAGCAAAGCAATGATTTTAAACTATATATATCAGCTAGCTGTGAAAAATCAGTGTTTTAGAACGGATTAATAACTAAAATATTTTGAAAGTTATTAAACTTTTAAAAAATTCGCCAATTAGCCGATATTTTTCCTGCATAGAAGAAAATTATCAAAATTACTGGCCTATTCTTATTTGAAGTATCTCCAATTTTGAAAGGTTTTTCTCTTACATAAAAATCATAAATAATTCTCAATTTTTGCATAAGCATAACAATTCAATGTTTTAGTACTTTTTTAAAATATTAATTAATTAAATTGCAAGCGCTTAGCTGTCCATGTCGTTTGGATATTCATTTTTTTTTTTTTTCAATCGGAAAAAGAAAAGTAAAATCGAAGTTAAAATATATTAAGAAGTAAAAAAAAAAAAAAAAAAAAAAAAAAAAAAAATTTAGAGATTATTTTCATATTCTCTTTTGTCCTTTCTTCATACTGGTTGTGCAGAAAGAATAACGAGAAGAGTTCTCGGGGAATGTTAGTCATGCGGGCCTTTTAAATCGGCTTCTGAAGGGGCCCATCTGCCGGATCGCATCAAACGATTCCGTTGCAGATCACGTGACGCCATGGCTTTTGTTAGTTCTTTAACGGTTTTCTGTACATTCACGACCTTTTTCTGGCAATATGTTTTATCGATTGTTTTTAGATTGAAATATAATTTTAAACTAATACGTACGGAATTGCACTGGCAGCAATTATAAAATTATTCTTTAAATAAGTCAAAGGAAGTTTTTAATTAATAAAGCTTTTTATGGAGGTGTTAATTTAATCAAAAAATAAGAATGCCTAAAATCATAAAGAAAATAAGGTTTTGAACTTTTAATTACTATTTAATATGTTCTAAGTCATAATAAATTAAATTTTTATAGACAAATATTAATTTATAAATAATTTTTAATAATTAATGCATTGAAATAATAATGTTATTATTATTAATAAAAAAAATTGAGCTTGTCCAATTTTTTTTTTATTTCTTTCGTAATACATTAGATTTTTTTATTTATATTGACAGAATTACTAGTTACGTTTATTTGTAATTCGTAATTTTCTTTTTATCGAAATGAAATTTCTACCCTGTGGAACTAATCGTATTCATGGTGCATGCACGAAGGCTTGATTTTTGAAGAGTTAAACTTTTCTTCATTATAAAAAATAACTCCGTAATGAGTTTGTACTAAATGAGTTTTGTGTATTTTTTATCATAAAATTTTGAGTTATCAATTTCAATAACGGGTTTTGTGTAAAATTAACTTTCTAGCTTGATATTTTGAGTTACTATTAAACTGGTTTTGAGCAAAATAAACCTTCTATTTTTATAGGTAATTTGAGCTATCGTTAAATCAGTTTTTGAGTAATAAACTTTTCAGACTGATATTTTAGAGTTACTATTAAACTGGTTTTGAACAGAATAAACTTTTTAGTACGACAATAATTTGAGCTAATATTAAACGAGTTTTATGCTAAATAAACTTTTCGGGAAGATATTTTGAGTTACTATTAAACTGGTTTCGAGCAAAATAAACATCATAGTATGATAGTATTTGAGCTGTTTTGAGTTTTTGAGAAAAATAAACTTTTTAACTTGATATTTTGAGTTACTATTAAACTGGTTTTGAGCAAAATAAACTTTTTAGTCTGATAGTAATTTGGGGTGTTTTAAGACGAGTTTAGCATAATAAACTTCCTAGCACGACATTTTAATTATTAAACGAGTAAATACACTTTCTAACGGAATATTTATCTTGCAATTCCATTTCAAAAAACCAATATGAACCACTTAACATCAATTAGGAATCATGTCTGTTTTAACGTAACTATCTTTCTTCAATTTTACTCCAACATCGTAATCATTTCTGTAAATAGCTTTTCTCCCTTGTCAATTGGCAGAACTCTTTCCCACTGCATGATTCAATAATTTGCGCAGGTGACAAGCATAAGGCCACGAGTCGTTACGTGTACGCGACCGTTACACTCACACGATAAAAAGTGTTCTATGTTTTTATATAAATCTATAATCCAATGAAAGGGCTTTCAAAAATAAAT
This sequence comes from Parasteatoda lunata, assembly GCA_949128135.1. NCBI lineage: Eukaryota > Metazoa > Arthropoda > Arachnida > Araneae > Theridiidae > Parasteatoda > Parasteatoda lunata. The sequence goes on from OX421976.1 coordinate 21,346,942, forward strand.
GAAGTTTTAATGTTTTTGCGTGGATCTATCGCCTAATGAACGAAGTTTATTGGAGAATTTTAAGTATAAAGAGATGAAAATTATCATTATGAAACTGGTTTAAGAATTTTTAAGTGGTAATTAAAAATCGTGTTTCACCCCCCCCCCCCCCTCCACGGAAAGAAAACGCAAAAGCTGTGTTGTCAGCGCGGTATTTCAAAACTCAGCTTAAGCTTGTTTGTTTTTTCCATTACAAATTTTAAATAAATCTAAATTTTATTAAGATTAAAATATAATTAAGATTTTGAATCAATTAAAAAAAAAAAAAAAGATGACCGATAAAAAGTAAACATTCGTAAATGTTTTATTTTGTTTCGCAAAAATAAGGCTTTGAGATTCTAAACTTGTACTTTTTCAGTGCATTGTAACATTTAATATTAGATAACATTTCATGAATTTCAATTGCATTAAAAAATATAAAAATAAAATGCCACATTCAAGGCTATTGTATTTAATTTAATTACAAAAAGTAATGTTTTGTTTTTGTTTTCGCAACTGAAGAATTGAATATAAATTAGAAATTGAGGTGAAAAAAAAAAAAAGTTTTGTGAAAATAAGCAACTTGATTCCCATTGTTATGATTAAAAGGAAGAAAGTATAGACTAAAAAAAAAAGTTTCTTTTATTCTTTAAATCTACCTGTTTGAACAGGTGATAACAAGTACAGAACTAAGAAACGAATAGATGGGAGAAGTTACTTTATTCTTTCCCCCTTTTCCAAACTGCTCTAGCCATATCACCTGTAAGTTTTTTTTAAAATTTTTTTTAGTTATTCTTCTTTCATCAATTCGCCCGTTTCTTAGTAGATTGTATAAGAACATCCGTTTCTTTTTATTTGTGAATTTAACATAAATTTCGAAAATATGTAAATTATAGAATTAAAATTAAATTTATTAGATTAATTTATTTCTTTTCATTGATTGCATGCAGACAATTGTGCTAGTTAATGTAAAACATGGAGAGGATTCAATTTCAAATAAATCTAAGAATATGCTAGATCTACATAAAAGCGTGAAATCAAATAGTTGAAATTTGATCTGGGATGAAATTATTTTTGTTGAAAATAGGAAAAATTTCAATCCGGTATATTTAAAAATTTTACAAAATGAAAAAATAAAAACTTTTGGATTATTTATTTATTTTAATTTTTGTCTGAGGAAGTATTTCAAAATTCATAACTAGATTTTTTTCATGCATTTGTCAATTAAATAATTCTTTCAATATAGTTTTTTTCTTCATTTTCTAAATGTAATTCTGGTGAAAAGGTGTAAGTTTACTGTACAATGTTTTATACTTTTTAATAAGATATGTAAAAAATAGTAAATAAATAAATTTTTACAAAAATTTTTTTTCACTTCAAACGTATATCTTTTTCTTTCCTCTCTTCTTTTTTAAAGGAAATATCAATAGCTAAAGCATTCTTAAAATACTATTTTTTTTTTATTTTAAATATTTATTTTCATAAAGTCTTGTCTAATTTATTTATTACGTTTTGACGAGGGAAGTTGGTCTTAATCTCGCATTTCCTTAAGATATATATATTTTCATCTCCTTTTACCTATGATTATAGGAATTATTGATTTTTGTAAGAGTTGTTCCAATCACAGTTGCTTAAGACTTCCCATCAGCCCCGCCTTCGTTTTGCGGCTTCTGGGTATTTGGTAGCAATGTAAGATTCACAAACAAGTTTTTCTTACGCTGCCATTGTCTTGGGGGTCAATCACTAATTACAAAATTTTATGTAAGTTAAAAAATATAATCAATTTAGTTTATTTGAAAGAAATCAAGTTATTGAAAGAAATGGAATTGAATTTGTTTTTTTTTAAAGAAAGGTTTGGTGACAAGTTTTTATTTATTTACTCCCTAATTATTGTTCTAACACTATCATCTTTAGAAATATTTTTAAATATTTTTTTTTTAAATACAGATCTTAGTAAATTGATAGAAATAATAATAGGTGAATAGATGATATTTATGTGAATCATTTAAATAAATGTAAAAAAAAAATGTTTACTTTTTAACAATATTTATAATTTAAAATCTAATCTCTCATAAAAACATGTTTTTACGGTGTGTCAAACTTTAATTTAATTGCCAATCCATGTATCTTTCTCAATTTCTAATCCCTGTAATTTGATACAGTGTTTGTATTTTTAGTAGCAAAATATATTTAATTGCATTTCTGGATTTTAAGAATGTTAAGGTCTACTATCAGTATAGAACACCAATAAACCTTGTCTCTTTAAATAAGGCGGTTGCTAAGGATAAAATATGGCATAAAATAGTTTTTTAATGTTTATATGAATTTCTATAAAACTCACACTCATCGAAATATCAAACATACTTTTACACAATGTGTAAAGAAAGTAAATGGGGGAAAGCATGCTACGTAACAAATCATAAATTTAAGTCATTTTCAAATCAAAAATAGACAAATCAAAAATTTTTAAATGTCCATATAATTTTCTACAGACATATTTTTCCATTAAAAATCGCCTTGAAAGTTTCCTGGTGTTTCTATATATTACTAAAATTTTTGAATTGTCACTTAACTTGGTTGTTGTGGCTTATCCTCCAATTACTGACTTAACTTGGTCTTCTACTTTATACTTTCTAATCCTTTTCAGTTAAGTGTTCTTCCAATGAGCTGTTTTCTATAAAAAAAAAAAAAAAAAAAAAATTTAAAAAAAAAAAAGGCGGTTTTCAACGAGAGAATGTGTTTGCAGTAGTATTTTCTGATGTTTCTATGCATTCCGACGTTGATTTATTCAAGTTATTAAAATGTTGTTTAACATGCTCTTCCACACCATACCTCCTAATCGTATTCAGTAGCATATTCTTCCACTATATATTTCCTGATTCTTTTCAGTAGCATACCCTTCTATTATATGTATCCTGATCCTTTTCAGTAACATATTCTTCCACTATATATTTCCTGATCCTTTTCAGTAACATATTCTTCCACTATATATTTCTTGATCCTTTTCAGTAACATATTCTTCCACTATATATTTCCTGATCCTTTTCAGTAACAAACTCTTCCACTATATGCATTCTGATCATTTTCAGAAACATTTTCATCCAATAGAATCTTTTTTTTTAATATATACATTTGATGTTAAGATTTAATGCTTCCCTATCTTCAAATGAAGGTAGTAAATGAAATACGTTCGCAAACAGTTTCCTCACATCTCTCTGAATTTGATTTTTCTAGAATTCTCTGATGCCCTCTTCACTTTTAACATTTTAGAAATGTATAAAACCTTTCGTGATCTCAGTAGTAGTCTTAAGCACGACGTTACCCAAGGTAAAAAAAAAATTACACTTGCAATAACCAAGTGGAGGAATTTTTGTTTAAACAAAAAACGTATAGATCATTTTAAGAAGTAAATACATTCGTGTTCGACGTTCATGCAAAATTACGACATGAACTACCAAAAAGAAATGGGGCTGACTTTCACCTTGAAGTTTTTTTCAGGGAGTTGGGACGATTACTTGGCTCGTCGTGACTCGATCTTCAATAATTTCGTGACTTTCTTACATAAGGTATGAAAGGGGGCTGAGCGTCTTTTCTCGCCAATTTCGCAACCGTAACCCCCCATCTAAAAACAAAAAAAAAGGGCATCTGTTTTGAGGTTTTTGTCGTGTGGATGGTTTCTTTATTAATCAGCTCGAAGAAGGATGTAGATGTTTTTTTTTTTTTAAATCTTCATTAGATGCATGGCTTAATCGTGACAGATCACGGACACGTGGCCCTTTTTGTGTTTATATTTTTGAATAAGATGGCATTTTGATAATCAGTTTTGATAGGGTTAAATGTAGTACTTTGTAGTGATCACAGTTTTTTCTTCCCAGATGACCAATTAAAATAGCCACATTGTATATAGAAAGATTTTTTTAGAAAGTGAACGAGAACATTTTGCAGATTTCTGTTATTAAATAAAATACCAGGATTGCAACCCGAACTTGGAATAAGCATTTTTTTTTTATGTATATTATCGAGGTTTAAAAAATTAGATATTTTTTCCGTTGAAAAATACCTGCAACCACAATATATTGCAAGTTGTGATAATATTTTTCAATATATTGCAAGTTTGTTGCTTGCTACCTTAATAAAGTGATAAATTAAACCGTGTTTCTGTTCAAATTGTACGAAAGTATTGTATAAGTAGGTTATGATAACATGGTTTAATATATTGAAACCTGAATGAAGTGCTAAATTGAATCGTATTTCTGTTCAAATTGAATGAAGGTATCAGATTAAAAAGTATAGTAATTTGATCTAATGGGGCTGAAAAAGCTCTAAAATTTCTAACAGCATAGGAAATAAAAAACTGTTAAATGAAACTTAATTCAGAGTAACAGAATTCGGCCAATTATTAATCTAGTTATTATAGACTCCTATATTTATTGATTCCGTTGTGTTAGGATCTGTTACTTAACCATTTGTTCTTCTATATTGTTATTATTAAAACGAACCCAAATTGTGTTGCTCTTTACGTTTTATTAAGTAAACAAGGTTAATTTAAAAATAGGGTTGAGCAAATAAAGAAATTCAGCAAACATAGATAGCTTTTCTTAATGTAATTCACCAAGAATAAGTGAATGAATGAAATTCACTTTTTTATTAATTTATTATTGTTGTTGTTTTTCAAATAAAGGATTGAAGTAACTGTGACTTTCACTACAAGAGCCTCTTTAAGCTGTATCATACTAAAAAGTAAAATAAAACAGTTACTGATAATATTAAAATAGAGTTGAAACGGGAATAAATAAAGTTATATAACTAACTGATCGATAGGCTGTTAATTTAAAATTCGATGATATCTAAATAGTTATTTACACGTTATTTTATTTCGCTCATAAACTCGAAATAGTCGTCAGTTTTTTTAATTTATTAGTTTGCGATTAAATTATTTATTTTAATTGTGTCATTTGTTCGAAATTATCTACTTTTTCTAGCTTAGAATATTGTATTTAGTTCTTATCATTATTACTAAGGAAATAGTAAATTAAAATCTTTAAATTTAATCTATAACACATGAAAGATTTAGTTTACTTATCGAATAAATTAATGATTAAAAATATTTAAAAAAATAATGTTTTCTTATATTGTTAAAAAAAAAATCCATTGAAACATTTTTTTAAAATAGAAATCAACGCTGTTCAGTTTCATTAATTACGCCATGAAATTCGATAACCCTTTTTAGGCTTTTAACTCTAAAAACCAGACTAGTAATCTTAACACCTCTGATTCCTATCCAAATAAACAAAACCGCAATATCTTGGTCACCCCTTTTTGGCCTCTCCCAATGAAGAAGGCAGAGAAACAGGCTTCAGGGCCTGTTTGGGAAGAGAGGCCCGTGGATTCGGATCAGGGTCTTGCTTGCAGGCGAAGAAAACTTCTACCAGAACCACCGTGGGAACGACTTCTGCCAAACAAAGACGATGCCTCGTCAGCCATCTGGCCTTCTCTAGATCCTGAACCCCCTCTCCCCTTCCTATGTCACTTCTTTTATCCCCCCTCCCCTTCTTTCTTATATCAGGAGTGGTTGGCAGGGAAGATAAGGAAAAAAACTACCCTTTTTATGGTTGGGATATGATAGTTATACAAGCTCTAGTCTTTTTGATACTGATCTCCTTTTTTATTCTATTTAATATTTAAAATAATATAAGATCTTCAAATGTCTGATCTTTCGATTTACTCTCGCTTCATCTGTTAATGTTATTTAAAGTGTTTACTGATGTGTTTAATTTAATGATGTGTGTGATGTGATGAAGTACTTGATTTTGAAGCGTTAGAAATATTTTTTTTATTGTGAAGTTCGATACGTAACATGAAAATCCCTATTTAAAGCTTTTTTTTAATAGTTAAATTTTAACAATCAAAAGAATTTAAAAAAAAAAAGGAAATATTTAGGCTTAATTTGAGATTAACTCAATGTAATTTTTTTTTACCGCATCGTAAAATGATATATAAACATTAAAAAATCGGTATTTACTGCATTTTTATGTAGAACAACAAGAAATTGACAAATATCGAGAAAAATTCATCAATTAAACTTGTTTTGGAATTTTGAAAGTACTTTTTATTTCACTGTTTTGAGAATTCTGTATTTTAATATTTTTTAAGTATCAAGAGGACGCCATACCACCGTAGGAACTCTTCGTCGCAAATTCTGTTTCTCTTCCATTACTCATTTCAAATTTATAGAAAAAGTGAGACAAACCTAAGGTAAGCGATAAAGTTTCAAATACGGAAAAGAAATTTTTTAGATTATCAAAATGAAAATAAATTATGATAAGATAGATAACTTTAGGATTACACAATGGAGAAGTTCTCTTCCAATAATTTGTTTGCATTTTGATATTTCGAATTTTTTTTTTCCTGTGAAACTTCATTGATTGCTATAGCTTAGCCTGAACTCATTTTTTTCTTACTTTTAAATTCGTATTAGAGGTGAAAGAAAATTTGTGACGAAAAGTTTCTCCGTGGTATGGCGTGGTTGAGAATTAGTAGACCTAAAATTGCTAGAAGACAAAATAACGTTTTCTAACTAATTTCGTTACCATAGTTTTTAATAAAATATCAAGGTATTTGGATATTGTTTCTCTTAAATCCCATGGTATTAACCCTGTTTTATAATGAATTATTTTACAATTGTTTCACAAATAAAAATGGAATAGTAAGGGTAATTTTAATGGCTGTCGCCTTCTTATTAAACTATCGTTTTCATTTTATTTTATAATGGACGTTAAATAGGAGGGGTTTTCTGCGTAAAAGAAGGAATGTTTCTAATATCAGCTGCCTTTTAGCAACCTCTGGTAAATTCGTGATCAGTTGGAATCGTGGTTTACCTGCACGAGAGGTTTGTTTCTGTTACAAGCAAGGTTAGGAATGTGATTTTCTCCTCCCTCCCATCATTTTTTTTCTCCTTTTAGCTGCTCGCCGAACTGAAATTCGTAGTGTTTTAAGAATGTTTTTGAGGATTGCAACCAACGGCGGAAATAATGTTTTCAAAATCAGTTTTAAAAGTTCGATCTATACGCGAACGAATATGTAACGAACCGCAGCCGAAACATACAAAAACGAATAGAAAATGGCGATGGAATTTCAAACCTATCGGCATTGGCGATAAAGAGTAAATAAATTTTAAATACAGCACTGCAATGATTTTTATGAGCTTTAATGTTTTATTATCATAATAAGTTCATTTCTTTTATTTGTCCATGAAATGGTTTGCAGGTTTTGCAACTTAATTAAATAGAAACAATTTAATATTATTACAACAAATAGTCGGTCTGTGGCAGAATAATCTCCATGTCTTGGCAACTTCCGGGCAGCTGCCCCCGAGAAACTAAAAAAAAAACATCTCAGAAAGGGACCAACTCGAAAGGTATAACTCGTAGCCCATAAGTAAACATCTACATGTTTTTTTTTTATTTATTTATTTTTTTTTTTTGTTTTTTTTTTAATTGCTAGTTTTAAAATTTATCTGGCACCATGGCGATTGTAGTTGGCGTGGCAGATCACGATACGGAAATATCCCTATTAGTCAAAGTTATCAAAAGGGGTTTTGGCGTTAACGAGAATGTGTAAGTTGTAAAATATCAATTCAGACATAAAGCAATCGCTATCACCACCCTTCTGAATAATTCTACCCAATAGAACTTATTGAATGTTCGCTGGCAAGAAAGTAAAATGAGTCATCTATAGAAACTTCAATTAAAAATTGGTATTTTTAACCAATTGGCGACAATCACTGATTCAATCATATTATCCTGCCCAATGAAAATTTATCACAACGCCTTTCTGTTTCAACCGTCAAACCAAAAGTTTTAATAATACGTTAATTATCTTCTTATAACGTTTTTATTTGTCCTAATTTAAGAGTAGCTATTACATAACATCATGAACAATAACATCTATAACTTTCTATTTATAAATGATAACAAAAACAGGAGTTAATACCAAAGTGCTTTTTATGAGAATGAAAATAGAACAAAAAGACTTCTAAATAGATAATTTGCAAAAAAAGAAAAATGAAATGCTATAATATACATTTATTTAATCTGACTTCCCGAAGATATTGGAGGCGAATTCTTACTAAGCATAAACTGAAATTATTATTTTAGAACCTTATTGAGTAATAAAATTGTTAGAACTGCTTGGTCTCTAATATATGCTTCTAACTTTCCAATTTACAATTTTCTTGGTAACTGTAGTTTTAAATTGATAATTTTTACCTTTAATGTCTTGTTTGTTGTTTTATTTTTTACTTAAGGATTTGTTTATACACAACATTTCAAATAGTGAATTATTTTTTGCACCAATTTCTAAGTACTACTAAATTTTTTTATATTTTTTTTATATAATTTTAAAAAGTGAATAAGTAGTAGAATTGAATTATTTTCTACAGCACTTTTCTGTTATTGAATTATTTTTATACCACTTATCAATTCGTAATATATTTCTTAGATCGCGTTTTAATTAGTCAATTGTTTTTTATAAAAAATTTTTATTTGAAAATTGTTTATCATACTATTTTTCAATTCATAAGTATAACTTCGTAATTAAAAAAAGAGAAACTGAAAAAAAGCACCAGAAAATCACTTCTTATTATATATTATAACTAAATCAGAATAATGTTGGTTTACTGTAGTACTTTCTTGTAATCTTTTTCTATACTTTCATGAATAATTTCATTTTAAAGTTTGTTTTTTATAATTTCTTATAAATTTTTATAAGAAACACATTTTAGTATTAATAATTAATAGTATTAATAAATCAAAATTACCTGTGGTATTTGATTTGTTTTATCAGAAATTCTATTATTGCTTCTCAGCTGACATTAACTATTAATTTGCAAAGTTTTAGTTATAAAATAATAATCAAATTCAATTTAAGTAATAAAAAAAATTTTTTTCCAAACAAATAATTAAAATAATTGTCATGTCAAGCTAATTATTTAAAATAATTTTAAAGTCACTTGTTAATTATAAATCAATACTTATGAGACCTTAACATTAATTTTAAAAAAAGGAAAAAAAACGTTAAGTTTATTTACTTCAGGCTGTATTTTTTAGGTTAAAGTCGGTTCCATTTTGTTGAATATACCTGCTCTTTTTAAAAGCAATAGTTTAAATAACCAAGATCAAAAATTTTAAAATGCATGTGTATCGATCATGTCATGACCATAAATCAGATATTGAATTCACATGTTATTAATCAGTCGTAATTTTTTTTAAAAATTCTTCACATTAAAACTTAATTATTCTGTTTTTAGTGGTATTGCATTTTTTTAGTGGTATGCTCGTTTCTGGTGCTTTTTTTTTTTCTTTGATTCATAATTCACTTCATCTTGTACGCAATTATAAGATAGTATTATAAGATGCGATTATAAGACGCAAACGTGGTTCAACTTAGTGAACTTGCAGCAAATTTGCGGAAGTTGAACCATAGTTTTAAAAAAATACCAATATTACTGTTCAACCTGAAATAAGAATCGATTTAATTAGCAAATATGAAGTAAATTTTGTGAAACTGGCGATAACCAACACAGAAAAAAAAAAAAAAAAAACTACTTTAATTCTAGCCTTGTTGTATTTACTTATTCTATTTATTGTTATGAAACAATTCACGGATAGAAAAGAAATAAAATAACCGTTTCTACGTTTTTTTTTCTTCGTGAAACGCAGCTTTAACGAATCCATTTATAAGAGCGCCTTGCTTAGAAATTCCATGTTCCCTTTTGTTTATGAATGAAAGGAAGGACGTGTCTTTACCAAACAGATTATGTCACGTGACCCTGGTGTAGGCGGTTTTTGTTGAATGGAGTTGTACGATCCATCCTAACGGAAGTGGAACGATGGGAATGAAGCGGAAGTCCTCGATGTTACTTTGTTGACCACATTTTTCTCTTTTATTTCTGACACCATCTTCTTTTAACATTTACGCTTTTATGCCATCAATACGCCTGTCCTTGCAATTATCCTTTTTCTTCCAAAAGTAGTTGAAAAATTTATTTATAACCCTCTTATACATCATAATAGTATATTTTGGGGTTTTCTCTTTATGATAAAATATTTTTTATATCATAATATGTTTATATATAAACTATTGTAATTTATATTTTTTTCTACCAACTTTTCTATTATAAATGTCTCACAAAATTATCTTTTCATTTTATAAAATAAAGTATTGGAATGTAGAAGAATGCGTTCTTACATTTTAACCATATAATCCACGAGTAGAAGTTTCAATAATAAGAATCCAATAAACATAGAAAGTTTCTAAAATATTCTTTATAATGAATCTTTAAGATATATTGAGTCAGTTCCCCGACACGGCGTTTTTGGAGCCCGCTTTAAACTGTCCTAACTATGCCGTTCTAACAAATTGAAAAGTTTTATTGCTTTTCACCTTAGTTTTATTGCTTTTCACCAGATAAATTAACGATCTTGTGTAGAATTCAAATGTATTGAATGAAAACTTTTCGTTTTAATACAATATATTATCCCATGCTGCACCGACAGCATTATTTTTTTTTTTTAAATCTTTTTTTATGAAAATATAAATTCATAGAAAATATTCATTTAGAAATCGAGAATTTGATTGGTGTTTTTAAAGTAGAAAGGTTAAACCACATTCAGTAAGAATGTTTCCTAAGTTTGTGAGAATTGTGAGTTGTATCTATTTTATTATTCGTTAGGATTTAAACTTCTCTATTGTAGTATGATTTTCTGAAGGAAATATTTAAACTATTGACTTACTTAAAAATTATGAATTAAATCAATCAAAAATCAATCGTTAAGCGATTAACAACCAATAACCATCAAACTATAGATTTCTCAAAAGTTTAAGAAATTTGGAGCGGGCACCAAAAGCTTCGTGTCATGAAGCAGACCTATTTATTATAAAGACAATGAAAACGATGTTTTTTCAAAGTCAAAAGAAATATCGATATAAAGAGGTTACTTTATTTTTGACAAGAAGAAAAATGATCAAAATATTATTCATTTAATTTTTAGAGATTACACAAAATTGTAAAAAAAAATGTGTTTGTTTCAATGCTATTAAAATTAATATGAAAGTTTTAAGAATGTAATTGGAATTAATAAAAGAAAATATTTTAAAATTTGGCATTTATTATTAACTAATCTTTTATAGAGTGTATTTGTCCAAAAAAAAATATTTTTACTTATGGTTGGTTATTGATTCTACAAGCAAGGAAAAATGTGTCCAAAAATAGTCAAACCAATGCAGCTAATGATATATGATAACAGTGAATGATATTCCGCAACAAAAATGACGAAATTACCTTCTCTAAATTCAGAATAAATACATAAAATTCCCCTAGGCTTCAAATGCTATTATTATTTATTTATTTTTTGTAATCCTATAATAACGCAAAAGAATAACAATTTGCGGACACTTAGAAAAATCTAGAAGAAAGTTCGAAAAAATAAAATGTTACACTTCAGTAGTTGGCAACAGCTTTGAAAGAAGAAAGAAATCTCATCCGCAGACGATTTTATAACAATCAGTAGTTGATATCTCAGGTATGTGTCACACCAGTACTTATTATCTCCTGCGTTGCCGAACGATATTACATATTCCGTAGAAGTTTTTTTCATTTTGGTACTTGATTGCAAGTTGTCTTGTGTCGTTCGTAAAGATCCTGAAATTGCGACTTACATATGCTATTAAAGGATTTAAGTGTTCGGAAAATCATATAACGCCCCGAGCATAAACGTTTCAAATCTCTCACGAAGATTTAGGAACATCATTAGAAACGGACAGGTTATTTTTTGTACGTTAACTATGTGATTTGACCGATTGAAACTTCCTAGTTATTGAGACTCCCACTATCAAGATAATTGTTCAATTTTCGTTCACCTGCACGTGGAGGATTTCTCAAAAAGTTCACAAATTACTTTGCCTCTTGCTGCTTCCTATTTGAAGTGCGTGTTGCCAAAAAACTTATAACTACGCATTAACAACAGTGCAATGCATTTTAAAAAAGTGAAATAAAAAAATAAAAAATTATGCGTTATATCTTTTTTTCCCAACTGTATCTTTATTTTACGACTATAAAATAAAAAGAAAACAAGATATTTTTATTCGATCATATTCTTTTTTATTACGTTTTAAGGTATTTACTAAACTTTAAAAATGTATTCAAACAAATATTTGTGAATTATAACGAAATGAAGTTCTTTAAAACCAAAATTATAGAAATTATAAATATAAATATTATTATATTTGTACTTATTATGATTTCTATTGCATGGACCTGATAATGTATACATTTGTATGAATTAGAAGTAAGATTTTGTAAAGTTGCATAAGTAAAAATATTTAATTAATTAACATAAAATTTCATATCTTCCATTTTTCAGAATATGATGTAATATCCAATAAAATATGATTTAATATGCCTAAATGATTTTTTACTTTTGATTCAAAAGATTCAATTTTTCCTTCATGCAATTTTCTTTTCTCTTCTTTTTCTCTCCTTTTTGTAAAAATTAAATTTGTAATTTTAAAAAAAAGTTTTTTAAAAAAATAAATTAATAATTAGTAATTTTTGATTTAAAAGATTCAATGTTTTCTTCATGCAATTTTCCTTTCTTTATTTCATTTTCCTTTCCTTTTTTATGAAAACTAAATTAATAATTTTAAAAATGAAGTGCAAATACTAATATAATATTGTAATCTTCGAAAAATGAATTTCGTTGTTTGTTAATATCTCATAAATTAGAGAAATAATATACAATTTTCGTTGTTTGTAGAAGAAAAACAGACTGCTTAAAATCAGTTATCCAGACCGCAAAAACAATTGTTATTAAACCTGTAAAAATCAATAGATCACTTAGGGGATAATCCCTGCTTTCAGAACAGTGAAACACATCATAGGCATTGTTTAAATGCGCATTGAAGCGGGACTTGTGTAATCGTTTGGGACACTATAGCGTACCCCTTCATCCTCCGTACCCCGGACTTCGACATTGTTTTATTCATCCTCCAATTATCTTTATCTTTCACATTTAGATTCCACTGTTGGTTCCCTTCATTTTTTTTTTTTTTTTTTTTGTTGCTTCATTCTATTTTTGTTCGAAGACCCCGAGTTAGGAGGCTAAAAATCGCTGTCATTGTTTTTGGACTGAAATTTAGCGGACAATTGACAATCTGACATATAAATGTGGCAAACTATTTTATACAAATCGATGTTAAAATTTTACATTAACCGCTAAAACTGTATAAAATATTTGACTTTTTCGTTGTGGAGGCTTAAAGTCGTCAGAATTCTTTTTGGAATTTGATTTAGCGCACATTTATGCAGCAATCGATTTAAAACAAATCATTGTTAATATTTTATATTAACTACTGAAACAGTTTGGAATTTTAAATTTTTTTTTTTTTTTTGTTCCACCAGTTTGATTTTTGAATATCTCGTTTGTGGAGATCGAAAATAGCTGTAATTAATTTAGGGCACAAAATTTAACGGACCATCTGACAGCGTTAGAAATCATTTCAAACTCCTACATTAAAAGTTAAAAACTATTATTGTATTCTAATTCAAATTTTTTGAACAATTCCGAATTTTCGGAATTTGTATCATTTTATTACGTTTTATGTTGGAAGACTATTGAATTGAGGAAGGTGAACAAGCCTGTATTGTTTTTGGGCTGAAAATCGTACAGATAGTCTAACAAACAAATGTTAGATATTCTATGTTTGGAATTCATATTAACTATGCAAACTATTTTGTATTTATTTGAAGTAATGACTTTAATTTAGGTATTTAATTCGTTTTCTATTAAACGGAAATGTAATTAAACATAAAAATGTATTCATTTTAGCATTTCATCATTTTTTTTTCGTAAATTTTTTTTTAATTGGTCTTTTTATGTCCATTATGATAATATTCCCTTCGCGTATTTCAAAATATAGAAGCACGGTAATAATAAAAAAAAATTCTTACACAAAGCCTAGTTAATTATTTAAACAGCCTAATTACAAGATTTTACAAGACAAAGGCAAGATTTTTTGAAATGCCAATAAGATTTCAATTGGGATCACTTATAAACAAAGTTATACGCGAAAAAAAAAATTAAAAAGGAGAATAATTAAAAATTGGTATTTTGATCACTCCGATTTCTAGTTCAAAAAGAGAATTTCTCAATTTGTTAAATTTAACAAAAAATTAGACAAAATAACGTCTGCATACAATATGCTTGAGGCTGATAAAAAGAATTAAACGACAAATAAAATCGAATATCTCTACTAACTTGATTAACCGGGCGCTTCATTCAAAAGAAAGTTAACTGACCCCGCTCTTCGCACAGGTCATGAGAAAAGCGATCTTGCCTTAAGATCATAAGGACAAAGTAAAGCGTATTCTACAATCGATGACGTTAAAAGATAAATATAAATGATGAATTGATATTTGATGATGGAAAGAATGAGGTGTAACTTTTTCGTTCAATTTACCACAAGAATAAATATCGTACATATATATTATGTAATGAGTTAGGTTTTCTATAGTGTAAATGTTTTGAAGTATTTCGTAATATATATTTAATTGCTGTTAGAAAAATCAAATAAAATGATAAACAGATTGTTTAATGATAAGTCCTCTATCTCAGATGTAAAAGATATTTTAAGAGGTGTAAACTCCTTTTCCAAAATGACCGTTTAAGTCGTTTGCTAGAAAGTTCAAACGATATTTGACTTTTTCTTTTTAATTCTTAATTTTTTTCAGAATTATTATGGAATAATTTATATCCAAATTGTTATTATTATTTAATTTCGAATATAATCTTGAAAAACTCCTAAATGACTAAAATGCTCAAATTTCAAATTTTCAAAAATACGTGTTTTCATCGTTCGCCTGAAAACTAAAACGATATTTGAGTCTTTTTTTTTTTTTTTTCTCCCTTCAATTTACTCTTGAATGGAAACATGATATAATTTGTTTATTAATTGCTTTTAATTATTATTTTTTTTCCTTTATTTTCTGAGAACATAAATCAAATTATTTTTTAAGTAAAAATATAGTAATAAAATCTATCAGTTGGCGAGCAAACGATAAAATTAAACAATTATTTTTTTTTTTTCATTTTGGTAAATAAAACATTTAAATATTACTTGAAAGGCAGATGTTGTATTTCTTCCATTAAAAACGGCATTTCTCCCATCCCCTTTTGGAGGTTTCCAAGACACGCGTATTTGCATCGTGGGAAAAGTTACCCACCATATTTTTTTTCTGTTGCTCTTATTTTATTACTAAATCATTTTCTGCGAAAGAGGTGCAGGTGATGTGAAGAGGAAAAACTTTTTTCCATCTTTACTTTATAACTTTTGGAGCTGTACCCTTTCTAAACTTTCAGTAAATGTAAATGATGTCTCCAATTCAGATTATCAAAGCTACTTAATATTGTTATATTCGTTTAATTAAACAAATAAAAGTAGGCCTAGTTAAAGTGTAATTCATTCACATTTCTTATACCCGCGCACTTGTTTCTGTTCTGAAAACATCTGCTTTAATTTCATTCAAATTACCTGTTGTGATTCAATTTCACTCTAATTATTTCCCACCTGCTTCGGCTGCCCTTGAATGATGCCGAAACCGGTAGTTTCTTGTAGTAATTGTAAAACTATTTGGTACTACAATTAGTGGTATGAATAATGTATTGCTCAGTCTCTTTTAAAAATTTAATTCTAAATATCTTTTATTCAATCTTATGCAAATTACTTAAACGAAAACATTTAACCTTTTTTTATGCATGGGAATAAGAATTACTTTTAAAAGTAATTAATTGTAATTCCGATTCGAAGTGGTTTTTATTTACGTTGAATCAGTGATAAAGAATTTCTTCAATTTCTTTCATTGTTTTTAAAATAGCAAATGTAAACGAAATTTCTGTAAATCAAGTATTTCTTGTATTTCGTAACAATAATAATCACAACATTTCTTCAAGGACCCCTTTCCAATTAATATTTTAAAAATAGATTGTGTTTTTTAAATTGTTTCTTACATTGTGATAAAAATTATGAGCGATTTACAAATATTTAATGATTGGCTTAAAATTTTTGATCACTTTGTTTACAATTGAGTAAATGTTGGTTTTATTAAATACCCTAAATTGTTAATTTCCTTAGTCATTGTGTAAGAGCATGTATCTGTCTTTTTTATTTTAATGTACCATTTACAAGCTATCATTGATAGTTTTATAAAACAGTATTTAATTAGTGAGTTTGCATGTAATAACGTTAACATTTTGGACATTATTGTATCATTGACACATTATAGTAATTTAAAGCACTAGATTAATAAGTCATTATTAAATTGTTTTCGAAAAAAAAACATATTTTCTTCAATAAATTAATTAATTATCTGTGATTTTAGATAATAGTAGGTGGCAAACTTTGTGCCTGATTAATTATAAATTGTTAATTACGTTTAAACTTTGGATATTATTGTATCATTGAGACGGTAATTAAGGCACCTAATTATTAAATCATTAATACTAAGTTTTCTTGAAGAAAAACATCTTTTTTTCAATTAACCGATTAACTACTTGTGATTTCAGATTATATTAAGTGACGCACTTTGTGCCTAATTAATTAGCAAATTGTTAATTTCGTGTAAATGTTGGATATTTCATCATTGAGAAACTAAAGTAATTTAAATACTGGACTATTAAGTTATAACAACACTGGACTATTAAGTTCTTGAAGAAAAACATCTTTTCCTCAATAAACCGATTAACTGTTTGATTCTGGTTTATAAATTAATCAGTAAATTCATAATTACGCTTAAATTTAGGTCATTATTATACCATGGAGATTTTATTACGGCTACATATGCTCTTGAAAAAAAAACATATTTTTTTGTACATGTATTTAGCTTTCTAGATTAAGATAAGTAGAAGTTAGAATCTAATAAGTTAGTAAATAATAATTTATACTTAGGACATCATTGAAATTTTACAACGCCCCAAAGAAACAAAAATATATTTTCTTTAATATACATTGTACGCTATTTAGCTTTCTGTAAAAGTAGACTAAGATAGTAGCATTTTGTTTCTAATTAGCAAATGGTAAATTACTTTTAAATTGTAAATGTGTATTATTATGTCACAAAGATATTATTTGGGCCGTAAGAAAAGCCCCTTGTCAAGAAATATCTTTTCTTCGATATACATTTTATACCGCTTAGTAATATCTAGATTCAAATAAGTAGCACTTTGTATCTAATTAGTTTGTGAATTACGTTTAAATTTTGGACATTATTGGATCGATCATCACCTGCCCCCCAAAGAGCCAACATTGGCAAGGCTAGTAAGAAGGTCGTGAAGAATTTCTGAAGCAGCTGCTTTCGAACACCTGGCGTCAGCGCTGAACTTGTTGCGCCAGGTTTCTGATTTCTTATTTTCTTTTTCTTCTTGTCTGCATCTGCGTCCATGGATATTCCCAAAACTTATACTTGAAGATGTGATTTAAAAGAAATGTAACTCTTCAGTCGGATTAAATGCGATTTTTAACTTTTTGTAGCTAAGTGGTGTGAAATTTTTTTAACATAGTTTTTTTTAAACATCTTTCGCCAAAGAAAATAAAAAAAGCCACAGTTTAAGTGCTAGCTTTAGTTTTAAGTATCATTTCATGCGACTGCAAAAATAGCCTATTTTTAAAAATTACTTAAGGGGAATTTACAATTTCGAATTTACATGGGTAATTAATCTAAAAACTAGATTTGCAGATGATTGAAAGAAGTTTCCGTTTTTTTTTCTTCGTAAATGATAGCCTTCTTTACTGTTTAACAACATGAAATAATATTTATCGTAAAAAAAAAACAATATAAAAAAAAAACCTTAATAATAAAATTAATAAACTTTTGTGCAAAGCAACAGTTTGATTTACAAAAATCGTTATGTCATTATTAATTTTTAAAAAAAAATAAATCTTGTGTTTATTCACAATTATTAAAAATCTATTTGGAATGTGTGCCAATATATTTATTTTATTTTATAACCGTCGTTGAACAGCCGACCCAATTTCATGGATTTACGACTGCTAATGTTCAACTCCGTAGCCTTGTAATTTTGAACCAATCCAGAAGACAAGGAAACTCCTGGATCAGTACCCCCAGAGGTATTGATTTGTTATGGGAACATGGAGGACTTTGAGACTCGACAGATTTAACGTGCATCAGTCACCATTTACTACACGGGGAGTCTTCGGCCGGCGAGGATCAAACCCACGACCTCTTGGATATGGGCCCAGCGCCCTACCGACCAGGCTATCCCGGCCTTTCCAATATATTTATTGAAAATTATTGGCTCTAATAGTGTTTTCAACATTTGATCAAAGATAAAAGAAAATAAAAATTGTTCTATGTTGAAAAAAGTTTCTACCGCATTCCAGTGCTTATTATTTTATTTATATAATTTCTGTAAAAAAACGCTAAATGATTGTCGATCGTAATCAATTCATCGAACTTATAAAGCTGTTTTGAATGAATATGCTATAAAACCTAATTCATTGGTGGTTAACTGATCGAGCTATCTTTCTGAAATGCTTACTTCTTTGAATGCAATGCAATAAAGAATGCGTTCCCCCCTTTTATTTATTTTTTAAAAAGAAAAAAATAAGTCTAAGAAAAACGTTTTGGCGGTAATTTTGGCCGTGAGGTCCTCTAAATTATGAGACTCATTCGTTGCGCACTATTGATTCTGATGTGGATTTCATGGTTGGAGTCTTTACGCACACCTGCGTATTAAATGAAAGAATCTAAAAATTCCCCCCACCTACAAAAATATTTTGTTATCTGAATATTTTTTTTTCTATTTGTCTTTTTAGAAAATGTTTTGAGAGGTGTCGAATTTTTTACTTTTGTACGACCCTCTTAGCTTAGAAAGCTAAATGGCGGGAATAAACAAAATAGCCACTTCAAAATTATCAATTTGAAATTAGGTTAAAATTTTATCCTTTTCCCCCTTGTAAGACTGAGGGTAGTAAGAAGCAAATCCTTAAGGGGTTTCTGCTTTATGGCAGTACAATTTATTTACCTAATGAATTTTTCTGAAATTTATGCTGGGGCTTTTAATAATTCGAGTAGAATAATAATAATAAAAAAATGGGAAAAATAAAAAGACTTAAAATCTGATTTGAGGATTTAACTTAAACTTATAACCTGTATTTATATAAGAGAGATTTTCTCTAAAAAAAATATTCCATAGTTATTAAAAGGAATTTTAAATAATAATAAAAAATAAAAAAAATTTTTTAAAAAAAACGAAACATTTCGAATTATTATTTAATCATTTTTGTCATCAAAGCTGCTAAAAAGTAAACAATATATAATCGAAATTGAATTGTTAAATATGCGATAAATTTTCATTTCTAATTTAACACCAGTTATTATTTTATTCGAACATGTCCCAAACTAGCATTCTATGTTGATTTTTCACAACCAGGGAATGAGGCAAAACTAGATTCAGATTAACATAAATTTATATTAACCGCAACTGTAATTAATTGAATTGAACAGATTAAATATAACGATAAATATTCAATATTAATTTAGTTTACTAATTGGATACCTGCAAGTGACGTCATCGAGGTAAATCGTGGCATTTGCTAATTCAGAAACCAATCATACTCAACACACACGTTTGACGTCGCTTACAGATATCCCATCAAATTTAATTTAAATTTCATCGTAAGGCAACTTCTTCTTAAGTTGCAAGTATCCAATTCTGATATGTTTATCTTGGCAATAACGGAAAATTAAAAAATTTTCACCAGTTGAGGCAAAACTAGATTAAGATCAACAAATTTATATTCATTATAACTGTGTCTAATTGATAATCTGTTCCTTCCATGCTGTCCTACAGGGAAGGGGGCAATTTTCTTGGCGCCAGGCACCCGGAAATACACTTTCTTGGAATAGAGGGGTTCTCATCTCGGTGGGTGGTAAATAAGAAACCTACAAGGGATTTTACAACTACTTATGTCCCTGTTTTCCTAGGCCTCCTGTTTTTCTTTTCCCAATCGTTCTCCGAATCGTTTTGTTTGATGACCTCCAACCCTAGATAGCCTGCGCGTGGCTAGGTTGAGGTCATTTGTAGATGGGAAAAGGTGGTGCATATTTTTCGCCATCACCCTGAAATTTTTTAAGGATACCCCCCACCCCTGTTACTGCTTTGTTAAAAGGGAAAAGAATTTCTATTATCTTCTTTTCAGAAAAGGAGTTTCTTGGCCTATAAAAAGAATTTATTGTGTGACAGTGGAACGTGGATATTTGCTGATTTGTTACGGCTTGCTACTATCCTCCGCAGGATTTTAAATTTACCCCTACTGTTGAATGCGTTTTGTTGCTACAATCACATTCTATTATAGAAAATTTGTTTTCACGCTTTTTAAAGTAAATTTATAACTTGCTTCATCTCTTTTTTGAAAGACAACTAATTAAACCAATTTAAAATGGTAATCACATTATAGATTCATGTAATCAATGGTGATTACATTAATGACTCACGTAATCATGGGGATTTTATGTAATTTGGTGATGACTCAGGTAATCATGACGATTTTAGATAAAATGGTAATCACATTAATGACACGTGTAATCATGGTGATTTCATTTAAAATGTTGATCACATTATTGTATTCGTTGATTTCATGTAAAATGGGGATCACATTATTGTAATCGTTGATTATGTGTAAAATGGTGATCTCATTAATGTAATCCTGATGATTTCATGTAAAGTGGTGGTTACGTAATTATTCAGATATTAACTAAAGTAATCAGTTAATTTCAACTCAATTAAACTCATATTATGAGATTACCGATTTTCGGTTTTCAGAATTATTTTTATATTTATTAAAACTGAATTATTAAGTGCAATAAACTTTTTTTTGGACTAGCCCCAGGCAGGTTAGTGCTTATAACTAATTGATCTTAAAGAATGAGGTTTTGGATTCTTTTAACTATACCAGTTTTTTGTGATTCTGTGCATTTAGAGTTACTGTTATTTTTATTTATTATTTTTTTTGTGTGCCTATATTTAAACACATGTTAAATGTTTTTTTCGTACTAATATCGTGTTGCCTTTTCCATTCATTGTTTGCTCCGAAGTTAAATTTTTTTCGTACTCGAATCGTTTCGCAGATTCCATTCATTAACAAAACTTAGAAACAAATATTTAGTGTAATAGACCTTTGATAGAATAAACGTAATAGGCATAACATCATTTTTTTAGGCATAAATTTTTTTGATCTCAAAAGATACTAAATTAATTTTCCCCTTTCTGCCATTTTTTTCGCGATCCTAAGCCTGATTAATTTTTTTTTCATTATTATTAGTAACTGATATTAAGCATCCTCTGCTATATATATTGATTTTTTCATCTTATATTCAGAATCTGACATTGTAAATTATAGAATAATGCCTAGGTCTATTGCATTTCTTTATAATATAGATTAGACTATTTTTCTTCTATTGATCATCACTTATTTTTCTAATCTCAATTGAGTTCGATGGTTTCTTTCTAATTTCAATAGCAGATCTCAATAATCCCCAATCGGGTACTGAACTTAATGAAAAAAAAATTGATTGCTATAATGATTATAGACTATTTCGTCATGACAGTGCTCGTGGGTTAAGATGAAGTAGCTAAAGGTATTTTTCGAAGATAGTTCCTTCTCACGAAGTTAGGAATGAATGGGCACCCCCGGCGTTTTATTCTTTTTTATCGCTTTTTGTTACACAACGAGTTCACTCCCTTTGCCAATCGTGTTATTTATCGTGGAGAAAAACTAGTTTCAGAATATTTTCTTACAGAATGCGATTATTAAAAATTAAGCCTAGCTATTATTATTACTCTTCTTGTTTTTATGGTTTCTATGCATTATCGTCTGCGTAACATTTTTGAGTAATGATTTTTCGTTGATGGATTGAATTCTCGAAATTGCTCCTGATTTATTTTTCGTCTGTTTTGATGTTTATGATAGTTTCGATATCTCTTGTTTCTACAATTCATTTAAAATGATTAAATCGTGAATTTTGATATTTCTTTCGGTAAAAAAAAAAAAATCATGGTTTCGTTTATAGAATAAAAATTTGTGGAAGAGTTGGATTGTAACATATTTTCACCAATTTTTAAGCGCCATATTTGCATAAAATTATTTCAACATTTGCGTAAGATTGGAATAAGTTTTCAAATGTATAAAAATTGGCTCAAGAAAGTTGATTATTTTTGAAAAACTGATTTTTTTTTTAATTATTGACATTCTGCAAGAGAAAAAACTTAGCCCGAGTGTCATAAATAGCTGTTACGAACCAATAACAGTCCTCGTAGACGAAAAAGCCTTCGAAGAAATAACCTTGGGAAATAGAAGCAAAATATTTTGTAAGGATGATTTTAACACGTAAATTGATGCACTTTCAAGAAAAAGAGAAGTATTTAAATTCTTTTTTAATCCTCATTTCCTTGGTTGTAACTACTAATGATGTCTCTACGTTAAATGTGAAAGATTTTATTTAAAAAAATGAATGGTTATACATAATTCATATCTGTAATCACAGAGAGTGAGAAACGCCATAAAGGGGAGAAAAAAATTAATCTAGCGCTGAAGGATCACATCTCATATAGTGTCAGTTTTTCGAAGAAAAAAAGTGCAAGTGCGAGATGTGAGGGATGCGGATGACGATATGAGCCGGCGAGAGCAGGTGCAATAAGCAGTGAAGCAACCGCCGTTCCCAAGAGAAAAACTTCGGCAGGAAGTCGCCTGTGTGCATCGGTATGTGACCTCCCTCCTCCTTTCTACTATCTCCTCACATTATCTACAGTAACGCCATCTATCCAATGAAAAAGAAACAATTTTGAATGACACCTTTTAATAAAGATACTAAACGCGTTTGATTGATTTGACTGAGCATCATTATATCAACTTAATTAAATTTAAATGCCGTATGAAAGAGTTAAAAATTACGGGATTATTTAGTGAAATTTAACGTTTTCTTTCGCAATATTGCTATTATAGGCGTTCGTTTTTGTGTGATAATTTAGAAAAAAAAAATGTTTCTGTTTCCGAGTCGTAGCAATTTTAAAAACATTTCCTTGTTTAAAACTTTAAATCCTTTTTTTAAAAAAAATTTTTTTGACATTTTTTTTAATGTTATACGTAAATGAGTTTACGTAAACTTAAAAGACTTTCTAAACTGATTTTAGAATTAACAAAATGAAAACATTTGCACGAAAAACATAAATATTTCAAAATAGCACCATCTACATATCTTTTTGTACTTACTTATGATTAGTGCTAGTGTTATTAGTAGTTTCATTTAAAACGCCTAATTAAATCTTTTTATAGTAGTATGTATGTTCAGGGGCATTTTTGTAAATTTATAAAATCATTTTTAAAAAAAAATGTACAGAAACTTCAAGACGCTGTGTGTAGCATGTAGTTTTTAATTTAAAATCGTCTTATTACTTTGATAAAATAAATTTAGATTCTATTGAGCTGGTCGTATGAACTTTAATCATTGTTAAGTCAGAGCTCATTCTAGGCAGAAAAAAGGGCAGGGTGCAAAAGTTTAAAAAAAGGGCATTATTTTAAAAAGGCAATAATTTCTATGGGCTTTATACGTTCTATTAAAGAACATTGTCAATTAGTAAAAGAATAACTATAACAACCAAAAATAGCATAATATATATAAAAGAACAAAAAATAGCAAAGTAATCATATTAATTACTAATTTTTATTAATAAATTAACATATATATTGAGTAAATGGACTAATTAGCTTAGTGATTTATTTAAAATGCATGCATATATTAATAAAATAATAAATGTATGTTTCTAACTGTGTAGTTATGATTTAATAATTAAAATTATTAATAATCATGATTTAATGATAGTGGAAGTAACTGCAAACTTTTAAAGACAAGTGCAGCAAGGGGGTGTGATGGCTATTTTTCCTTTCCCATATAAATCTATGCATTGACAACAATGACAAACTAAATAAAAAGAGTTGAAAATAACAAAGGTTTAAGAAATCTATAGTAGAGTTTGGGGAAAAAACAAAGAAGGGTTGAGGAAAGAAAGGGCAAAATGGGTATAGAATATTATATCAGGGCGCTAATTTACTTCAGGGGCAACAGGGTGAATTCTTTTGACTAAAAGGGCAACAGGGTGGATTCTTTTGACTAAAAGGGCAACAGGGTGCTGCGCCCTGTTTACCCTACCTAGAATGAGCTCTGGTTAAGTATTTTTTCTGCTTCTTCAGAATGTTGTTTAATATGTTCTTCTACTAAGCTCTTTAACTCTATATATCTCAAGTTATAAAAATGCCCTGTTTGGCCGTACAATGTGGGGAAAATACATACTATTTATAATGTTAGCGCATAATTAATTGAAAATCATTTCCAATTATTGGCTTAGATAGTTATTTCTGAAATCCTTTTACAGTGTTTTTCCATGCTATTTCGCCAATGAAATTAAAACAGCCATAATTTAAGGGGACCTTACACTTGAGGAAAGTCCATAATTCTAAGCTATATGTAACATCTTCCCGTAAAGAATTATCTCGGTTTAAGAACGGACTAATACCTTAAATATTTAAAAAAAAAAAAAAAAATTAAGTTTTTTTAAAAGTCGCTAATTTGGCGACATTTTCCCACCTCGAAGAAAATTTTCATTATCAATAAATAATTCTCCCTTTTTGTAAATTTTTATAAGCCCGTGTAATGCAACGTTGGGGTTAATTTTTTAATGCTAAAATATTACGCCGCAAACGCTTTTCATTTTCACATAACTGTGGCTTTTCGTCTTACTGACATTTTGCACCTTTTTCAGAATTAGCAAATAGGGCACCGGCTTAAGATAACCTAAACCTGAGATAGGTTAAGTAATGAATAACTGTTGAAAACTCACAGCAGTTATGAAAATAGTTTATTATTCGTAAAAAAGCTATTTCCCGTAACGATAGACTTAGAAAAACAGCCTTTGATGTGTTCCTCTCCTCTAAGGAATTCTGAGCAAAGGCCACGTTTGGACAAAAAATGCCTATAATAATCGATTTTTGCGATAGATATATAAGTAAAACCAAAAACCACCAACATTGTCTTCGATCGAACTTTTTCTTAACAGAACAACATAACCTTCTATAACAATTGATTATTTCGCAACAAAATCATTAGCAAATTCACATTATATGTTTGTTCTTTTGTAACAATCAAACAGAAATAGAAAATAGCGTGTCCACTTGTGCAAATCCTTTCTAAATGTACGTGCCATATTACAAATGTAACGACATAAATGTCAACAGAGCATGCGAAAGCAGGGTGGGCCATGTTCACAATAGTTATGTGAACAGTTATTCTTGAACGTTGATGGAATATTTATTTTTACGCCTTTCCGCTTTATTTTTCAGATTTATAATTTTTTTTTTCTTCCGGTTCTAAATTAAAGAGGAAATTTAATATATTTTAGCAACAAAAGATTCTCATGTTCGAGTGTCCGATTTCTTCGCTTTGTGAAATATGTGACTATTTTAAATGCTTGCTGAGCAGATGTTTCCGTAATAGCTCGGACAGATGTTTTCATTTGTTTGTGGTTCTTTAAACACAAGTTATCTTCTCAATCTAATTTTTTTCTCTTTTTTTTTAATTCCTTAGTTCTTTTACGCAAATAACATTACCTTGTCTTTAAAGTTCCATCTATATTATGAATTTAAACTATCATTTTCCCATGTCATGAAACAGCGGTTCTAAAGTTTTATGTTTTTGAGCTTTCAAATATCACTTGTATTAAACGTACTTTATTTTAAATTTATTTTTATGTCCCGTTGACGCGTATATCCCAAAAAATGACATACGTGTGCATACCATATTTTTGGCACACATACCATACTTTGGATACGCGTACCATATTTTAAGAAACACTACCATATAAAATGCATTGCTAGTGTTTACGTGTTAAAAGCAAGGAAAAACGAAGAAATTTAGATTTTGTTTATTTGTATTTTGTTCCTCTATTGATTTAGATTCTATTTTAAAGGTAATATATATCCAATATATTTATTCAACCAACGTTTATCCCTCTTTGAGAACTCAAAATTTTGTTGCATTTTATGCAATAATAAATCCAAATTGATACATTCTTTCAAATTTAAAAAAAAAAAAAAAAATTTGATAAAATTGAGATTCTCAGAGAAGTACTCGTTTAAATAAGTCATCATTTTGTTGCTTGCTTTTTAATTATTTTCAATTATTATTTTTTTTTTAATATTTGATATTGTATATTTTCTATGTATTTGATTGGGTATTTTTAAATTCGTTACCTATGTATACTACATGCTAACTAAAGATTTTTGAAAACTAATTTTATATTTTTACTCTCCACTTTTTTTAAATCTCAAATTAAGATTTTTTCAATTAAATAATTGAATTGGAAATGGGAGCCTAATATTTTTGTTAAACCTTTTGTTCTTCATCTAATTATCGTTTCTCGCCCTTGATTTCACTTCATAGTTAAAGTTTTTTTTTTTTTTTTTCCAATTAAATAACTTAAAATATGTTATGGTTAACTAATATTGTTTGCTAAATCTTTTATTCTTTAGCTTATTATCATTGCTTGCCATTGCTTTCTATTCCAGCTTAAAGATATTTTAAACTAAATTGTCGAACTTTCAATTGAAGATGGCAACTAAATTTTTCAAATTTGAACTTGTGAACCATATGGCAATATACATTAATATTGGCCAGATGGGTGAACAAGGGGCGTTCGTGACACCCAATAATAGTCGTCATTGCACCCTACTATTCCTGGGCACCTAACTTCACGTAACAATGGCGTCTCCTAGCGGTTTTCCCGCGCTCTCAACCGGAACTATCGATGTCGCTATTGTTAGCGGTTACGGTTTCGATGACTTTTCTTAGCCAGATTGGGCATAAAAAAATTATTTTAATACATGATCTCGCTTATGGTACCAGTGTTTCTTTTCTATGAATGTTCAAGCACCTGTTCTTGGTACCACTTGTGGATGGGGGACAAAATTAACTTCTCTCTTTGCTGAAGTGTATATAATAAACAGAAGGATAACTTGTAAATGGGGTTTTGGTGTTATATATAATCCATTTTGCAAAGACCAGGGAATTTAGAGGACTTTGTTTAGCTTCTTTGTCAAATCGGATTTAGGAGTGGGAATCTTGATGGAGAATGAATTAGAAATGAAATCTTTTTTGGGGGGAGAGGGTGTTTCAACAGGTGTCATTTCAATAATGAAATGGATATAAATATTTTAAAAAAATCATTTTTTACCGATACCCGAAATTTCAACTTGTAGGTTCCCATCTGTTATATTTCATTCAACGATAGGTTTGATTTAAAACTGTAATTGTGTTTGATTTTTTTTTTCCTTTAAAAAAAACCATATACATTCAAATTATAAATAAATACGGACAAAAATAAATGCAATGTAGTACTAATATTTTTCGTGCTTTATGTTTATTTCTAATGCTGTGTATTTATATATTAAGTTTTATTATTTATAACCTTTTTAAGAAATTATTTCATAATATGTTATTTGTTAAAAACATTTTAATTAATTTTTTTAGATTCTTATTGCGATAAAAAATTCTATCAATTTTTATTATGTGACCAAATAGTCCTAGTTCCCTGATTGGGTGGATTCACTATTAAAAATAAGTTCAATTAATTTTAATCCATATAAACTTTTTTTTTTTTTTTTTTTTTTTTTTTTTTGTAACTGGCTGAAACATTTATATAGAAGATAAATATAATTTTTAAAACAAATTGTAAAGTTAATTAAAAAAATATTTCTGTGGGCAATATATTCTAAACTAAATCCTATTAAAGTTTATATGGTGTTTACCTTTTATATATAATATAATGCATTAAGATATATTATAAAAGTGAATAAGTCTGGAAATTATATATATATTTTTCTAATTTGCAGTTGTTCACCATTCCATGTTGGACAGTATTGTCAGCATTTGAACCCTTGCCATACTGGACCTGGACCTCGATGTCAAAATGGTGGTACCTGCAAAGTCGGATTGTCGCCTAAAAATGTGCCAACCTTCTCTTGTGTATGCCCAATTGGTTATTCGGCCTCACTCTGTGAAATAGCTGTTCCCAACAGTTGTGACAGCAACCCATGTCAGAATGGAGGAATTTGCAACCTACACCAACTCGATAACTACACTTGTACCTGCGCTGTTGGATTCAGAGGTAAGATAACAATTATATATTACCCGTCTTTTTTTTTTTTTTTTCCCTATTAGTGAAGGTTCCTGCAAAGTTACAAAGCCCTTTTTTCCCTCTCCTTTCTTTCTTTCTTGATATTTTTTTTTTTTTTTAATTATATTAGATTGTATCTAATGATTTGTTGTTTGATAAGTTGATTTTAAAAAAATTTTCGATCAGTTCTCCTAAATATAAGGCAGGTAAATAAAAGAAAACCTATTTTTTTTCAATAATGGTCCGTACCTACACTTGTTCCAAAACTAATTATTATTATAAGTTAACGTTTTTCATTTGAAAATAATTATTATTTTCCGATTACTTATCCTGGCTTTTTCTTTCTTTGTCTATTTTATTGCACTAATTATCTAATTAGTTATTGTTTATGAAAATAGTTATTGTTTTCAAAAATATTTTCGCTGTTTTCATTCGAAAAAATCGTTTGCAAACATTTTTTCCCTTACTTTCATTCTTAAAGATCGTTTGCAAAAATATCGTTATTTTTATTATAAAAATATAATTATCGTTATTTCCTATTCAAACGGTGAATGCGATTGTTTTGGAATGGTTGTTTTTAATTGTTATTTACGAACGAAACTCGTGCTCAAAAGTATCTGTTAATGTAAAATTTCTGTTTGACATTGTACTTTTTCTCTATTTTATTGAACTGTTATTCATGATAGTCGTCTTTGTTACTTCCAGGGCATCATTGCGAAGAAGTCGATCATTGCTCATCTCGACCATGCCGCAATGGTGCTACTTGCCTATCCAAACAAGACAACTACAAATGTACGTGTGCCGAAGGATTTACTGGTAATACCTGTACAAATGATATTGACGAATGCGTCAAAGAACCTTGCATGCATGGCAACTGCGTGAATACTGTCGGGTCTTACAGGTAAATATTGTAACGATCATTTAACATTAAGTTAAATCAACGATTTTAAAAAAATAAATTGGTGTTTTTAATGATTATAGATGTACCTGTGAAACTGGCTACACTGGACAGAATTGTGAATCTCAATATATCCCCTGTGAACCTAGTCCATGTGAAAATGGCGGAACGTGCAAGGCTATTGATTCTCTAAACTATCAGTGCTTTTGTCCCGAAGGTAAATAATTTGCAGTTTAATAGTACATCAAGGATCATATTAAGGGAGATAAAATCAGTGGTGGTGGTAAATCCAGCTTTATCCTTAAACGAAATGTCTGCAAGATTCAAGGTTTTATCGCCGCCACTGGTTTAAGTTTCCATCTTCCATTTATCATATAGTTTTGTTAAATAAAATATCATTTACAGGCTTTACTGGTACTAACTGTGAAGAAAACATAGATGATTGCCCCGGGAACATTTGTCAAAATCAAGCAAAATGCATTGATGGCATCAACAGTTATACTTGCCAGTGTCCTCCAACCTATACCGGTAAGTTCGAGCTGTTAATTAAAAAATAATGGCTAGTCATATAATAGTTCGAATAATTAAATTAAAAAATTGAATTTTTTTTTAGGCTCTTACTGTAGTAAGGATGTAGATGAATGTTCTGTTCGTCCTAGTGTATGCAAGAACGGTGCAACTTGCTCGAACACTATTGGTGGTTACTCTTGTATTTGCGTCAATGGATGGTCCGGAGTGGATTGCAGTGAAAATATTGATGATTGTGCTGGTGCTGCATGTTTTAACGGTGCAACATGTCATGACCGCGTAGGCTCTTTTTACTGCCAATGTGCTCCTGGTAAAACAGGTAAAAAATTTTAGTAACTTAAATAGCTTACGATGTCCATATCTTCATACTATTTACTTTCATTTTATATGAAAGATGTTCTTATTGTTATACCTGCTAAATCATAAAACTACATTCTAATGTGTGAATTTCTTTTCGATTTTAAGGTCTCCTATGCCATTTGGATGATGCATGTGCCAGCAATCCCTGTCATGTAGGGGCTATTTGTGACACCAGCCCGATTGATGGAACATACATATGTTCTTGCCCTAGTGGTTTCAAAGGAGTAGACTGCACACAAGATGTTGATGAATGTGAAGAAGGTACATATCGGTGCAATTTTATAAGAATTTACCTGAATATCTAATATTAGTACATTTGATTTTCGCAAAATGGTTCGATAAAAATAATTATACAGAATGAATCAGTGAGTAAATTAAATTACGCGTATCTGCTGTGCAATTGAAGAAACAAGGTAAGTGCTAAACTTATCGCGAAGCCATTATTATTTTCTCTTTAGATGCACAGCTGTGCTGATACGAGTCATTAATTTAGATGAAAAACAACGAATTAGAAAGTGAAGTAAAGTGGTTCGGATGAAACAATTGAAACTACTGAATCCCTTTTGGTATTGAAATCGCAATTTGAATCGTTGTCTATTCCGTATTAAACGGTTTTCTGTTCTATTCTTAGGATCTCCTTGTGAGCATGGTGGAATTTGTGTCAACACTCCCGGATCATTTCATTGTGATTGCACGAAAGGTTTCACTGGACCAAGATGTGAAATCAACATCAACGAATGCGATTCAAATCCATGCAAAAATGAAGGAACATGTCTGGACGAGCGTGGAGGATTTCGATGCGTTTGCATGCCAGGTATACATTTACTTTTCTTCTTATTTTTTTTTTTTTTGTAAGACTTCAGTTTAATTTTAATTAATACCCGAATTAGAATGCTTTACGGTTAAATATAGAGATCAATTTTTTAGACAGTAATCTTTAATTTTTTTGCCAAATTTAATTTTTTTAAAGTTAGTAAAAAATAAAATAATAAATTTTGCCAATAATAATTATTGTTTTTATGATAAAGTGGCGTAGATGCTTCTATTTTATTATAAATAGATTTTAATAACACGTTTGAGGAAAGTGTCTGATTTATTTTCAGTTAGAGAATAAACCGTAAAAAAAAAAAAAAAAATTTTTTTTTTTGAAACTATCTTTATTCCAAAAAATATATTTAAAAATAGTTTAAAATTATTCCTATTGCTTATTAATGGAAAAATTGGCAAGAACGAGAAATATTCATCAAAACTTTTATAAACAGGGGAAAAACTTCGTAAATCCCTTTAATCTGCCTATTTTTTTGTTTAATTATTTATAATTTTTATGACGAGGTTAAAATATTAAATTAAAAATCGAATTCTATTATTTCATTATTTTTTAAATTAATCCTTATTGTAACAAATTTAAAATTATCCTGTTGTTTCCTGTAACAAGCAAGTAAACTAAAATAAGTCATTTATTTAAAGAAGTGATAGTTGACTATAAGTATAAATGTTTCAATTATTTAATATCTGCAACTAAAAATTGCTTATAGACACACATTATTAAATTATATCTATCATCTAACAATGAAAAAAAAGTCATAAATGGATATAAATGAATTTTTTTTCATATTCTTGTTTAGCATTTTTATTTTTTATGCATATAATTTTAGTGAAGCAATTCAAAAAAAGCAATTGAAAGTAGTCTAACGTATTAAATGCTATATTCAATCTAAGGAATTCTTTTAAAATAGGCCAAGTTCAACTTTTGGTTATCTACTTATACGTTGATTTTTCTAAACAGCAGATGGCTTTGATTACCCCTGCTGTCTGTAGCAGATCAAAGGTCTCATCGAAAAACCTGTCTTATAAACCCCCATAAAACTACACCCCCTTGCTTGTCTTGCTGAGAAAGTTATTTTTCTATAAGACAAGCCGATCCGCAACTTAAACACCTTTTATGTTCCTTTATCGCTCATTTTGGCGATCGCCAAGAAAAGATTAAGTGACACTTTTACAATTAGGTTAAAATTGGAATAACTTTTTCTTTCCTCTGAATAATGATTACTTTAAATTTTCGTGGATAGTTATTTGGATCATTTGAATTCTCAAAATAAATTGGATGAATTTGGTTAACTTTTCATTAAATATATTTCGGCAACCATAAAATTTCGGTGTCTCCCCAAAGAAACTGGTAGCGGGAGTTCAACATAGGTCAAAGAAACGGGAACCACCCTGTATATTTTGCTACTGGCTTTTATTTTTCTTAACTTCACCTATTATCTATTTTGCTTATAGGCCTCCGCGATTACTGATTTTGTTTTTCATTTTATTATTTTTATCTTGTTTGAATTACCTTTGTAAAATAAAAATTATTCGTCTGGCATATTTTATTTTTGTTCTTTTCTTCTTCAAGTAAATGAACTAAACTTTATTCCATAAACCACGACTACTCTTTTTTTTAATTTTACATTTCGATTACTGCTCTGAAATTTGTTTACATGTTTTAAATAATTATCTTCAAGATGTATTATTATTTTAAACATTTCTTCAAAAAATCTCAAATAATCGTGACGTTTATCGTATGCGATTAAATGTTGAATTATTGTACGTAAATTAATAACGTGGTAAATAACTGTAGGTAATTATTTAAGATTAAATTATTTCAACTTAAGATTAATTAATTCAATATTTCGTTTTTTTTTTCCAAAAAAAATTTTTAAGTTTAAAAAAGTTGTGGTGAGACAACTTATCACTTTTAAAGAAGGTTATTGCAATCGAATAGGTTTTGTTGTTTTTAATTATACCTTTCTCAATAGTAATTCGCCAGATTTTGATAGCGTCCTGTTTAAACATTGATTTACGACCCTCAACATGTATATTTCTTTTGCAATTTTTTATGAAAAAAATATTAAAAAACGTATATTAAGATCTTTAATTCCCGTATATCTAAAAATAAAAATTAGTATCTTAATTAGGTTTGAACGCATTTTAAATTTGAATTAATGTTGTTGCATTTATTTAGGTTACAGTGGTTCCCATTGCGAGGAAGATATCGATGAGTGTTCGCCGAATCCTTGTCTCAATGGAGGAATGTGCAGTGACAGAATCAACGCTTTTAAGTGTCTCTGTCCAATTGGATTTTCAGGTCGAAAGTGTGAGATTAATGAAGATGACTGCATGTCCCATCCATGCCAAAACGGTGGAAATTGCACTGATGATATTGCAAGCTATACTTGTCACTGCAATCCTGGTAATCTTTAAATTTTGCTTCATACAGTTTGTTACATTTTTTGCAGGAATAGTTTCCTCTGACTTTAATTCTTTTTTTTCCAGAAACATCATCAGAATGAATATATTTCAAATATCGCGATAATTAAAAGATTATCGATTTTTTAATTATTGTTTGTCGATATATCGCCCAACTTTAGTTTTCTTATTGAATTAAGTAATATCGCGATTTATCTTCACAAAATATCGTTATTTCGCGATATATATGGAATGTAGTTTTTGTAATTAATGAATTTTCAATATCTATGGATTTTATATTGTGTAATGTTAACCCAAATGAAGGAAAAAAATCGTTTATTTCAAAATTTAGTTAAACGTTGTTTGAAATTTTGCCACACGATATTTATCGATATTCACGATAATATCGCGATAATCACAACATTATCCTAATCAATATCGCTGCAGTATTTTCTATGGATACGATTTTTGAGAGAATAAAAAATAGCTTGATATAAAATTTTAAGCATTAGTCATTGCAATAAATAAATGATTTTTGTTTCATTGTAGTTTTTTCTAGTACAAACTGTCTGGTTTAACTTTAAAAAAAAAAAAAAAATTTCTTAGCAGCCCTGATAGTTTTCTTTGGTACTGAGTAATATTAAAATTTTAATATCGCAATTTTTCAAAAAATATCGTTTTTTTGCGATCTATTGTAGTTTTTTTTTTTTAATTAATGAATTTTTAATATGGATTTTATATTGAGGAATGTTACCCCAAATCAAAGGAAAAAAATCTTTTATTTCAAAAATTTAGTTAAACGTTATTTGAAATTTTGCCAATATTTTGAAGGAAGAAAAAGAAAGTTTCATTGATTAAATTAAGCACGATATTTATCGATATTCATGATAATATCGTGAAATCACAACATTATCCTAATCGTTATCGCTGCAGTATTTTCTTCGTTAATTATCATGTACTCAATGTCATCATATTCACAGACAATGGATATATCATCAGAATATATTTCAAATATCGCGATAATTTAAAGATTATCGGTAATCGATTTTTTAAGTATCGTTGTTCGATATATATCGTCAAGCTTTGGTTTTCTCATTGAATTAAGAAAGCTGATACATTTTTTTTTTATTCTACTGTTTATATACGAAACAATACAGTTATAAAATATTTAATTCATAATTTGATTAGAAAATTAATATTTAAGGAAAGTTTTTTGAACTATTCCTTAATATTCTTTTTAGAACTATTCATTTTTGGAAATATTCCAACTTGTTATTCATTATTTTTTACAAAATGGATACGGTATTTGAAAGGATAAAAATGGGCTCCATATAAAAATTTTAAACATTAGTCATTGCAATAAGTTAATGATTTTTGTTTCATTGCAGGTTTTTCCGGTACAAACTGTGAAACGAACATAAATGATTGTTTGTCTTCTCCTTGTCATCATGGGCAGTGCATTGATGGAACGAACTCTTTTGTGTGCATGTGTGACCCTGGTTATAAAGGTCTGTTGTGCCAAACACAGATAGACGAATGCCTCAGCAAGCCTTGTCAACATGGCGGTATTTGTGAGGATCTTGTCAATGGTTACCAATGCAGATGTCGCCCCGGAACATCAGGCACAAACTGTGAATACAACATCAATGAGTGCTCCAGCAATCCATGCCGTAATGGAGCGGTATGTGTCGATGGAATTAATACCTATAACTGCCAGTGTGTCCCTGGTTTCACTGGTAAGGGAATTTAAAATCAAACTATAATAATTTTTAAAAAAAAATTCTAGTTTAAAAGCTTAATGGGTAATTTTTGATTTTAAATCCAGATTTGTATTATTTAGTATTTAATGATCATCTTGTTTGTAGGTCTACACTGTGAAACAAACATTAATGAATGTGCTAGTAATCCATGTGCTAATGGTGGCATCTGTACCGATATGGTCAATGGCTTCAAATGTGAGTGTCCCAGAGGATATTATGATGCTCGCTGCTTGTCTGATGTCAATGAATGTGCCAGCAACCCTTGTCTCAATGGAGGAACGTGTGAAGATGAAGTCAACAAATTCAAATGCCATTGCATTAGTGGTAAGTTGTTTTCAGTAGCTGAAATTGGTGTTGCACTTTGCATGTTTAATTCATTGTTTATGAAGTTTTATCAATTAAGTAATTTTAGCTCTGAAATTATTGATATTATAAAAACTGACTCAACATTTAAAACATCTTAATATCTCATATTTTGTTTATTTGTGTTCAACCAACCCTCTCTTTATCATTAATGTTAAATTTTTTTTTATCGATGCATCTAATAGGTAATAGATTTAACCATTTGGTTCAGAATGTACAAAAGCAAAATTATAAACAATATCTAGTCATAAATAATTTCTTGTTTATTGGCTGATTAAATTTTTCCCCTCCTGCATTTTAGGTTATGGTGGACATCGTTGTGAAATTGAAATTGATGAGTGTCAGTCAAACCCTTGTCAACATGGTGGTATTTGTCATGATCGATTGGCATCTTATGAATGTTCTTGTTTACCAGGATACAGTGGCCAGAACTGTGAATCTAATGTGGACGATTGTGAAAGCAGTCCTTGCTTGAATGGGGGATCCTGTATTGATCTAGTGAATGCCTATCAGTGTGTTTGTGAAGTACCATTTACTGGCTTGAGATGTGACAACGAACTGAATCCATGTTCACCCAACAAATGTAAAAACAATGCCAAATGCAGTCCATCATCAAATTATCTTGACTTTGCTTGTTCATGTGAATTAGGATACACAGGTAAAAGAGAGCTAAACGTTTTTTGCTAATTTCTTAAAGGAAATTTTTTAACAGCATTTAAAGTATTGTTTAATAGTAATATAATGAAAGGAATTATCGATACAGTATATTATTATAATTGAAGCAATAAATTAATTAAAAGGTTTAAGAAAATATCTTTGAAATTAATTAAATAAATATTGTAATTAATTAAAAATAATATTTGGCAAAAGTGAAAGCTATACCCAATTGTATGATCAATTTTAAACTGACTTAATTACATGTTGCAACTTTATATATCTTAATTATAAATAACATAATTTGTAATTCACCACTTATAATATTTGTTAATAAATAAGTTGCATATCATAGCCAAAATTATATGACTATGACACATCATTGAATCATCATGTATTTATTATTATAAGCTTGTTATTATTAAATACATATAAAAAATTGTAAATCACATTTTTTTACATTATTAATTGAAGCTATATTAATATGTGTATATGTGAGTATTAAACTTTGACGAAAGAGAATCACACCTAATTTCATTAAATATATCCAGGTCATCTCTGTAATGAAGACATCGATGAATGTGCAGTATCATCCCCTTGCCGTAATGGTGCAACTTGTGTCAATACAAATGGGTCATATACATGTGTTTGTACTAAAGGCTATGAAGGCAGAGACTGTTTGATAAATACTGATGATTGTGCTAAATGTAAGCATAAATAATAAACACAAGCTTGATAACTTTGCTTTTTTGAATGAAGTCAGAAATTATATTTTTAAATTTTTTAAACTTTCTATATCTATTTTCAGTTCCTTGTCAGAATGGTGGTACATGCTTAGACGGGATTGGGGAATACAACTGTTTATGCGTTGATGGATTTGGAGGAAAACATTGTGAAGTCGATGTGAATGAGTGTGCTGACTTTCCTTGTCTAAATGGTGCAACTTGTAATGATTATGTCAACAGCTACACTTGCACATGTCCTCTTGGATTTAGTGGTACTAAATGCCAAACTAATGATGAAGACTGCACTTCCAGGTACAGTTATTTGAATATATAGTCCATTCTTTTTTTGTTTGATGGTTAGTACTCATAGTTATGTGTTGATTAAAACTAATTAAAGACAAACTAATTAAAAAAACTGAATTAACTAATTAAGAAACTAATTATGACATGCTAGGTATCCTGCTAATATTGTGAATCATTTGTAAAAAATGCTTCCTGTTTTAAATAAATATATGTTATTAAATATTTATTCGAAGCCTACATAACACATCTAATGTTACCTATTGAAATGAATTCTTTTCTAGTGAAAGACTTAGAAAAATAAAATAAACATGGTTTACAAATTGTTCAAGAAAGCAATTTTGGGGGAATTCTAATTGATTTTGTGGTATTGTGATTCATCTAGTTGAAATATCTATTTTTTTTTTTTTAAATTACTTCCTGGAAATAATATTAAGGATTAATTTGTAAAGATGTCATCTTAAAAGTGCGACTTATCTCTATGTTGCCCCAAGTCCTTTTGAATTTTTGTTATGGAATGAAATAAGGACTGTAAACACTCTTTATGCAGCAAAGCATTCTACAGCAATAGTTTGCAAGTTGTTTAAAGTTAATTTAAAGTATTTCATATAGAAAATGTAAATCCTGAGTTTTTCCATCCTTAAATATTAGGTCTGAACTGCCTAGTTTTGCCGAAACATGTCTCATTGTTATTAGCTTCTGGAAGCTTCATTCTTGTTTTTATTATATTTTGATTTTCTTGAATTAGATTTCACTTGTACTTATTATTTTTTTCACTTCCTTTCATTGTATGCAGTTCTTGTATGAATGGAGGAACATGCATTGATAGTATCAACAGCTATGTGTGCCAGTGCACTCCTGGTTATACTGGATCAAACTGTCAATTCCACATCAATGAATGTGATTCTCAGCCCTGTCATAGTGGTGCTACGTGTATTGACCATGTTGGATATTATTCTTGCCTTTGCCCTTTTGGTTACACAGGAATACACTGTGATGTAAGTTAGATTCTGCTATCAGCTGGTATTTTGACATCGGGTTAAAAAGTGTATGAAATTTATTGTGTTTATATTTAATATATCTTATTACTTTTTTTTTTAGACTTTTGTGGATTGGTGCAGCACAAGTCCCTGTTTGAATGGTGCTACGTGCATGCAGTTAAATAATACCTATGGGTGCACTTGCCAACCTGGATGGACTGGAATGCTTTGTGATGTTTCTATGGTGTCTTGTTCAGATGCTGCAGCCCAAAAAGGTAACTTAGTTAAACATGATCTGGTTTGACTAAATTCTATTTTAAAACATATTGAAACATTAGGTTCTTTACTACTATACATACGTGACAATTGATCAATAAAATTTTTAATTTACATAAGGTCATTAATTTGTTTCTATGCTCTTAGAATTATTTTTGCTCCTTGGCTAATTAGTGCTTTTTTTTACAATCAGGTATTGAAGTACAAGATTTGTGCAAAAATGGAGGAACTTGTGAAAATCGAGGAAATAGTCATCATTGCATTTGCAGCAGCGGCTATGAAGGCAGCTACTGTCAGCATGAGATAAATGAATGCAGTTCTCAACCATGCCAAAATGGTGCCACTTGCAACGATTTGGTTGGCCAGTATTCTTGTGATTGTCCTCCTGGATTTCAAGGTATTTTTTTTTCTTTTTTGTAAATATGATCTCTGGTGGGAAAATAGAATTTTGATGAGATTTTAAGAGATTGCATCTATGCTTATTTTTACATCCACCAGTAATACATATTTATCTCCATGCAGGATTGAATTGTGAGTTTAACATCAATGATTGTGATCCAAACCCTTGTCGAAATGGAGGCATTTGCCACGACTTCGTGAACAAATTTGTGTGTTCTTGTCCTCATGGTACTCTTGGCATCTTATGTGAAATAAATACCAATGAATGCTTTGAAGGAGCTTGCCACCATGATGGTGTCTGTATTGATAAAATTGGCCATTATGAATGTCAATGCCCGCCTGGATTTGTTGGGCCAAGGTAAGTTAAACTTATTACAATCCAGTGGTAGTCAAACAAGGTCTGCGTGCACGCAAGTTTTTCGTTCCTTAATGAAATAGATATACCACAAAGGAAATTGAAAGAAATGTTACATTCTACAAGAACAAATTATAAGATAGGGTTTTCTGCATTCTAATTCCTCATAAATCTATCAATCCTTATCTCCCTTTGCTGATCCTATGGGTGCTCCTCACAACCTCCCAGCACCCATCCTGTAGCATCCACCATGTAAAAGTGGAGCAACCACAAAAGATTTGTAGTTAAAAATTTTGGTGTGGGTTAAATTTCATTGGTGGAATCAAAGTTTGTGTGCAGGCAGCCTAAATTAATTTGTAACTTAGCTACACAAGCTCATTAAAATGACAAATGCAAAAAGTTGAAACTCTCAAAACTACCCAAATCTTAATACTTAAATAAAAATATACTAAACTGAAGAGTTTTTTGCTTCAGGTCATGAAATTCTAAATTTAATTACTGTAGAAACCAATGAACAGTTAGAAAATCATACAACATTGTAGCTTGTTACGTTGACCTTCTGTTTAGTTGATTCTAAGTATTAAGTTCCAAGCTGGCTAAAACAGTTTATAAGTTGACCACTCTGTGGACCATGAAATTGTGGTTCCACAAGTGGTCAACTTACACGGTATTCA
Source organism: Parasteatoda lunata (assembly GCA_949128135.1). NCBI lineage: Eukaryota > Metazoa > Arthropoda > Arachnida > Araneae > Theridiidae > Parasteatoda > Parasteatoda lunata. The sequence goes on from OX421976.1 coordinate 21,386,761, forward strand.
AAGTACCAACAAAGGAAGGTGGATAAAAGAAAAAAGGTTAACTACTCTTGCTTTAGATAAATAAATAAAAAAAGAGATTTATTTCTCAATTGATATCAAAAATAGCTTTCAAGAAAATTTTTATTTTGATCTTCAGGTGTGAAGGAGATGTTAATGAATGCCTTGCTGATCCTTGCAAATGGCCTGGTACCCAAGATTGTGTGCAGTTGGTGAATGATTACAGATGTGATTGTAAACCAGGCTACATGGGTAGGCATTGTGAGATGAAAGTTAATTTCTGCGCCACCAATCCATGTGCAAACGGCGGAGTGTGCAGTTATAGTCCAAATGGATCTCCAGTATGCATTTGTCCAGAGGTAAATTTTATGGTTTAATACACTTTATTTCCAAATTTTAAAACTGTCCATACCATAAACAAAACTAAATGTATTAAATAATTAAAAAACTAATAAGTCAAATTCATGTAAAATATATACTTTAAAAAAAATTCATTCTTTAATTATTTATGTTATGTTATGTTTTTAATTACCGAGACTTGTTTGGAAATGTAAAAAATTGAGATGCATTCATATTTTTCTTTAAGAGCTGTGTTAAATTTAACTTTCAAATTTTACACATTTAGCTTTCAATTTTTACTAATTAATTCTAATTTTACAATATTATTTATTATGATTTTCTCATTATTACTATGTTTACCATAACTTTAAAATGCTTTTAAATGATAAACAAATCATTGACATGCATTATTTTATTAGGAAATTATACTTATAAAGTAATAAAAATCAAAAAAAAAAATTTTTTTTTTAATAAATAATTCTACTGAAGCAGAAATTTCTTAATAGCTTTTAATTTTATACTTTCACTTAATATAAGTAACTCATGCCAATACATTACACCTTTTGGGTAATAAATTAATCTATAGAAATAGTTTGCAAGTCTTGCCAAATTTAACTTATAATTTTAACAATTTCTTATTATTTTATATGGAAAATATAAATAAAATTTTTTTGATTGAAATTAATTATTTTATTCAAAAAAGCTTAATTTTGTATGACGAGAAGCGATATTTTTATTTTCTCCTTAAAAAGAAGATACCATGGGAATTATTAAAAATTAAAGCAATTTGATTGAGATATGAACAGCACTTTTTTATGTAAAATAAATAAATAAATAAATAATTGTGTGGTATTATAATTTTATTGTATTTTTTGCAGGGATTTTGGGGTGAGACTTGTACTCATACCAACACAACATGTGCTAGCTATCCATGTAAGAATGGTGGTCAATGTAAGCCAAAAAGTCATGGTTATACATGTGTTTGCCCTCAAGGTATAGGTGGCAAGCACTGTGAAAATGATTTAATTGATGATTGCTTATCCTCTCCCTGTTTGCATGGAGGTGACTGTATTGATCGCATAGGTAAGAATGGCTCACACCTTTAGAATTAACATTTGAATTCTTAATTTATTGCCCTAAATATACATGAATCTTGTAAACATAAATGCATTTGTCTGTTGCAAAATAGGCAAGCAAAAAAAAAAAAAAGAAAAATGAAGTTAGCTTCACATATCCTACATAAAATTTTCTAAAATTTGTCGAACAAATGTTATGTAATCACCTCATAAATTATATAATTTTGGTTTATTTTAAAAAAGTGAAATCTAAAAAAATTCTTTTTAATTTGATATTTTTCTTTAAAAATTACTATAAAATATTTATTAAATGTTTTATTATGGAAAACCTTACTTATGTGGTTTATGATTGAAACTTTCTGCCTAAGAAAAAACTTCAAGCAGAACTAATAATAGAGTATATTTTGGAGTCAACTCCAAAACTATCTGGGTTTTTATTTAGTCTTAAATTTGTACATTTCAAAATGGCACAAGCATTTTAAGTCTTGAAAATCATTTTTCATTCGATGCAATAAAAGTAGGAAATTCAACTGATACTTCCAAGATTTTTTTATTGTAAATTCTACATTTCATTCAACAGTAGCAAAAATTTTGATACTTTTTAATTTGCTTTTATTCCCCCTTCCATAAATTGAATGTTTTTTTCTGTTCAAAATATTTTTTTATTCACTTTTTTATATTGTTTTTGTAAATGTCATTTTTAATCTATTTCATAGGTAAATTTGAATGTGACTGTCCCCCAGAATGGAATGGTTTGCGATGTGATATCTATGATGCAACATTTGGCGGTGGAATTCCAGCTGAAAATCCAATCCAAAAGTCTTTAGAGGAAGAGAGGAAACTTTGTGTGATTAATCGATGTGAGGACAAAGAAAAGAATAATATTTGTGATGAGGAATGCAACAGCTATGCTTGCAACTTTGATGGAGGAGACTGTTCGCTAGGTATTTCTATGAATCATAAATTATTTTGAGATGCATTCTAAAAGTCCTTATACAAATGATGAAAAAAAAAACTATGCATACTAAGAAACTTATACCAATCACTATTGAGATTCGTAAAAGGAAGAAGAAAAAAATTAAATTTATCGAAAACCAGCTTATTTGAAAATTCAAAAGCTGTTTCAAACTGAAGATGAGTGTCTTCCAGCCAGATTAAAAAAAAAAAAAAAAAAAAAAAAAAAAAAAAAAAAAACTTATTTTTGAGGATTTTAGTCCTTCTATTACCATTTTTAACCTCAGAAATAGTTGGTCATAATTTTGAAACACTTTTCTCCCCCCCCCCCACAATGAAATACCAATTTACAATTACCTTATGCATATAGGATTTTAGAAATAAATTTTAATGATCTCAACCAAAAACTTCAAATAAAAATATAAAGCCATATATCTAGAAATTATAAACTTTGTTCCTTTTGTGTATTAATGTTGTTTAAAATTTCTTCATTCTTTTTAAAATAAGAACTTTGTCTCAAGATCTAATTATTGAATTGGCTAACTGCTTGATATAATTTTGGAATTCAAGAAATCCATTTAATAATACCCATTCCTTATAGCATAAATTGGAGCAAATTTACCCCAATAAACTATAATACAATAACTGAGCAATTTTCAGTTTTAGCGTTCTGCCAAGTTTCCATATAAAATAATAGTAGAAGCATAATAGTTGTCTCATCTATTGCTTGTTACAAAAACTAGTTAGGACTCACAGAATGAAGTTTGAAAATTCTAACAAAGCTTAACAGTCTTATAGTATAATTAATGCGATTTTTGGAACTAAGTGTATATGATAGCAAAGTTTTGATAGATTGATAATATTCATGATAGCAGAAATGAAGTGTGATGCTGGTGTTTCTCGCTAATCTAAATTAGAGAACCCTTTTAGCCAATTCACCTTTTTCTAATAATTAACATTGTTTGTCCTTGCATTAAGCCACACATATAAAATGTAAAAGTTCTAATCTTAAACTCTGATTTCAACAAATTTTAAATGTATATTTTTGTTTTAGGCATAAACCCTTGGAAAAACTGCAAAGCTGGTATCAAATGTTGGGATGTTTTCCAAGACAAGCAATGTAACATTGAATGCAACAACATTGACTGCCTTTATGATGGTTTCGACTGTGATCAAATGTTAATGCCTTGCAAGTAAGTATATTGAAAATTCACTAGTTCATAAAATATTTCAATAAAATTTCTTAATTAATTAAAAATTAATTAATAAATCTTAGTTGTAAAAAAAATTAATTAATGTTTTATTATTCTAGTGAGCATTATGATACTTATTGTCTGAGGAACTATGGCAATGGTTATTGTGACAATGGATGTAACAATGAGGAATGTAACTGGGATGGTTTGGATTGTGAACCTGATCCTCCTGTATTGGCTGCTGGATCTTTAGTCCTTGTTGTGCTCATGGAGCCTGAGGTGAGTTTAATTTTTATTTCAGAATATTAACAAAACTGTCAGTGTCATTAGATTTTATTGCATTTAAACATATATTTAAATAAAATGACAAAGCTAAAAATGACTTATCTATTTACAGGTATTTTTGAACAATAGTATATCATTTTTAAGAGAAATGGGTCATGCTCTGAGGACTAATGTAAGACTGAAAATGGATGAAAATAATCGACCCATGGTATACCAGTGGAGATCTTCTGAATTTGACCCATCATCAATTTTGAGACCTTTTAGAAGCACTGGGTAGGTTTATTAGAATCATACTTAAAATGGAAAAATTATTAGCAGTTTTTTTACAAAATTTTTTTTAATGTAATTTATGAGTTATTAAACTTTTTCTTCTTTTAGAACCCAAATATATCTGGAAATCGACAATAGACGTTGTTCTAGGCTTAATGATGGGGAGTGCTTTGTTAGTGCCAAAAAGGTAATAAGGCCATAAATATGTGGATTAAATTATTTTTTATTTCAACAAATAGCAATTTTTCTCTGTTGTAATTTTTTAATTATTTCCTAATTTTTATAATTTCATCCTTTTATTCCAGGCTGCACAGTTCCTTGCTGCAGCACATTCAAGGCATGCTTTGTCTACTGCCTTCCCTATTTCACAAATTCAAGAATCATCTGATGATCGTGATGGGCCAGTGTTTGAAGATTATTCTAAATTGACTTATTTCTGGATTGGAGGTGGAGTTGTTCTTTTTACCATTTTGGTCTTGGGAGTTTTGGTTGGTTCTAACCGCAAACGTGCCAGAGGAATAACATGGTTTCCCGAAGGCTTCCTAAGAAACAATAGTGGCCAAAGAAGACGTTCTCACAGGCGTGGACCTGATGGCCAGGAAATGAGGTTAGTATAAAATTTTTAGTTATAATTGGAAAGCTTAAAAAATGATGTTAAGTGATGCACTGTGCAAGTATTTTTAGATCTTCCTCTTTTTCTATTGCCCTGAGGGTTCAAATCAAAAATTAGTTTAACTTTAAATTTTTTAGGTTTACGTAGAATATGACGAATCCATTTCCATTTACGTTTTTTATTTCCAGATCAAGAGGTTTCTGTTTCGCTTTTCTAAGGATTTCTGTATTACAAATTTTATGGAACCACTTGATACGCAATATTTTTCTTAAACTGTTGTTAATAAAACTTTTTCGCATTACTTTTATTGCAGTGCCCTGTTTCAGATCCACATAGGACAGATTTAACATTAGTATAACATAATTTATTGAGAATAGGTAACTGCTTTGGGCTTTGTTTAATCTATTTAGACGTTGTTAATTATACTCCCTCCTCTAGTTTATTATTTTCTAAGAATATGTAATTTAATTGTTTGGGATTAATTTTCAAAAAGTTATAATTGAAGCGCTTAGTCAAAGATGTTAAGTGATACCATATAAGCACCCCAGATTTCAGTTTTAGAACATATTATGGCCATAACTCCAAGTATAAAATGTTAATCCATTTGATCAAGTCATTAAATAAGGCAATTCTCATAAGAAAAAATATATTTTGTACAAAGCTTTTTGAAAATGATGTCATTAATTACTTAAACCTTACATGTTCTTTTAGAACTTGCTTTAATTAACGTTCTGCAGAATAAGAATTGAATTAACAATTATTAACATATTTATAGCAAGACATTTATATTTAATTTTATAATTAATGTCATATGCCAAATTATCAGGTGTATATAACTTATCAGGTGTATATAACTTTATATTTGAATTACATTCTGAAAAATTTAATCCGTTATAACAATTATATATTATGGTTTTTAAATTGCTTTCTTTATTATACAATGATTTAATTTATAAGTATATTAAATTTGGCATTCAAAATCCTAAATTCAACATTAAAAATATTCAATACCAATATATTGATTTTAGTTTCATAAATTAACTTGAGGCTGATTCAATTTTTCCTAAAACCCTTTTGTATTAATTTCAGGAACTTACACAAACAGTGCTCCATTAACCATCTAGAAATAATGGATAATGGCTTGGGACCCCCTGAAAGTCAATGGAGTGATGATGACATGGACCACCCACCAATGAAGAGAATGAGAAGTGATAGGTCACCCAATCCCAGCTATGGCGATACTCACACAGTAATGACCACTGATGATTATGATGACAATGATCCTCGTCCATGGACTCAACAACATCTTGATGCTGCAGACATTCGAAATCCAGATATTTTAGCCCTAACACCCCCTCAAGGCGACAATGATTTAGATCCCAATTGTGTTGATGTGGATGTCAGAGGACCTGGTACGTAAAATATTACTTACAGTTACAACTTTACAAAATTCTTTTACACCTGTATTGTGATTTTAAAATATCACTAATTAAAATTTAATAAATGAATAACTTTAAACTAAACTTCAATTTTTTCCCCTTTTGGCATGAAGTAACTTAATTTTAATTTCTACTTTAATATTATTTCCCCCCCCTTTTAATTTGGCCATTCCTTACTTAATGTAAAGAAAATGTATCAAATGAAACATAGCTGACCTTTAAAGAAAAATTTTGGAAATGAAGCTGTCTTCAAGAAGATATCTTCATTCTCTATTCCAGAGCCGATACAATTTCTAAATAAATTATATTGGGAATGAAAATAATCTCTATCGACAAATTAACTCATTACTTTGGCTATTTAGGTTTCTAAGGTATAAATTTAAGATCAGATATTTTTTTATATGAAATCATTAAGTAATTACTCTGTTAATATATTTTATAGAATTTCCTTCAGAATATAAATTTATTTCATTTTTTGAGAATTAATGTATTCTTTTCCGGCAGGTGGCTTAACTCCATTGATGTTGGCATCATTTAGAAGTGGGGTAAATGGATTTGCTGACATGAAAGATGAATTTGATGAAGACAATGGCTCAGGCAATATTCTGACAGACTTGATTATGCAAGGAGCTGACATAAATATTTCTACGGAAAGGACAGGTGAGAACTACGAAATAATTAATGAAAGCACTTAATAGTAATTAATGATAGTATAATTTTGTTTTATGTTTAATAGAATCCTGAAAATGTAATATGTTTTTAATATTTTAGGAGAAACACCTTTACATTTGGCTGCCCGGTATGCTAGAGCTGATGCTGCTAAGAAACTTTTGGATGCTGGTGCAGATGCAAATGCTCAAGATAACACTGGTCGTACTCCTTTGCACGCCGCTGTTGCTGCAGATGCACAAGGAGTGTTCCAGGTTTGTATTTTGAGCTTATATTATGAATGGTGTAGTTAGAAGTTAATGAATGGTGTAGTAAATAAAAATTTAAAACTTAATAGTTATCAGAGAGCTTTGTTTTAATATTCAAACTTTACTCCACTGTCCTGCTCTAGGCAAGACTTTTCTCACCTTACGTTATTGGGAGGCTGGTTGATTTTGACTCAAATCAATATCAAAGAAATATTTTGAGATTTCAAAGATTAATTTAAAAACAGACTCTTTGCCCTTATCTAGTAGAATGATATTAACTATTTACATGTAAGCCTCTTAGGAGTCAAACCATAAATATAAATAAATAAAACTTAATTTAATTAATTAATTAAATATTAATATAAAATTTAATTAATATAAAATTTAATTAATTAATTAATTAAACTAAATTAATATTCTAAAGATATTTTAAAATTGCTTTTAAACTATTATTTAATGTGAAATGTTAATTATAATAGAAGTTTAAACTTGTGTATATTGTAGTATTTAATGATTTTTCTCTCTATTTACTTATACTTAACAAAAACAAAATGTTATAAAATTTTTTAGCATTTTTACACATAAAAATAAACTTTTTTAACCCCATTTGTAATAAGTTTTACTTTTTTAGATTTTATTACGGAATAGAGCCACCAACCTCAATGCAAAAATGCACGATGGTACTACACCTCTGATACTTGCAGCAAGATTGGCTATTGAGGGAATGGTTGAAATTTTAATAAATGCTGAAGCTGATATAAATGCAGCTGATGATCTTGGTAAGAATCCTTTTTTTTTTAAAAAATCCAAATAAATTAAATAAAATTGAATTTTAAACTCTTATAACTTAAACCAAGGACATGAACTTTTTATTCAATGTACATTATTTTTTTTATAGGAAAAACTGCTTTACACTGGGCAGCAGCTGTAAACAATATAGAAGCTGTACAAGTACTGTTGTCTCATGGAGCAAACCGAGATGCACAAGATGCCAAAGAAGAAACTCCCTTATTTTTGGCTGCAAGAGAAGGAAGCTATCAGGCTGTGAAAATTCTTTTGGAACATTTTGCCAATAGAGACATAACTGATCACATGGATCGATTACCGAGAGACGTTGCTGTAGAAAGGAGGCATAAAGACATCGTAAGATTACTTGACGATTACATGCCTTCTAGTCCTCCAATTAATATCCCACCAAATGGTCCAATGGGTTCTCCTGGGCTAATGGGACCAAATAATATGCTCGGATCAACTAAGTCAGTTAAACCAAAGAAAAGACCCAAATTAAATACAATTGCTGGTCTACCAATTAAAGAACAAGAAATGTTGTGCGCAGAGGCTAGTGTCCGAAGGAAGCCATCGATGAAAAAGAGGAAAGAACCACCACCCATGCTTATAAAAAATAGTGATGGTTCTATTACACTATCCCCTGTGAATTCTCTAGAATCCCCTTCAGCAGTTTCTTATATGGAAGGCACCCCTTCACCTCGTGATTCCATCTTCAATGGACACTTGGGAATGTCGCATCCCAATCTTTTGAATGTGGATGGAAATTGCACCATGTCTAACAAACAACCTCCCTCTTATGAAGACTGTATTAGTGCAGCTACTCATATTTATGACATGATGGGCATGGATGCTCTTACAATGGGTCTGGGCAATAACTTTGGTAACAATGGTTTATTAAGCAACCAGCAAATGCAGCAAAAGAATTTGAAGCCAAATCATCCCAGGCAGAATTCCATGCCTAGCAGCATGTCCCAGAACCTCACTGTACCTACCTCCCTCGCATATACCATGTCAAACACTATGAACAAACAGCGACCCTCTTTGCCTACGTCTCCAACGCACATGGCGGCTATGCGTGCAGCTCATCACCAGAAGACAGTGCAAATGCAGTCTCATCCTAATGTTGGTAACACATACGACTACCCACCATTGACTGACCTTCATTCTATGCTAACCGCACCAAAAACTTCAGTGGCCAACTCAAACATGCATATTAACCATCAACAATCGTATCATTACCCTACCCCTCCATCTCAACACAGTCAAGCTGACGCTACACCACAACCATACCTCTTAGGACCTGAAACTTACCTAACACCCTCCCCGGAATCACCTGGGCAGTGGTCAAGTTCTTCACCTCATTCTGCTCAATCGGACTGGTCGGAGGGTATTTCAAGCCCCACTGGCATGCACCCCTCTTTGTCAGTTAGTGAGCAGCAAAAGTCACAACAGCAATCTCATTTAGGACCTGAAGCTGTTTTTATTTGAAAATGTAATAGCTGTATAGAATATTGAGATTAAGTCATTTATATTATACATACATATTTAAATTACACTCGATGTCATATGAGAGAAATTTGATGGTGTTTGTATATAAACTATTGCACCATGTAGGATCGAAATGAAGTTCTTCTGAGTGAAACATCGTTTTCTCGTATGAAGTGGTTTATAAACAAGCATATTTTTAGCAATGATTTTTACCTCAGAAATGTTTTACTTCATATGGGAATGTCAGCCACTATTTCAAACTTAGGTAATTTTAAGAAGATTTTAAAAAACAATTACTCAATTCCTTATTTTTAGTTTTTTTTTTTTTTTTTTTTTTTTTTTTTTTTTTTTTTAAATTTGCAAAAATTCATCAGTTTTAGTAATCTCTTACAATAAGTGGGCAAACCTTAATTTGCTGCATGCAAGGGATAACTTTTTGGTTCCGCTATCAAATTAAAGAGAATCATTTTAGTATATTGATATAAATGACAATTCTAAACATTAAATTAGTGAATATTAATCTAATGAATTGAAGTTCAAAAAAAAATATTAGATTTTGGAATGTTCATTATTCTTTTGATGCCGAATTTTAGTTAAACTTATTTTCCATACTTTTTTATTTTGTTTAGGTCAAAATAAGTGAAAAATATTATCTTTAGTATTTTAATAATTTATGGTTATGAAATACAGCATGGCACACTAGTGTCATTTTCTGTGTTAAAGATAAATCATACAAGCATGGGTCATTTTCAAACAATAATTTTTTAAATGTACAGTTATTTAAATCGAAGAAAAACAGTTGAACATCATCGAAATTTCTTTTATTTACAAAATAAATTATTGATAAATTTTGGAATATGAATGAAAAAAATTTCTAACTACTTTTAGCTCTCAAAAACAAAACTTTTTTTTTTTATATGTATAATTTTGATAATCTAAAAATTTTTTTTAGTAACTATTAGACTGTTTTTATGAATTAAAAAATATCAAAATACATTTTTGCTCGTATGTAGTGTGTCAGAAAAGATATATATATATATAAAAGGGACACCAGTGTCCCATCTGCATCAAAGGGTCAAATGAATCTTTTTACCTCTCTCCATAATCTAAAAATAGCTTCATGGCTATGAAAAAAAAAACAGCACTAATGATTGGTATTCCTGTTCAGGTATTCATTGTGTGTTTATTTAGTTGTTTACATGTTTCACGAAAGCTTTATTGTCTTACTTCAAGCTATAAACATTCTTTTAAAAATTGTGATAGTTAAAAGAAGTTTTAACAGTAATAATTTTGATTATGTTAATTAAATGTTATGCAATTCTCTCAGATACCGATGATTGTACAGTTTGTTTTAATGTACATATTTGTGTTGTAGCAGAGGAATTATGCATGTTTGTACATCTTGTATTATTTTGAATGTAACATATTTATATTTGCTCATTCGTGTACATGTTTTTGTTGTATTTATTTATAAAGAGCGAAATTTTCTTTTTACCCAAGTGTACATGACAATTATAGACACTTTTGAATTATAAAATTTTAATTTTTTATTTCTTGTGCTATTATTCATTGACTTATAGATTTTTCTACAATTTGGATTGTAAAAAATATTAATTTTTAATCGAAGTAAGGGGTGTAACTCACAGAAAGTTTAATAATTCTTTGGCGTGCCACATTGTTATAATGGCCAGAAAATATTCCTGACAATAAATATGAAATTTGTAATCTTTTATATTTTATTTATTCTGATTATTTGAGAAACTATCTATTATAAAAAGCAGTATTAAATTTTGTAAATTAATTTTGATGTAAAAATTCAACAAGTCTTCCATATTATTTTTTTCACAATTCATTTTGTAATAAATAATTCATGATCACATTTTTTTGACCTTTATACCTATGAGCTGTGAGATTTTTGATAAATTTGTACATGGCATTATATATTCCACAGAATTGTGCATTAGTAATTTTATTCTACAAAATTTCTTATCTGCATCTATGTTAATATACAATTTCTTAATAAAAATCATTTTATGAATGTGATATTTGTGATTTTATTTTTATATTAGCCAGCACATTAAGTCTTCATACACTTTTATTAACAGTTCAATGCCTAAATTGCAACTTATTTATAAATATTTTGTATATTAAAATAGAATGCCATTGCGTAACTTAACCAAGGACATCAATTTAAAATTTCTAAAACTCTTGCATGTAACCTGTTTAAATTGAAAATTGCTTTAAGATTAATCAGATAGTGTTTAAAAAAAAAGGAAAGAAATATCTAAAAATGTATGATATTGCTTGAAAAATAAGTATTTTTACATTAGACGAGCAAAGTGAATGAAAGTTCTAAATGACATTTATGTAAATTAAATTACAAATTTATTTGTTGACAGCTGTAAATAAGGACTTGCCTTGCCTTCATTTCAGGGTTGATTTTTTTGACTCGAGATGGTTTTTACAGTTATGTCAAAAACGTTAGAAACCCAGATTTTGGTGTCATTTTTTTTAATATTTCAATTAATTGAAATAAAATGTGTTTTTTAATTTTTAAAGCTCTAAATTTTAAAAAAAACGTATAATAGATATTTAACAAAAAATTACTTAAGATTATTGATAAAAACTTGATAACGTATTTTCCACATATGAATATATCAGAATTTCAAGTGTTCAATCTTTTTTAGCACTACAGACTGATCAGTGTTTGATAATTTTACCCTGGCCTGCTAAGGAGAGAGAAACGATTGACTGTTTATATTTTAGATTGTTTATGTTTAAAAATAATTTTAATTTAATTGTATTTAAACAAGTCTTCAAAATAAAATACAATTACATGCCAGGTATTGGTCTATAGAAAGTCATACAGACCCGAAAGAAATACACCAGTAAATAAAATGGAAATAATTTAAATAAACGTTCCTTGTTCGGGGTATTAGACCACACTCTTAAATGGAATAAATATACTATTTGTATAAATTGTCTACATGTATAGGTTTTATTTCATTATACGTATTTCATTATTAATTGAAATTAAAACATTTAATGCATTACACTTAAAACAAATTCTAATTTCAGCCTGTCATTTATGTAAGGTTGGAAAAGGGGTGCATTTTTTTAGCCCTACATTTATATAAATTTATATTTAATAGCATATTAAAATATTTATATAAGTAAATGTGTATATAAAAGCAAAATAGTTAATTGTAAAGAAAAGTTTCTAAAAAAATTATTGTTTGCTGCTCCATAACATAAGGAAAAATTAGGTTTCATACTGTTTTTCTTGTGAAAATACGGCTTTTACCTCTGTGTCAAAAACCAGTTTTTGACGTTAAAAACTCAACCCGGCTTTATTTAGTGCGATCAAGCTTTTATTAAGCTTGTTTCAATTTGTCATCAAAAGAGAGATTTTATATAAAAAAAAAATTCTCTTTGCACTTTTATCTTACTAAGCACTGCTAAATTTTAAGACTTAGCAGGAAAAGGACTTGCTGTATAGAAGGATCCTATTTTGCCGTGACTCGTTTACAAATATTTGGGCAAAGCAAATTTTCAAGCATCTTAAAAAAAAGAAAAAAAAAATATTAGCATTTTATTTTAATGTCAATATTTTAACCAGCCATCATATATGACGCATCTAATAACTGATTAACAATAAAAAGGTTAAAAAATTCGAGGAATGTTTCAAAAGTTATAAAATACACTGCCGTTATAATCTGTTACTACTTGAAAATAAACCATTACTACTTGTAAACTTTTTTAAAAACAAGATTTTATAATCTGTGGGACTTCCTTAACATTAAAGGAAAATTTCAGATTTTTTTTTATAAATATAATTATTTTCTTTTTATATACAATGTATGCATATTTAAGAAGTCCTATAAGTATACGTTTAATCGTATTTTAAATAAGAAAAATATGTCCATTTTTGTATGGAAGTGCACATGTAAAAAATTAAGCTTTTGTGATAACTGGGTGGCGATTCCTCATACCCACAGGCACAATAACTTTGATTTTCAACAAGTTGAATTAAAAATGCTCCCATTTCGTTCCAGAATATTTTTCGCAATCCATAAAAAAGAAAAAAATCCTACTTGTAAGAAAAACAAGAAAACATTGCAATAATACGTTAAGTGGTTAAGAAGTTAATTTAAGTAGACGCTTTTTATACAAATTGAATGAGTCGTTGTTGTAGTTCATTTACGTCGCACTAGAGCAACACAATGGGCTATTGGCGACGGTCTGGGAAGCATTCCTGGAGGATGATCCGAAGACATGCCATCACAATTTTGATCCTCTACTGAGGGGATGGCACCCCCGCTTCGGTAGCCCGACGACCTGCACGCGAAGTCGAGCCGAGCACTTAACGGTAGAACAGTTTAACGAGGACCAATACCGCATACCCTCGGTCTCTATGCAGACTGATCCAAGTGGTCACCAACCAGTACACTGATCGCAGCCAATGATGCTTGACTTCGGTGATCTGCTGGGAACCGTGTCTTAACGATCAGTCCACTGCGGGATAATTTTGAATGAGTCAAAAATATGTTTGCGAAAACGCCATTTAAAGCTTACTTCAACAAAAGCTAGGTATATTTCATTTATATGAATTTATACTTATAACTTTTAGAACAACATTATCAAATGTACAGCCTGTTGATTCAAAAATGTATGATTAATCCTTTTTTGTTTTAATTTACCTTACAATCGCATTTAAAAAAAAAATCTTAATTAAAAAATCATCATTGAATGCTTGAATATCCTATGTTTTGATGTTTTTCTGAGTTATCTACAAGGACACTGATAGCCCAAAATTACTGCAATTAATTATACTCTCATATAAACTACATAAAATAAATGTATAATTACTTAACATAGAATCAAAAATATAAACAACGCACGATAAACCTAAAAATGCTTTAAGTTTAGCTGTAATTAATCTTGCTTGTCCTCAAAACTTGTTTATAAACTTCAATAATGCTTTTTCCAATAAGATCACGAAGATTTAACACTTTTCTTTCATAGTTTTTATAAAATTACTCGAAGAATCAATTAAAAATTTTAAAAAATTCTTAAAGAAGTAAAGAAATACAATAGCGACCCCCATATTTTTCACCTGCAAATTTCATTGAATTTTAACATAGTTCCAAAGTAGTAAAATAAATAAAATCATGTTTTGAATTATTGTCTGCTGATCAACTGAACTTATTTTCGTAGATATAAATTGGAATTCATTTTGAAGAATTAACAATACAGATCAGTGGCTAAACTGAGGTTTTCAAATATATTTTATACTCTTGTGATATACTTAAATGAAAAAAGAATAAAATTAATAAAAAAAATACACTATTAAAATAAATATTAGGAAGAAAACATTTTTTTAAAAAGTCGTTTGGCAAATAGGGCAAAAATTTATTTTGTGTTTGTTATTTTGTGTTCTCAGAGGTTATGTCGTACTAAAAGGTAAATACACAGTTAAAAAAAGCCAAAAAAATTAATGATTTCCAAATATTTGACAAACATGGTACAATAGTAAGGTCATTAACAATTGAGTTTTTGTTTTTGATGATGTAGTAACTCGCCCAAAAATCTAAGTCAATAACTGAAAATACATTTATGGATGATAAGAGGTAAAGAGAAATTGTACTTTCGGCCTTCAATGTGGTGGATAGTGAAGTTCATCGTTTTTAACGAAGCCTTGAATGTTCTTTGAGCCGATATGTAAGTACTAGTATACCACTGCGTCTTTTTTTTAAATGGATTTTTTTTTTCAAAATTTTAACATTGCACTACAGTATGCAAATTTAAGTATAATTAACCCGTAGAAGTTTTAAATTAAATTGCGCTTTTCCGGAGCAGTACTCAAAAGACAATGTTGAGTACAGCTAGCTTTAAAATTCTATTTAATACTTATATTATAAGCATTGTATATATAGGAAAAGGAAACATTAGGCTTAAAAAAATATATTAAATTTTCAGCCATCAGATTATATTGTAAAAAATTTATGGGAAAAACTATCGTTTTGCTATTCGGACAATTCGCTATTTCATATGCAAAAAAATAGTATTTTGTTGCAAAAATATTCAATTAAACCCTAAGAAAACTACTTTAAAATGTTTGAAAAACTATTTTAAGAATGAATAAATAGGTTTAAAATACTTTATTATATTTTTGTCAAAATAAGATATTGATCTTTACATTTGGAAACCCCTTTAAACAATAGATAACTTCTTCTATAACTCTTTCACGCAATAAAATATAATTATCTAGTGTTGTCTTTCATTAAGAATATCAAGTAATCGTCCCATTGAAACTTTATTCTATTCTGTTATTTATTTTGTAAACATCTAGAAATTTTTTGTGAGCGTGCATGTGCTACATTGGTTCAGAAATTAATACGGCTGTCTTAAGTTAGACTTGTTTAAAAAAATAGAAATATGACGATGAATCGCTTAAGATAAAATTGTTATCGCATTATTGCGATCACTAATTAACCACTGGTCATTTTTTTTTTCTCTTTCTTTTGTTAAATGGATAGACTTTCAAAAATACCACATTTCAACTCATAGGTTGCAAATACTAAATCAATGGGCTGAATTGGTTTTGAATTCCAGTCAATAAACGTTTCTCAAGACGTCTCAATATTCTTTTCCTTCTTTAATATTCAAATTTATATTAAATTAGACACTATTTATGAATAAGTTAATTATAAAAATAACATAAAATACTTTAATGTTAACGTATAAAAAATATGAAAAATGTCTTTTTTTTATTTTTTCATTTGATCTTCTTATGCTTTTTTTTTATTAATGCTTAAGTTAGCTTGATTTTTTAGAATTATGATGTTGAAGTTTATCTAGTAGAAAAGTGTCCCGGACATTAAGAGCTTGAAACACCCCATTTCTCTATGGGTAATAAATAAAAATGAAATATATGCATTAAATTTTAATAACTAATTCCTGTCACTATACAGAATTGAAATAAAATCTAAAAATTTTACTGTGAATTATATTGTCAGAGATTAAAATTTTCTGTCATTTTAAATGCAATATCTTAAAATATTTTAGTTTGATTTACTTAAAATTTTTCACGAATGTTTTCTATGCAAGTCTAGGGAATAGACTACGGATTAATGGATTAAACTATTTTATATTTTAAAGCTAATATAAAAATAACTGATTACAATTTTTGACCTTTTCTGCAAAATAAGTTTCGATAATTGCTGTAAAATATCTAAGTAATATGTCAAACGCTTAATCTATTCCTTAATATGAATATTAAAAATCAAAAATTGTAAGAAATAATAAATTTCACCAAAGCTATGTGATTTTGAAAAAGAGGCAGATTTTTAGTCTTTTTTTTACCAAGTTTATATTAACTTGCCTTCATGTATGTCTGTTCGGGTGGAATTTTGCAATCGATTTTAAACTAACTTCCCGACTAGCTGCAGACCTCGAATTTGGCACACAGTTCAGAATTGGATGACAATGCATGAAAATGAAGAGAAAGAAGACATACAAAGTAAAATAAAATTAAAATTATAGAAAAATTAGTATTTTCGCGATTGCCTTTTGTTGTCGATCCGATTATTTCAAATTAGTTTCACATGTCAGTTGAAAAGTTTTGTGTACAGTGAATGAAAAAATTGAAATTTTTGGAGTAAAAAAAAAAAAAAAAAAAAATTATATTTAAAAACCAGGTTTTTGTACTGGAGAATAATAATTAAAAAATAAAAATTTGAAAAACGAAAAACGTGGGGCGCATGAAATACATAACTGTACATATACACATACATATACACATTTTCTTACTCATATACGTGCACAGCCATATACACATCCACATGCATATACACAAACATATTCCACACACACATTCGCATTCGGATAAAATTACAATTACAGATATACATACACATGGGCACACATACACACATTAATATAACATTACTGTTATGTATTTCATGTGCCCCACGTTTTTTGTCTTTCAAATTTTTATTTTTTAATTATTATTCTATTCTCCACTACAAAAACGTGGTTTTTAAAAATATTTTTATTTTGATTTTTTTTACCAGCTTTTCCCCATAATTTCTAAAAAAAAATTCTTAATATTTTAATATTCATTCTATGTTTTAGTATATGTTACACACATAAATCTAAATAAAAAGTTTCTGAATTAAAAATTTCAAAATTTTCCTCTGACGGTATTCGGGCACGTTAAGAATGTTAAATGGATTTTATTATGCTTGGTGATTAGCAATTTGGAATCATCGTTAGTGGTAAATTACGTTTAACTTCGCTAAAATTTGGTACATTGGCTAGAGAGCAAACTATTTTGAAAATAAATTATTCGATGATAACTAGCAATTTTAATAATCATACAAAGAAAAGAAATAGAAAACAAGTAATAATTTATTATTTATTGTAAACTCTTTCTTTATAGAAAATGCACTTACAAACATGATATTCATACTCTGTTTCACAACTCAAAATTTTTACAAATTTTTATTTATTTATTTATTTTTTATTTATTTTTTTCAATTTTTTTTAAGCACAGCTTTCTAACAATATTAACATTTTGAATTTAACTATATAATACATTAGACATTTCAAAATAATTTTACATCGGGCAACTAAATATTTATAACATTGCAAATTATTGAGCACATTTTACCTAAAATATCTTTTCAAGTTGCAGAAGACTTCTTTCAATGATTTTTCAGTATTTACTTTTCAACACCAAGATCATCTAAAATATTTAATATTAGTAGTAAAATAATTATAGTTTGAAATTTTACACAATCAACATGCACTATCAAAAATGCAAAATATATATGTGCACATGTAGAACAATAATCATGCATATGCAACTATATATTGGATCTAGGTACAAAAAGGTATTGATTCCTTATGAGAATCGCAACGTTAATGTAGTATGTGAGAAACTTTAAAAACGGTTGAAATTCGAAACTTTTTTGTTTTTTTCCTATTCACATGGTGCACAGTTTAACAGGGAAGATTTTATTTAAAAATTTATGGTCATTAATTTTCTTTTATTTAAGTTTAAAACCAATTTTTTTCAATTCAAAAAAAAAAAAAAAACTTTTGTCGAAACTATTTTAGAGGCATAAAAGATACAGTTTTTTAATATTGATTCAAAAGTGTCTCAAAAACACATCAAATTAGTCATTTTTACATAAGATAGAACATTCGATTAAAAGGCATGTAATATATCGACCGGGGTTGTCTCGAAAATACCAGTGGGTGTTGTCGCGGAATGCCACCAGATGGCGCTCTCTTAATTTAATTACATATTTTTCTTTTGTGTGTCATTATGATTTTGATTTGCTGAATGTTGAAGGGGAAATGTCAGACCTCATAATACGGGCTATCTTCATATCATAATCTATTAAAGTTTTGTTTTGTTTTAAAATTATGTATTTTGTTAATTTAAACCACCTATCTATTCTTAACAATTTTTTTAGGTAAGTTTTTGACGAGACTTGGCCCGCGAATCATCCTGAAAAAAGGGGTAAAAGAGGTGGTAAAACCATTACCGCTTCTAAATAAAGTTAATCAATGTGAAAACAGATCGTCAGAAGTGAAAAGCCTTCAGAGTCGAAACCAAGAATAAGTGAGTAACACAGAGAATCAGAAGAAAATTACAAACAAGTTATAACAAAGGAAAGGGAATTGTATAATAGTGTAAGAGGAGTAAGATCAGAGAAGATGATCCAAAAATAGAAGGGAGATTTAAAAAAATTGTGCTGAGGTAGATTGAAAACCTCAGATGCTAAAACGGAAAGATATTTCAGAATAATTAGAAATAATGCAATATTGAAAAATTCATCAACTAAATTAGAGTTTTTCAAAATATGAAATGATTCTCACGTTAGTTAGGTCTATGTCACGTCAGTTCAGGATCTAGGTCAGTTGCAGACAGTATAAACTGTCTGCAACTGACCTTAATTTCTACTTGATAAGCAATATTATGAGAGGTGATTAGATGATAAGCAGTAGTTTCATTCCTAATATTTGAGGGTTTCTGACGTTTTTATTTATATGATATTCATACGTTTTGTCCTTAAGAACTTCGAATTTTTTAGTAGTACTCGTCAAAGTTTGATTTCAATCGCTTTATCAACACCGTAGTGTTCTTTTTTTTAAACCTGGGAATGTTTTTACAGGTTTAAAAAGAAAACACTGTGTACCTAAATCAAGGACATGAGATGTTAGAAACTAAGTTTGACGAAAAAAGATCTGAGATCTCAAATTGATCCCTTTATTACTGAAAGAAAGCAAACGCTCTGAGAGGAATTTAATATTAAATAACAGAGTTCAGCAAAACTTTCTGATTAAAACAAATCAATTACTTGCAATTATTATTAAGAGCGATCTTATAAGTTCAGTTTAAAGTGTTTTCAACAATACAATCCGGATTTCAAATTTAAAATGCTACCACATGTATTTATTACTTTTTTTTTAATTTAAAAAAATTTAAATTAAAGGGATTTTAAATGTCTTCCATAAGCATTGCTTATGCCTAAAGGAGAATTTTTGAGAAAAATCAAGGAGTTTGAGAACTACTGATATTAAAGAACTGTCCTCAAGATTCTGATCTGGTCACCTTACACCCCCATATTCAACAAAATCTCACCCCTCCGTTTGATACTTACGTACGTAACACTTGACAGACCCCTTATAGAAATTTTTATACTAATTCTACGACGCATACCTGTCACTATCTATTTCGAATGTCACTCTTTCTTTTCTCTTTCGGTATCTTTCTCGTATTTCTTCGGCCATCAGTTTCTGAGTAGGTGAAGGTCTTGAAATAGAGTATCCCTCATCTTCGCTCTCTTCATAGGATGCAGCAGACATGTAACCGGAAGTGTGGGTGGATGTAGAAGGTGAAAAAGAATCCTCTTCTGTGGGTTTTTCGGATATTGACGTCATTGGAGACATTTTTGAAGTATGCATTGTCGTATCCACCTGGAATATAGTGTCGTTTCTTTAAAAGTTAAAAGCAAATACATTTTTAATTATTACCGATTGAGCAAGTTCAGTAAAGAATTGAAATCCTCAAAGTGTATTGCGCAAATATAGAGATTAGTAAAAAAGTCTGAAGCACAAAAACGTGATTAAAGCAGAAATGGAAGTACACAAGGGACATACTATAATTTCAGTTCTATAACAAAAACCTTTCTTAATGTTGTTGTTGTTTGTCCAGCGAAATCAAACAGCACCGAAGACTTCCAAAAGAGTCCTGGAGAACGTGGTACGAAATGTGGAGGAATAGAGAAAATTCTTATGAATCCCTCGAATACATAGATTTAGTAATTGAGGCCACACCGTTTTATCCAGCTGTAGTGGAGGCAATCAAAATTGGCCTAACTCTTCTAGCTACTACGTGCACTATTGAACGCACTTTTAGTACAATGCGACGCATCAAAACGTGGAATCAGTCTAAAATGTCTCACGAGAGATTAAGTAGTTTGTGCATGCTCAGTGTGCATAAGAAAAGAATCAAAGATGACTCAGAATTCATTGAAAAAGTTATAAACAGATTTGGACAGCAAACAAGACGATTACAAATCTTCTTTGATTAAACAATTTTTATGCACCCCCCTGCCGGCGCCCTTGTGTGCTTCCTTAGTGTATAAAAACCAAATGATGGTAGAAACAGTATAAATTTTTCCGCTGCCCCTATCGGTTAAACTGAGTCGCGATGGCTCAGGGGATAGAGCGTTCGAATTCCAATGAGGTGAATCTGGTTCGAATCACACCAATGGCTGGTCGGTACGAATACTCATTCGGTGACTTACACCCACCACAGTGCTGACGTGAAATATATTTAGTTACAGACGGATCATGGGTTCGAGTTCCTTTGCAGTTAGGCTAACCGTGAGAGGTTCCCGTAGTCTTCCTTTCCATGTAACGCAAATGCGGGTTAATAACATCAAAAAGTCTTACACGAAGGCAAACTTCTCCCAATACTTGAATCAGGAGTTCCTTTGTCTTCTGAATTTGGTTCAAAATTACAAGGTTACGGAGTTGACAGTAATCGTAAACCCAAAAATTTGGGTCGGCTGTTCGCCGACGGTTATCAAATAGGTTTAACTACTTTGCACGTGTTTTTCTCTTACCATCATTTAGTGTTTCGACACTGAGGAAGGTTCAGTTAATAAAACTGAAACTATAGTATGTCCATTTCTGTACTTTCATTTATGCTTTATTCATGTTAATTTTTCCTTTAGTCCACACTGCACAAAGTTCTATATCCTTTGTTGGATATAAAAAAAGTTTTTGTAGCAAAATCAAACAGTGATCTAAGCAAAGTCTAATGCAAGATGAAAAATGAACGAAAAATAAAATTTAAAATTATTATTTTTTTTAAAAAAAGAAACTTTTTTTTAAACAAAGAGCACGAAAAATAATTTTTGCACTATTTTTTACATCACTAATAATTTTTTAAATTTTTTACATAATTTAAGAAAGATAATTTTACATGGCAAAATAAAAAAAATTGGAGTAAAATCGATAGAATAAATAGTTCCTGAGAAATCGAATTTTTAGAATAAGACTTTTTTGAAATTCGATTTCTCAGGAATAATTCGACCGATTCATCTTAAATTTTGTACTTTGCCATGTGAAATTATATCCATAAAAATTATGTTAAAAATTGTATACCTTTCAATTCAACATTTTTTCACCTAATACATACATAAAATAATAAAAATTGAGAAATATTTATTAAAAGTCATTTTTTGCCCGGAATTATCTTTGAATAAATGTATTTTATAATTGGGTGCAACATTTTTTCGTTTCTTATAAGTTTGAGATATGGCGAACTACGCAAAAAGTAAAATTAACATTAAGAGGTCCAAACTTTGGACCGCTCTCCTGACCAAACTGTTAGAACCATATTTTCCAGATTGTGGTTATCCCCTATATTTTGGAGAACAAACATCCGAATCAGTGAAAAACAGGGCATGTTTATTTAGAGTAAGTACTTGCTTGTGTCTGATTTCTTAACTTAAAATACCATCTGCACTAATTGGCATATTTGAGGTCACCCCTTCGAACCATTGAGATTGAGTTCTAAAACCTTAAGATCCTATCATTAGATCGAAAGTTATTCAGGGTGGTCCTTTTTTTTTCCCCCTCGGCACTTATCGATTAATGCTAATGTGACGGTGTTATAGAAATGAAAATTATTAATTAGGTTTAAGGTTTCGTACATCTAAAACTATTAATTTTTGGAGTTAGTGTCAATGAGAACTTTAGACTAGAATGTTTTGAACTACAACATATTAAATTTTCAGCCAATCTAAGAAAGAATTAATTTCCATAAGATTTCTGTCGGGTCCTTTGGTGCTAATAACAAACCTCGATTTAAGGTCAGATGTACTGCGTATAACTTAAAAAAAAAAGACAAATATAAATCTATTCATTTACTCTGCTAATAGTGAGTAGATAACTACAGATTAATTTTTAGTGTAAGATAAACAATTAAATTATCCATTAAAAAATAAATGTACTAACTTTACAAAAAGTTGATAAAATGCGATATCGTAGTCATTAATACTTTCCTGGGAATCGGTGGAAATTTTAATTGAGTAAAAGGTGGATTCAAATTTAGAGTCAACATACATTTGTCGTTATGGCCCAATATCGGGCTGTGTCTGACACAGTACCGTATTTATTAAGTTCTGAAGAGAAATTAGTTTTTCTAGTGATTTGTTTAATTAATGTGTATAATTTTCGTTTCAAAAACAGACCAGGAGAGAATTTTTTTTTTTTAAAAAGTGGACCTCAATGAATTAAAAGCATACTAAATTTACCTGAAAAAATGTAAGTTTTCTTTGAAGTTTTTACCATTTGCATTTTATTTTATATGTAGTACGTGTTTGAACTAAAGTTTTTTTATACATATATATAATTTATTAAATAAATTTTCGCGTTAAATTGCGAAAAAAAAATCATTACGATAAATTTTTTTAATTACGGCTAATTTAATAATAAAAAATTCCCTTGAATATAAAAAAAATTGAAGAAAAAAAAAAAAAACTAGTAAAATTGTCGCCAAATTTTTCAAACGGTTGCCAGTGTAAATGAGTCATTTATCATAATATCAGCATGTCATATTTAAAATTGAAGAGAAACAAACGATCCTCTTAAGGAGTAACACCACTGTGATAATTTGAATTTTCTTTTTCCTAATTTCACATGGAACATTTTGCAGTCGATAATGTTTCACATAATTGCAGACGATAATGTTTCACGTAATTGCAGACGATAAAAATTTTTTTCCGAAATTTTTTTTGAAATTATTATTATTCAAAACGAAAACGTTTTCATTATATGAAGATAAAATGCAAAGTGTGTACTTTGCATTTTATCTTCATATAATAAAAATGTTTTTTTTTTTTCTTATATAGACCTAGTGGTGTTTACTCTTTAAGAACATTTATGAATATTAGGACATTTTCTTACTTCGTCTACTTGTCCTTTAACCTTAAAAGAAGAAAATTCCGTTTGTAGATACTTGTCATAGCTATTTTTTGATTTAGAGTAAGGCTTCATTCTCCCATTCTTAATTGATTTTCGATTGGCTGTTTTATAAAGTTTGCAACTATCCGATATAACTGGCCCAGAAGCTGGGACCAGTTTTGAAGATAATTTCTTTCGAAAATTGGAATTTCTAACAATTATTGACAAATCCCCTCCGGAACGTGAACTGCAGTTCTTTTCTTCAAACCCGCTGTCCGTTAAACGGCTTGACGAAGCTGACTTATCTTTGTCATTCATATCAGGCAAAGTTTCATCCATGTAGATTTCCTTAAAGGCAGTAACTGCAGCGTCAACGTGAATAGCAGAGTTGTCAAGGTTTTCTAATTCTCGGAGAACTTTTGTTTGGTCAGTAGTAGATGTTCGACGAACTTCTGAATGAGGATTTGGAGCATAAATATTCCTTTTAGGAGATAAATCTATCACGCCAAGAGCTGGTTCAGGAAAGTCGGTAGAGTATTCCATGGACGATTGGAGACTAGTTGATTGTTCATCCATGCTTCCACCTTTGGCTCTTTTTATCATTTGTAATCGCCTTGCTGTACCTTGACTCATAGGTGAAAACGTAAGTTTGGCTTTGGTGGGACACTGAGTCAAACTAGAATTAAATTGTAAGTTTGGCGAATAAGTAGAATTTTCAAAGACGCCAGGAGACCAGATTCTGACTGGTGTGCCGGGCTTACATTCGCTTTTGTAGGCTACCATTGGTCGGTTACTGGAACCTAGATTTCCAGGACAGGAGTTAATTGATTCATCGTACGAGCGTACTGGAGTTTTAATCACGGATGTGTGTTTCAGGCGAGGAATGAGTCTAGTTTTAAGAAAATCAGGAGAAACAGGATCCGCTGAACTTCTGGCAGCGCTTAATTGGAGAGAGCCACTTTTGAGAGAGCTATGTTTTGAATTTTTAATATCGCTAAGTGAAGAGCGAGATCGTAGGTGTAAGGGAACTGGAAGATCTGCAGAGCTGTCCGACTCGCTTTCGCTGGATGTTGATTCAGATGAGGAAGAAAGGGCAGAATTCAATATTTCTGGATCTGGTTTAGGGAGGTTTGATGTATAAACCCAATCGTAAAACTGGGCGTCGTCTGCATTTAAAATCTGAAAGATAAAAATATAATTATCGTTATTTGCGTTACAGAGATTAGTTTTACAAGTGTATGTTATTGTTAAAATGTAGAAACAAGTTATTCTATCTAGATCAAGGGTTCCCAACTTACACGAGGCCGGGAGTCGCAATTAAAAACACCAGTCAAATGGCGGACCGCAACTTTATCAAAATTTTATATAGGACTCTTTTATGTTTGAAGGAACATTAAATATTACTGTCCGATTTTTATAAAGTTGTACAAAACAATAGTATTGAATTGCAAATTAAAATAAGAAGTAGATTTTTAGAAGTATTTAATTGCATATTAAAAATTTTTGGCTACAATAACTTTAATGTGCACCTATGTATTAAACAATTAATGTGAACAGAGAAATTTTATATAGGACTCTTATGTTTGAAGGAACACTTAATATTACTGTCACATTTTTTATCAAGTTGCAGAAAACAAAAGTAGTGAATTACAAATCAAAATACGAAGTAGATTTTTACCTGAGAAATAAATTTTTTTGCACAGTTGGTATGTTAAATTTCACAGAAACGAAGAAAGTAGGCTTTTTTTTTAACGAAAAAAAAGTATTTTAAACCTATAAAGATTTTTTAAGAAAAATGTCCGCAAAAAATAACTAATATATTTTAGTTCGTGGGCCACAAAAAAAAAAAAAAAAAAAAAAAAAAAAAAAAAAGGCTTCAAGGGCCGGACGTGGCCCGCCAGTTGGTAACCACTGATCTAGATAATATGCTGATTAATAAGGGTGATCCGTCAAAAAGCCAATTTTTTTCTTTTTATTTTTTACATTAGCGAGGTAATCTTCGAACTAACTAGATAAGCTACACATTACCTACTAGGTATGCATTCAAGTGAAAATAAGATCGATGGAATCTGTATGCTTAAATTAAAGGAATGTTACTTATTTTTCGTTATCTAAAAATAAAGTTACTAGCTACTACAATCAACACATTAATTGAGAGAATCAGTGATGAAATCTCTCTAAGAATTTAACAATACAACAATCAACAAGTCGATAGAGATAGAAAGAGAAAAACAAACGTATGAACTTAATACGAAAGGCGCTAACTCACATTGTCTGAGTTAATTGTGGGAAACTCTTCAGTTGGCAATTTAACGGATTATCCTAGTTAATCTACGGATTAGCTAAATAATGTGCGTATTAAAGGCTTTTGAACTTTAGTGGAAACATATATGTTCATAGAGATATCAGAACAAAAGTTTAAACTAATATAAATGAGTTAGACAAAAGCCTACACATTATTCATTTATAATAATCTCGCATTTAACGAAATTCCAGATTTTAGGAATAATTTTTTTGTTTGTTTTTGTTTGTAGGAACATTGTTATATAATAAGTTAGAGTAAACTCTTTTGAAGAGTAGTTATTTTTTCTCGGATTCATCGTTAGAAATTGAATTAGGGGAGTTGTATTTATATTTATTGCATGGCTAAATTTGAGGTAGTCTTTCTGAGAAACTTCCAAAACGAGCTTGAAGTTTAATTTCTTTTTTAGCTAAAATATTTTTATATTTCTCTGTATTAAAAAATCGCAAAGGGCAGACGCAGACACTGTTTTGGATTTTTAACGTTGCATTTTGTTTTGCTGCGCAAAAATTTTAAGTCTTATATACACAGAATTGCGAAGCAGTGTAAAACAATGTGCAGGGAATACGATGGAATAAAAAATTTAATATTAGGGGGACCGAAAAGTACTGTCGTTTCAGCCTCAATAAATATTAGTTAGTCTAAGAATATATATATTATATTTTTAGATTTTTAATACTATGCACATTGCATGAGATATTACACTGTTCTTATATTTTTTGAATAGTTTGTAATTTTTTTTTTTTTTTTTTTTTTAATATGGGCAGTTAGAAAAGCTTCAAAAAACATTTGACTAAACGGTAGCTTGGTAATCTATTCGCATTTTATTAATTTAATATTAAAAGAATTTTGTTCCTGACTAAACTCAAGTAATTTAAATAGATATATATTTATAAGATCAGACAGACTATTACTTAAATTCTAATAAAGGTTTTTAAAATAAATCAGTTTTAAAAAATTTTGCTTTAGTCAGCTAACACTGAAAAAAACAGACTCAAATAGTTGGAATCTCTAAATTTAATTGAAACTTGTTTATAAACTTACATTTCTGAAGTCCAATGTTTTTATAGCTTTGGGTTTATGTCGGAAACAAATCCCAGTTAAGAAAGCAATTGAAACAACGATGCAAACAATAGGTGAACACACAGATGCCGAATAGGCTAGAAAATAAAAAATGAAATTATAGAAAACATTTTAAAAGAGGAATAAATTTATTAATTTAATTACACACACAGCACAGATAGAAATAATTTATCTGTGCTATTATAACTGAAGTAGCAATTTATAATACTGTAGAACAGACTTATAACATGCCCTCTCGTTTAACGAGACTCCGGAATTAAAAGGGCGAAATGGACTGTTTTGTTTGGTTCGATGTTATAGTGTAAGGCTAATATACGCTTTTAGCTAAAAATTTTTGAAATTTGTCTTTGAGTTAACGAGAGAAATAAGTTTTGAAGACTGGACTAGTATAAGAAATAATGATAAACTAAAAAGTAGCATAGTGCACTATTGGTGTTACTTAGAAATAATTTTTTTAAGTTATAGATAACAGGGCATAATTACCAGGCAAAACTGACCACAATAGAACGGCGACTAAATATAACACATGGCGATAAAAAAAAGTCGCCGCTTTTTAGTCTAAAATGTATCCTATGTGTATATTATTTATAAAAAAAAAAAAGGAAAAAAAATGGAATTATGAATATTTTGAAAATTACTTCATTTCGCGCTTGATTCGTAACATTTTCCATTCTTAGAAATGCCTTACATTATTAATATCAATAGCTTTTTTAATGGTTTAAAATTTTTAATTTTTGAAAAAGTGATCACTGTAAAAAATGCTACTGATCATAATGGAATACCTGCAAGTGACGTAGTGCGGGTATCTCGATTCTGATTGGTTGTTGAAACGTGACATTTGTTTATGTTAGTAATTGTTCTTTCCATTCTATTTCGAGTAAGTCAAGCTAGACAAATCCCAATTATCTTAAGTGACACATTCTATATTCTTTCACAAATATTTAAATTCTTTCACCATATATTTCTTACTAACAAAGCCGTGTAGATCATAAACTAATAGTGCATCAAAGTTGTCATGTACACTAAACATAATATATCACGGTTACAATAAAGTACATAAACAAATATTAAATCTAAGTTAAGAAAAAGACATAGACGAGAAAGAATTATATTTTAACTAATTCGATGTGCGATTCGGCGTTGTAATAAATTAACTTCACGTTAATTAACATTCTAACTTATGTGAAGAAAATTAGCTCGACATTTACCAGCTTGTTTATAAACGATCAGCAGGCGCTGAGGTCATAAGTCACGTGTCTGTATCTGATCGTCTTCTCTAGTTGCAAATACTCAGTGGGATACCTGCAAGTAACGTAGTGTGGGTATCTCGAATCTAATTGGTTGTTGAAACGTGCATTTGTTTACGTTAGCAACTGTTCTTTTCATTTTATTTCGAGTAAGCCAAGCCTGTCAAGTGTCAATTCTCTTAAGAGACACATTCTATATTCTTTCAAATATTTCAATTCTTTCTCTATACATTTCTTACTTAACACAAAGACAGGCACGAAGCCATGTAGAGAATAAACTAATTATGTATCGAAGTTGTCAGGTACACAAACAAAAATATATCACGGTTACAATAGAATACATAAATAATAATTCTAAGTTAAAAGACGTAGACGAGAAAATATTATATTTCCACGAATTCGATGTGTGATACGGCGCTATATTTAACATCGTTTAATAACATTCTAACTTAAGTGGAGAAACTTACCTCAACTGTAACACGCCATTTTGTTTATGAACGATCAGCTGGTGCTGGCGTCATAGGTCACATGTGTAGGTTTCTGTGGTCTTGAAGTAAAAATACCAAATGACTAATTTATTGGCCAATTTATATTGAATACCAAATTTCTGACAAATACTGGCTGATTTCGCTCTATAAGGCGCAACTTTCTGAGAAAGGGAGAATGCTCAGGTTAGCTCAATGTCTCATTTCCAGAAGATGGGGAAGAATTTTGAAGAGATTTGAATATCCTCAGGCAGGTGTTTGAATGTTTGCTCAGAAATTTTCATTTTGGGGCTGTTCAAATATTATGCAAGCATATTTTTGGCAATTTTGGACCCCTTATCAGCAAAATACGCTAAATGCCCCTCCCCATATTACATAAGAAAGTTACACCCCCGCTCTGGTTTTAGCTTCAACTGATTTTTGCTGTAATAATCTAGTTTTGGGATTAAATTCAAATAAAGAAATTCAATATTGCACTAAAAGTTAACGTTATAATTCATGTTATAAAACTTTTGATGTAGAATATTCTTTGAGAATCTTTTATTCAAAACTATTAGCCCTCTGAAACTCTTTAAAAGAAATTTTTTTTTCAGTTCTTTCTTTTTCCAAAATCAGCATTTTATTCCACAATTAAAATTTTTTAACGTGTGATTTTTTGTTGCATTTTCTGTTTGCTTTTTAAGAAAATTTTGAAAATAAGGAGATTTTAAGGTCTTACCTCACTTTTCTTAACTCTTCTCCCTCCTTACGAAATTTGAATGAAATCGGTCGAATAGTTTCTGATATAACATTTCAAAAAAATTTTATTTTTGAATATCTATTTCTCTGAAACTCTTCCATAGATTTAATTTTGATTTTGACATTTCATATTACACAGTTTAAATCTTACTATTTTACAATTCGATTTTTTCATACATTATCATAAATTAAAAACTATCCTCTTTATATGGAATAATTATTTACCTGTTGCAAGAATCATAAATTTTATTAACTTTTTATAAATGAATTTTATAATTTTCGCAAATTTTAATTTAAGAATTAGACAAATGCCCTAACAGCTAAATAAACCTTAAGGGGTCTAAAGCTTCGACCGCTTTCTTGATTTTTTTTAAATTGAAAAATTAGGTACGCGGAATTTACTGATAACTAAAATAGTTATAGCTTACCATAAGCAAGAATTTCATCTTTGACTCCAAGGTTTTCCAGGTTAATGGCTAGAAGACTATTGCTTTCACCAATAATCAACATCGTGGCAGTTGTTGAGTTTAGTAATAATATCGAGCCCACCAAACTTGCAAGGAACTTCCTCTGAAATGAAACAAAAGATATATTTTTTAAGAAAAAATTTTATATTAAAAACCACATTTTTTTAAAAATAGAAATATATATTCCATTTTTTTTTTTTTTTTTTTTTTATTTATTTATTTTTTATATTTTTTATTATAAAACTTTTTTTTTCTCGCAAATTTTTGAGGGCAACAATATTGATAGAGATTTTATACCCCTTCTAGTCCAGTTAACTTTTCCACGTAAATAGATCGTTACTGCGCGATCTCCAACTGGTCAAGAAGGACTTCACTCTTGCGCCGTTTGGATCTAGAGAGTATAAAGGAATGTAAAACCTCAATTCTCTGCAAATAAAATGGACGTCGCACGGATTTCCCTACTCTCTACACTTTTCCCGTTTATGTTACCATATAGTTTCAGCAATTTTTTTCTTCCTATGACAGTACTGTTTGTCTAAGATAGGTACTCTTCCAGACATTCGTCTGGAGCTGTGGCGGTGACTATGGTAACGAGGTATGATTATTTCAAGTAGGGGTGCGGGGACTGGTTTCGGCGAGAGAAAAGGAGATCTCTTCATCGAAACTACCCTTCCTAAAATGCCCTCTTCTTGTTTCCATAGCACCAGACTGCCGCAGACTTAGTGGCGGGAAGAGTACCTATCTTAGACAAACAGTAAGAAATTAGCGCGGGGAAAAAAGTCTGGACTTTTCGAAACTATGGTAGGGGAAAAGTGTAGAAAATGAAGTGTAATATTGAGACTGTTCTAATTTCAAAAGTAGTATTGAAAAGCAATTATTCATTAAATTTAAAATTGTTTTTTTTTTAAATAATTAATTTAATTGTATTTAAAATGTTGTCGAGTATGTAGCTATTGTCTGTTAATCTATTTTAATAATTCGAAAATTCTTTCTTTTTTTAAAGAATCGAACTAAGGAAAAAGATTCTAGATTGCTAACGACAGCAGGCGAAAAAGTATAATTAAAAGAAAGCTGACAATGGTTCATAAAGAGTCCATTTCAGTTGATAAAATACATATAAAATTGTAACAATTATAAACAAATGAAACTAAGTATTTACTATAAAATAAATCAATATAACTATACGTTTATAATTTTTAGTAAGTTAAATTAATTAGCTGTGGTAATCTTTAAAAACAAGTTTTGAAAGAGTAAAATGAAAGCAAAACATGACAAATCACAACTGAGAAAGGCAGAACGGAAAAATGGACTTGTTTAATTAAACTTCGAAATGTTTCCTCCGATAATAATCAAATTTTGAGGTTTTCAATCTCTCCTCCTTAAGTTTTGATTCTTTATATTATGGCAGTATTTATTTCTGCCTCGCTTAAATATTAATGCAGGATAACCAAGTTCCTATGCTTTCTGGGAAAGTTTTCTCTGGTAATAAAAAAATTATAAATTAAAAACTTTTTAAAGTTATTTTCATTACATCCAAATGGTTTACAGCTATTTTCCTTATCAATCAATACACATAAATGATTTACAACTATTTAATACAAATGATGACATTTTTATTAAAAAAAAAAAGTCACTTTATTCAAATTCTCTCTCGATGAAGCTTTTAAAATGTTGACGAAATCAACCAAAATTCTGAAGTCTTTGTTTACCAATCTATAAAATATTTTGCAAATAGCGTAATAGTTGGCAGCTTAGTAATGTGCATCAATATCTATATAATTTTTTGAGAAGGATTTTATTATATATGTTACCGGCAAAGTTTGAAATCCGGCATTCTATAGAATGCCTAGGCATTGTATATAATGCCTAAAATTAGCCATCATTGTATGAAACGATTTATATTTCATACATTTCCTAGGCATTCTGTAGAATCCAAAATGAGAAAGTAGAAAATACATTTCTGATTCGTCAAAATCACATAGTCGCTTTGGTGAATATGTCCGAAATATTTATTACATCCGATTTGATATTAATTTATTCGTGGATATAATTACATTTATTCGATATTTTAATACTTACTGACTATAGATTAGAAGAAACATCAGTGTTTGGAGTACCGGACAAATATATACCGGGCAATGGCACTTGACCTTAAAAAAACATCAGTGTAGGATATACCGGGCAAATGTTTACCGGGCAGTGGCACTTAACTAGCTAGACTTAGTATATATTTCGGACATTTACCAAAGGTCTAGTCATACTAGGTCTAGTTAAGTGCCACTGCCCGGTATACATTTGCCCGGTATATCCTACACTGATGTTTTTTTAAGGTTCAGTGCCACTGCCCGGTATACCCTGATAAACTGATCGACAAATGACACGATTTTCCAACCATGACGCCACTTCCAGGTGTGCAAATGATATTTGCTGACAATATAAGAGCATATTGCATGGCAAGCATAAATTACTGATTTTGGAATAAATAAATAAATTCATATTATACATTACTGG
Organism: Parasteatoda lunata; assembly: GCA_949128135.1. Lineage (NCBI taxonomy): Eukaryota > Metazoa > Arthropoda > Arachnida > Araneae > Theridiidae > Parasteatoda > Parasteatoda lunata. The sequence goes on from OX421976.1 coordinate 21,419,447, forward strand.
AAAAAAATAAAAATAAAAAACTCACACGATTCGAATGCTTGTTTGAATTTTTGTTTATTCTCTTCCAGACTGTTGACGCTATTCCCAGAAGTATACCAACTGTTATATTCTAAAAGTAAATACACAATTTTTAAAACAAACTTATTGGATCATTTTGAGAATAACTAAGAGGTATCCAAAATAGTTTCTATAAAAAATTTTCAACAGCGCGCAAAATAAAAACTGAACACAATACCTTTTCATCAAATAAATGGATTTTTAGATACTAAGAATCAAGCTTAATGATTCGATGGGATAACTTAAATATACTTATGAGTAATAAAAATCAGATAAAAGCGCACTTTTTCTCGAATACCTTTTTATGTATTTGAATTCTTGACCAGTGATTCCCAATCTTTTTTACGACTATGAAACCTCAGTTGATCGATCTTTTAATGGATTTTTAGATTAAGTTTATTTAAGATAGATAGGTAGATATTTTATTTACGTCGCACCAGAGCTGCACAATGGGCTATCAGCGACGGTCTGGGAAACATCCCCGAGCATGATCCGAAGACATGCTATCGCAATATCGATCCTCTGCAGGGGAATGGCACCCCTGCTTTGGTAGCCCGATGATCTGCACGCGAAGTCGAGCACTTTAAGGTAGAACAGTTTAACGAGGACCGATACCATGCGCCCTTGTTCCCTACGCAGGCTAATCAGAGTGGTCACCCATCCGCTTACTGACCGCAGCCAGTGATGCTTGACTTCTGTGTTTTACTGTGAACCGTGTATTTACGATCAGTCCTTTGCAGGACTGTTTATTTAAGAATTCTGAACACATAAATCAAAGAAAGACGTCTTTGCAATTATTTAATGTAAAGAACAAAATTTTTTTCATAATTTCATCAATAGTTATCTTAAAATTAGGTTTTATGACTGGCAATAGAATTCACTGGTCTGAAGCGGCAATGAGAAGAGTTCTGAAACTGTTTTTGGTCTATGCATAAGCTTAAAATTAATACAATAAGTTTAAGTTTTTGATGAAATGAAAACAAAGAATTTATGAGAACGTTAAGAGAAATATTTTTCATTATTTTTGAATTTGGTTACTTTATTTTGAATAAAAAATTCAATAGAGAATGCTAATGCAAATTTTCATAAATGCCATAACCTTTTCATAATTTATTATGTAATAAAGAGAATTTTAAAAATGTTTTGCCTTTTTTGATGGTATATTACATAAATAGTTTTATAAAAATAATTGAAAGATCAATAATGGGTTATTAATTGGTTATAAATATAATTACAGGTTTTGAAATTCATTTTTGGTGAAAGAGTTCTAATACTCGGAACTCCGAACCCTTGGATTTCGTTTCAGACCCTAACAATATAGGGAGTAGGCAAAATTTAAAAAATTTGATTTCAATTGTTTTGATAAAACTAGTTTAATCAAAATCATTGTTTTTTATTTTACCATTGTACTTCATTTTTATTATTAAATCATTGTTTTTATTTAGCGGTTGAATTTTTTTTTTAATTTTAAGGTAACAATGTTAATTTTAAACGTCGTTATTTTAAATATCTAAAATTTTCCAAAAAAGTACTGAATTTTTTAAAAAAAAGATCTATTTTTTAATTTCACTTCTCAGTAATGATTCGGTCGATTTCGTTTATATTTAGTATACTTTCAAATGAAGTAAAAATTGTGTTTTTACTTTTTATTAAAATAAATCTTTAAAAAATTGCATGAAATTATCATTAGACAAATAAGTATAGAATTTCGCGTCAATTTTTTTTTTAATTCGCCTGAATAGTTCTAGAGTAAAATATGCAAAGAGTTAACACTAAAGGATAGAAATTTTCGACCCGTCTGTGTTATTTGGATCATATTTTCCATTTCGCAGTCACCCTTCCCTATTTTGTGGAGGAAAAAAAAATCCAATATCTTATGATAGTTTACAAATTTACTTTTATGTACTAAAGTAGAAAAATTAAGTGCAATTCTTTTCATTGTCCCTTAAAAGCACTATATATCGCGGGAGAAACTTTTCATGTCAAATTCTGTCTCACCTCCATTAACTTTATATTTCAAGCATACAAATAAAGTGTGTTCACTTAAACTTATAATAAACAAAAAAAGTTTTAAATGCTGAAAAAAAAAATTCTTTCAATGCATCAAAATGCAAACAAATTATAGCAGGATTAATCATGATCCCTCATTGGGGAAGTTATCTTGCAGTAATTTGTTTGCATTTTAAAATATTTTTTCAGGATTTGAAGCTTCCAAGGTTTACTTTAGACCAGTGTTTCCCAAACTTATGACTGTGGTGTACCCCTTCTAAATTTTTCATAGCGCTGTGTACCACTAATAAAAAATGAATGCATTTTTTAATATAAAAATTAGAAAAAAGTTAAAAATCACAACTGGCTGTTGACACCACGAATTATTAACTGTTAACTCTGCAAATACGTAATCGTAAATTTTCATTGCTAGCCTTGTTTTTAAATAAATATTTTTGAAATTTTCGTTTGTTGCAAGATATTTCACATAAGAACGCGTACCCCCGCTAAACTGTTCCCGTACCCCAAGGGGTACGCGTACTACACTTTGGGAAACACTGCTTTAGACTTACCTGAACTCACTTTATTTTCTCTTTAAAATTTTCGATCGAGATAAAACATAATTTTGGAAAAAACTGGGGGGAAAAAATCACAAAAAGCACTAAAATTTGAAATAACTATGGAATAAATTGACAAATTAAAATTTCACAATAAAATTAGTGTACAAATCGCAAATAAAAATGGCTCTTTCAGCACGCCAAATCGGTAGCCAAAATTCAGTAGCTGCATTCAAACAGGTACAGATCTACACAGCATGGTATTTTTTTCCGCCACAAATTTAACAATTAATAATTCTCAAATGTTAATCTTTTTTTAGACCATCATTTCGTATAATTTTTGCGTAACTAAGCAAAAAGGCAACGTAAAAAAAAAAGAAAAAACTATTAAGAAAGGCATTTACAATTACAATAATTTTCAAGCAAAATAAAAAAAAGCTTGTGTTAAGTTTCTAAGTAAAACTGGCTTTTTATGCTCGTCAAATTTAAAAGAGTCGTTATTTCTAAGAAATTAAATAGATTTTTTTGGAAAAAAAAAGAAAAATTTGAGTTTGAATGATATGTAGTGGATTATAACAAAACAAATGTTAAAAATCGTGATACAATGGACCTGAAGGTAAGGAAAATTTAAAATTTGAGCTATAAATAAGTTTGACTCAAGAAACCAGGAATATATCACTTTGGTTGACCGGAGATCGTGGATTCCGTACTTTTCTGAAAAAAGTAAACTACTTGAGGTGACCGTAAAAACTTGTTAGAATAAAATTTTTTTATTCATTAGCTGCATTTCATAACGTGTTTATAAACCTAACAAAACGTGTAATTGCAAAAATGTCACTTAATAATTTTCGTCCTATAACTCTTTGAAATTTGCAAATGTTTTTAATCTTTTTTTCGCAATGCATCGATTTGGAAAACTGATATTATTATAAATATCATTCAAAATAAAGTTAAAATTAAATTCGAAAAAAATTTAAATCTATAAAATAATAATAGATAACTTACACATAAGGCAGACAAAATATTGGGCCCAAACAGCAAATAGGCATACTTGGATTTCAAGAGAATAATAGCAGCTATTACTTGGACGATTCCAACAGATATGAAGACTGCTGCAGCGGCCAAACGTCCGCATGCTCTAGGACAACACCTCGCCATTTATTAAAACGAATCATGAATAGTCAAAAATTAATATTAAACTTTGCTTGCGGACCAGCACAAGCTCAGATATTAATTCTCTAGATAGTTAATTTATGTTTAAATAGTAATTTCAACACGATTTCCTTGTTTACAATTTACACTTGAAGTTTGTTCACTATTCAAGGAATTCAACATAGCGGTTGTAATTAAAATCCTGATCGTCTAGATTATAGAATAGAACTACTTCCCGTTTAGTAACAGCATCGGTTACGTCATGCTGGTTAAATACAATTAGGACGAAACTGCCGAGAGACCCTGGATAACGACTTAGGTTCGTGCTTGGAAAAAAAATCTCAGCAATAAAAAAAAAAAAAAACATTAGAAAAGCTCTTGATTTAAATATGGTCAACGTCTTTACAACTATGCATCTGTATACTGCTCGCTTGATAAAGTTGAAGCATAGAGGTATAGGAATATGATAGGTAGGTATATTCATTTACGCCGTGCTAGAGCTACGCAATGGACTAATGGCCACTCTCTGGGAAACATCCAGCCTGTGAATGATCCGGAGACAATATTCATCCGTCACATCCATCCCGTTTTACAGGGAGGAGACATTAACACACCAACAAATCGCCGCAAATCGTAATTTGGACCTAAACCATAGCAGGTTCAATCTCCGATCCAGTACCCCTAGAGGTACTTTGGAAGACTTTGTGACCCCAACAGATTCAGAGTTCACCATTTTGCACACGGGGTATCTTCGGCCAGCAGAAATCGAACTCATGACCATTTGGCCATGGGCCCAACGCCCTACCAGACTGGCTATCCCGGCCCCGGTAGAATAGGTCAGTGGTTCGTACCTCGATTTCATCAAAAAAATCAACGTTTACACAAACTGTAGTGGTAGTACTTTATTTAAATCACACCAGAGCTACGCAACAGGCTATAGGTAACTGTTCAAGGATTAGCCCTGAGGATAATCCGAAAATATCACAATTTTGATCATCTGCAGAAGGGGTGGTTCTAAAGCTTTAGTAGTCCAACGAACTTCGAGCGAAGTCGAGCAGTTTATAGTAGAACAGTTCAAATAGAACCGACAGCGTGCACTCTCGATCCTTTCGCAAGCCGATCAAAGTAGTCACCCACCCGCTCTCTGTCAGTGAGGATTGACTTCAGATATATACTTATGATCAGTCAGTCTACTGTAGGACGCTTACACAAATAATACAGGTATAAATAGAAACTATTAAGTCCCGCAGTGGACTGATCGTTAAGACACGGTTCCCAGCAGATCACCGAAGTCAAGCATCACTGACTGCGGTCAGTGTGCAGGTGGGTGACTACTTGGATTAGTCTGCGTAGGGATCAAGGGTGTGCGGTATTGGTTCTCGTTAAACTGTTCTACCGTAAAGTGCTCGACTTCGCGTGTAGGTCGTCGGGCTACCGAAGCGGGGGTGTCATCCCCTCTGCAGAGGATCAAAATTGTGATGGCATGTCTTCGGATCATCCTCATGAGGTATCCCAGACCGTCGCCAATAACCTATTGTGCAGCTCTAATGCGACGTAAATGAACAACAACAAAAACTATTAAGACCAGATGAGCGGAAGACTCCAAAAACTCCAACATTGCCCTACAGAAACTCTAAGAAAACCCGAAAGAAATAGAAACCTGGTGTCTAGACTGGAAGTTTAAAGTTAACGCACAAAAATCACAACTACTAATTATCCAGAATAAAAGTAAAACCATCCTCCCAAAAAACCAAGCTGTTCTCTTTCTTTAACGAAACTATCCCCGATGTTTAAAGAGCAAAATATCTTGGTGTAGTCATAAACAGTAAATTCAATTTTAAAGTTCGTGTCAAATCAATTATCAATAAAGTACAAGCAGCCAGTCACAAATTACAAATTCTTCTTCAAAACTCTAAAATGGAAAAACCCAGACTTAAACGCTTCTTTACATTTCAATGAAACGTCCTATCCTAACTTCCGCGTCTCCAGCCTGGTATAACATTTCTCCCATCATTCCTACAGAAACTCAAAAGATACAAGAATAAAATACTCCGAAAAATAACACAAGCAAGATGGTTTATCCGAAATAAGAACATACATCCCGATCTCAACACCGAATTTTTAGACCATCATAAATACATCCGTCGTTGAATTCCGTAGCCTTGTAATTTTGAACCAATCCAGAAGACAAGGAAACTCCTGGATCAGTACCCCTAGAGGTATTGATTTGTTATGGGAAAAGGGAGGTCTTTGCGACTAGACAGACTTAACGTGCATCAGTCTACAAGTAATACACGGAGAGTCTTCGACCGGCGGGGATCGAACCCACGAACTCTTGGACATGGACCCAGTGCCCTATCAACCAGGCTATCCCGGCCTCCAGACCATCATATTGCCAAGTTTTTGAAAAAAGTCATAAATTGTGATGATTTAATGAAATTTTTACTTTTGAAAAAACTTGAGAGAAGACCTCATTCAAATGGTAGCTTATTTTTTGTAGCGACGCATCTTTATCTAAATTACAAAAAGATTTCTTTTCACTCCAATTTGCATTTAAGAAAGAGCCACTTAAAAGTTAAAATTTGAAGATGGATGGGAAAAAGACCGTAAACGGCCCAAATAAATTTCGAAGTGGAATGACGAGTTCCTTCGGTGACTTCACGGCCCGAACCTCTAATTTTTTATACCTCAATCTGGAATTTTACCGATATTTTCATTTCATTTTTTAGTAATAAAAAGCTCAATGCTCGTAATGTGAAAAAGGATTGTTGCTGTTGTAGTTCCTTTACATCGCACTAGAGCTGCACAATGGGCTACTGGCGACGGTTTGGGAAACCTCCCTGAGGATGATCCGAAGACATGCCATCACAATTTTGATCCTCTGCAGAGGGGATGGCACCCCCGCTTCGGTAGCCCGACGACCTGCACTTTACGATAAAGCAGTTTAATGAGGACCGATACCGCTCACCCTCGGTCCCTACGCAGCCTGGTGATCTGGTGGGTCTGATGATCTTAACGATGAGTCCACTGCGGGAAAGTGGAAGAGGTGATCGAAAGATTAAAATTCAAAATCATGGTGTAGATTCGAGGTATAAACTTTCGGACTCGAATTCTAGTGTTCCGTTTGAGCAGGTTGTTAAATTGTGGAACCAAAAAGAAAAAAAAAACTTAAAATATTTAAATTCAATATAATTTATTAATAAGTTTTTTTAGGAACCCTTATTTTTATTAACCTGTAAATAGGGTAAAAAAAAATTGGAAGCGTGTTTTGGTTAAATATTTAATCAATAATTCTAAAATGTTTAGTTTGGATCATCAATATGTTAGTTACAATAAGATCAACTGTTATACCATTGCTCGACTCCCCACGCAGTTCGTTGGGCTACCAATGTAGGGGAACCATCCACTCTAAAGAGGATCAAAATTGTGATGGCTTGTCTTCAGATCATTTCCAGAGCGTTGCTAACGGACAATTATGCAGCTTTAGTGAGACGTAAAAAAAGCACCATTACTATAATATGATCAGTGTTGTAAAATGGTGGTGATTTAATTAAGTAATCTCAAAAACAATCTTATCCTCAAAAATAGAAAGAGGAAAAATAATACAAATATATCGCTAAATTTAGTTAAACATACCTAAAATAAATATTTTTCATATTATGTATTACGGATTTCATATTATGCTACCGACAGACTATACGCCGAAATAGATAGGGGTTGAATTAATTATGAAAACGTTATATAGAACAATGTGAACAGTGTTTTTTGCATAATTCGAAGCGAAAATCAACATAGTAAAGGAAAAATCTAATTTTGAAAAAGGGAAAATTAAGCACTTTTTAAAAACACCTAAATGAAAAAATTACCTTTAAGGGCTTTTATAAAACAATAATCGAAAAAAGCACCCTTAAGCACTTTTTAAAAACGCTACGCACCCTGATGAATAAATAAAATGGTGTGAAAAAGTTACCGCAGTAATTTAAGTCTCTTTTTTTTTTTGTTGACACACAGGTCTAAAGGAAAGTGAATAATTGGTAATTTATACATATTACAGTCGGATACAACTATAATAACCACTTGTGGATCCAACGAGTCCACTATAAACGGCGGTTTACTACATCCAAACTCTATAATTTTAATTTTTTTTTGCATACTGCAATAATATTGTTGGAAAGTGACTATAATAGGGTTCATAATTTGCTTTATAAATTATTAACTAAATATGTAGAGTCTCTCTACAACATATAGCTTCTTCACAGCAAATTTTTTCCTAAAGCAAATTTTTTAATAGAAATATTGAAAATATTTTTTATATAATAAATGTTTTTTAAATAAATGTTGTACCGAATTTACATAAATGTTGCACCACATCAATGATTGTCAGATAGGTTTCAATATATGTTTAAATTAATTAAGTATTTATGATGATCAAGAACATTTTAATTTAAATTTAGTAAATAAAGAAGAATAAGAATGATAAGTTTCTGTAAAATTAGTAATTTCATTCGGCAAAATGGGAATTTCCACCCAAAAATCTAAGTTTGCGGTCTCATTTTAAACACTCCTTTATAACGTCCATTAATTCATTTTTAATCTAAAACCATAATTTTCATCTGGTTTTTTGAACTTATCACATTTATTCAAATATCTGCAAAAAGGAAATTTGAGTCCACTGTAATTGAAGTACCAATTTCTTAGTTGTCCACTATAAGTGCACGGAATAAGTTTCATTAAATAATAGTTTAAATGGGAACACTAAAAATGTTCAGTACAACAGTATTTACATTACTCTGGGTTCATTATAGCGGACCCAGCCAATTTTATCGAGCTTCTAGATCCTGGTAACACACATTATCAATCATATTCAGATTAAAATTAACCTTAAAACTATTCATAATAACAGTTGAAGCTTTGGAAATCCATCAATATATAAGTTCTTAAAAATCAAATTGAAATAACTTGTTTAGGCACCACACATTATATACTTGTGTAGAATTTAAATTCAGGGAAAACTCTATAAAGTGGATATCTTTGGGACAGAAAAATATGTTCGCTATAGAAAGGTTTTTGTTTAGGAGAAAAACATGCAAATTCAGAAATCTATTATGCTGAAAATTAATTTATCTAAATTAACATGATAGTTTGAAATCAGTAAATAGATTGATATTTATTTAAATTTAATACAAAAACTCACAATTAGTAAAATGCAAAAATAACTGGAGATAAATACAATATATTTGTTTTATTTTCATTGTAAGTTTGCTTTCAACAAACGAGACTATGCAATAACATGTTTTTATTATTATGGTTTGCAAACAAATCATTTTATAGAAGCATAATGGACAATGATTGCAAGCAAACAGAAATATTTTCTTACAAATGTCTTTAATTATTCTAATGCTATAACTAATTTAGGGATCATTGAAGATTAGTTAGAAACTTTTTCTAAACATGTTTTTATCCGTAGAGACGAGCTGACATTTTTTTTAGAGCTATATCTCATCAAAATATTTGTTCGATAGAAATTCATGCCATTTTTATATTGTTTAGCATAAATGTAATACAGGGGTGATTGTGGGCCCAACTCAAAAAACCCTGAAAATTTCTTGAGTAAAATCATTCAAAAAATTTATAACTTTATAAATTTAAATCATTGAAATTTTCAAAACATGATATTCCAAATTAATTATATGCAGCATAATTTAAATGAATAATTATGTGTAAGTTTACTATTATCTCTAATCAAATTTATTATTCCACCAGAAAAAATATTTACAAATGAAAGAGATGCCAAGTATAAATTCTACTTCTAATATTTTTAAATAAAATATACAAGAATTTTTATATATAAATGTGATTGATGATTTTTTGAAACTTCTGAACTTTGGATTTTCGGATCGCAATTAGTGAAAAATCCGGACTTTTTCCGGAGTACAATTACCACTGGTAATAATACTCAGCTGGGTAATAAACTAAAATTTTACCAGGTATGCCCAACCCCTTAATTGCAGTCAAACACAGAATGCTAGGGATTTTTTTTTCTTACACGAGGCACTACAACAATTTTCTAAGCTGAAATCAAGGTTCAATTTCAAATAAAATATGAGAAAATTTGCTGTCAAACATTTATTAGAATTGTAGGTGTCGTCACGGCCGCTACGTGAATGTGCTTAAAATCTAAAGGTTTGCATATCCCAATGTGTTTCATTTGTCATGAAACTTTTAAAAGTGTGGTGTGCTATTTTCTTGGAATAGCACTTTTAATGACTAGTGGTATGTGTGATTATATATATATATAATAAACAATATATATATATATATATTTATCATAATAAATAAATACATAAAGGAAAAAAGAACATACATATACAGTGGCTGCCAAAAGTGTGGACATTTTTTGAAAGTTTCATGTTTTTCAACTTTGTGTGCTTGTAGAATATATTAATTTTCACTTAAATACAAAACGTTTATATATCAAATTGAAGGTGATTTAATGTAGAATTTAATAATAAAAACAGAATTAAAATATCTGTATTACAAAAAAAGTTATGCTCATTTTAGTAGAACAAACAAACACAAATCATTTTGAATAAGAATGTGTTGTGTAATAAAAGCGTACTAGCCAATCACAAACACTGTTCTTAGGTCCAATCAAATGTCTGTAACTATAGTTTAGGTTATTTGGATGGTAAAAAAGTTATTGTTGCGGAAATATTTTGCGGAATGATGCATACTAGTACAATTAAATAGAGTATTGCTGTTTTTGAATATTTAAAGTCTTTCTTCTTAATTAAACTACTTTTAAACAATGTCATCAACAAGAAGAACTAATTGGATATCTACAAACAGAAACCGAATTGTCATATTGAGAGAAAATGGTGGTTCAGTGTTGTTGGCGGTTCAAGACAAGTTGGTGGTTCAGTGACTTGTTCTGGTGTACGAAAGTTCTGTTTAAGCTATGAAAAAACGAAAACAGTGGAAAATAAAGCCAAATTAGGCCGAAAAAATGTACAAGTGCTACTGCCGATAGAAAAATTAAACGGCTATGCCTTCAAGATAGAAAAATTTCATCAGATGCCATTAGATGTGAAATGAATGCAGCAGGTATTGCAGTAAGTTCAAGAACAAGAAGGTTATCAGGATTTGGACTACAAGCTAGAATTCCAAGGAAAAAACCATATTTAAATCAAAAGCAATGCGAAAAACAAGTTAAATGGGCAAAAGAACACATTAAATGGTCAGAAAAGGAATCTGGAGCAATAAGAATAAAATATCGCTCTTTGGTAGTGATGGTAGAAAATACGCGAGACGTAGAGTAGGTGAAGCACTTCATCCTGATTGCATTGAAGCAACTACAAAAAACCCAACAAATGTCATGATTTGGGTATGCATGTTTGCAAATGGTGTGGGCCGAATTCAAGTGATTGATGGCATACCGAATGCTAAAAAAATACATCGAAACTGTCCTGAAACCAAAAACCACCCAAGGAAGCATAATATTACCTAATTATTAATATGACAAATAATTTAACATTATATTTATAATGTTAAAGTAGCTATATGCATTAAGTAGCTAATTGAAAAAAAAAAACTTCTAAATAATTCACACCATGATATTTGTCTTTTTTTTTTTTATTGGTCAATATGCAAATTTGAAGTTATTAAGTAATGTGCAACACAAACAATGAAATAAAATGTATAAAAAATTCTAAAAAAACAGTATAACATTTTTCAAAAATGCATTATGTTCTTGTCTTTGGCAGTAGAAAAATATAATATTTAAAAACAATGGTACTTTCTAAACTGGAAGATGAATGTTTACAGCTTTCAAGGCATCTTCAGCCCATTTGGGATATTCTTTAGAAGGATACATTTGCAGCATAAAATCCTCAATAAATTTAGGAAACTTGTCTGCAAGAATACTTTCTCGGATCGACTTCATTAAATTCATCTACAAAAGGATATCAAAGATATGTAGTATCTAAGTTTATTTCACTTTACCAAAAGTTACATTACATTACACAAAATTTACAAGCATTGTTTCATAAAAAAGAATATTGAATAACTTAATAAATAAAGCATTAATTTGTCTTGATTTACCTTTTTGTATTACCTTAGAAGTTAAAACAGAATATATATAGAAAAATCTGTTTAAGACGTTCTTATTTTAAAAAAAATTCTTGTTACAAGTTTGCCCACCATTTTTACAATATTAAACTAACCTTTTTAAGAATTCTTTCAAAGAGTTGAAAACAGCCAGGAAAAAATAAGAAAACTAATTGTAACAAAAACTTCTAGTTCTAGGCCATATTGATTGGGAGGTCACTTTTTTTTTAAAAAAAAAACTTTTATCCAAAAGAATTTAGAAAAATAAGTTTCAGTAAGTACTTTATAAGTGCTAGTATCTAGGTTAAATAGGTGTAGGGTCATCTAACCAGCGCTCACTCATATTTAATTTCTAGAAAAAATTCCATAAGTTTTTAAATTATCCTCACATAATCTCAATTAAGATTACCATTAAAAAAATCATATCAGAAAGGAACAATTTAATCATTTTTTAAATAAGTTCTCAACAGCAGTGACACAACAGCCCATCTCTGAAAAATTTCTCTGCACCATTCTCACTATTGATAGTTGCTTAGCAGTTCAATATCATGATTGTTTAAAATCTTCACCCGAGTCCAATCATCCAAATTTTAGATGTCCCCCAGCTAAAAAGGTTAGATTAAAAATATACCATCATCAAAAGTTTAAAATTTTAAATAAAAAAAAAACTAATTTTAAAATAGATGAAATGCTACTATCTCATGAAAACAATGTTATTTTAATGGCTTTGAACCTCTGTAAGAAAGTTTTGCAAGTTTTCGATGTAGTTGTAAATTTTTTTTTCTTTTCCCAAAGCAAACTGATGACTTCATTGAAAGAAAATTAAGACAGCAGTGTCCAAAACAGATGTAACCACCATCTTCGTAATTTCAGATCGAACTCATAAATCTTACTCTTTTGATCAGCTAGTTCACTAACATCCATAAACTTGTAATCGGAAACCACTAAGTGGCAATCAAGTGTTTTAACTGTTTCGTGGAAGTGGATTCCTCTGTTGGTAGTTGTTTTTGTCACTTATTTGGTTGTGTAAAGCAAAGATATGTCTTTCCAGACTGTACATTATACAGTTTGTGGATAATAATGCTTTGAAAAACCTTTGAGTCTCTATAGCCTAGTTAAATTTACAGCTCTTTAACTCTTTTGCAAGAATTTACAGTGAATGCTGAAAGTTCAACAAGAGAGGAGGTAACTGATCGTTTTCCCACTTATTTTAATTTTGCTGTGTTTGCCACAGTAAAGGTCTAAATTTAAAACATACTATAGTTAGGATATAATTTCCACTTTCAAACCTCTTTTAGCAGTTTTCAGGGACATATATTGAATTATGCCAAGTCTTCCTTTATATTTTAACATAGCATGGGTGAATTCTTGCATGATGTAAAATTAAGTTCTTAGTTTTCCTTTTCTCGATATGACAGAATCAAAAATATAATTTTGCGGTAAAAAGTGATTATAAATGCTTATTTTCAAGAAATAGCAACAGTAATTATTAACGACTGTCTAAATAAAGTACTTAAATACATAAAAAAAGTCAAAATTTTTCTTCGAACTTCTAGTTCATCAGAATTTAAGAATAAACTAACAAAGCTGAAAAATTATTGATTTATCAACCTAAAAAAGTAAATAAAAATCAAAGCATTAAAGAACTTTGATTTCAAGCTATGTCAAAATTTTAAAGTTGCACAATTCTACCCCCACCAAAACAAAATAATGCTATAAAATTATACCTGATAGGTAATATTATGAGTAGTGATTAGATGACAAGCAACAGTTTCTTTTCTAATTGTTTCATAAATGTAGGCTCTACAATATCGTACACACGTAGGACACTTGCAATTTTCATCTATAGGTCTAAAATCTTTAGAGAATTCCTTATGTTTCAAATTTATTTCTCCACCAGGGATTAGGGCTGTTCCAAACCTCTGAAATTTTGAAATATAAAAATAATAAAATAAAATAAAAGAATGATTAATCACATGAATAATTCAGCAACATATTTATAATACAGTAGAACCTAGAACCATTTATTATCAAGGGACCATTTATTACGAACAATAGATACAGGAAATAATGACTTTAAAATGTATGAAAAGTAATGGACTGGAAAATTAACAAATTTACAATGAGTATTGAAGATTTTTATTGGGGAAAAAAAAAAAAAAAACTTACTTATGTCAAAAATATTTATGATTCAGATGGAAGATGAATAACCACATTTATTTAAACTATTTGGAAATTTTGGTTAGAATACATTAAATTTTTAGTATAAACAGTAATTTTTGACATTTGTAACGGATTGCTACCTACTTTTTGTTTGTAAGTTTGCATGGAATATAGAAAGTTATTCTTTGTTTCAGAAGTTTTGAGGCCTTCTGCAAATGTTGTCACTGGTTGCAGTTCTGCTTCACGATGTTCATATGACTTTTTTATATTTTGCTTTATATTTTTAATCCTCGTTGAACAGCCGACCCTATTTTATGGACTTATGACAACTAATGTCCAACTCTATAGCCTTGTAATTTTGAACCCAACCTAAAAGACAAGGGAACTCCTGGATCGAGTATTAGGAGAAATTTGCCTTCGTGGCATGGGTGCAAGTTGGAAAAAAGGCCAGGACTGAAAATTTTTTCTGACTGAAATACCTAACATACACAATACCCCCTCGACATATACGACATATGCAAAATATCTAAGAAAGCTTTACCATAGTACATCAAGTTTAAATACTGTACAAAAAATATTTGTTCATCTCTCTTTTGATAAAATAACAACAGGACATAAGAAAGTAGACCAATATAAATAATGAATGCAACTTTTACTAAATTATAGCGTTAATTGCAGTTTTAAGATTATCACCACTTCTGAAGAAAACATATGACAGGTGTCATTTACTTTTAAATGACTAAATTTCTTATCTAGCTTGATTAGTCTTACATTCATGTAAACTTACAGTTCATAAAATATGGTCAAAGATTTCGTTTGGGATTTTTTCATGGAGAAAAAGTATCCTGACTTTTTTTGGAGCAGTGAAATTAATTTCGGGTTAGTGAAATACAATAGTAAAAACATATATAACATTATAAATTATAAAAACCAGTTACACAAAACAACAAGAGCATAAGAAAGTACACCAATATAAATAATGAATACAACTTTAACTTACTATCAAGATTATCACCAGAAATAACTATTCTTCTGAAGAATATATGGAAAATGTCATTTGCTTTTAGATGACTAAATTTCTTATCTAGCATTGTTAGTCTCACAGTCATGTAAAATTACAATCATAGATTATTAATAAAGAAATGTGGAATATTTTTTCATGGAGTAAAAGACTACAAGAATAGTTAAAATATATACATAAATTATAGAAACCAATTTCATAAAAAAAAAAGACTTATTATAGATGAAATATAAAATAGCAAAAATAAAATTGTGTACAATTTTGAATTCTTACATTTTGCATAATTGATTTTTTACACTTTGGAAGTTCTATCTACACTTCTAAATTACTATCTAGTATTATTAATCTCACATTTATGTTAAATTACAATTCATATAATATGCATAAATATATATCGGGGACATTTTTTCATAGAGAGAAAATATTCTAATTTTTTTTTCTTTGGTGCAGTGAAATTAACTTTGGAGGAGTGAAATACAAGAATAGTTAAAATATATACAACATTATAAATTATAGACACCAATTTCATAAAAAAAAAAAAAAAAAGACTTATTATTTGGAAGTTCTTATCTACACTTCTGAAAACATTTGGCAAATGTTATTTCCTTTTAAATAACTAAATTACTATCTAGTATTATTAATCTCACATTTATGTTAAATTACAATTCATATAATATGCATAAATATATATCAGGGATATTTTTTCAGGGAGTGAAAATATTCTAATTTTTTTTCTTTGGTGCAGTGAAATTAACTTTGGAGGAGTGAAATACAAGAATAGTTAAAATATATACAAGATTATAAACACCAATTTCATAAAAAAGACTTATTATAGATGAAATATAAAATAGCAAAAATAAAACTGTGTACAATTTTGAATCCTCACATTTTGCATGATTAATTTTTCACAATTTGGAAGTTCTATCTACACTTCTGAAGAAAACATTTGGCAAATGTATTTCTTTTTAAATAACTAATTACTACAATTTTGAATTCTTACATTTAGCATAATTGACATATTTTGTATAAAAAAAATAAAATTATTACATTTAACTAAACAAAAATCACCAACAACTGCATTATTTCTTCAAAAAATATTTAGTAATAGTGGCACTTGCACACTTAGGTTTCTTTGAAGGAACAGCTCTCTCATTACTTTGAGATACTAGTCGCTTCATAGAAAATTGGGTGGTATTGGATCCAGAAATAGGTTTAGCACTAGTAGTAGAATTGCTAGGTCCAGGAGCAAGATTACTGGGGGCACTTTTGTTAACAGAAATGGGAGTAGTTGATGCAAGAGAAGAGGCTGCACTCGGTTCATGAGAACTAGGTAAAACAGAATTGAACGCAGTGGGTGATGGTAGAGAAGCACTGAGCTCCGAAGAGGAAGAATCAAGTCCAGGAATGGTATTGCAAGGTCTAATGGAGATTGGTTTGGCAACAAGGTTTTATTTGCTACATCACACAAGGCAATTCGTTTAGCTGACTGAGACGCTTTATATGATGCATATGCTGAATGAATTGCATTGCACATTTCAGAAGAGAGTTTCAAATTGGCAGCCTTTAAATTTTTTCTGCGCAGGCTGTACTTGACGATGGAGGCAGCCTCATAATTTTCAACTGTTTAACAGCTTCTGTCATTTGTGACTATATCGTCAATAATATTGAAGGTACCTTCAACTAAGGGGCCAGAAAAAATGGACAATAAACAATGGACAATAAACAATGATACTTCAAAGTACCATCCTCTTTTTTCAGACCACCAATCACAATCTATTCATTATTGTAATTCTTTTCTAGTTCAGTTAGAGCAGTATCAATAGAATATTGCCTTACTTCTTCTATTAAAGAGCCTCTATCTTTACCATTTATGACTTGAGGCAAGCTTTCACACAAATTGTCAAAGGCCGACAAGGTTGAGCTGCATTTTCGGTGTTGTGGATTTAGCGCAGACACCCAAGTCAAAACATCATTCTTCAATGGCAAGTTTTTTTAACATGTAAGTCGCTGTTCTTTGGTATGCTTCTCTCAACTTTGCATAAAAAGAGGGTATCCAATTGGCCTTTTTCTTACGTAAATCTAGAGCATTCAAATAGGCAAAGTTCCCAACACTCAAAAATCTGTCAGAGGCTTGCAAATCCCTATTTTTAACATCAATTGATAACAGTTCCTTTACGTTATTTTCTGGGATAAATTCTGCTTTAATAAACAATGCCAAAAACTGTTTACATAAAGAGACATCTCAGAATGTATCCGATGTAACATTGGCGATTCCCTCTGAAAAATCTTGATAAAAGCTTGAAACTTTACCAAAATGCCCCTCTAAAAATTTAAATAAAACACAAATTTCTTGTGTTGATGTACGAGTGGAAGCAGAATTCTTTCTTTTCTAGCTTCACCTGCTTCTGACAGCTTTTGTTTGGAAAGATGGCATTGGATAGAACTAATGCGCTTACTTTGCTCTTCAGATACTTTATGAGAAATAAAAATATCTCCTATAAGCGATTTTGCAGATTTATTTTTGTTCTTCGATGGACAAAAAACTGCTATAATAAATGATAAACGCATCGGTTAATTCATAAAGTCTGTTGCAGACATTCAACATTTGTAAAAACCTTGCGTCAACAGGCCTTAAAATTTGCTTAGGCTTCATGTTTAAAAGAGCCTGTATTTCTGTAAACATCTGTTTGGATTTTGGTGAATCCTTAATATCATAAAATACATCGCTAGCAAAACCTTCAATAAACTGATCAAATTGTTGAAAAAACATCTTTGCAGAATTATTAGCAATGTGTACAACATCTCCATGGATATCAAGTAGATGTGGGTTTTCTTTACGGATTAAAGTTTCCACACCTCCTCTTGGACCTCTCATAGTATTACAATTGTCCATGAGTTTACTACTTGTGAAAAACATAAACTGTTTTTCAAAAGAAGATCTTTTACTCTTTGAAAGAGATTAGCTGCAGTAGCGAGGTTTTCTTTTTTAGATCCAAGATGATCTGTAACAGTGACTTTCTGGTGGTCATCATAAAACCTAACCATAACATTTAATATTTTGTCCATGGAGTTGTTTGTTGATTCATCAATATTCAAGGAAAAAAAATTTCCTCTTAATTGCTCCACCAATTCTTTCCGCATACATTTTGCAGTACCATGGGTGTTGATGTATGTGGCAGTAGTACGCGACAGTTTCAATTTGGAGAGAGCTAATTTATCCTCCCCCAGTTTCTGGCAAAGCTCAATCAATTTAGGAGCCAAATTGAAAGGCAACACAAAAAAGCAGTTATCATTGCTTACTGGTGAGCAATTCGATCTAAGATAGAGGCTTTAGCCTGGACAGGGACTGCTCCAGGAAATGTGGCAACATGCTCTTGAGAGTCCATCCATTTTTTATGTGCTGCATCATTGCTGTGTTTTAAAAGAACTTTTTTCCCATTACTACCATAGCTCAATTTTCTGTTACACACTACACAATAGCAAAATCCTGATGAATTAATCTTTCGGCACCAAGAATCAAATTTTATACCATCAGAATCTGCTGCACTTAGCCATTCCCAACGCCATTTATTTTTAACGGAACGATCATCTACAGACGATGCACTTTTAATATTAATGAATTCCATGGCTGATTGCATTTTTAGAAATAAATTTTAAGAAATCATTAAAAAATAATTTCGTGAATGAAAACAGAAGTATTTAATATAATATATTAAATAAGTAATATACTTAACAAAATGAATATAGAAATCCAACAAAGCATGTGGAAATTTTTTTTTAACGTTTTCGAATACCGATTTCTACGCACAACGATTTCTTCTCCAATTTACACTCTCGGTGGCTGAATCCAAACGAGTCAGTCAAAAAATAATGCAACCCTACCAAGCAAACAGCAACTTATTTTGAGCCCTCATACTAAAACGGATTGAAAAAGCGCTAAGCGAATCCGGATGAAACAAGAAGAAAGTGGAAAAATGCGCCAAACTGTAGAACCTCACTTTCATTCCGCTCCAATGAACATCCAAAGCTAGAGGTAGAAAGAGAATATGACGTTGCACATTCTTTCTCAGTTCTCCCAAGCTTTAGACGTTAGACACGCCCTCATGTACAGCTCGAGGAGAGAAGGGGGAAATTTCCGACTCCTTCTGTTGACCTTTAACCGGCAAGATTTCTCTTGAGGCGGGTGCTTTCTTGTTGATGGGAGGGGGGAAATGTGCCATTCTTTATTAGTTAGGAAAGGAAATTCTTTTAGGCGGAGAGAAGGAAATAGTACATCCATTCAATAAAAAATAAATTTAGCCGTATCTAAAAAATATTTTTAAAGACAGAAAGAAAAAAAAATTCCGATTTCCGTCTTCGAGTCAGTCTTGTTTCCGTCTTACTTCCGTCCGCGGACATTTTTGAAAGACGGAAATCCGTCCTGGGGACGGAAGACTTGCACCCATGCTTCGTGGAGGACTTCTTGATGGAGCTAACCCGCATTTACGTTACATGGAGAGGAAGACCAAGAGAACCTCACACATTTAACCTGACGGCAAGAGGATTCTAACCCATGATCCGTCTACCACTGAGGATATTTTATGTCAGCACTGTGGTTGGTGCAAGCCAGATGAGGAATTCGTATCGACCGGGGTTCGAACCCAGTTTGCCTTATTGGAAGGCGAACGCTCTATCCCCTGAGCCATCGCAGCTCATTCATATGGCTTGCCACTTCTTCAGCTCCTACAACCATTTCATGAACTGACAACCCCACAAATTTCAAGATTTTTTATCAACTGGTACATGTTTGAGGCATTTTCTCCAAACTGTAACAAATCCTTATTTTCTCCATCATTAGCATCAAAATTTGCAGTTTTATTTCTCAAAACGAAATAACTTCAATATCTTTTTTTAATGCAGGCAGGATTTTTGTGTAACAGACGCAGGAGTCTGCTAGTTTCAAAAATTCAATGTGACATATATGGGAAATTGAAAGATACATAAATGATGGATAGCAGTTTGACTGAACAAATAAAACTCCAATTTCTTACCAAAATAAAGTCTAAGTAAATTACCCTAAATATGTTTGAAACGAATGGTAAAACTGATTCTGGGCAAAATAAGTTTGTATTTTCTTAAACTTTAGTTAAATCAGACTATTGTCTCCAAATAATCAAGTTTTCAAGATAAAATATTTGTTGAGTAAAAATTGGTAGAATGATTAGCTTGAAGAATTTACAGCATGGACATGGAAAAATCCAGTTGATCTTACAAAATAATATAAATTTCATGATACTTGTTGCATAATGTACTAAATATTTTACACGTAGGGAATTTTAGGCATTTTTACAGTCATCAAAATAGAAAAACTGCAATATTTTCCAGTTGTGATTGACATTAAACATACTTGAAATGTTGTGTATTAAGTTCACTCATAATTGTGAATATTAATAAACATTTAATTCATTAAAGATAGTTAAAAGAATTTTTTAATTAATTTAAAAAGAGAGTTCTGAATGAAAACAATTAGAGCATTTTAGAACACAAAGAAGTTTTGAACAGATTTCTATAAGTGAGCTTTGCGTCATTATGTATTAGTAATACCTATTTTAATATTGAAGCAATAATCTGTACAAAAATTCTATTTCAATAGGGATTTTTTTTAGGAAAGTCCTCAATTTTAGGGAATTTTCTAAAATGTACAAAAACCAGAAGTCTACTGGAAAATCCAGTAGAGTTGGCAGCTATGCAGGATACAAATTTGATGCACCAGTGTAAAAACAAATGATTAAAAAAAAAAAAAAAAAACTGTGTGTATTAATTTATTTATGAAACTTGTTATGCTGTCACAATTGAAATGTTACTATTGAAATATACAATAAGATAAAACAAAAAAAATTATGAAGGACTACAACAATAACTGACAGAAATGAAAGCTGGAGATTTAGTTAATTTTGAACTGCATTTTTCTTTAAAAGTTAGTAACCTGTTTCGGATGTAAACATCCAAAACAGGCTGCTAACTTTTAAAGAAAAATGCAGTTCAAAATTTTCAGTCAAGTCCAAAAAATATGAAATCTGATTAATTTGTAACAATTACGAATTTTATAATCAATATAAGCAACCAGAAGTAGTAAAAGTCATAAATGTCTTGATCACTTATATGAATCACAACTACAATGTCACAAAGTATTTAATCTACAAAAAACAAGAGGAAGATCTCCATTAAGATGAAATTTTATGTTTTATTTTATAGCCGGTTTTTAACAGCAAATCTAATTTTTGACGATCAATGTTCAACTCTGTCCCAGCGTAATTTTCTAATTAAGAAGACAAGGGAACTCCTCAAACAAGTATAGAGACAGTCTTCACAGAGAACTTTTTGATAGAATTTACCTGCATTGTTGCATGGATAGGAAAACCTCTCAAAGTTAAGCCCGGCAGCAAGGGAATTCTAACCCATAAAATGCTTATCACTGACTTTATGTCAGCACTATGGTCAATTCAAGGTGGAATCAGAATTCGTATTGACAATCATCACTGGGATTTGAACATGACACACCTCATTGGGAGGCAAGCTCTCTATCCTGTAAGTTATTGTAACCCAGAAAAAGATTTAAAAATATTAAAAGTAATTAATTGGACAAAAAAAAAGTATTCGACAGACTCCAATTAAAGAAAAAAACTTGTTGGGATGACCAAGGCTTGCTCTGGATTGTAGAGCCAAGAAGAAAATCACCAAAAACTGCAGTAATAAGTACTAGTTTTCTGACGAAATAAAATAATAAGAGTTCATGTAGGATAAGTACAACAAAAAAACTTACAGCTGTTCTTGTTGGATAAACACAGTCAAACATATCACAGCCCAATGCAGAACATACAACTAAATCAACAGCAAATCTGCAAAACATTAACAATAAAATAAATTCATCTGTTAAATTAAACAGTACAGACTTTCAGTTTCTAAATATATTTTACACTTTGCTACATTGCTTAGAAAAAAAAGAATTTAGTATTCCAAAGAATAAAAAATTCTTTGCTATATAAATGTTTATTTCATCAAAGAAAATTATAAAACTAATTATATGCTCTTATAATAATATTTTCTGAAATTATTCATTTACCATAGAAAATTAATAAACTGACAAGAGCTAAAACACTTAATGGGAATTCCCAACTACAGAAAAAAAAGCAAGTTTGTCATAAATTATGCATAATTTGGTATCAAATTTACAATACCAGAAAAGAGAAGGGGGGAAAAACATTCAACACAGAAAACAAAAACAAACTGAAACAATAGAAAAATAATATTTATTTAAAGTGTAACTTAATAAACTAAACATAGTTATTATGTAAGAGGCATTTAACAACTGACCGAAATTTGAGCTTACGACAATCAATGTGTAACTTCATAGCCTTGTAATTTTGAACCCAACCTAGAAAACAAGGGAACTCCTGGATCAAGTAATGGGATCAACTAGCCATTGTGGAATATCTGTTAATGGAACTAACCTACATTTGTCTTACATGGAGACGAAAACCTCTCATGGTTAAACCATCTACCACAGAGGATATTTTAAGTCAGAACAGTGGTCAGTGTGAGCCGGCAGCAGAATTAATATTAACCAACATTTATAAATTTAGCCAATTCCTTCATAGTTATCCACGACTATATTATGGATAATATTTGAACAGAAAGTACCTGACGTTTTTCTCTTAGTAATTACATGAAACATTTTACCTTAAAAACAACATTCAGAGAGATATGAACAACTAATAGGAAGCACAAGTTTTAAACATATAAATTCAACAATGGAAAAAAATCAAATCATAATAATATTGTGCAAGTCCAAGAAAGGTATAAATCACAACTATGAAATATAAATGGTTTAGATAAAGGAATATGCATACCCAACACCCATTAGGTATCTTGGTTTATCTTTAGGTAGCAGGTCAGTGCTAAGATGCACCATTTTCCAAAAATCATCTTTAGATTCACCACCACTAAGACCTCCTATTGCATAGCCTGCAACTCTCCTTTTTAATAGTTCTGTAGGAAAAAGAAAGTGAAAAAATTATTACTAAATAATTAGAAAAGATTTTACAAATAAATTTGAATAAAGAGAAAGAAATTTTCCGTTTTCTCTAAAGTTAGGTCACTATTGTTTTTCACAAACAAGCTAATAATAATTAAAAAAAAGTTGGGGATAAAATTGAAGCATCCCACTATGTAATATTTTTAGCACTAATATTTCAACTGCAATTCAGTTAGAAAAACCGAGTAATACATGAGCATTTAAAATTAGGAGGAAAAGTCAAGAAAGTTGACGAAGAAATTTTTTGTCCAGATTATAAAAACAGTTAATGATCAACAGAGATACATGAGCCAGGGTGGCTTAGGGGAGAGTCAGCGTTCCAGTGAGGTGAGCCGGGCTCGAATAGCTGAGATGGCTGGTAGACATGAATTCTGCACCCAGCTCGCACAAACCAGTGCTGATGCAAAACATCCTCAGTGTTAGATCATGGGTTACAGTAATCTTGCTGTCAGGCTAACCGGAGGAGATTTTCTCCACCTGGTAACGCAAATGCTGGTTAGTTCCTTCAAAAGGTCCTCCACACAGGCAAATTTCTCCTGATACTTGATCCAAGAGTTCCCTTGTTTTCTGGATTGGGTTCAAAATTACAAGGCTACGGAATTGTACATTAGTATTCGTAAACATTGGGTTGGTTATGCAATAACGGTTTAGATATTAAATATTGATACATGTTATGAAAATAAAATGGCAGATGCAGGCTGGAGAAACATTTCATAATAAATTTAATTTTAAATAATTTGTTTTAATTTTTAAACCTTGAAGTCAAAAACTAAAGTTAAAAAATCAAATAATTAATAAAGAAAAAAAGGTAAAGAAAAAAAGCTAAATAAAAGAAGTCTATTTTAGATGCTATGATATGTATATAATTCAAAAGATATTTTGAATTATTGTGATACTAAGAGTGAAAATATTGTTTGACTTTACAAAAATTTTTTAACACTGTACCATTAAAATTAATTTTAAAAAATCATATAACGTTTTCAAATTAACCTAGTATAAAAATTGTTTATGTATGCCAAGAATAATTATTCTCATACATAATATAATTAATCTAGCCACCTTAGGAAAGTTCACTTCCTTGATATTTAATTTATAGTAGAATCACAGAAGTAAATCAGGAAAAAAGAAAACTTCTTTGAACAGTGAGAACTGTCTTTTTGTTGGATCTAACAGATAAAAAATAAATGGAAAAAAATAAGACAACATCTAGTTTTTATTTAAATATAGGTATGACAATTCAATAATTTAAAACTATACAATTTAATTTCTACGGGAAATAAATTGCCAAGCGAATATTTGGTTCAAAGAATCACTTTTAATCATTTAAAAAAAAATTTTTAGGGAAGAGAATGAATTCTAATATTAAACTAAATTATTATCTGAGTGAAAAAATAGTTAGTGTTTTATTGATGTTTAAAATAAGTAACCTTCAACACATTGTTCTCTTAACTTGGGATCAAGGCCACCTTGTACAATCGGAAATAGATTTTGAGTACCAGGATTTTTGTGATATTTAATACATCTATCAAGCCATCTATAAGTCCTATAATTTAAAAAAAAAAAGTAAGCAACTCAGATTGATGACAAAATAATATTTTAACAATAATTAAATGAACAATTAATTATATAATTTAAACATGAATTAAAATAAAATAATAATAAACAATTTTGTGTATTATAGGACCTTGATTATCTTAGGTAATCGTGACTGGATATACTTAAAATCACCTAACAAAACATTTATTTGTTACACCTACAAATTTTTTTTTTTTTTTTTTTGCAATCATGCAGTACGAAGAGTGTTTATTTTGAAAGCTTTAAGTGTTTAACATGC
The DNA here is from genome assembly GCA_949128135.1 of Parasteatoda lunata. NCBI lineage: Eukaryota > Metazoa > Arthropoda > Arachnida > Araneae > Theridiidae > Parasteatoda > Parasteatoda lunata. The sequence goes on from OX421976.1 coordinate 21,444,400, forward strand.
AGCCTCCCCCTCACTTCTTAAATTAGTTGTAAATTTCACCAAGGATCAAACTTTCTATTACACCAGTTGAACTTTTTGTAGTGCAATAAGTGCGATTCTTATGAAGTTGGAAAGAATGAAAGACGAAGATTTTTGTGGGGCTAAGTATGACAGCATATTATCAAAACAGGAAAGAAAAAACTATCTGCAGATATTGAAATAAATTTGGAGCTGACTTCCATTAACAAAGTACAGTCGAACCTGTTTATCTCGAATCTCACGGGAAAGGCGAAAAATTCGAGATAAAGAGGTTTCGAGTTATACAGGTACTTTAAAAAATTAATTTTAATTAAGAAATTCTATTAAAAGTGTTTTAAGTGTTTTTAGTAGAGAAATATAGACATTTCTTTAAATTAATTATACCACATACATCTATTTACATAACAGTTTCTTAGCATACTAATTTTTCGAAGATTTTTGATGGATAACCTTACTTGTTCCGATTATTCTTTTGAGGTTAGAAAGATCGCAAATTCCTCATAGCCAACATTTTCCTGGAACTCAAGAGTAGTTTATAAGAATTCTACAGCTTTTTCTTATTCTTTTGCATTCACTTTTGATTCATCAATATGATTTTCAGTTTCTTCCTCTTCATCTGATATTCCTTTGACATTATCTATAATTTCCGCAACTGCCAATGTTCCGCATGTTGCCAGGCAGTTGTCCACTTGTAAAAAACATTAAAATTAATGTCAACATTAATCCATATTTTATTGCATTCCATTCTGGCAAATCTGGCACTGCATTTTCAGCGTTAACATTTTCTTCTTCTTTAGACCAATGCCTTCATCCTCTTATTCATCATCTTCACAGCTATTCTTAAAACCAGCTTTTTAAAACCCTTTTGGATAGTTTTTAGAGACACATTTCTCCAGGCAAAACAGCAATTCTGATAGTGTCTAACTTGTTTCATCGATGGCATCTACAAGTTTGCATACCGACTGTTTTCTATAGCTTTCTTATCTATGTTGAAAAGCTAACCCCTGATGGTCACTATTCATTAACCCCTCACTGCCAGAATCATTGTATTCTTTTCTAGTTAAGGAAGTGCAGGGATAGTAATTGAAATTCCAAGAAACACCCCCTACCTGTTCATCCCTACTTCCTGTGGATTCACGGAATTCATCTCTGTCTACGAGTTCTACTGATAAAGAAAGTTTTGACATTTGTGCTCTATTATTAGAAATTTGAGAAACGGAGGTTTTGAAGAAAAAAAATTCGACATAAACATGGAAAATACATTGATATTAGACAGGAAATGTAGGGAATTTTAGAAATTTCGAGATAAAGAGGTTTTCGAGATTAAGAGGTTCGAGATAAACAGGTTCAACTGTACTAAAGATGTAAGATGTTTAGATAATCAAGGTTCCATTTTGAACAATAAAAAATATAAACAGAAAAGAGTAAATAATAATACATCACCTACTAAATACAAGTAACCTAATATTAATTAGTTATAAACAGACTAAACCGTACTTAGGCTATTTAAAATAAATTGAATATGGAAAAGGATAATGTATTAATTTTTTTCCTCCGCAAAACATTTATCTATTATAAAACACTCAGACTGAATTTTAATAGTGCAGTAATATAGCTAAAAACATATATAAGTTAATAAAAGTAAGTATATCACACTTCGGCAGGAACAGTGTCATAACTCCAGCAATTTGAGAAAAATCAATTTGAAGAATACTATAAAACTTATTCTGAAATAGCACAATCTTTTTATAAATTTCAGTTAAGTATTTAATAGTGGTAAATTCTTTTAAACTCAATAGTGTGACGGCAATCTTGAGGGGGCACTTCATATATATTTTTTATTGACATAGCCTGGAAATTGCTGTTTTTTGAATTATGACACTTTTCTTGCCGGGGTGCGATATGTTTAAAACAATTTTTTTTCGTAATTTTAACAGAGTGATTATGAGAACTAAATAGGTTGATATTTTAATAAATTAAAATTTTTTATTAGAATGAATAGAAAATATCAGGAAGGTTATCATATTTTCATTGATCCACAGCCAACAACAGGATGTTCAGAAACTTAAAAATTTAAGTGTTTATGAATTTCAACTAAATATGTTTTTTTTCCTAACAAGCTTTTTAATTACAACGCAATTAACAGAGAAAAAAAAAAGAAGAAGAAGAAATAACCTATGCATTGCTTCTTCTACTCTAGGTCCAGATATTGTACTGCTCACTACATCATCCAGTTGCATTATAATGTCAGCTCCTATGCTATTTTGGATGTCAATAGACTTTTCTGGAGTCAAAAGGATTTGTCTGCCATCATAAGGTGAGGAAAAGTTGACACCATCTTCAGTCACTTCTGATAACTTTACAAGTGACACCATCTGAAATCCACCACTGTCCTAAAAGGTAAAATATTTCATTATTCAACTGACTGTTTATTTGGCAACTCAAGAAAAAATTACAAAGCATGAAAAATATATTAGTCATATGGATTAGCAATTGATGGTACATTAAAAACTATTAACATTCACCATATCACAGTTGACCTGGTTTGCAAATCTGTTGCCAAATATATATTCTTTTTAATAATAACTATATCATAGTTTGCGGTTACCGAAAATTGATTTCTTTCGACAAATTCATTCTGCACCATTAAGTTTATAAGCTGCTTTCATAGCTAATTAATAAATTTTAAGCTCATTTGAATAGTAACATAAAATTGCACAAAAGCCTTTCCATAAAGTGTTGTCAGCATGACGTTAAAAGTACAAATCTGTTATTTGCCAATGTGACAGATTCATACTGACATAGTACCTATTATATTTTAAAATACCTTATTACAGCATTATTTTGTTAAATACATATCACAGGCTTTTCCAAATTTTAAAATGCATGGGTTGGAAGATTAAGTTTAAATAAACTAAATATAATTCTGCAAGTTTTAAGGTTGCATTTGGTTTAGCAAAATAATTTTTACAAACTCTTGGAGAGAAGCATACAATTCAAAAGTAAGCTCCTGTGACAGTTAGTAAAAAATTGAAAGTCCACACATTGCACCAATGCAGACAAGTTGTTGAAAAGTCTTATTTGCTTTAAAAAGATTATTTGCTTTGCAAATAATCTTCAGAAATGTGCATTTTATAACTATCTCCCAGGTAGTAAAGAAAAATTAATTTTACTTCAAAAATGCGTTTATGTCACCTTTAAATTTTATTAAAAGCATTCATGAAATTGACGTAGAACTGCAAAGTCTCATTATAGCAAAAAATAATTATCCAAAAAGCGTAAAACTTACGCAAATAAATTCATTTCTTTTAGGAATATTTTACCAACCACTTTTTACTAGGTAAGAATAAGTATGTTATTTTACACAATATTTATGTCAATAAGTTGAAATGTCGAAATACAGCAAAAAATAGTTTTCCAAACAAATTGAAAATTTACGCAAACAAATCCGTTATTTTAAGAATATTTAACCAATCACTTTTTGCTAGGTAAGAAGGAGTACATTATTTACGTCAGCAGTACGTTAAAATTTACCTAATTTGAAACCTCAAATTATTTCAACAATTTGAGGTTAATAAATTCGAAATTCAAATGGAAAATTTGCTTTATCAATAATACGCAAAACATACAGAATCATTTTTACTAGGTACATCTAAATAGGAAATATTCTTTGATCAATCTTTCGTCAAATATACAAAAGCAATCATTGCAAATAGTAGTTGGTAAAATAGATTCTGTTAATATTACGTCGAATATACCAAAGCTTTTTTACCAAATATCTCAATGGTAATATTATTCCGTCAATATTACGTAAAACCAATTTTCCAAAAATTTACGTTTAATCTGCATGTCATGCTATAGGGGCTGGAACTTGCTATTAATCCTTATTTCAATTTCAAGATAATACTAAGTTACTTTTACATGCGATAAGCTAGTTTTTCTATTGGTTACCAAATGGGAGCATAACACTTAACAGTTCAAAATGTTGATCAAACATGTAACTGCAATTTTACAGCTTGAAAATCTCATGTTGAAAATATCTTTGAGCAATCGGCGATTATGATAAATTCTTGGAGTTCAGTTACATCATTACTATTGTATGTATGTTTAAATTTAGAAATGAGAGTACATAAAAATTCAAAAACTATGAAACCATTGCAAAACAAAATATATAAAACTGATGCTTCTAATACAAAATGTAATTTTTCAAGCTAGTAAAATAAGTAACAACTAATAAAAGACCTAGAGGAAACATATTAATTGTGTAAATAATTAATAACAAATCAAGAATATTACTGTCAAAAGTCCATTTTTCCAGTTCATGAATTTATGAAGTCCTCCGGCTTTATCAATAACATCTTGTCCCTAAAATTAAATAAAATTTCAATTTTTTCATTGCCCTGATAATTGAAAAATATTAACAAAGAAAAATTATAAGAAGCACATATTTCTGTCATTAATTCAAACTTTAATATATCGACTTAATATAATGGTAAATATAGAAAAAAACTTATATAGAGATCAAATGAAACAATAGAATAAAAAGTGTTTATAAACTTAGGTTATTTCACCGAACATAAAAATAAAATTAATATTGTAAACAAAATTATATATTTATTATGATGATTGAAATTTAAAGTAAAAACAACGTCAAAGTAAAAACAGTAGTTAAAGTAAAAACAAAAGTAATTGAAATTATTAAAATAAAATATTAAATAGCGGGAATTTGAACACTTTATGTCATTGTTTTGCTCCTACCGGTCTCATACCAAGATGGTATGTATTTGATAACATCATGTTGCAGTTTAATTCTTCTAATTGTTCCGGGAGCAATCCTTTTAGAGTACCTTGAGTTCCAACTGGCATGAAGACCGGCGTTTTGACTGATGCATGAGGCAACGTCAAAATAGATGCTCTGGCTTTTGTAGTTGAGCATGTTTTTAAAATATTGAACGTTAAAGCAAATTCGCTGGACGGCGACATGTTTACTGATGTAAACAAATAAGTGTTGCCATAGTAAAAAAAATGTTTTATTTAAAACGTTTTTAAGTGCCTATTTCTGTTAATCAGTAAACCCATATAGAATCAATGGGCTCTTTTCAAGATTAACTATCTAGTAACATGGTATTGAGCAGAACATGTAGTAGTAGTAGTTCATTTACGTTGCACTAGAGCTGCACAATGGGCTATTGGCGACGGTCTGGGAAACATCCCTGAGGATGATCCGAAGACATGTCATCACAATTTTGATCCTCTGAAGAGAGGATGGCACTCCTGCTTCGGTAGCCCAACGACCTGCACGCGAAGTCGAGCACTTTACGGTAGCACAGTTTAACGAGGATTGAGCAGAACATAAAACGTCATACAGTATTTTTCAAGGGCCGTTCACACTGCATGTAAAAAATTCACAGATGTGATTGTTTTCGTATGGATGGTGTTTTCAGTAGGATTGTAAGCAATAACAATCTCGAGCTATATGCCTGCTCTAGTTCCGGTTAGAAAGTTTGCAACTGCTTACTACATGTTATTCTGCGAAGCGATATTTTCAAACGGATAATATTGTTTTCAATAAAAGAAATAAATTAGATAATTTCTGAGCCCAAATCTGCCGTATTTCATAAGATATTAATGTTATTATGTAATTCTGGTGAGTTTGAAGTGAAAATTTGATTTAGTTAAAAACAAATTTTCACTTGGTTGCTAGATTTTGAATTACCCGCTGTTTTGGCAGTCTTGATTTGGCCTCTTTCCATTTGTTTATTACTGTTTGTTCGTGTTGCAAGCTGTGCACCATCTTACGTTAGTGTTAGCATATTGTTCGAGGACCAAGATTGAGTTTAGTAACAAGTATTCAAATACCACGTTTGCAGGAATCTTAAAACATAATGATCACGTTGTGAGCCAAATGGCTTTAAAATACACCGGAAACAGTAACCCGGAAGTATAAGCGGCATACAGCTTGAAGCGCTGCCTAGTGTCGAAAACACCATTCATGCAGTGTAAGTTAATTCTAATTAATTTTAAATAATAATCTTTACTTCTGAGGATTTCGTCTTGCATTTGTAGTTCTCTTTTCTACAATAATTTTATATAATTTTTACTACTTTATCCTATTTGTAATGGATGGTGTTTTCAACACTAGGAAGCGCTGCAGGCTCTTTACCGCCTAAATTTCCGGGTTACTGTTTCTAGTGCATTTTGAAGCCATTTAGCCCGGAATCATTGTCTTTTGAGATTCTTTTGAATAGTAATTCTTGCAAACGTTGTATTTTTTTTTATCAAACAAACAGTAATAAACAAGTGGAAAGAGGCCAAATCAAGACTGCCAAAAAAGCGACTTTTTCAAAATCTAGCAACCATGTCACCTTTTTTAACAATATATCTGAAAATAACTAAAACAAATTTTCACTTCCAACTCACTAGAATTACTTAAAAACATTAATATCCTATGAAATACGGCAAATTTGTGCACAGAAATTATCTAATTTATTTCTTTTATTGAAAACAAAATTATCCATTTGAAAATATCGCCTCACAGAATAAGCTGTAGTGAGCAGCTGCAAACTTTCTAACCGGAACCAGAGCAGGTAAGGAGCTCGAGGCTGTTATTGTTTACCTTTATATTGAAAACACCATCCACATTGAAAATATTTATTGTTACTATTTAGAGAAAAATAGCTAAATTAAAAAAAAAAAAAAAAAAAAAACAAGTTCTATTTATCTGTATTTGTATTCTTGGTACTTTTTATTTACGTCGTCCTAGAGCTACACAATGGGCTATTGACGATGGTTTGGGAAACATCCCTGAGGATGATCCGGAGACAACATATCCTGTTTTACAGGAAGGACATATTCACACACCATCCATTTGCCGGAGATCGAAAATTTCGCCTGAACCAGAGCACGATCAATTTCCGATCCAGTAATCCTAAAGGTATTGATTTGTTAAGGGAACTTAGAAGACTTTGTGACCCCGAAAAATTTAGCATGCACTAGTCACCATTTTGTGCACGGTGACTGGTTCACGGTGTCAGTTTCAGACCGGCGGGGTTTGAATTCACGACCTCTCGAACATGGACCCAATGCCCTACCAGCTGAAATATGATTATTAAAATTTTTGCAATCTTAATATGTCAATCAATCCTGTTTTGAAGTTAATTACATTCGCCATCTTCTAACGTAATTAATTCGATTTTGATAGCATCTTTGTTTTATCCTCGGTTAAATATTAGTGAATATTAGTGTCGACTTTCTACGCTTTTTGTAAAAATTTATTCTAGTAGTAGCTATGTTTATGTTTTAATGTATTTTGCATTCATTTAAACTTATTTTCCGCATCACTACATATAAATGATTTAAAAGTTCATATGCAACGCTATTTTGTGTTGAGACTTTTAGAATGTTAGCAAATTTTCCAAAAATTATGAAAGATTTGGGTTTTAAATGTCTACCACTCTATAAAAAATTTTGCAAAAAGCGTAGTATTTGGCAGGCCTGTGAACTCTACTTTGAATTTTTTTTTTAGGTTTTAATTTTTTTTTATCAGGATTTAAAAAATACATATTGAGGAAGGATTTTACGGAACACCCATATTATTATGCTACAATTAATATACAGGGGGAATTTAAGGTCGCTAACATTAAATTTTAACAGTTCATAATTCAGCAAAAACGTATTTAATTTATATTTTTTTCATCGGTAAATTGCTATGCAGATTGTTTCGAATGTTTTACAATCAGTATGACCAATTCCGTAATCTTTTGCTCGGGACCTCATCTGCAAAGCGTTTATTATCCAAGCCAAGTGAATTTTTTTTCTTTTTTTTTTACTTTGAACATTTGGAGTATAATTTTGCTCGGAAGTCATACTCTCACCTTATTAAAGAGTCTTGAATTAAATGCCTATGCCTTGATGTTGCTGTTACAAACTTTTAAACGGAGACGTGCAACAAACTAATTCGCCGCTACAAAATAATTGAAGCAATAACTGATAATAAAGAATTCTGAATTTAGGATGATGAAAAACTGGGGGAAGTTGAAACAAAGTTTTTGCGCTCTTCAGACAAGAGTACGAAAAAAAAAAAAAAAATGGCGAAAGAATGGAAGAAAAGCGTATTTTGATTTTTAAATATATATTTGAAAAAAGGGCGTTTTGATTTTTAACTATTTAATGTTATACTTACAGCTTATTCTCCAAAATCTTGTACAATGGATAATGTTTGGCATTTGCGATTCATTACGGCTTTTTGAACATTTACTGAAACACCAGATATTTTCCTGGTAAAAATATACGCCAACATTTCTCGTGATATATTCTACACATCAAACAGTGTTGGAAGTGTCACAGTGGTAAGTTTTTTAGTAGAGAAGCCTTAAAAATTCTAAGATTATTTATTTTTTTGTTAAAAAATAACTTGCAAAAATTTTGTATTAACTATTTTTTTTAAACTGCATTTTGCTTAAAATTCTCTTAATTTAAACCATGTTAAAGTAAGTTTTTTTCTTCTTTTAATTCTTGACATAATTTAATGCTGATTCAAACAACAGATATAACACAACAAAAATATCCTCAATATGCATTAAATTTTATTCAAACTAAATTGAAATGATATTGTGTGTACCAAAATTTAAGAACAATTCTTTTTAACGAAAAACCAGTGGGAATACGTTTTCCTGTGTGCCTTTGTCTGCTACAACTCTGTTCTCAAACTAGAACTTTTTTGAACCGTTTAATTATGGTGCTTGCGACGGCGCTATTCTAAACTCACGTGATATTTGTAGTTCGACAGTTCATATATTTTTTTAATAAAAATATTTATCATAGAGGCTGATAGAAAGTTCAGGTTTAAATTATTGAATTGTGAAATAAATTTTGTATTGTAACTTTAAACCAAATGTGAGCTAAAACCATTCAAGTAAGCGACTTTTCTTTAACTCTTTGTGATTCACTGTTTCTTTTTTCCAGTACCATTAAACACCTGATTTCAGATGAACAGGTTACTAAGTAGGATCCTTTGGACAAAATTGGAAAGATATTATAATATTTCATATTTATCAATAAGTAGTATATTGAATTAAAATCTAATTTAATTTTTTGAGAATATATATATATATTTAAATTTACATAACAAACTTAGTTGACAGATAAAAGAATAGTAGTTTTAGACACTTAACAGTTTTTCCTCATAAAAAAAAAGAAATTATGTCAAATTATTAATACTTTATTTATTTGTTAGTTTGGATCTTTAGCAATCCACATACAAACAAGATATTTTGGTGAGAATGCTGTGTCCTCAGCACACCTCTTGATGAACGGTCTCCAGTTATCACAGTGGATGAAGAGCTGATAACTTCCGGCATGGGGGAAGTGACCGTATCTCATAGGACAATCGAACCAAGCTTTCACATCTTTTGTTTCGTCATATATGCAATCAACATCGTCTTCATCGCAGTCTGTAGGTGGCGGTGTGTTAGGCTTTGGAATTTTCGTGCTGATATTCAGAGTAGAGGTCGGTATTGGGGTAGTTGGAGTGGTCGTTGTAGTTGGAGTGGTCGTTGTAGTTGGAGTGGTCGTTGTAGTTGGAGTGGTCGTTGTAGTAGGAGTGGTCGTTGTAGTAGGAGTCGTGGTAGTAGTTGGAGTAGTGGTAGTAGTGGTAGTAGTTGGAGTAGTGGTAGTAGTTGGAGTCGTGGTAGTAGTTGGAGTCGTGGTAGTAGTTGGGGTAGTGGTAGTAGTTGGGGTAGTGGTAGTAGTTGGAGTAGTGGTAGTAGTTGGAGTAGTGGTAGTTGTAGGTGTTGTAGTTGTTGTAGGAGTAGTAGTCGTCGTAGGTGTAGTAGTAGTTGTTGGTGAGAATGTCGGAGTAGTTATAGGTTGAGTTGATAGTCTTGGAGGAAGAGTTAAATCTGAAAAGAAGTGAAAAACTATATATTTTTCTATAGAACATTATGCTATCGCACAAACACGCTATTACTAGAGCCGTGGTGGCTCAGGAGATTAAGAGTTCGCCTTCCAATGAGATGAACCGGGTTCGAATCCCAGCGATGGCTTGATACGAATTCCTCACCCGGATCGTACCGATCACAGTGTTGACGTAAAATATCCTTAGATTTAGACGGATCATGGGTTAGAGTCCCCTTGCCGTCAGAATAACCAAGAGAAGTTTTCGTGGTTTTCTCTCCATGTAACGCAAATACGGGCGAGTTCCATCAAAAAGTCCTCCATGAAGGCAAATTTCTGCCAACACTTGATCCAGGAATTCATTTGTCTACTGGATTAGTTTCAAAATTACAAGTTATTGTTAGTCGTAAACTCAAAATTGGGTTTTGCTGTTCAATGACGGTTATAAAATAAAATCTAAACAAGCTAATACAGAGTGTGTCGGTATTTATAACATTTATATAAGAGTTACAATTTGGTACGCAATTTTGCTTAATGAAGCTTTAGTACTTCGTTTTAATTGTTAAGCATTTGGTAATAAATGTTTAAAAAAAATAGAGATAAAGTGTAAGATTTTGTATGCAAACAGAAGTAAAACAACTTATTCTACAACCCCCCCCCCTGTGAATACTCGTGTTTCGTACGGGATGAAAAAAGTTAACTAGCAATAAATTGATTTTTATAAAATGTCACGAAATCTTTATTATTTGTTGCCCTTCTTCGTAACTTTCCGTTGTTAGATTAAGCGAAACACACTTTGAGAAGTAGCGCATCCTATTAAAATACAGGGAACACACACTACACAAACTTTGTGTCAATTTTGCTTTTTTTTAGTGCATAACTTTTTTTTAAAATTTCAATTGGTATAGATCACCAATTTTAATTTGGCATCAGTAATAGTATGGTAATTTTTTTACGATTGCCTTTAAGCACCTTTTCCCATTTATTTTGCTTTTTAGTACGTAACTTTTTATTTTAATTACCGTTGGTTAAAAGTTATTTAGTTTTGTAGAAATATGCATTAAAACTATAAACAGAAAGGACAAGTGGCTTCCAATAAGTTTTCAGTTAACGTAGCCTTTACATGTTATCCACGTTTATCATTAATCTTACCTGACGTAACGAATTAAAAATAATTAAATATTGAGATAAGTGTAATACACTTCTTTTTTAAAATAAAGCCGAAAGCTTTCAAAGCTAACAGTATCGCGATCACTTGTATAATCTCTTAATTATTTGGGGGGGGGGGCAGAATCTTTTTTAGTTCATTTATAGTTTACTATATAACACACAATGGCTAGAGGAAACTTCATATTTTTATAGCGTCTCTCCGGAACGATCTATTTGAAAATTTTGAACATTTTTTAAAATGATAGTTTAATGTTCTAAGAGAGACAAGCAAACTCTTCCTTTTGTTATTACAGACGAGTTTTAAGACGAAGCCAGAATGTACGATCAAATGTCTGTTTATGTGAAAATCATATCACCATTGTCTTTGACTTGTCTAATGACTATCACTATTGTCTCTATGCATAAAGATTGACCTACCATGGAAAATCAATCTTATGCACCAACCTGTCGAATTTTATTTCAACCATAATATCAGATATATTCACAAATTAGTGAAATCGAAGAAATTAAATAGTTTATACATAAATTAGTTCTCTTTGTAATTGAAAAGCGTATTAGTAAGGTATTCAAAATATCACAAGCTTAAATTTTTTTTCTCTTCATGATGATACCAATTTCAAGCCTAAATTTTCTATTGTCAATTAAATATTTGACTCGATATGTGCTATAATGTTTTCAAAATAAGAAGGTCACCAAATAAATACACGAACCACGTGGAAACAAATTTGTTGACTTCGAAATTGTTCGATAAAAACAATAACAAACTTGCTTTTGAGTACTGCACATTCACTCTAAGTTAAAGCAAGCAGCAATTAATCCATGGCCATATTAGCGAGAATTTATAGTTATAGTTAGAGAAATTTAAATGTAATATCTATGTTTTAGCTTGGTTTTGATTGCTAATGTAGCACCGGAGCTACATTAATTAGCTTTTGGCTTGGGATTCATTCTCGATGGTGATTCGAAGGCTAAGTTCGAACATGTGTTCACTACTCCTCTACAATTCAGATTGTAGAACAAATTGGTCACTTCAATTCCAAATGAGAATGAGATATTCTTTGAGCTACGACTGCATTAAGTAAACAATTCATGTTGTAGAACAAATTGGTCGCTTCAAATCCAAATGAAAATGAGATATTCTTTATGCTACGATTGAATGAAACGAACAATTCATATTGTAGAACAAATGAGTCGTTTCTAATGCAAATGAGAATGGTATATTCCTTGTGCTACGATTAAATTAAGCAAACAACGTGAATGGAGCACAGAAAATGGAATGCTATAATTTTGAGTCGAAAAGCAGGAACCTTCCTCAGTGTTTTTTGTGTTTCGACACTGAGAAAGGTTCTTGCATGCTAAGCCGAAACGACAGCATGCAGACCTTTATTCTGCATGTTATTTAGATGATTGTTCACATGTATTTTCATAACTGAAACGAAATAGATAAAAAGTTTTTCAACGATTAACCTTTTGACAGAGTTTTTATGAAACATAGTTTTCATACTTTTAGGTCAAAATAAGTGAAAAACATTATATTTAGCATTTTAATAATTTATGGATATGAAATATAACATGCATCACTGGTATCTTTTTCTACGTTAAAGGTAAAATTGTCCAAACATGGCTCACTTCCGAACAATAATTTATCCAACTTGCACTTATTTAGATCGAAGAGAAACTGCTATTCATCGTTGAAATTTCTTATATTTATAAAACAAATTACTGATAAATTTTTGAATATGAATGAAATCTTTTTTTCGAACGACTGTTTTTTTCGATTTTATATTTTAGTACAAATATAATTCCGATAATCTCACAAATTTTGTTTAGTAACTATTAGATTTTTTTATAACTAAAAATCACAAAATATATTTTTGCTTGCCATTAGAGAGTCATAAAAATATTTATATAAAAGAGACGCCGGTGTCCCATCTGCTTCAAAGGATCAACACCCTATGCTGGACAATATTTTATCCACACTATCTGGTCAAGAGTAGCCGGACAACCAGTGGTACTGAGGCACATATTAATATGATGTTTCTCCCCTTTCTGCATCGATGACGGCTTATGGGAAGACTTTCCACCAGTTTTTTATAGGTGGCCATAAGAATTGACTTCCATTACAGCTTGCAGTGAGGAGGGTCGATTTGGCTGGCTACGCGAGGACGTGCTCTAATTCGTCCCAAAGGTGTTCTATGGGATTTAGATGTGGGCTCTGAGAAGGCCAGTTCAGTTTTAGAACACCCATTTTGTCAAAACACGTTGGGGCAAGCCTGGATGTGCTGTATGGAGCAGTTATCCTGCTGGAAGAAAAATGTGCCTTCACCGAAATATTGCCATAGAGTTTGGGAGTGTAGGATTGTAAAGAATGTCCACATACATCTCAGAGTTCACGTTTCCAGCCACGGGTCCAGGCTAAACCACTAGAATTACCCCAACACCGTTAAGCTTCCATCACTATAACAATAGGGTGTCCGGACACTTTTGACCGGATAGTGTCATAAAATTTACCATGCTTTGCGAGTGACATCTTGAGTTTATTTGTTTTTTGTTGGTGACAAAATTTTAAAAAATGTTACCATCAGGGTTGAGTCGGTAGTCGCAAGTGACAAGTTCGGATGGGAAACATCTTCTGTAGTAGGCTTGGAAAAGTTCCGTCTTCTTGCAGCTGAAAACTGTGGGTACGTTGTATATGCAAATGATGTACTTAGAACAGTCATCCGGATGTGGAAATAATCCCCATACATATGGGCAATGAAATTCTTCTTTCTTTTCTTTTTCTCCCTCTTCTGAAACACAAAAAAATAGTAAAAAAAGAAAACATTTTCAACTTGTATAATATTGCTAAGCTTTCTTTAAAAAAAATTATATCACTAAATCCATATTGTGCGAGATTCTTTATTCTGTTGGTAAATAACAATCGTTTCATACAAAATCACTTAACAGGTGATTCTACAGTGTAAAAAATTCCGGATGAATTTACGGTAAAATATATATATATATATATATATATATATATATATATACTAGGGGGACCGGAAAGTAATCTCGTTTCAGTGCATTTGATATTTGTTATCAAGATTTTATTTTTAATCGATAATGTATTCACCTTCGTTAGTAACAACCTTTAAATGTAGGATCGAAAAGAAAATGAATTGACTTTCAAGCCTAACGAATATTTAATGCGCCGAAACGACATTACTTTCCGGTAGATTTGGAATTCCTATTTCATTCTTTTTAGTAATTTAATTCATTGTATTATAAATTTTGTTTGTAGTGATTTTTCATTTAATTTGTAGCTTGTGCTTCAAATGCTTAAATGTTACCATAATTTTATTCCTGACATTTTATCTCTCTCTAATGTATGAATTCAATATTTTATTAATATACACATTCTAATGGGTTTTATTAAAAAACTATTATTATTCGAAATTATAAAGAATACAGAGGTACTATACCCTTAGAAAAATCAGTCTAACGTTGAACCTTAATATCGATTCCTTGAACCATAATATCATGCATAAAATATTAATTTATTATTTTTTTTTTAATGGCGGACACTTGGAACTATTGTCCATTGGTCACAGAAAGTGCCAGAACTGCTAACTCTCTTTTCATTACTCAGAGGGCACCTGTGGCGAAGCCACGGCGGTGGAGCAGCCTCGCGCCCACGTCACACTACCACAACCCGTTTATAGGGTGGGTCACATTCACACACAAAGGAGAAGGGACATAGAACACAGATAGAGAGAAAGAAACATCCATGCCTTGCCCGGGATTCGAACCCAGAACCTTTCTGATGCAAGGACAGTTCCCTGCCACCTACACAGACCGGTCGGCTCATAAAATAATTAATGTATTAAGTTGGGCCATTTTGAACCATAGTATCGTGTAATCAAGTTCAAATGGGTTAATCTATATTATAACGTGGTTCACCATTATTATAACGTGGTCCTCCGTATTAAAATTGCAGTACATTTAAACAATATAATGGTTTAAAACGTTGCAAAATTTTTAAGACTGAATTAAGCATAAAATAATAGCTACTTGCCATCCTCGTCAATGCCTCCAGGTCTGTCTCCACACTTCACATATTTGGCATCGATGCATTGTTCTTTCCTTTCATCGTAGAGAGTGCCATTCATGCATGCCTCAAGGGTTGATTTAGAGAAATGGCATAAATAGAATTGTGAACAGTCAATTGGATCTGGATAACTTCCATTAGGGAATGGGCAATGGAATCTCCCTTCTTCTGTTCAATACAAAACACAATTGATATTTGTTATGATATCTGCTCTGTTAAATCTTAGTTATGATTTTGTTTTAAAGATATTTTTCTTCGGTTTGTAAAAATTATTTATTTTTTATAGAATTAGTGTCTTGTGTTTACCTTCAGTTGTAACTTCTGGTTCTGTTGGTGTTTCTGGTTCTGTTCTTGTCTCTGGCTCTGTTGGCGTTTCCGGTTGTGTTATTGGAGTAGTTGGAGTTGTCAAATATTTGGTAGTAGGCCTTTTACTAGTTTTCATTTCTGTAAACAAGAGTTAGGAAAATCCATTAATTAATTTCCTTACTTATTCTATTAATTAGTTACCTATGTTTCATATATGTTAAAATTTATGTCTTTAAATACGGTGCACCGAATTTTATCGATAACAGATGTCTTTTTTTAATACTAGATGATTCCGTACAGCGATTACAGACATGGAAGGGAGGTACATAAGATACAACATGTATTGCGACTTGTGGCTGGAAATGAAATAGTTGGTCGCTCAGAGAGATTCCCAATAACGGACAGGATCTTCCTGCGCATTTGAATAGGTACATATATTTGCGTAAATCATCTTAATTTTATGCTCCTAATAATTATTGCCGCAAGGTGGCTCAGATTATAGACCGTTCGCCTTCAAATAAAGTGAATCAGGTTCGAATCTCATCGGTGGTAGGTTGATACGAATTTTGCTCCCCGCTTGCACAGACTGAAGTGCTGACGTATAATATCTTCAATGATCGACGGATAATGGATTTAAATCCCGTTGCTGTCAGGTAAACAGAGGGAGATTTTCGTGGTTTTCTCTCTCCGTGTAACGAAAATGAGGGTTAGTTCTATCAAAGAGTCCTCCTTGAAGGCTAGTTTGTCCCAACGCTAGATCTAGGAGTTCTTTTGTCTTCTGGGTTGGATTCAACATTACAAGGTTATGGAGTTGAACACTGATTAGTCATAAAATCAGAGTTGAGTCGGCTGTTCAATGCCGCTTATAAAAAAACTGATTGTCGTACATTTCCTTCAAGTAGGTCCAAAAACAGCTGCCCTATAGTATAGTGATTTGGGGCTGATTTGCAGGGATTGCCAAATGATTAAACATCGATAAAATAGCTATTTCTGGAAAAATTTGAATGCGATTTCTGACAATAATCACAAGAAAATATAAATTTAAAATAATTTAGATAAATTAAAAGGAGCTTTTGTAATGCGCACGACCAGCCAGTCCATAATAAGGAAATTCCACAGGTGGCATACCATGATATTTCCAGATGAAAGTTTCTGTATAATAGCAATGCAACGTCACTTAAAAATATATGCAAAAGCTTGAAGTTCTATCATGCCCATAGTTTGGGGATAAGCAAAAAAATTAAAAAGTTAAATCTATCAAGATAAAAAAAAAAAAATTTATGATTATGATATGTCATTTGATAGACGAAAATATGCTAAAACAAATGTCTACTTTATAGTGAAAAATATTTGCTTTCGTTTAAATAGAAATAGTAAGCTTAGCTTCTTTGGGATATTAAAGTATCCTATCCTATTTTTTGTTATTATTTTCCCATTTCTTTTATTATTATTACCTTAAGTTTTATATCTATTAGACTTTGTACAAATTAAAATTTTAGAAGATCTAAAAGTAAAATATCTTACCATCTCTGTCTAATCTCTTTCCACATTTAACTCTTCTTTTATCTTTACATTTCCTGTTTTTCTCGTCATACAAATCACTTCCTCGGCATTGGTACAGTGTAGGTATGCTATACACGCAGACATAATATTTTGAACATTCTATGGGATGAGGAAAGGAACCCCATATGTAGGGACACTTGAAAACTAAATCTTCTTCCTCGTCATGTATATCATCTGGGGTGGTAGTCTTACCTAAAAGATCAATTGGAATAATCGAATGCGTGCTTAGAATATGTTGATCAGCATTTGTTAATTTGACATTCTCTATACTGTGAAAACTACGATGCAATATCACTTCATATATAATCTTGAACTTCTCAAAAAAATTATGTGAAAAACCCTTTATGCGATTTTAAGGGTTAATTTAAACACTTAAAGAATACTCTTATACCTAAACTCTCACGCTTTTACACTACATGAGAATTATTTTCACTTCCTAAAACACCTATTAGCGTGCTCTTGGCGTGGGAAGAACCTTGGCGTGTTCTAAGTATCAAAAAATGCCAAATAGAATATCGCGAGGAGTTGACAATCTGAATTGAGCTGGCGAGAGTTAGTTGCCATTTTCAACGTTGATATTCATCAATAGAAACAAAAATTTGCCATTGAAATATAAAGATAATTATATTTTAATTTTCGAATCTCTGAGAACTGTATTAATTGATTTTATAATGTATAATTTATATCTGCTTCCGTTCTGTTAAGCCTATTTCGAATTTATCTCAAAATTCTATCTGTGCTACGCGGATTTCAGATTTACAAATTGATTTTATTTCAAGAATTAGTGTAGATATGTATTCTAAATTAATGATTCTTACTTAATGTTGTATCGTAAAAATAACTTTACTGATTACTATGTAAATCACATCTTACTGTAATTATAAATTTTAATGTTATTGAATAACAAAATTGGGGAAGGCATTACACCAAATAGTGTAAATTAATATTGGTGTAGTGAACACTAGATCCGAGAATTGGGTACTTGCACTTCAAGAAGAAGACCTCCCATACCCACACATGTGATCTATGACGACACCGCCAGCTAATCTTTATCATTAAAATGGCTTATTAAAGTTGAGCTAATTTTCTCTACTTAAGGTAGAATATTAATTAACGATAAGTTATTTAAATACAGAATCCTATCACACATCAAATTAGTTGAAATATGATTCTTTCTCGTCTACTTCTTTTATTTAACTTAGATTTATTATTTGTTTATGTATTTTATTGCAACTGTGATATATTTTTGATTTGTGTATCTAGCAACTTCGATGCTTAATGAGTTTGTTTATGTCACACATGGCTTCGTGCCTGTCTTTGTGTCAAGTTTCTGTATAAATATATAGTTAAAGAACTGAAATCTTTGAGAAAGAATTTTTGTGAAAGAATTTAGAATGTGTCGTTGTCGAATGTGTCGAGAGAATTGATACTTGATAGACTTGGCTTACTTGAAATAGAATGGAAAGAACATTGCTAACGAAAACAAATGCCTCGTTTCAACAACCAATCAGAATCGAGATACCATCACTACGTCACTTGCAGGTATCCCATTACGCATGGCTACTTTGGTGTAAAGTAGTTGCCACTATTTTTGGCATGGAATTGCACTAAAATTACTTACAGAAAAAATTGGATATCTGTTGATATCCCATAAATATTGAATCGAATTGTTATGGAACTGAATAATTTGAATCTGGGGAATCGAAGATGTGGATTAATTGATTTTGATTAGTAATTCCAGTTTTGATTCAAATTACTAACTGTCACAAGTATAAATAAAGCTGATTCGTATACATGAATATGTGTATTTAACACGTTGGTTTGAACTAGATGTTTCGAAATAATGATCCATCGAAATTAATCGATAATAAATCAAAATAATAATTAACAAATCAGATATTATTATCAATTTATTTGAGCCATTTAAATCAGTGGAATTGAAGATATGGATTAGTTGATTTTGATCAGTGATTCAATTTTTTTATTCGAATAACTAACGCCACGTATCTTAATAGAGAAATTAGAAAGTTTCTGACTCAAACATGTTTAAAAAACTGTTAATCGATTTTTATGCTTGTTTTACTTTAATATAGCTGATTATATCTTATTAAATGTTCTTTTTATAAGTAGAATGCTTTTGAACTGTGTAAATACAAAAAATTAAAAAAATATTATTTTCAGTTTGGATTTTAACCATAAACGTTCTAAAAATTAGAAAACGAATTATAGATACGAAAAGTGAATCAAAATTTGTTCATAACTTCATTTTTAATTTCCACTTAGAGTTAACATTCGCTTGAAGGTATGCACCTTTTTCAAATCATCAGAGTTTTTTTTAAATATTTTTAGAGGAATTTTAAAGTCACTTCGTTGATTTTCAA
This sequence comes from Parasteatoda lunata, assembly GCA_949128135.1. NCBI lineage: Eukaryota > Metazoa > Arthropoda > Arachnida > Araneae > Theridiidae > Parasteatoda > Parasteatoda lunata. The sequence goes on from OX421976.1 coordinate 21,463,816, forward strand.
AGTTTAATGAGCAGAAACGACGTACGTGAATGTGTGGAGAGATGCTACGTTAAAACGCCACCAAAATTTCTGGATTTATAATTACTGATTTCCATTTGGGCTAGGCGAGAAAAACGCATACCATACGTCATGTTTTAATTATTTTTTCTCTTAATTGGATATGGAATAGATGAGGGAGGTTTATTTTCGCATCCTTCTTTACCATCCATACGAGTTATATAGTACAGCTCGTATTTCTGTCGATAAATATATAAGTTTGATAGCATTGGCGTACATATGCTTGAAAACATCCAAGATATATACTATAGTTTAGAATTTCTTAAACTGTGGATCCCGGCTTTAATTGGGGTCGTAAGGCTTGCAACAGGGGTCACCAAAAAATGTAGCAATTTTGATATTTCTTTAACATTATAATAATTTTATATTCACCAAATATTTTTACACTATGTGTCTAAAAATAGAAAAAGATAAAAGTAACAAATAAAAGTATAAATATATTAAGAAATATAAAGAATATATTCTATGAAACTATAAGAAAATACTCTAAAAGTGTAAAAGACTACCGTCGTTGGATAGTCGACCCAATTTTATGGGTTTACGACTACTAATGTTCAACTCTGTAGCCTCGTAATTTTGAACCCAATCTAGAAGACAAGGGAACTCCTGGATCGAGTATTGGGAGAAATTCGCCTTCGTGGAGGACTTTTTGGTGGAGCTAATCCGCATTTGCGTTACACGGAGAGGAAGACCTTGAGAACCTCCCACGGTTAGCTTGACGGCAAGGGGACTCTAACCCATGATCCGTCTACTACTGAGGATACTTTACATCAGCACTATGGTTGGTGCAAGCCGGATGCGGAATTCGTATCAACTGGGCCTTCCTATGCAGCGAACACGGTTCGCTGCATAGGAAGGCGAACGCTCTATACCCTGAGCCATCACGGCTCTAGTATTGCATTATTGCAATTTTTAAGTTTGTTAAGTTTGTATTCAAAATTACAAACATAAGCCCTAAAACTGCAATAGTATATTTCTATTCAAATAAAGAAACTGGAAATTTCCCTCACGCGTTTGTCGGATTTGCGAAATGCTGAGGGGGTCTCCAAAAATTTTTGTAAGTACTATGGGATCCCCACACTAAAAAGTTTAAGAAACTCTGGAATTGTCCTTACTTATTTCCTTGTTCGAAAGCGTAAATTTATAATTTAGTTTACACGTAAATTAACACAATCATAAATTAGCAGATTCGAATACAAACTGTTACGAAAGTTTTAAACAAAATCTAGGATCGTTTTTTCAGACATGCAAAAACCAAAATCCAAAACAAAATCATACCTTTATCATCATGCTTGTGACACTTTACCTTCTTCTTGTCACGACATTGCTCTTTTTTCTCGTCGTACAAGTTGCCCCTGTGACAGTGCTCTAAATGTGGCCAGCCATATTTACATTCATAGTAATATTCACAATCTGTAGGATGTGGATAACGACCGTATATAGCAGGGCAAACAAAATCATCTTTCTTTGGTTTCCTCGAACCTAATTACATTGATTATAACATTTTATCCCTTTACATGTACTATTTAAAAAATAAAATAAGTATGTATTTTTTTTAAATTTAAGCTTTATATAAAGGGCTCTAGTGTAGAGTCGGGGGCCCCTTGGGTTGGCGAAAAATTTCAATTGAGCTATTTTGCTGAAACCCCGTTTCTGGTTACCATGATATTCTTTGTCTTTATTGACGTCATTTTGGGTTACCGCAATTTTTGTTGATTGTTACGCAATTGGTTTTTGGTTTATTTTCATACACATTAATTTCATTTCAAGTTTTAACCATCGTTTATTCTTTTAACATTGCTCGCTTGTTATCGTTGTTATAACTATCCTTGTCTGGAATTTAGTGTGGAATCGGAGCCCCCTTCGTTTGGCGATAATTTTAATTCAATTTTGCTTAAATTCAATTCCTGGTAACCATGATATACTTAGCGGTCTTTGTTTTCAATGACGTCGCCTTCGGGTTACCCAACTTTAGTTTATCATTATGTGATCGGTGACGCCCGGTGGCAGAGGGGCAGAGCTTTACGCTCCTGTGCTACAGGTCCTGGGTTCGATCCTCGGGCCGGGCAAGGTTGACTCAGCCTTACATCCCTTCAGTGGGTCGATAAATGAGTACCAAGCATGCTTAGGAACTAAACACTGGGGATTTCGCTTTCGGCTGACCACCTAACAGGAACATCTGCTCCTGCGCTCCATAGCCCAAGATCAAGAAAACTGAGATGGGCACAGTAGGCTTTGGCCCTCTATGGGCTGTCACGCCACTGACTTTAGTTTAGTTTAGCTAGACTTAGTTTATAATATAGATTTAGTTCGTTCATTTTCACTTTGTTTTTGAAAATGAAAACCGTTTGTGGTTTTAATTTTTTAATATTTAAAAACTTACTCCAATGCTACATTACCTGGGCTCATAAAAATTTCCAAAACCTGAGAATAAAGCAGTGATTTTGATAATTGTCATCTAGGTCAAAAAATGTCACAAAATTGGCGATTTTTTATAAAGGTTTAATATCTTTTAAAATATTTAAATTATTTGTCTGTTCTATAGCTCAGAAAACTCTCCACGGCAAGATTACATGTTTAGTTTAAAATCATCGTATTGCTTCGAGAGTAAGGCACTTAAACTATGACTGTTTTATTTTTCTTGGTGACAGAGCGTCGAAAAACAGGGTTAATGAAAAGTACAGAAAGTAAGCAGCATGATTCCACAAATTTTATTCGAATGAGCACAAGTAAATAGCGTAATGAAAACAGGTTTTCATTACAAATCAGTGGAAATACAGGACTAAGAAACAAAGAACATAAAGAGTTGTGAAATAGGCTGTTAAATGGTGATAAAATTATTAAAATAAAACAATTGACGGAAATTTGCAGTATTAAAACATTTTGTGGGTTTATAAGAAAAAGTGAACTTCTGTGACTTGCCTAAATCAAGTTCTGAACATGCATAACGAAATAAATTGCTAAAAACAGTAAAATAAATGAATTAAATTCTTACCCTGTTGGTTTAAATCCTGTTCATATGACGAAACTTCATTTTCTGTTGAATAACAGTGGCTCAAACAAAATGTCGCCGTAAAAACTTAAAGAGAGGGGAGGGGGGAATGTTAATTAAAAAAATAAGCCAAAATGTTAATATTTATTTAAAATTTTAGTATTTCGGTTACAGATGGAAAACTTCTTATTACTCACTCACTCGATTTTTTTTTTTAAATTTTGATTATTTCTCTCATATGTTAGGGAGAACAAAGCTTTCATGTTTAAAAAGTAAAAGTTCATTTAGTTTGTAATTTTTAAACTACTAGATGGCTACACCCCTACTTGCGCCACCCTCCGTGATTGTTTGTGAGAAATGAGGAATGATAAACAATCAGGAAATTCGCAAAAAAAAGCACCTGAAATGGCAATAGCTTTCAAATAAATTTGAACTTTGCAGAAAAAAAACCTGCCTTAAGTTCACAAATAAAAGTGATCTGGTCAGCACATCAAATTTCACTTCCGTAATTGCTACTCTGTAGTCAGTAATGCGGTCTATCTGGTATATATATATATATATATATATATATATATATATATATATATATATACATAACTATTGTTTTTTTATTGTATATTTACTATTTAAAGAATAAAGTATTCGCCTCTCTGTGGTCCTCTCCGATCACAGTGCTGACGTAAAATATCCTCAGTGGTAGACGTATTAGGGGTTAGAGTCCCTTTGAAATCGGGCTAATCGTGGAAGGTTTTCGTGGTTTTCCTTTTCCTGTAACGCAAATACAGGTTAGCTCCATCAAAAAGTCCTCCACGAAGGCTAGTTTGGTTTTGTCCCAATGCTTGATCCAGGAGTTTTCTTGTCTTCTGGGTTGGGTTCAAATTTACAAGGCTATAGAGTTGCACATTGATAGTCGTAAACTCAGATCTGTTTAACGCAGAGACAGGCCCGGACTGGCCAGTATATCGCCCCGCGCAAATGCCCGCTGGGCTGGTCTGGCCTGAGGGCCGAGGCAGCAGAAATTTTTTTTATTATTTTATACATTGCATGAATTTCAAATAATATTGCGCAAATAATAATAATATTAAATAACATATATATGATACACGTAATAATAATATTGTTTTAATATTCTGGGTGATTCAGACCATGCGTGCCACCCATTGTTTTCGAGAATGGAGCAAATAATCGATTTGAAATAAAAAATCTAATAACTAAATCGAACCCAAGGAATTCAATAGTGAAATTGTTAATTCCCGTAAGTACCAGAATTTGAACACAATTTTGATTTTTTAAATGGAAACCTATATCTTATTTGGCATCATTGGAGAGGGTTTTAAAAAAAAAAGTAAGTTTTACTTGGAATTTTTTTTTTATATATCTTACTGTTCTCAAGATAATAGATACGAAAAAATTCTGATTATTTACTTAAATTTATCATTTTTACCAAAAATAATTAACTTAAATTATCAAAATCACTTCAATTTTTAAAAAGCATGGGAAGAAAAGCACAAATGTGTTTTAATGAAAGTATAAGACATTATGACGAAAAAGTTTTTTTTAGTGAATATGTCAAAATCTATTAAATATGTATTTTTTCTTATCTATTATCTTGAAAATAGTAAGAGACATTAAAAAATATTTTAAGTAAAAGTTATTTCTTTTCAAAAAGTCTCTCCAATGATGCCAAATAAGATATAGGTTTCTATTTAAAAAATCAAAGTTGTGTCAAAATTCCGGTACTTCCAGCTACTTGCGGGAATTAACAATATGCACATGTCTTAAATTTAGTTTTAGGAGATACCACGAAGGCACTAATTGAAAGTGCATCGTTTTTCAGCCTACTAAATAGCGTCGCAGTATTTCTCCGTGAATCATACCAACGCATGAACATCTGGGAACAAAATAACAAGCACGGAAATAAAAAAAGGCTCGCAACTATTGGAGAAACACATTGGTGGTCCAAAGATTCTGCATTAAAGAAAATTTTTGGTTCATTTTCAAACTCAGATTTAACTATAAAGACGATATATGTCACATTGATTACAAGTTTAGAGACTATACAACAAAATTCCATGCAAAGGCAAAAATATTTTAAAATCATTTTGCAAATATGAAACAGTAATCACCGCCAAAATATTTTCAAGAATATTTGAAGTAACAACACCGCTTTCCCAATATTTGCAAACCTCCGGTTTAGACATCTTAAAAGCTTTTGGAATGGTATCACAAATGTGTTCAGAACTAAAAAAAAAAATAGTGAGAGATTTTGAAGGTGTACAAAAAGTTACAGATGATTTTATTATTCGCGCAAATAAGGAATTTGAAGAAACTGAAATTCAAACAAAGTTTCCACAAAGAAGATTGAAGAAAAGAAAATTGATTCCGGGTGAGACATCGTCGAATGAAACAGTTTTTGATGATGAAACAACTGCATTTAAGATAAACGTCCATAACATTAGTTTCAGCACAGTTGTAGCGTCAATGGAACGCCGCTTTCCCGAAAATGGAAAATTGCACGCCGATTTTTCCTATCTAGGCCCGAAACATTTCCCTGAAATATGTCTTAACAAGCTTCAATCTGGCGAATTAAATGAGTTACGCAAACTCTTGCTAAAATTTGATAAAACAGCTATAGGGGAAAATTTGCGTATTGAACTAAAAAATTTAGCTTTACATTGGGAAAAACTGAAAACTTCAGACTTAGAAGATTAAAAAATAATCAGAGAAGATCATTCAAATGAAGATAATAACGACTTTACTTTGGAAACAGAAGAAAAAGCAAGTCTAAAATGTGAGACACGCAGTGCATGCAAAAATTGTGTTATTTGTTGCTACAAGATATTCCAGATATTCAATTTATTGACCAATTCTTACAATTTAATTGATCTAGCATTAAAAGTTTTACTAACATTGTCAATAAGCCAGGTGGCTTGTGAAAGATCATTCTCCACATTAAAAGTAATTAAAAATCGAAGGAGGAGTACTTTATCTTCGGATAATTTGAATGCTCTCACGGTAATGGCAATAGAAAAAGATCTATTAATGAAATTAGATAGCGGCGACATAATCGATAAAGTGGCAGAAAATAGTGAGCTTCTTCAAAAGTCATTAAATTAAATTTTAATTTAATGATTTTTGAAGAAGCACTAAATCTATTTTTAAAAAAATGTTTACATAAATCATTCATGTATGTGTAGTATAATAAATATTTTTATTTACTATTCTACACATACTTCTTCATCTTTCACCTTCTCTTTGGTTTTATCAACCTATGTTTCCTCATAAGAACCATGTATTTTAAACTGAAATATATTCTATAAAGGATTATTAAGCAATTTTTATCTACTTTCTTACTTCGATAAATTAACTTACGTTCATAAGAATTTATAAGTAAAAAATGCTTAAAAATGATACATTAGAAGCCGATGTGAAGTAGAGGGCCGATATCTCTAAAATGCCCGGGCCGATTTTAGATCCCAGTCCGGGCCTGCACAGAGAGTGTGTTTCTTAATTTTCAGTGGCGTATTCTATGGCCAAGAATACAACTTCAACCACATACTCCTCACAGCCCCAATTATACTCCGTTCATTTACCCACATATCGGGGCCGGGATAGCCTGGTCGGTAGGGCGCTGGGCCCTTGTCCAAGAGGTCGTGGGTTCGATCCTCGCCGGCCGAAGATTCCCCGTGTAGTAAATGGTGACTGATGCACGTTAAATCTGTCGAGTCTCAAAGTCCTCCATGTTCCCATAACAAATCAAACCTCTGGGGGTACTGATTCAGGAGTTTCCTTGTCTGCTGGATTGGTTCAAAATTACAAGGATACGGAGTTGAACATTAGTAGTCGTAAACCCATGAAATTGGGTCGGCTGTTCAACGACGGTTATAAAATTTAAAAAAATTTACCCACATACCGTAATTTTGACCTGAATCAGAGAACGATCAATTTTCAATTCAGTACCCCCAGAGGAATTGATTTGTTATGGGAACTTGTAGAATGTAGTGACCCCGACAGATTTAGCGTTCACCATTCCCCATTCCTTGCACGAGGATTATTGGGTCAGCGGGGTTCGAACTCTGATTCTTACAAACCTGAGCCCAACGTCCTACCAACCAGGCTATAAAACCATGCTATAAAAATTATCGGCTGTTCAGTGACGGTTATAAAATAAAATAACCAATCAATAACTCTGGGGGTACTGATCCAGGAGTTTCCTTGTCTTCTGGATTGGGATCAAAATTGCAAGGTTACGGAGTAGAACATCGAGAATAGTAAACTCAGACTTGAGTCTGTTGTTCAACGCCGGTTATAAAATAAAAAATAACAGTTAGTAATTCTCAAACTAACCTCAAATGTTAACTTATTTTATTCCTCGTAGTCTTTGTGCATTTTTCTGCTTCTCTTCTTAACTTCAAGTTTATAAGTCTGATATTTCTTTCGCAGCAAAACAAAATGTAATGTCAAGTTGAACACCCAAAATAGCGCCATCATAGAGAAATTTTAAATAATTAACAAAAAATATTCTTTATACGCTTGTGTGGTCGATATCATCGCTCCTGAATATGTTAAAATTATGGTTTATCATTAAATGAAAAAATGTAAACGAAATTAAAATAATATGTAAAATGGAAACTGCAGTGAAACTCCAAAATTCCGCATCTGCTTTTTAATGTAAACTTTAACTTGAAACTCTTTAGAAATTGTTCTGGAACATGTTTACAATTTTTTTAAAAAATAAATTTTAAAAAAATGTCCAGTGTTATTAATTCCTAAATTATGAATGAAATATTCTACTAGAATTAGAGGTCAAATCCAATTGGATAATAATGACTATAATTAAAATAACTAATAATAGTTAAAATAATAATATCAGATTAAGATTTGTTTTCGTTACAGAAATAAAATTTTTCAACTCCATTCCGTAATTAACTCACAATCTTAGTACTTACCTTACTTGATAATTCAAACTACTACTCTAACAATTAAGAATACAGGAAACTCTATAATTGGAGAACGTAATTTCAATTACTTTTTATAATTATTTTCGGACAAAACGTTTTAATAAGGTTAAACTGAAGTTTTATTTTCCTTGTCTAATTTCCAAATCAGATTCTGAGAGAACTATATAAAAATAGAATAATAAGGAACATTATAAGTTTCCCACAAATGAAGTTGCTGCGAAAATGAACTACTCTCCTTCTTTAGTGGCACGACAGCCCTGAGTCAGCCCTGGATTTCTTGAAAAGCCTTTTCCAGGCATCTCTCCGTTTGATGATTGTTCCTCCACTATTTGGTTTCGAGACAGATGATCCATCTAAAGTGAGGTCTGTTCTTATAGGTTGGACTAGACATAGTTTTCTGCAGTTCCGATCTTCCTGTTCCTATATAACCAAATGCCCAACTCATTTTATCCGTTGGATTTATCAAGTATTTCACGACCTCAGGTTCTTTCAAGATTTTATATAATTCTAAATTTGTTCGTCTTTCCTATAAACTGTTCATCTGAGTTCCGCCGTAAATACTTAAGATCTTTTCTTAAAAATTTCCGACGCTTCCTGATCTTTCGAGGCTAATGCCCATGTGGCAGATGCATACATCGAAACAGATCTTAAAAATTGTTTTTAATTTTAGAAAACTGGACTTCATATATTTTGTGAGACTATAAAAACATATGTTTGCATTTGTGATTCGTTTACGTATTTCTGAGGTTAGATCATTCTTGTAGTTAAATTCTGTTCCTTCCTAAATAAGTAAAACTATTCACTTTTTCACACTTACAGTCTGAGGACTCACTACTCTTAATTATAAGTTTTCTACCCTTTTTAACTTTTTTCATATATATATATATATATATATATATATATATATATATATATATATATATATATATATATATATATATATATATATATATATATATATATATATATATACAGATGGAAATAATTTTAATACTTCTGCCTACAATGCTGAAATCTCTTAAACTCATACTTATGGTCGTTTTGAGCGATTTAATTGGCTCCTGGTAGACATATATTAAATTATAACTAAAATTCAGTAGATAAAGAATTTTTACAATATCAAATACATCTCTTGAAAATAGTTAAAACTGAAATCAATGTACTTCTGCGCAGGCAAAAGCTAGAAGGTGAAAGAAATTTGATTAATATACTGTTTAAAACTAATTAAGGTGTTAGGATTGGAAAAAGAGCCAAAGAGTTAGTGCAACGCGTTCCGCTTTGTTACAACCACAACAGTTTACATGTTGTACAAGATCATTTTGGAAAGTGACCAGGCTTGTCGTCAAATGACTAACTCTAAATAATTTTGTGAATAGATTCAAAAAGTGAAAGTTTTATCTGTTGTAAGTACCGAAAGCAGATACTTACCGAACAAGAAAACATACACCGTACCCATTGTCACAAACTCAAGAAGTAAAAAGATCTGATTACAGTGATTGATTGAGTTTCTATAAAGGATGAACTTTGGGATAAGATAAAGGAGAGATTATCCCTACTATATCGAAAATATTAACACCTGTTTAAATTTTTTTCTTCCGAAAATCACCTGCATTTTTTTCCAGATATTTGTAATACAGTAAACGTATATTTTTACGTTGTTTATATAACTCAAAATGAGATATTGTTTAGTTATTTTGTTTTTGCCTCCAAAATTGAATGAATAAATAAATTTTGCATTCTGCCATATTGTGCATTCTCCTTTTGCACTCGACTCATCTATGGTCAATGACATAAGATAATTGTTATGATAGAATCAATAATTTGACATAATTCATTTAAAAAGTCACTATTACGTTACAGGTAGTATCAAATCATTTCTTTTAAAAAATATTTTTGTTAAAACAGAGACCAAAGGACAAAGTCACTATTACGTTACAAATCATTTCTTTTAAAAAATATTTTTGTTAAAACAGAGACCAAAGGACAAAGTCACTATTACGTGACAAATAATTTCTTTTAAAAAATATTTTTGTTAAAACAGAGACCAAAGGACAAAGTCACTATTACGTTACAAATAATTTCTTTTAAAAAATATTTTTGTTAAAACAGAGACCAAAGGACAAAGTCACTATTACGTTACTGGTAGTATCAAATCATTTCTTTTAAAAAATATTTTTGTTAAAACAGAGACCAAAGGACAAAGTCACTATTACGTTACAGGTAGTATCAAATCATTTCTTTTAAAAAATATTTTTGTTAAAATAGAGACCAAAGGACAAAGTCACTATTACGTTACAGGTAGTATCAAATCATTTCTTTTAAAAAATATTTTTGTTAAAACAGAGACCAAAGGAATGAAAAATGCCTTAAAAGAAAGATTTCATTTTTTAATGAATCAAAAACTGTAAGCGAAATTTAAAAGAATCGCGAACAATTTTTTGGGCAAATACTACAGAGCAGGGTTGGCAAGGTTTAGGACAGAGTGGATTAATCCACGGTTTAAACCTTGGTTTAAACCGTCCTGTCCAAAACCCTTTTACTCAAATTATGTCACAATTTTATCTGAACAATATTTAAAAGGTAAAATTAACATATAACTAATAACATATTGATAATTAAATCTACTAGAGAATATTTGTTTCTATAAGTATAATGTTTTATTAATATTGTTTGACTCTTCAATTAACATTAAACAAAGGAAGATTAATCAGTAATCAAGTTCAATTGGTCCTCTCATTCAATAGTACATAACTGAAGTTTGACCTTACCATACAGGTTAAGCTATAAGGGATTAAGTGCTTGGTTAGTCATAAACAGGTTTATTTATCTATAATATTCAAGAATACTTTTATTTCATTCATGTTCGATTCTTTTAGCATAGTGGTTGTGCGTTTCGATTACTTCTGAATCGAGTCAGCGTGTTTGAAATAATCCAAAATAAGAATAGAGGACTGTAACGATAAACTTAATATTTAATTTGTATGAAGAAATTACATGGACCAGCAAGGATCGATCAATCAATGTTTTTACATGGAACGTAGGTACGTCATGCACTTACAATAGCTATGTCTTTTTCATTACTACAGCAGTTCTTGATCACATGATCAAGAACCGCTGCGCATGCGCACGACAATCCCAACATGCCGCCCCACGTTGCAATGTATTTAGTACATTCAATATTTTTAGAAAATTGCATGAAATTTCAATATTAACAATCTTTTAAATGAAATACTTAACAATTGACACTTACATATTTGGTTATACATTCAAATTCAATAATTAATAAACAATTCAAAGAAATTTATAAGTTTTAAACAGACACCAATGAACATTTCAATTCAACTCAAATTATCTACATAGGCAAAATGCAAATTTTTGAAATTGGCCTTCGAAAATTTCCTTTTGCTGTGCGAATATCTGCTACTCTCACGTTGCCATCTGAACCTGAAATTACTCTAATGATTCGACCTAAAGGCCACTGATAAGTTGGATGTCCTTCACAAGAACTAGCATGCCAGGGCATAAATTTTGCTTTTTGAGCAGCCACTTTGAACGTTATTGTAGATGGCTAAAATAACTGTTATGCCAATGTCTCCAAATAGTTTGAACTAATTTTTGAACCCTTTGCCATCTATTAAGAAGATTGTCTCTTCTGTCAACGAAGTTAGGTTCTGGTATCGAATTTATAAGTTTTCCTATAAGGAAATGGCCCGGTGTTAAAACTTGAAATTCGTCAGTATCAGTGGGTAGGGGAGTGAGAGGTCGCGAATTGAGGATGCCCTCTATTTGAGTGATTACTGTTAAAAACTCTTCAAGCGTTAGTTTTGCGGAGCCTACCACTCTCTTAAAATGGTATTTAAAAGATTTCACGCCCGCCTCCCAAAGACCACCAAAGTTGGGAGCCCTAGGAGGCAAAAATTTCCATCTGATGCCTTCGGAGGAAAGCATATTCGAAACGTCTTCGCTACCTAACATTAGTTTGTATAAGCGTTTAAGTTCTGTGGAAGCTCCTGTAAAATTAGTCGCGTTGTCGCTAAAAATCATGGAGCTTTTGCCATGACGCGCAAAAAATCTTATTAAGGTTGCGATTAGAGCTTCGGACGTTAAATCCGAGACAAACTCTATGTGTACAGCTTTGGTTGCCATACATATAAATAAAGCAACATATATTTTCTGAAAAGTACCCTTTCTTTGTCCCTTATATTTAATTTCGAACGGCCCACATAAATCAATTCCTGCATTTAAGAATGCTGAACTAGGTGTAACTCTTTCTGCAGGAAGGTCCCCAATAATTTGATTTGCGACAACTGGTTTGTTTCTGAAGCATTCGACACACTCGTGAACGACTTTGCGTGCTGCGTTCCTGCTACCAATGGGCCAATATTTTAAACGTACAGAATTTAGAAGAGCTTGAGGGCCTACATGGAAATCTCGTTTATGATAGTACTGAAATATGAGCTTAACAAATTTATTTCCTGCCGGAAGAATTACTGGATGTTTCTGATTGAAATTTAAATTAGAATGCGCAAGTCTGCCATCTACCCTAATTAGTCCATCGGATGGATCTATGAAGGGATTAAGAAATTTTAACTTACTGGTAGATGGAACTGGCAATCGTTTTTCTAACGCAGAGATCTCAGAAGAAAAATACTTCACCTGTAAAATTTTTAAGAGCGCCTTTTCCGCGATCGTGTATTCCTCCTGCGTGAGGAATCCTTTTACCCTTTCAGGAAATTTGCAGTTATGGGCAAACCTAAAAATAAATGCTAGAATTCTGATTAATTTGTGAAAGTCATTAGTGATAACTAGAAAATCATCTAAAAATTTAGAGTCCTTAATTAAAGTCAAAGTTATTTTGGAAACTGGCTTCAACTCATCAATATAAAGTTTGTCGGTTAACTTAATTAAAGTTAAATTAATGTCTTTAGGAGATTTGAGTTCACGCAAATAGAGTGTATCTGCCACACTCTCAGCTGTTGGTTGTGGAAAGTCAGTTTTTTGAGTCAAATGGGATGGACCGTTCCACCATTCACTAATATTTCTTGAACAGAAAGTCCTCGAGAAATGGCATCTGCAGGATTGTTCTGAGATGAAATATGATTCCATTGAAAGGTGTCTGTAAGATGCTGAATTTGAGTAACCCTGTTACTCACAAAGGTCTTTAATAAATGAGGAGAGCTCCTGATCCAGGCTAACGCTATAGTGGAATCAGTAAACAACATCACTCCGTTGGTCTCTAACTTTAGAGCAGTAAAAGATTTTCGAACAAGTTGAGCTAACAGAAGGCAAGCTGAAAGCTCGAGTCGAGGAATAGTCATTGTCTTTAATGGGCTAACTCTTGACTTACTGCAGAGAAGGTGGTTGCAGATAGAACCATTTTGAGAGATACTTTGGAGGTAAACAACCGCTCCATACGCAGATTCGGACGCGTCTGCAAATCCATGAATAAAGATCTGACTTGCTTTGTTTATGATGACATGACGAGGAATCTTGAGCTTTTCGAGTAGAGGAAGAGCTGATACAAATTTATGCCATTCTTGAGCAGCGGATTGAGGTAGTGGATCAGGCCAATCAATTTTCAGCAACCACAGTTGTTGAAGGAAGATCTTTGCCATTGAAATCACAGGGCCAACCAATCCTAGAGGGTCAAAAATGCGAGCTATTTCGGACAAAACAGATCTTTTCGTATAGGATGGGTTTGGATTCACTGAAACTTTGTAGGCAAAGGAGTCGCTAGAAGTGAACCACTGCATTCCAAGAGTCTTTACACTTTTTTCTTCTGGTGTATCATCAAATGGATACATTTCCGTATCCCCTAGTTGCAGATCAGGATGATTTGAACACAACTTGTGGAGCTCCATTCCACCGCAAGATAGCATTAGTGTCAATTCTCGTTGAATATCTTTAGCTTCTTGTAGATTCGATGATCCCGAAAGACAATCGTCCATATAAAAATCTTGTATTACAGAAGCTGCAAGAGGAAATTTGCTTTTTTCATCGATCCCAATTTGTTGGAGAGTTTTTTGAGCAAGATAAGGAGCACAAGCCGTCTCGTACGTAATCGTTTTCAATTCATAAACACGAACTGGTTCATCTTTTCCTTTCTTCCAAAGAATTTTCTGCAAGTGAGTCTGTGATGGGTTAATTTCTATCTGGCGGAACATTTTCTTTATGTCCACGGAAAAAGCATAAGAGTGCTTTCGAAACCTGAGTATAATTGAAAATAAATCCTCTTGTATGATAACTCCTTTAAGTAAAAAGTCATTCAATGATTTTTGATTTGTAGATTTAGCACTAGTATTAAAAACGACGCGGAGAGTAGTATTCGAGTTTTCCGGTCTGTAAATACCATGATGAGGAAGTACAAAATCCAAATTCAAATTATCTTCCGATGTTACTTCAACCATGTGGCCTAAATCTTCATATTCTTGCATAAAATCTGAATAAAGTTTTTGCATATTAGGATTTTTATCTAATTTTCTCCATAATTGTTCTAACCGCAGGGATGCCAAAGCTTTAGAATCACCTAATTCTACATTATCAGAATTGAACGGCATTTGAACTACATGTCGTCCGTCATCTTTTCGATAATGGGTTTCTTTAAAATGTTTGTTGCAAAAAGTCAATTCATCACTGATTGTTTTCTTTTCCTCAACTGCTTCTATTTCCCAGAATTTTTTAATTGAATTATTTATATCTTCCATAGTCAAAAAACAAAGATTACTTGAAAATAGATTTGTTTCCGTTTTTGAATAATCAATACTTCCTGAGACAATGTAACCAAAACAAGTGTTCTGTTAAATTAAGTTGTTAGTTTTTAAACAAATCTTTCCTTCTTTTAAAAAATGGAAAAATAATTCAGCTCCCAATAATATCTGTACTTTATTTGGTTCATGGAAATGAGGATCAGCTAATGTTACGTTAGGGGGAAGTTTCAAATCAGAAAGATTTAGAGTTTTAAAAGGGGATAGTCCAGTTATTTTTGGAACAATTAAGAAATCCACGCAGCGTTTGAAATCATCATTTAAATTAGATAAACGAGTAGTCATATAAGATTTAACGCTGAAAGAACTGTCATTTAATCCGCTAATCGGAATATTTATTTTTTCCTTTTTTATTCCTAGAATATACGCTGCTTCACTACAAATGAAATTCGATTGGGCTGCAGAATCCAGAACAGCTCTCAATGGTATTTTTTTATTATGCGAGTCTTGGATGTAAATTATAGCAGTATTAATCAAAACAAAGTTTGAATTTCCAGATGTGAGAAGCGCTGAGCTTGCGGTTTCGATATTTGATGAAGGAGGGGTAGAGGGGGAGAGTGGGCGGAGTGATTGAGTGGGCGGAGTGAAATAATTATTATCCCGGTGAAGCATTGAATGATGAGCTTTTTTACAGAAACATTTTGTTTTCGTTTTGCAAAAAGCTACAGTATGATTTGGGCGAAGACAATTTATGCATAATATATTTTTCATTACGATTATATCTTTCTGAAACACTATAACTTTTAAAAATGGAGCATTGATAAATAGAGTGGGAAATATCTTTACATAAAACACATGCATTAGGTTGAGAATTAAGTAATGCGCTTTTTGATCGTTGAAAAGAATTGCTAGAAAGTTTATTCACAGAGGTAGAGGTTTTCGCTTGTACATTTCTATTGATAGAATCCAAAACATGACTTCTTTTTTCTATAAATAACAACAAATTGTCTAAAGACGGGATATCTTGTGTTTCTAACGTTATTTCAAATTGGATTCTGGTATTTTTATCTAGTTTCGGAATTATTATATTTATAAACAATGCATCCGAAAGGCTATTTCTTTCAAAATTAAGCAATTTCAAAGATCTGATATTTTTGTTTACACTGTCTAAAAGATCTCGTAAACTCTTTGCATTTTCATTAATCATAGAAGGATAATTAATTATATTGTTTATATGTGTATCAATTAAAACACGTTTATTTTCAAATCGTTCAGTTAAAGCTATCGTTCTGTTATGTTTCATTAATGAAACATAAGTATCTTCACTGGTTTCAATTAGTTTTGCTTTACCTTGTAAACATGAGCGCAAATAAAATAACTTTTGTGCATCTGATAAATAACTATGACAATTGATTAAGTTTTCAAAAGCTGTCTTAAAGTTATTAAATTCTTCATAATCACCATTAAACATAGGTAAAGGAATAGTAGGTAAAGAAGAGTTAAATAGCTTTGGTTTATCTTCATTAATGTTTTTATCTTTTATACCAGTACAGTTAGATACACTTTGAATTAATAAAAGGAGACTTATCTGTGTTTTGTTTATTCTTTCTTCAATCTCCAACAGCGATGAATCGATTTCTTCTATATCTTCATCTTTTACAATTTTGTAGTATTGTAGCCGTAGATTTTCCAAATCAGTTTCAAATTTCTTAAGATTATCCAGTTTATGATTTAATTCAATGAGCGTTGGTTTCTCTTCCACCGCAGACATTGCTTTAATTGACGTAACATAATGTTCTAAATTTGTTAATTTAGCTTTCAAAGCGCCACACTGACGATTCGCTGTTTTAATATCCATTTTTATTTGTTCAAAGTTCCGGCTAGGCGTGGACCATCATGTACGTTTCGATTACTTCTGAATCGAGTCAGTGTGTTTGAAATAATCCAAAATAAGAATAGAGGACTGTAACGATAAACTTAATATTTAATTTGTATGAAGAAATTACATGGACCAGCAAGGGTCGATCAATCAATGTTTTTACATGGAACGTAGGTACGTCATGCACTTATAGGCCGTGGGCCGAATGCTCAATATCGTTAATAAAAGGATACTTCGTTCCGATCATGAGGGGGCAATGTTAAACCTTATTAAAACAATCATATTTCATCCATACAATATGAATTTACAAACTTCTAATCACATTTGTTGCACATTAGTATATATTTATTAAAAAACGTTGGCACTCTTTTTTTATAACAACCTTTCTTCCGCGCGTTCTATGTACTGCGGCGAGCTAAAGTCTTATCCAATCAAATTACAGAAATCTTTGTTTACATTTACGTAGGTCCGTTTCTGACGGATTTTTCTTTTTTTAATCTAATTTAGAGCTTTTTATTCTTTTAAGGGATTGGAAATAATTGTTTGAAATAATAACAATATTTAAAAAATATTGTATTTACTTTGTCTGTTAAGTGTTATTTTGCCAGTAATGTTGTAAAATAATTATAATGTAATTAAACGTCAGATTAAAGTCCTCATTGACCTGTGTTGTAAGAGAACACCAAATATGCTCTTATTTAAATGTTATAGAATTTTTAATTTAAAATTCTGTGACTTAGTACAGAGAATTCTTTCTTTGTAAAATGAAACTTTATTTAGATTATAGTTTTTCGTAACTACAGATAAAATACATGAAAAAACTGGTAGGAAAAAGATTTTTTTTCAATCACTTGGTTTTTAAGAAAATATTTTTAAATTTTTAAACAAATTTATAATCTTAGTTTTTTTATAAATTTTTTGTTAATTGTATAGTTTTTTTATTACCAATTGATTTACTATAAATAATAAAATCTATTATATATATTATAACATGAAAATCATAAAATTATATTGAAATCTGAATAGTATGAACATCTGTTGGATTTCTAGTTCTCTCAAAATCTTAAGAGCCTTCGATCATAGCTTAAATGTTCTGTTGAGGTGTCATGAGTGACACCGGACTTAATTATTTTTTCCCCCAACTATTGACATAACAGTTTAAAAGCAACTATATATTAAGAAAGCATTATAACATTATTTTAAAATTTATAAGTGTGTGTCTGTGTGTACATGCTCTTTTATAGATATTTCAATAAATATACATGCTCTTTTATAATTAATTTAATTTTTTTAATTATGAAACTACCAGTCATAATATGATTTTAATGAGATTTTTGAGAAGCCTCTTTATTATTAACAACAAAATAATTGCATTCGAATAAAAAGACCTACTATAGGAGAAACTTTTCGTTGGAAATTCTCCTTCACCTCAATTACTAATTTAAAAGAAATAAAAAGTGAGTTTAGGCAAACCTAGAGTAAGCCATGAAGTTTAAATTTTTTTTTTTAATTTTTCAAATGCAAACAAATTACTGGAAGTGAACTTCTTCATTGTATAAATTTATCCTCTCATAATTTATTTTCATTTTCATAATTTAAAAATTTCTTTTCAGTACGTGAAACTTTATAGTTAATCTACTCACTTTTTCTATACTTTAAATTAATTTATTCTTTATTAAAACAATTTTATTCACAAAAGGTATGGTGTCCTCTAAACAAATAACGAGCCGGAACATAAAATTCATTTTATATTAAAATTCATAAGTAAAATTTATTGATTAAGTTCAAATTATTATCTATATATTCATTGAGTATCACAAAAAATATAATAAAAGAATTTGCAATATAGTCATATACAATATCGACTTTATACATACATTAATATCTGTAAAAAAATTCAAAGAATTTAAAGCTTTTGAAACAATTTTATTACTAAAAACATAGATAACAAGCAAATTATTTCATTACAATCAGTAAGGCTGTAGATAACAAACAACAAACCATTAAAAATTAATTTTTTAATTGTGCAAAATAATGCAAATAAAAAATTTAGTTTCATTTAGGTAAAAGAGCAAAATATAAAGTGGAAATACATAATCCTAAACAAATTAATAACAATTACATATTTACTCAAAATTTAAATTTTTAAACAATTTCTTAACATTCAACATCTTTTACTGATACTTCTTTTTAACTGTTGCGTGCACTACTGACTTGTTAAGAATTATAGAATATGAATTCTGAAATTCATTAAACATTTCCTGAATAATTATAGAAAGAATAAAGGTGAAAGCTATGTGAGATTAAAAATATTTTTTACAACACTTCTTTGTACATCTTTTCTGATACTTTTTCAAACAGTTACATATATCATTAATTCGTACTGCCATGCCATGCCTGCTTTGGCACCCCAAATATGTAACATAAATTATATAGATGTGAAATTTATTAAACACTCTCTAAATAGTAATAAAAAATAAAGATGAAATTTAAAACATTCTTAAATATTGAGTTTTTATGAAACTCTTCTATATTCATTTTTTTTAATACTTTTTCATACAGTTGCATGCATGTTGGCATCTCAAAAATATAACATAAACTATATAAATGTGAAATTTATATGCAATTACTGAGTAGTTAAAAAAAATTTAGATAAAATTTTAAATAATATTTACAACTTAATATTACGAAACTTTTCTATTTACATTTTTCTGATAATTTTCGAACTCTTGCACGCATCACGGATTTGTATTTTTAAATCATGCTTGATAGAAACAGCTAATTCATAAAAATAAATTATTCTTCGGATTCAGAAGCTGTGTCAGTTTCAACATCTTTACTGTTTTTACAATTCTGACAAGCACAAAGATCTGTACATTCCACATTATAACGATGGCAAGAACATATAGATGAAACACAAGCTGTTTTTTTACACTTACAATGTACTTGATTCAGTAAATGATCTGGAACTGGTTTCATGGTCATCCAGTTGATATTAAATATACCATTAACTAAATTCCATCCATGATTGGATGCAGAAGGAGCATTTATGAGAGGGAAAAGACTTTGACGATAAATAGCTGTCTGGTAATTTGCCCGCTCAATGTGTTTCAGCAAAGAATCTTTATTCGGTGGTAACATGGTTTCAGTTTCATGGCCTAATCTAAACCAATTGTATCGACATTGATCAACACTTGAGCACTGAGTTTGTCCATATAAATGGCAGATAAATGACTCCAAATAGTTAATAATGTGTTTTGGCACAGTCCATGAACTGCCAAGCTCTTTGAAGGCATATAAAAAATCCTTAGAAGCCATCATTAATTTAAATGATTTAACTTTGCTTTTTCCCCGAAAGGAACTTACTGAATCACACCCAGTAAATACATGAAGGGCAAGAATTGCTTTCTCATCATCATTCGTAAAGGTTTTGGCCAATAATTTTACATCTATTATTTTAAGCTCTTTTGCTGTTTTGCTTACGATGTACAAATGGGATTTGATGTCTTTTAAAAAATACAGAGCTAAAATAAAAACATCTGTATCTGCACTTCGAATAATGATATTGCAGTGTGTTCGAGAAGCATGGTTAGCATGTAAAAAGAGTCTTGTGTCAGCCTCTTCATGGTCACAGCTTAATTCAGATACATTTTGAACACAAACTATGCCTTCAACTTTCTGTAAAGAGTGGCAAAGATTTCGATGGGCAATGAAAATTGTGATGTTTTCAAATATTGCTACATCTTGACTTTGCCAAAATTTAAAACAAAATTCTACAAGTTCTTCTTTATTGTGTCCAGAAGCAAGAAATTTTTTCATTTGCTTTGGCAGCTTTTGATTAAAATTATTAATTTTGACGATTTGAACTCCAGCAGAAGATCTTCGCTCTCGTTCCATCCCTTTAATGCTTGCCTCAGGGTAGCAGTCGCATACAAAATCTATTCGGCTGCACTTAAACTCCTTAGCAAGCTTAACCAAAGATTTCAATAAAATCAAAGCGAATTCTCCAAAAGTACTGGATGAAAATTGCAATTGTTGCACGAGAGCCATGCCATCAACTATTAATACACAATCAGATGGTAGTGTGCTTTGGTCAGTCATAATGCAATTCGGGGATAGTGATTCAATATAATGGGCTAAGGTGGCTTTATTTGTTCTCACTTTGCTTCCATCGTAGTTGGCTAAGGCATATGGTATTGGATTTAAACTATATTTCATCAATTCACGCAAATCAATGTTTTGACATCGTGAGATCATTACAATACGACGTAGCAATGTTTTGTCACTTTTAAGAGCTAAAGTTTCAGATTGTAATTTAATTTTTATTGTTTTGTCGATATCTGAGAAAGTTTTCAATTTCAAGAATTTTATGGGAGTGAAAAAACAACTAGTTTTAAAAGTAGTGAGTCTCTCAGATACAAATGAAGTAAAATAATTTTTTCCTATATCATATGCATTTTTCAAATCTGACATTATAGGATCAGAAGCAATGTGGCCAGATACAATATTTAAAAGAAAACTATCATTTACATAATCTTTAAAAGGATTGCACATCGAACAGATTGTATCACATATAGTTTTAACATTAAGCTCATCTTGTTTTATTCTTGTAGAATCTAATTCCTTTTTAGAATGACTGTGGTTTTTCTTACCAGCCATTTTTTCACATTCAAGCGAGATAGAGGCACGGGCGTGGTGGGACAATATCCAGCGGTGTACAGCTCCTTTATTGCACGTTATTCCAGTAAGCCCTCCTTTCGTTTTTGTGTCTCTGTTGCATGTTTGTTCAATCACTTGATCACATGCAGTTTTGGTAAAACCACAATTATCTTGCTGCTGTACAGAAAATTTTCCTTTTAGAAACTCATTATATGTATCTAGATGAGTATTTTTTAAATTCATCATTTCACAAAAATAAATACTCAAATAGCGAGAGTAATTCACTCTATCATAAGCAAAGAACCACGGCAGCATAGAATTAATTGAAGAAAGATGCAATTTCCAATTTCCTTCTCGTGTAGCTCGAATAAAAAGCAAAAGTGTCTTGACCATGTCAATATAGGAACTCCATAACTCAAATGTTGGACAAAGCAAACTTTTTTCCAATATAAAGGCATCATATTTATTAAAAAATTCTTCCAATTCGGAATTCATCAAAAAGCTGTCTGATGATTCCGCAGGAAATATACTAGAAAAATGTTCAATGATGTTTGAAATTCTACTAGTTTCCTCCTCAGTATGAGAATCAAAAAATGCTTGAAAACGCAATCGCTCCAGCGCTTCACACAGTAACTTATGAGCCCGAATACTTCTATTATAATGATGACCATTGACGACCCGAGTTATTGAGCCTTGAGCAACTATTCCAGCTTCGATTAAAATATCACTTAATCCAGCATCTTGGAATCGCTTTCCAATGACAGCCATGAAAGCCATTGACGTATGAAATTCTCCTAAACGCAAAATGAGTCTTTCTTGAAACTCTTGATTTTGCCACCGTATTTGCTGTGCCTTAGAGTACATTGCTTGATCCATCACAAGGACAACACTTTTCAACTGCAGGCAGTTGGAAATTTCAATACTGCGGTGTAGTACAGTATTGATAGATGACATGTTAGTTGGATTGATATCAAGAATTGGCAAGTATCCTACCTTCGTTTTTTCCAAACATTCACTTTTACACATTAAAGTATTGAAGCCAGTCCACCCAGGAAGAATGCGTGTCTTCGTCAAAGTTTTTGCAAGATAAAAAAAATTATCAAGTATGCGATGGGAATTACTAATGCTTACACTATCAATATCTTGTAAAAAAGAAATATCGCTGTAAGATGGAGGAGGGCAATTTTTTTTCCCCGTAAAGAAATTAATTTTAATGGCTGGAGAATCCAAAGTTCGTTTTCTCGATTTTTTTTGTACAGAAATTTCTGTTTCAGAGAGTGTGTTATGATCATTGTTCATTTGGTCCCACTGAAGAATGATACCATTGGTATTATGTGTAGTGCCTGCCCCGCTTAAAGTTTCTTCTCCAAAATCGTTGTTATCCCACACCAGTGTTGTAAACAATTTAGATTCAAAGCCATCAGGAATAAGTTTATTATTATTTAACTGCTGCAATGCTAAAGCAGTGTCATGTTCAAGCACACTAGTATGAGAAACAGAATGACCAAGGCCATTTAAAATTCCAATTAACTTTGAAGAACCAGTAAAATGACGAACAGCCATGCCCAATGCAAGATGCTTTGGTGTCTGTATTCTGCCGTTTGAGGAAAGAAAAATTAAATCTTGGGCTATAGATAGCAGTTTCAATCTGATGCCTGGCTCTACATTGACATGTCTTTCTAAAATGACATCTTCTGAAGCGCCAATACACCAAGCAAGAAAATTAAACAGTTCTGGTGGAATAATTTTAAAAGCAGCATCCTCTGTTAAATCACAAGCATTTGGAGGCCAAGGACAAACATTTGAAGGCACATCATTAATAATTGTTTTTAGTGCAATAGATGAGGTATACAAGTCTCTTAGAAGTCCTCCTGAAAAGTTATTTGTGGCTCTAAATGTTTCATCAGCATCTTCACTGTCAGTGGAGCTCTGCTCACATAAATTTATTATTGTTGGAGCTGATGTCAGGCAAACAACTAATTCACTCACATTCTTTGATTTTTGTTTGACAAAATCAATTTGAGGGCATGCTTGTTTAATTTTTTTCTTTAAGGTATCATTCCTGAAATCTTTCATTTCAATACCTTCGACTTCTTTCACAGTTCTGATAAATTTTTCCTTAATGTTGTTCATGTCATATACTTTGTGCTTTTTAATGATTTTTTCTTCCAAAACACACTTTTTAAACACTTCAAAAGATTTTTCATAAAGTTCTGAATTTTCAGAAGAAACCTCTTTTACAGTCAGAAATTTTGTATAATTTTTATAACAAGACCTATGGTAGCAAACTTCGATTGCCACCATATCTTTGTCACGGATTTGCATAAGTAATTTCTCATCGTTTTTTGAAATAGCAGCACATAGCAATTGATTTTCTTGGGTTTCACACTTACTTAGTGCTTCTTTTTTCCGCTTGCCAGAATGACGTTCTTTTGTGTATTTATCAGTACGACACAAAATACATATTTCAGGCAAAACATTTGAACGTTCTCGATTAATAAATTTAACATTATCACTTCGAGTAATTATTTTCTTTTCCATTATTTGAAATAGAGCATAGCAGTGATAAAAATTATGGGAACGTTTAATTTAAAAATGATTGATTAAGAATTAAAGAACGACCTATTAAGAATTAAAGAACTATTTATTAAGAATTAAAGAATGTTTTATCCAGAATTTAAGTTTTATTTAAGAAAATATATGACAAATATACGAGAGCAAAAACATGTAACAGTTTGTTTACAAACACAAAATCGAAGCAGCCGATGGTTTTAAGAAAGAGTCGATTTGATTCGTTAGCTGTCTGATGCATGTTTTGAAACCGGCGTTTTTATTGGTTCATAGCTGGCTAGAGGAAATAAGGCTGATATAAAATAGTTCGTACTTTTTTAAGAACATATAAAATAATGTGCAATTATTGAACTTTAAATTTTGCGTAATAAAATACTACGAAACGTATTTTTTTATTTAAATGAAAATTAAATTTGCCCCTTTTTCATCGGAACGAACTTGAATGATAAACGCTCTTGGCCCAGGGTCTATTACAATAGCTATGTCTTTTTCACTACTACTACAGCAGTTCTTGATCACATGATCAAGAACCACTGCGCATGCGCGCGACAATCCCAACAGTGGTGATACATCACCAGTGTCAGTAACTGAAACTGATGCTAAACTTATAATACATTTTTCAGTTATTTTGTATTTCCAATTTAAACTAATATATTTATATTAAAAAAAATTTTTTTTTTTAAATAGATGTCCTTTTTATCATTCTGTAATGCAGAAATTATAAAATTTTTTAAAAAAAATATTGTGAAAAATAAAAGGTTAATTTTTAAACAAATTTATTATTTTTTTAAAAAAATTATTATTATTTTTATTATTGCATTATTTATCCTAATGTAAAAACATAATTTATCAGTATTAAAAGCAAATTTATATTCAAAGGATAATATATTCACTTTTGTTGTTCAATGAATTGTGGAGCTTCAAAAATTATAAACCTTTCTCTATTATTATTTTCCTTTAATAAGTTATAGTAAATTTTATAAAAAATATCAAATATTTATTGATACATGTAATTATTATGTGTACAATGGTTACACCTATAGAATTTTTACCTTTTACCAAGGTTCAAGGTTTTGGACACTTTAAGACAGTTTAACCCAGTTTAGGACAGTTTAACCCAGTTTAGGACAGTTTAACCCAGTTTAGGACAGTTTTACCCAGTTTAGGACAGTTTTACCCAGTTTAGGACAGTAAAACCCACGTGTCCTGTCCGAAACCAGTTTAGGACGTCTAAAACCCCAACCCTGTTACAGAGACTAAAAATTAGCTACAAGTATAGATTTTGTTTTCGTGATAAATAAATTTTACATAAAAACATTTTAATCCAAATGATAAAAAATGTCTCAAAAGTCAGGATTTATCGTTAAATTTTTGGGAATATACAATACATCATATAATTTGTATTGTACATTATAATCATATGCACAGTATACTATCACTTTTACTTGTAATGGTATATTTTGATTACTTGTAATCATTTATTTGCATTACTTATAATCACGATTACGAGTAGTTAATTGCTGTAATTGATTATAGCAATCGCGATTACGGTTATAATCAAAATTATGAACGTTGTATTAATCTTGATTATGGGTAATTGATTAATATAATCGAATACATTTTTGCCCAAACCTGAGTATACAATAGACCCTGTATGAATAGTGAACTATTCCATTTATATAAACTTTTAGATAAATATTATTAAGAACTAAAAAAAATAGCTAAAAATTAATAAAAGTATTATAATTGCCATTTTATGAAAAAATCAGATCTAAAACCTTCACCAAATTAAACGTGACAGTGAAGTGAATAAACGGTCAGTCGAAGTTGCGTAAAATTAAATCTCAAGAACAAAAATACTATAAAACTAAAAAGATATTTGATATGTTTTACTTGATGATTTATTATTTAATATGTTTTAATAAATTTCACATGTAATCATTAAAATAATCAAGTTTTAATAGCGTTATAGCGTTACAAAGGAGGTGCTGGCATCCTCTTCCTTCTTCCAAATGGAGATAAATATATGCATAAAATCAACACAGGCTTAATTGCTTCAAACTTTACCAGTGAACTTCTTGCGATTAAGGAGGCACTCACATTTTATATGACCAATCAGGAGATTTCAGACCCAACTGAGGGATTGGTAATCTTCTCTGACTCAAAAGCGGCCTTAGAGGCAATCAGCAACGGTGGAACCAACGTCACCTCTGCTATAAATGTCCTACTTGAAGGCTTGCACGGCAATGGGAAATCCTGCTTGCTGCAATGGATACCGGCGCACGTGAATATTGAGGGAAACGAGTGTGTGGACTCCTTGGCTAAGGAAAGCAGAGGTGCTGACCAACCTTGCATCACCATCACACTTGCAGACGCAAATGCAGTTGCAAGACACAGACTTCTGCCCCATTCCTTTAGGAAACCCCTCATTACTGACTATGATTGTCCCAGAATCTTAACATCAACAATCACAAGACTAAGAACAAACCACTTTAGAGGGATGAAAATTCTTCCCGACAAAATAAGAACTTATATTCCCTGCAAGAACTGTACCGATATCCAACTTACCCCGGACCACATTCTCGAGTGCCCAGCCCTTACCCCATATGTTTTACAACTGGGTATGGTGCCACTGGCTTCAGAACTTCGTGAGATCCTCTACAGTAATGATGTATTGGAGCTTGCGGATGCAGTCTTGAAGGCACACGAGGTAATTTAATTGTCCATGGACACGATAAAAAGAAAAAAAAAAAACAGCGTTATTATTAAATGCTTGACGAACAAAGAGCACTTATTCTTTGGCCAAGATTAAATGCATAATTTTTTTTTTTTTTTTTTAAAAACACCTCTCAAAATTTTGCTACCTTATTAAAAACAGCAGGTTAAGAACACTCATATGTGCTAAACCTCCTATTTATATAACGAAAAAAAAAATCCTGTGTAAATTCAACTATACTTTTTTCTAGCGTTAAATTAAATTCGTTACATTTTACATTAATTTGCAGGTATCTAAAACAAACTCCAGTAGGTCCGAAGATTATTCCTTCCTGCTATAGTTCGCGGCTGTAGCACGTTTTCAGTGGCATGAAACATTCCATTGTAATTGCATTGGTCATAGAGTGGAAAAAAATGAAAAAAATAGTAATTGATTGCAAAATGGCCGTTTTTACCTATATTTCAGCGAAATTTGTCGCCATAGTTGCTTTTCCTTCAAAACAGTCATTTTAGACGAATTTTTAGTTGAAGGTAGAAGGCCTGGAATCAGTTACAAGAACATACCGTCTCTAAATAAACATGCCTTTTTTTCCCGATGTATTTGGATATTTGACCATCAAATGCTGTAATCTGTGAAATACGGTTTAAATAGTTTAGTTAAGAGAACGGATAGAAAGTTTTTCCTTTTTGCATATTTTGAATGAAACTTTTTAAGAGAATATTTTCCCACGCATTTAAAAAATTCATTTAACTGAAGACTCATGAAATAAAAATTTTTTGGTGATTATTTATTATTGTTATTCCTATATTTAATAACATTCGGAAAAAAATAGGAATTGTTAAGTGCACAAAATTTAGCCTCATTTCAAAATAGGTAATTTAAAAAAAAAAAAAAAAACAAATGTAAAACTTGAACGAAATCGGTCGAATAGTTTAATGAACATGAATTATGAAACTAAAAAAAATGTATTTTCAACTTTTCATTTTTCAATGGTTATTTTACAAATTTTGTTCCAATTTGGAAATTTGACATTTAAAATTACATTCATTAAAATGATGTATAAATTTGTGTACCCAACAATTTTAAAATTTTTGATTGTTATGAAGCAAACTAATTCAGAGAAAATGCGTTTTTGCGGATGATTCTCGAACTTTATTTGTAATTAGTACTATTTAATTAGCAATTAGTACTACTAATTACTATTTAATTAGTAATTAGTACTATTAAATACTATTTAATTATTTGAGATAAACCTTTTGAAAAATTAAGATTGGTTCTTAGGACACGAAAATTCGATTATTAGAAAGAAAATTATTCTGGGTGATATCTTTCTTTCTTTTTTTTAATTTTTTTATTCAATGTGCAGTGCGCAAAAAATGGACCACCCTGATTAACTTTAGATCTAATGTAACAATTATTTATTACTTTTTATGATTTTATTTGGTAATAGTAAAAATGTTTGGATATCGAGGTGTATAAATTTTTTATCGATTTTCTCTTCGTAATTTCTTTTTTTTTTTTTTTTTTTAATGACTGAAATCGGTCGAATAGTTTCTGAGTTACAAGATTTTCGAAAAAGCCATGTCTTTAAATTTCATTTCTTAGACTGATTTCACTTGAATTTTCTAAAAATTTGTAAACCTAACAATTCAAAACTGTTTTTTAAACAAATAATGAATAATCATAAATAGTTATTCTTGCATGGAATTAATTATCTTCGAATAAACGATCTTTATAATTGCGTTCAAAAATTTGTGTATTTTTTTTAAAAATTTCTCCTAGATATTGCCAAATATGCAAAAACTGAAACTAACACTAAGGGACCCAAACTTCCGACCACTCTTTTAAATATAACTTAATTACTCTCATTAACTTTTAACAAAGCGATTAAAAATTAATATTTCACTATAAAAATAATATTTCCACTATAAAAAAGTAATGCTTTTATTGCAATATTTTTTCCTTCTTTAATATGGTTATAATTAGGGATGTATAGAGGTAACAGTTAGTTACCAGCTACCAGAATTTTACTACCCGGAACAATCTTACGAATTTCAGTACACTACAATTAAAACAGACATACTTTGGACCAACTAGAATGCATAAAACTAGGAACTACGCTTGGCATAAAAATGCGAAATACTCTAACAAGCCGTGATCGCTCAGTGGTTAAGGCCCTGAAATCTCATTGTGAAGAACTGGGTTTGATCTCTTGGGTAAGCTTGCAGCCCACCCAGCTGCAAATCGATGAGTACCAGCTTGCCTGGGAAGTAAAAACGATCTGCGAGAATGTTGACCATCTTGCCACAATCATGCCGTTGGTCACGAAATTGTGGAGCCTTAACCGCTGTAGTTAGTCTACAATTTTCTGTTGCAGGAATACTTTACTTATTCTAAGTAGAGTTCTTAGACTCTACTTATTCTAAGTAGGGTTCTTAGTGCTTTGGAAATTTAAATTGTGTGATTAAAGGAGACGAGAGAATTTTAGCTCGTCTGGGAAGTAAAAACAGTCTGTGCCAATGCTGACCATATTGCCACAATTATGCCATTTGTCATGAAAGTGTGGAGCCTCAACCGCTGTAGTGACGTAGGGTGGCTGAGTGGTAGCGTTTCGCACTGCCGTGTCAGAAGTCCTGGGTTCGATCCTCGGGCCGGACAAGGTTGACTCAGCCTTTCATCCCTTCAGTGGGTCGATAAATGAGTACCAAGCATGCTTGGCAACTAAACGCTGGGGTTTCCGCGTTCGGCCAACCACCTAACCGAAACATCTGCTCCTGCACTCCAGAGCCCAAGGCCAAGAAAACTGAGCTGAGCACAGTAGACCTTGACCCTCTATGGGCTGTCACACCACTGAATTTAGTTTAATTTAACATCTGTAGTTAGCCCTCATTGGCCTGTTGAGGGAATACTTTACTTATTCGAAGTGATAGAGTTCTTAGACTTTGAAATAGTAGCCTCTGTTTTGGAAGTTTAAATTGTGTGATTATAAGAGACGAGATAATATTTATTTCAAATTATAAATATTTTATTCACCATCTATTTTGGTGGACGGGTTGGAAGAGGTTTTCCAATCCACATACAGACAAGATATTTTGGGGAGAATGCAGTGTTTTCATTACACCTCTTGATGAACGGTGTCCAGTTATCACAGTGAATGAAGAGCTGATGACTCGCAGCATGAGGGAAGTGACCGTAACGTTCAGGACAGTCAAACCAGCCTTTCACATCTTTTGTTTTGTCAAGTATACAGTCAACATCGTCTTCGTCACAGTCAGTGGGTGGCGGAGTATTCGGTTTTTTAGTGCTAATGAAAGGAGTAGTGGTTGGAGTTGGAGTGGTAGTCGTAGTAGGAGTAGTTGTTGTTGTAGGAGTGGTTGTAGTAGTAATTGGAGTAGTTGTTGTGATCGGAGTGGTAGTTGTAGTAGGAGTAGTTGTTGTTGTAGGAGTGGTTGTAGTAGTAATTGGAGTAGTTGTTGTGATCGGAGTGGTAGTTGTAATGGGTGTAGTAGTTGTCGTAGGGGTGGTAGTTGTTGTTGGTGTTGTAGTTGTCGTCGGAGTGGTGGTTGGTGGAGTTGTAGGGCTCGTCATTTCTTCAGTTGACAGCTTTGGTGGAAAGATAAGGTCTATAAAGGGATTAGGTTTAAATTATTATATTTTAGAACATTATGCTTTCTTATAAAACACAATATTTAAGAATTTTGAAAAGCCTAATTTTTAATTCATCGCTTTTGTATTTTGATATAGCTATGCTTTCTAAGCAGTTGTTAAATAGGTCCACACTTTTCTAATGTAACACTCTACATTAAATTTTTTTACCAATGATACTACTACTTATACATTATTTTATAACCAGTGTTAAACAGCCGTATCATTTCTGGAAAAAATGGCGTAAAATACTATGTATATGAATGGCCGCAAAGTAGTATTTAAGGGAAAAAAATATACAAATTTATTAAAAACTAATGAATGGAAAAAAAGTCTATCAGATTAAAAGAGAGAAGGGTTAAAAAATTAAGAACCAGTTCATTTAAGGAAGAAGAGCGATGATGTTTCTCAACGATTGATGGGGATTTTTCAGTGTCACTATAAACTAAAAAAATAATCAAGTTTTTTTGTTTTTTTTTGTTGTCGAATTTCTCTTTAGTCTAAGATTAGAAAGAGAGCCTCCTATGTTTCTGAAAATATAATTTTTCTCCCTTTGCCTGTTGAAAATTGTAAAAAGCAATTCCACAAATATAATTTTCAAGTTTAGTAGTGCAAGTAGAATTATGTGCTAAGCATTATAAAATCTTCGGTTAATAACTTAAGTATTTGTCCACGGAAAAAAACGAATCATTCTGAATAACTTTTGATCTAATGATGGGTGACTTCAAATATGCTAATTAATTTATGCAGGCAATATTCTAAGTTGCAAAGTCAGACAAAAAATGTACTTTTCTCTTAATAAACGCACCTTTTTTCGACGGATGTGGATTCCTTTCCCTAAAATATAGGGGGAGTCGTAATCTGAGATATTTTCCTGATAGTTTCCCCGATCCCGAAGTTTGGACTCTTTAATGTTAATTTTTCTTTTTGCGTATTTTGCTATACCTCGGGTACTTTTTAAGCGAATCCAAACTTTGTGCACTCAATTATAAAACTCATTCAAAGATAATTCCATGCAAAATATAATTTTTAATAACTGTTTATTATTTTACTTAATAATAGTCGAACAAATTTGAAGGTATAAAATTTCTTTTCACCATTTTAAAGAAATATAATTTGTAAAATAATTGTATACCTTGCAATTCAAAATTGTTTCGACTATTACTTAATAAAAATAAAACAATAAAAAATTATTAAAGCTTATTTTTTGTATGGAATTATCTGTGAATAAACGAATTTTAAAATTGCGTGTAAGAATTTTTCAATTCCCTTAAAACTTCCACGAAATATAGCGAAATACGCAAAAAGCAGAATTTACATGAGGAATCCAAACTTTGGATTGTGCTCTTGACTAAACTATTAGGACTACCCCCTATATTTTGAGGGTCATAAATCCAAATTCGTCGGAAAAATTGCATATTTATTCAGAGCACGTTTTTGTGTCGAATTTTGAAACTTAAAATATCGTCTGCACTAATTAGTTAGCATATTACAGGTCAACCCCCTGAACCCATTAAGAGGATGTTATAGAGCGGGTGAAAATGTTCATATGAAATTCTGTTTTACTTCCATAACCAACTTAAAATTTGAATTAAAGCTCTCCTAGTGGCGTATGACGACATTTGCATGCACGAGTTTCAATGCAATTTTAATCCTGATGTTGCGCCCTATCTCCCCTAGAAGTTTCTGGTAACACTCATACGACTCTCTGTTATATAGAACGTTTTTAATGTTGTACATTTAGACAAAAAAAATAGTCTAAAAATATAGCTCTTTTCTTTTAAGAAAAGAAAAAAGCTGTATCTTTTAGAGAGAAATCGATTGCAGATTTGAAAACAGTGACGTAAAAATATCGAACATCCGTTCAAAAGTCTAATGAAACAGAATAAAAATTTGTTCTCCAGTGGAATCAGCAACAAAATACATGTCTCTATGAGAAACATGGAAGATGTTGAAAAACTAATGGAGTGCGATCAGCCCCCCCCCCTTGTTTCGGATTTTTTTTCTTTCCAAAACTACATGTTCTCATTTACTTCTTGTACCACAGGCTCTTGAGAGGGTTTTTTTCCCGTTCTAATACTGTTATCTGAAAAATTTCTCTTTGTTTCATCAAAAACTTAATATTTATCGGTCTATAAAGATTTTTTTTTTTTTTTTTTTTCCCTTCTTCCTTGTTTATGGCATTCTTCGCATTAAGAAAACTGAAGAAAGTTAGGATCGTTCATAGTTGGATAACCAGGGGTCGACAATTTGAAACAAAAATCTGAGTCATGTCGGTTATTGATTTGATGAACATTATGACTTAGCGATAAAGGTTAAACTACCATCAGGGTTGATTCTGTAATCACAAGTGACCATCTCGGATGGGAAACATCTTCTGTACTTCGCGTGGAAGAGTTCTGTTTTCTTGCAGCTGAAGACGGTGGGTACGTCAAAAATGCAAATGATGTACTTGGAGCAATCGTCTGGATGAGGGAATGTTCCCCATACATACGGGCAACGGAATTCTTCCTTTTTTTCTTTAGTTTCGTCCTCATCTGAAACAAAAAACAAACCTTCAATGAAAATTGTTTAGCATTTAATGTATTTTTAATTTTACTAAATATAAAATTTTGTGTCTTTAACCCTTTGACGCAAATGAGACACCCTTTTATATGCATTTTTTCTAACGCTGTAATTACAAACAAAAATATATATAGTTTGTCTAAAGTAATAACTCTCCTAGCCACTTGTCTGGACTCGTGGCGGTGACTATGGTAACGAAGTATAACTATTTCAAGTAAGGTTGTGGAGTCATTATTTAGGACAGGATTTGGCTCGGATCGGTGAGAGAAATGGTATATTTTTCTTCAGTCTATTGTGTTAGCCCTAGAGTGAAGAGAAACTACCCTCCCTGAAATGCGCTTCTCTTGTTTCCATAGCAGCAGACGGCATCAGACTTTTAAGCGGGAAAGTTCTTACTGTGGACAAACTATATTTGGTATTTTGTAATTAAAAAATCATTTTAATAAATACTAAAAAAAATCTGGTAGATTATTGGAATTATGCTTGTACTAAAATATAAAATCCAAAATAAGTAGTTTGAAACATGTTTTTTTCATTCATATACAAAAATTTATCAATAATTGATTTTTTAGGTAGGCAGGTACTTTATTTACGTCACACCAGAGCTGCACATTGGGCTATTGGCGACAGTCTGGGACACATCCCTGAGGATGATCCGAAGACATGCCATCACGATTTTGATCCTCAGCAAAGAGGAGGGCTACCCCGCCTTGGTTGCCCGACTACCTGCACGCGAAGTCGAGCACTTCACGGTAGAACAATTCAACGAGACCCGATACCATACGGCCTCGGTCCCTACGAAGGCTGATCGAAGTGGTCATCCACCCGTTTACTGACCACAACCTGTCATTGTTGACATCGGAGTTTACTAGGAAAATTGATTTTCTAAATCAATGGTGAATAACTGTTTCTCTCAAATCTTAATAACTGCAAATAAGTGCAAATTTGAAAAATTATTTCTTGAAAGTGAGCCGTGGTTGGTTGATTTTACATTTAACGCCGAAAAAGATACCGGTGTTTCTTACTCAGTTTCATAACCATAATTATTAAAATGCTAAATATCATTTTTTCACTTTTTTTTTACCTAAATTAATACAAAATAATGAAAAGTAAGAAAATATGTTTAATTAAAATTCTGCGTCAAAGGGTTTAAGGGTTTTCATCACACCAATTCGCAAGGAGCCAAGGAAAAATTTTAGTCGTCGGTTGGCCTCGTTCAAAAATCAGGTATTCCGGATACTGCAATGAAGAAATGTTGCTTTCATGCCTATATACTACACTACGCAGGGGCGGATTAAGCGTACGCGAGGCCCTAGACCATTCAAATTTTTGGGGCCCTTAGATAAAAAAAAATTTCTAGTATATTTTTTATTTATTCAAATATAAAAATATTTATATATCTTTTCATTTAAGAAAGCATATTTAAAATAAAAATAAATGATATCCTGGACCTCTTAAACAGTGACAATTTCAATATATAAAATTTGATTGAAAGTGACCAGTTGTATGAGTTTTTTCTAGAGTATATAAAACAATAAACAAACACTTACCTTTTAGTAAAATATTTTGTAATTATCTATTGATCAAATAGAATTACGGACACTAAATAATTATAAAACACTAAAAAAATTATGAGACACTTTAGTTGAGGCACTAAATAACTTCTTTTTCATTTAAAACGTCTCAATAATGTCAAGAACATTTAATTCTTTGCTTCTTGTTTAAACAAGTCTCAGCTCGCTATAGTACTACTTTCAATTTTTTCGCGCGCAAATCAAAAGGACAAATTTGAACTTAAAAAACATTGATAAATATTATGATACATAAACTATAATAATACTTATAAATAATAACTAAAATAAGTAATAAATAAATATGCAAAAAAATTATGTAATAATTATGTAAAAAAAAAAATCGTATTTTATTAATATATATTTAAAATTTATTTTTCTTAAAAAAAATGATTGTTTATCTTAATTTTTTAAAATTTATTTTCAAAATTTTTTTTCAAGGGGGCCTCTAATCGTTGGGGGCCATGACCCAGTTTGGCCCAATGGGTAATCCGGCACTGACACTACGTGTCAAGAATATTCATATTTTATTTATTTATAATTAGTGCTGCAATAAACAGCAAATAACTATGTTTTTCTTCTCATCCTAATTAGTATCATATTTTGCGTATTACTATTTTCGATTTTTTTTCATTTCCTAGTTATTAATTTTATTTTCTAAAAAAATAAGTTGAGAGTATAGGATTATTAAATTTCTTATAAATAAAGCCTGTAATCTTATATGAAGTTTTCCATGAAGGAAATTTTTTTTTAGAATAGTAACTTTATTTAACAACCGATTAGGAAAAATTTTATAATATTTAATGTAGGAGTCTCCAATCTTTTTTTACAGTAAAGAGCACATTCGCACATTCTAGAATATATTAGGGGGACCGGAAAGTAATGCCATTTCTGTGCAATAAATATTCGTTAGTCTTAAAAACCAATTTTTTTTCCTACCCGGCATTGAAAGGTTGTTCCTAACGTGGGTGAACACATTATTGATTAAAAATATAATCCTGATAAAAAATATTAAATGCATCAAAACGATATTACTTGCCGGTCCCCCTAATAAGTTGGGCAGCATGAAAATTTTTTAAATGTTATTTTATAGTACTATAATATAGCATTTTATTGGAAACTGAAATATTTTTATTGTGGCGGGCACACGTAAAAAGATCTGACTGCTCCATGTTGTCAGTGCCCACAGGCATAAAAATGATTTGGGTAAAAATGTAATTCGTTCTCAAAGAACTTTTCAAATATCAACAATTAAAAACCACACTTTTAACTGTAACTTTAAAACTGATATTTATTTTTTTCTAAAACATTGTACACAGACTTCTTTTAAAGCTACCAATAAAATTTGAAAATGATCTAATAAAAATTGCATTTTTTTGTCTTTGAGCGTCCTGTGTCCCCTTAAAACAACCTGAAATAAACCTCAAAAACACTTTACATTTTTGTAAGAGATGTCATAAATAGATTTTCCGAAGCAATTTGTATATACAGAAGCACAAAGCTTTTAAAAACACAACCATTTGAAAAAAAAAAAAGTAATTTTAGTGAATTAGACATCAATAAAACTGACTCACCACCTTCGTCAATACCACCCGGTCTGTCACCACATTTTACGAACTTAGCTTCGATACACTGCTCTTTCCTTTCATCGTAGAGAGTACCATTATCACACTTCTCAAGAGTCGCTTTAGAGAAACTACACGAATAGAATTGTGAACAGTCTTCAGGATCAGGATAGCGCCCATGGGGGAATGGACAGTGGAATTTGCCTTCATCTGTTACATAGAAACAAAACATTAATGCATGTCAATCTATCTAATCCAAAGGGTATCTTGGGAGATTTATCCACTATTAGATACACCTGGATTTCAGCCCCCCCCCACACCTCTAAGAAGCTGAGTCTTTGATGGTTGAGATAATGATATGAGGAGTACGCGCCAATAATTAAGTGTAAGGTTGAACTAAGAAGTCTTACTTGCTGATAAAAATATTTTTAAACGCCATGTCAGATAAACGAAGTTACCATGTCAGGTAACCGAAGAATCACTTTAATTAACTAGTCTTACGGAACAGAAACCAGCATACAAACAGAAATCTTAAATCTACTGCTACATTATTGACTGAGGATTTGAAAAAAATGGTCTTGTTTGGCAATGATCTCTTGAAGGCGATAAAGAATCATGCCTAGTACACACTCAGAGCATTCAGGATTCGTTCCAGACGATCACTCAAAAACTAATAACAAGGTCTTCAATATTCGACAGGTAAGGAAGGGGGGGGGGGTAGGAAACTCGTCTGTATGGAAAAATGGATGAAAAGGCAAGCTACGCGCTGTTGTTTTTGTTCCACTGTAAGCAAACGTAGCATCTGTTTCGAAAATAATTTTTTTTTGTACCCATTCAAAATATTGTAAGGACTGACTTTTGATACTTTTAGGGTGTTATATCTCTTCTGCAGCTACATTTTATGGTTGTCCGATACATATTTTAGGATCTTTTTTAACCCTTTGCGGTAGTATGTCTACTCTCAGCCACCAACGCTTTTTTACCGTTACAGTCGGATGTCTACTCTCAGCCATCACAGCAAAAAGCCACAGCTTAATGGCAAACTACATATATAACGGCACTGTGAAGATGTAAAGAGTAAAGATTGTTCTGAATGTTCAAAAAGAATAATTAAAGGCGGAAAACGCCAAACTAGTTATTTTTGCGACACATGTTCTCAAAAATCAGGGCTTTATATTAGAGACTACTTTAAAAGATACCGCACGATGTAAAACTATAAAATTGAATTTTTACATAAAATTAAAGCATATTGCATATAGCATTTATTGTGTTGCATAAGTTTAAAGAAGAATTAATAATAAAGTTTTTTCCCTTCATAATCTTGCAAATTCTTACTATTAGTTCATAATCTCTCATATTCTTATATTACTTACTATTCGTTCAACGGAAATTAATTCCGACCAGCATGACACCCACATATACTTAGTACTACTTAGTACGAACGCAAAGGGTTAATTTTTTGACGTAATCACCAAGCACTCAGCAAACTACTTAAAGATAATTGCTTCAGAAAAAACAGATTCTTTAATAAAACTTTTCATGCCATTTCTGACTTGAACGGTGGATTTGTCTGTAAGTAAAGTTTTTAATCAGCGAACGAAATTTTAGCACTTCTTCTACAACTTTTTTCAGCTCAAAACTTTTAATTAAAATTTTGATGTATCAGTGAATCATAATGAAAATATCATGACAAATTTTGATGAACACCGTTTGAAAGTCTGCAACATCTAACACACATATCGATTTGATTTATAGTGGCATCATTTGTGGGCTGGTCTGGGGACTTTTTCACCAACGTTTTAAGATATAGAAATAAGGAAAAGCAATGTTAAGTCATTTTTTTCTCAAAATCTAGCCAAAAATATTATTGATTTTAATGTAAGTAACATTTTATAATTACCTTCTGGTTCCGTTACTGGAGTTGTCGTAGTGATTTCTGAAAAAGAAAAAAAAAAAGGCGTGTTTTGAAGGGAAGAAACATTTCTCTAAAATCGTTTATGAAAATTGTTTATTGAGTTAAATTAAATAGAAAAAAACTGGGTAATAAAATGAATCAAACATACTTTTGCAAAGAATATAATCTCAAATATACAATTTAAATTTTAAATAATATAGCTTAATAATCTAGTTTTCAGTAGTATGTGTTGTACGTTTCTATGGAAATAAAGTTAAAACGGTGTACAAAAATGAAAAATTTATTTTTCCCACTTATAAACTTTTGAATACATTTTAAAATATTAAGGAGATGTTTTGGCAAATTGAAATAAATAGATAAAATTAAAAAAAATAAAATATATATATATATTTTCTAAAATCCTACTGAGGCCTAACTGTTTTTGTTTTTTTTGTTTTTGACTTTTTACTCTAACATCAAAGTGAGACTTAGTTTTGAATCTCGACTATGCCAGTTCATTTATACATTACTCCCGGCTGACTACAGCGCTGATGTAAAATAATCACCGTAATAGACAGATCATTGGATAGAATCTTCTTGTCATATCGTGCAAGCAGACAAAGACTTTCGTAGTTTTCTCTTGCATACAATGGATGAGTTCTTCGCTTGAATCTGGAGTTTACAATGGGAAATAAATATTGATAGCGTGATCATATAAATTGTATAATTCAATATCAACCTTATTGATCATAAACTTTAAATTATCCAATATAATATTATTACCTTGAGCACATCCATTTTCGGGCAAATCCAAGGTATTTTACAAATCAAACACGCTTCGTTACTGCAGTAAGAATGCGCAATATAAGATCTCTCTATTTAAGCTTCTGTTTTCCTATTTTGTAATCTGGCAATCTTATTAAGAAAATATTTTAAATCATTCTTTAAATATTCCGATAAGTGTAAGTTCATTTGAATTCGCTGCTCACTTTTCACATTTCGTTTTGTGTTTTGTTCTGCATTTTCTTTACATTTTATTTTCTGTTTTTTTGCTTGACATATTTTTTTTTCTCTTAATGTGTTCTATTTTCGTTTCAATTTTTTGAGTGCTCCTAACACTATTGTATTGATACATTTTACTTTGGCTATATTGATACAATATTAAAAAGCACTCCTTTTTGCGGTTATAATCGTATGAGCTAATGAAGAGATAATATACAGTGGTGGCCAAAAGTGTGGACAGTTTTTGAAAGTTTCATGTTTTTCAACTTTGTGTGCATGTAGAATATATTAATTTTCACTTAAATACAAACGTTTATATATCAGATTGAAGGTAATTTAATGTAGAATTTAATAACAAAACAGAATTAAAATGTCTGTATTACAAAAAAAGTTATGCTCATTTTAGTAGAACAAACAAACACAAATCGTTTTGAATAAGGACGTGTTTTGTAATAAAAGCGTACTAGCCAATCACAAACACTGTTCTTAGGACCAATCAAATATCTGTAACTATAGTTTAGGTTATTTGGATGGTAAAAGAGTTATTGTTGTGGAAATATTTTGCGGAATGTACAATGGAACTAGTACAATTAAATAGAGTATTGCTGTTTTTGAATATTTAAAGTCCTTTTTTTCAATTAAACTAATTTTAAATAATGTCATCAACAAGAAGAACTAATTGGGCATCTACAAAAGGAAGCCGAATTGTCATATTGAGAGAAAATGGCCTCTCTTATGCTGAAATTGCAAGACAAGTTGGTGGTTCAGTGACTTGTTCTGGTATACGAAAGTTCTGTTTACGTTATGAAAAATCGAAATCAGTGGAAAATAAAGCCAAATCAGTCCGAAAAAAAATGCACAAGTACTACTGCCGATAGAAAAATTAAACGGCTATGCCTTCAAGATAGAAAAATTTCATCAGATGCCTTTAGATGTGAAATGAATGCAGCGGGTATTGCAGTAAGTTCAAGAACAGGAAGGTTATCAGGATTTGGACTACAAGCTAGAATTCTAAGGAAAAAAACGTATTTAAATCAAAAGCAACGCGAAAAACGAGTTAAATGGGCAAAAGAACACATTAAATGGTCAGAAAATTAATGGAAGCAAGTAATCTGGAGCAATGAGAGTAAAATATCGCTCTTTGGTAGTGATGGTAGAAAATACGTGAGACGTAGAGTAGGTGAAGCACTTCATCCTGATTGTATTGAAGCAACTACAAAAAAACCCAACAAATGTCATGATTTGGGCATGTATGTATGCAGATGGCGTGGGCCGAATTCAAGTGATTGATGACATCCTGAATACCAAAAAATACATCGAAACTGTCCTGAAACCAAAATTGATACCTTCTATCAGGGATCTCTTCCCCTACAACGCATCATTTATTTTTCAGCAGGATTCAGCTCCATGCCACACAGCAAAATTATGCAAAGCATGGTTTCAAAATAAAGGCATAGATATATTACCAGGGCCAGGAAACAGCCCTGATCTCAATTCAATTGAAAATTTGTGGTGACGTTTGAAACTTTTTGTACGAAAAAAACGTCCATCCAATAAAAGACAACTTATTGAAGCTATAATTGATTCTTGGCACCATGTGATTACGAAAGATGAACTCCAAACACTCGTTCACTCGATGAAAAGACGCTGTGAAGCTGTCTTAAAAAATATGAGTTATCCTACCAAGTATTGATTGTGTAAGTATCACTTTAAAAAAATGCAAATCTAAGATAGATCTTACTATTAGTTGCATAACTTTTTTTGTAATACAGATATTGTAATACTGTACTTATTATTAAATTCTACATTAACTTACCTTCAATTTGATATATAAACGTTTGTATTTAAGTGAAAATTAATATATTCTACAAGCACACAAAGTTGAAAAACATGAAACTTCCAAAAAATGCCCACACTTTTGGCTACCACTGTATTTTTATTATATTGCTTTTCGGCTTTTATATCTTTTCATTATTTTGTTTTCCGGCTTTTTAATTTTTTTAAACAAAAATATTTTTTTACAAATATTTATAAAAATATTTTATTTTAATAATTTTTCTTCTTCTCTTTTCATTAATCTTTATTATTTTCCATGTTTTCTCGGTATTTTTAACTCATTTCATGAGTTCTATACACTTGATGCACAATCAAGAAGCTCTTATAAGAAGAAGGTAAAATATCTTACCATCTTTGCCTATTCTCTTTCCGCAGTTGACTTTACTTTTATCTATGCATCTTCTAAGCTTAACGTCGTACAAATCAGTTCCGGAGCACGTGTACAGTGTGGGTACATCATATATGCAGACGTAGTACTTGTTGCACTCCTTTGGATGAGCAAAAGTACCCCATATGTAAGGACACTTGAAAGGACCGATGTCCACATCATCATCATCGTCATCGTCTTCTGCAAGATCAAGTAAGATTATTTAACAATCATATGCATAATTAATTATTTTATCTTTAATATTTCACTTTCAATATTGCAAATATAAATGTCAATAAGTTGAGGCTTTTAGAAAAGATTTTCGGATAGGGTACATACCTGGCACCTAATCTGCCCCTTGTGTAAAATATGCCACATTAAACATTCAATTCATTTACTTTTAAACGAACAAAAACTTCCAACCTATTGTGTATTGGTGTTATATAACGTTTTTGGCTGTCTTCCTTCTACCAAAGAGGTCCCGAGATCAAATTTCTATTGGAACGGTCGAATTTTAACTCTAATTTTCTTTTCAGGTTGATAATTATTTAATATGTATTATTCAATTTATAAATTCTTATTTTTTAATTTAAATTAATTTTTAAAAAAAAATTTAAAACCAATAAATTAATAGATAATTTTAAAATTTATAAATTTTTAAAAGAAATGTTTAGTGAGTGTTTCCGATTTTCTATAATTTGAGTGCTAATTAATTATTGAGTGGTTTAAGTATTTATTTAATCATTCATGTGTTAGCTTTATAGGATCGTATTATATATCTAGGATGACCTTATATCTAGGATGACGGGGAGGGGCCATTTGTCAAGATACCCGTAATACTAGGCACACGTTTAAAACTCCCTCTGGTACTGATAAGGCATCCCTGTTTCATTAAAAAACGAAAGCATTTCAACATATCTATGATTATTATTTATAAAGAAAAAGAGAATTATTTAAAAAAAAAAATGTCTGAATATAATTGAAATGTCAGTGTACCGTTTCATCAAATATTTTTATTAACCAAATAAAATAAAATATCATAGAATTTCGATGATTGAGTCTCGGATATATTTTTTATTAAATTAATTATTTTAATTTTTCAAGATTTTAGATTTTCAATTGATCTGCATTCAATCTATCTTGGAATAGGTAGACCTTCCCCTTTTAGACTTTCTAAGGTATACAGCAATGTTCAGTTTTGTAGTGTTAAATTATTTTTAAACAATTACATTCACAGATGGTAGCATTTTTTTAAAAAAAAATAAATATATAAAAGATTCTTCAGTATTCGCGGCCGGCAAAAGCGGATCCAGAAAAAAGTTTGATTTTAGACACCATTATGGTACTTTTCTGGATGAAAGGGTGACTATGGGACCCCTTTCCAGTATGGAAATCCATCCATGGTATAGGGGAGACAATCTTAAGAATTAGAGTGCGATGGATTGAGAAAAGAGAACCCAAAATAAATTCACAAATGCGGAAATAAAAAAAGATTGGAATTATAGTAGATTTGAGCAATGCTGTGAATAGGGCTTTCATTAATGAATTCTATTTAATTAATTGTAAGAAATCGTCTTGTTTCAGATTTAAGGCAAGTTAATTACTAAGCCGCAAATAAAATTGCACAATGGTCTGAAATCAAAGAAGTTACTCGCAAATTATTTTTTTTTAACATGTTGATGGCCATGGGGGTCACTGGTGATCGGCACTGAGTTTGTTCGTAGCGCCACGGGGGTCACCGCTGATCAGCGTAGCCAAGATTATTCAAAACACATAATTCGAGAAAATGCTTAATTTTTTTAATATTATTATGGTTATTAAAATTATTTGAAGAAATTAATGCAATGTAGAACACGCAAAAATAGTTTTATTTATATACACAGAAATGCCAACTTGCACCAGACAGGGAATAAATATTTTCAAGTGGTAGTTTATTAATTGTGATTCTTGGTTAAATAAATTCAATTTAGTAGATTTTTATCCACCACTACTTCTAAACAATTCGTAGGCTTATATAATTCACCATTTTTTTCAGATATGTCGTGCTAAACCTTTTAAAAAACTAGCAAAATCTGTCAATATTTGCAAATTTAGTTTGTAGTTATTTCCCGTTTGGCCAGACGGACAAGCCCTGTAAAACTAGCGTGGCATTCATCGTGTTAAAGAAACATATGAAGAGGCATAGTGGCTTTTAAAAATAATAAGCCGTGATTATACTGGTCTACTAATCGAAAAATAAGTTCGCAATTTCTGTTCAAGTAACGGGACAATTAGAAGTTTACTATTCAGCTCTTTGAATTGGTGAGCATGAACTCAACCCAGAGTAGAAAATTTGCCAAAGTAACTCGTCAATTAATAGGTTAATATTCAGTTACCTGAATTGACCAGAAACAGATCCTGAATTCACTAAAGTGTAGTTGTTAGTATCACAAATTTGACATTTAATAGGTCAATGTTCAATATATATACTTAGTAGTTCGATATTCAAGTCTTGAGAATGGGTGCCTATTTTTGAGAATTTGAAGCATTTTGATTTTTATGACCCCTTTTTTATATTTGGAAGCCAATGAAGTTTTTAATCAAGGTTAATATTCAGTTATCTGTATTAAGCCCGATTTGAGTACAATTCAGTGTTACTGTCAGGTTACAAAGTATCCCAAGCTACTCGACATTTAATATTCAGTTCCATTATCTCGTTCAGCAACATCTATGTTTTTTGGAGAAGGCTTTATTTTTTAACATATGTCTTTATTTTTTGGTTTGCCATACTGACACAACACTTATGAGCAAGCTTTTAATAAGAATGTTACGCTACAAAAGCTTGACTGTAGTAATTTTGTAAGTAAAGTTAATTAACTTTAAAATTTCAATTTCTCATAGTCCGGAACTAATTTAAACTTTAAATACCATAGCACACACAATTGAAGCGGTAAAATAGATTCAGACAAAATACATACATTCCAACAAAATTGAAAATTTTCATAAGAAATATGGGTTTTATCTTCCTCTTTTAATGTAAAGCAAAACAACGTTTTAAGATTTTTTTTCACAGTATACCATTTCGTACCGTATTGATAGGAATGAATTAGAACACTTACTATATGTTATGATTATTCTTTAATTTTATTCAGTATTCTAATTTTCACATAATTATGTTTATGAAACATCATCATAAATTAGAAAACTGCCGTCGTCAGCAATCGGTGAATGTGTTCGAGTATAAAAACATCTCTGTTTGCTTCTAGAGTCTCTTCGTTCTACGTTTTTTTTATTATTTATTTATTTTTTTTTTTAGTTAAATTATAAACAATATTAGCTAGCACATTCAGAGTACAAAAAAGTTTTAATTTTGGTTGTATATATGGGTTTTATTTTTTCACATGCGTAAAAGCAGCAAGTTTATATCCTGGTATTTAAATTGTGGTCCTTTATAAAGTCTGATTTCTAGTAAGAATAATTAGAGAATCTAGATCCGAAATCGTTATAATTTTGGGAATAAGAAGGAGTGAGCGATCTATCAATCTATGAGGAGAATTATTTTCTGTGTTGAGTTGCTTTCTGACCATT
This sequence comes from Parasteatoda lunata, assembly GCA_949128135.1. Classification (NCBI taxonomy): domain Eukaryota; kingdom Metazoa; phylum Arthropoda; class Arachnida; order Araneae; family Theridiidae; genus Parasteatoda; species Parasteatoda lunata. Next base: position 21,508,367 of record OX421976.1, read on the forward strand.
GTTCAACTAATTTTTTGAACCTCTGAGGTTTCACTGCGCTAAAAGAAATGTTCCGATTCTTACCACAAATATTAAGCAGAAGAACAGCAGCCATAAAAAAAAAATTTTTTTTATAAAGATTTTAAGCAGTAAGTGAAATAAAGTATTATAAATAATGGTGACTTTGTCCTCCTCTTGGATAGGACATTCAGATCATGCATAGGACATTCGAAATGAATTTTTCGATCTTAGTGAACTTCAGCACCCCCCAGTCCTACCTGGTGTCATCTTTGAATATTTATCTTTTTTAAAGAAACTTTGGTTTACCTTAGAACATTTTTAATCCTAGAGGCACTTAACGTTGAAAGCGGGACACTTGAACTTTTAGTCGACTATTTTAATTATTCTATTAATCATATTTTAGTCTTATATGTTTTTAATGTGATTTTTCGTATTTTTACCTTTCGATGTTTTACCTGACCTTACTTTTATATGTTTTTATCTGTATTTTTTGACATTTTTATTGTCGGTTAAATTTATTCATTTAGGTGTTTAGGAGCTTTTAACTTTTTTTTTGAGGATTCTGTTTTATTTTTATCTGTTTGATCTTTTCGATTGTTTGATTTTTTCCTATGAGTATCAATCTTTTTGGTTTTGATTTTACTTTACTTTAATTTTGTAGTTCACGTGACAAAGGGTGAAACCCTTATCCAAAAACTCCTTCGGAGGTAAGTCGGTTACTATTAGTCTTATGAATAATGTTGTATGGGTCTGTATGAAAAAAATTTAAATCTGTAATAATTACAGATTTTAATAATTTAGTTTTGAATAGGTTAAAGTTAGGCATTTTTGTTTCACGTGGTTTCAACTCCTGCAGAGAAATATCCTGTGTTACCGACCCCACCACACTTTTCCAGTTAGTTGACTAAAAAAAACAATGGGAAGGAAATTTTTTTTTTGCTTGAACAACAGAAATTCTTTAATCGAACTTCATTCCGATTCGCATCCTGTTCTTGTTAGTGTTTTACGGAACACCATCAGCAAATTCACTAATGGTTCCAGTGTTTGTTATCGAAGGGTTCAAATTGTGACATTAGAGACATTTAGCATTCTAACACATTTAGCATTTAGAGACATTTAGCATTCAAATTAATTTTTCAAAAAATATTTATTTTTGTTCGTTGTTTTAAGTCGTAATAGTTAGTAAACCTCTCTATTATCTAATTTGGTTATTTTTTTACTCTCTCTCTCTTTTTCTTTCATTTCTAAAGCTAATTAATTTTTAAGAACATTAAAAAAATAAAAATAAAATTAAGCATCTCAAACTATCCTTACCATCATCACGAGGAATCTTGCACTTAACGACACTCTTGTCCCTACAATATTCCCTCTTCTTGTCGTACGAGAAGCCTATGTTGCAGCGCCTCAAATATGGCAAGCCATATCTACATTCGTAAAAGTAGTCGCATTCTGTCGGGTGTGGATAACGCCCATAATAGGCAGGACAGGTAAAATTACCTTTATCTGGTATCAATTCACCTAAATGTAGAACATTCAAAATTATATTTCAACAGTCTTGGTTAAATCATTAGAAGAAAAATTTGATGGTATTTCTTCAATTTGAAAAATGTTGAAAAATAGGGCAGTATCACAGATGACATACCTTTATCATCTTCATCAGGATTGAGACATTTAACAGTATTCTTGTCTCGACACTGTTTCGCATTCACGTCGTACAAGTATCCAACATTGCAGTGCATCAAGGACGGCAAGCCAGATTCACATTCATAAAAGTATGCGCAGTCTTTAGGATGTGCATAACGACCGTTATAATCCGGACAGACAAACTGATCTTTTTTGGGTCTCCATTCACCTAAGTTTAGAGTATTCAGGATATATTAATGTATTTTCTTCAACTTAAAAAAAGAACAAAATATTTGCCTTCAAATGTATGACAGATTGCATACCTTTATCGTCTTTATCATGGATGAGGCACTTAACGGTATCCTTGCTTCGACATTGTTTATATCGATCGTCATACAAATATCCAGCATAACAATGCAACAAGTATGGCACACCGTAATAACATTCATAAAAATATGCACAATCTGTAGGATGCTGATAACGTCCGAAAGCCTGAGGACAAACAAACTGGTCTCTGCTTGGCTTCCATCCACCTAAATTTAGGATAATTTATTTCAAATGGTTTTCCATTAAAAGGCGAAATATATGAATATATTTTCATCAACTTGATGAAGGTTAAAATATTTTCTTTTTAAATGCAGTAAATGTTGGATAATTTCAGATATGACATACCTTTATCATCTTTATCATGGATGAGGCACTTAACTGTATTCTTCTCTCGGCATTGTTTATAATTCGCGTCATACAAGTATCCTGCATTGCAGTACATCAAGTATGGCACACCAGATTTACATTCAAAAAAATATGCGCAGTCTGTAGGATGTGGATAACGTCCGTTATAATCAGGACAAACAAACTGAACTTTATTGGGTCTCCACTCTCCTAAATTCAGAATATTCAAAATTATAATTCAAAAGTTTTTGCATAAAAGATTAAATTTTTCTGAATTTGATGAAAGCAAAAGAGGGTTTTAAAAATTGAGGACAATGGCATAAGTGGCATACCTTTATCATCTTTATCATCGATGAGGCACTTAACGGTATTCCTGTCTCGGCATTGTTTATAATTCACGTCATACAAGTAGCCTCTATTGCAGTGCATCAAGTATGGCACACCATAATAGCAATCATAAAAATATGCGCAGTCTGTAGGATGCTGATAACGTCCGAAAGCCTGAGGACAAACAAACTTTCCTTTTTTGGGTATCCATTCACCTAAATTTAGAATATTCATAGTTTAAAATAAGTAGATGTTCTATGAGAATGCATTTTTCTCAATTAAGTCAAATAAGAGGTTGACTGGATTGCATACCTTTATCGTGAATGCATTTAACGTAATTCTTGTCCCGACATTGTTTCTGTTTCTCGTCGTACAAGTAACCTGTACTGCATTGTATCAGATATGGCAAACCAGCTTGACATTCATAATAATACGCACAATCTGTTGGATGTGGATACCGGCCGTAAGAAGTAGGGCATTGAAATGCAAGCTTCCATTCACCTAGGTTTAGAGCATTCAAAGTTATAATTCAAAAGCTTTCATTTAAATGCGTGAATGTATTTTTTTTCAATTTCATAATGACAATAATATGCACAATACTCCAATCTAGACATTGGATCGTTTCATATCACCAACACTGCTTGTTTATCCTCAATACAATCGTAATTCAGCTTCAATTCTTGATTGTGATAATGTAAAGAGTTTATATTGTAAGGTTGATTAAAATGCTCAAAGCTCGATGTAATGACATATTTTTGTTTCTTCTTCCCCCATTTATTCACTGATAATCATAAGCATTAATGTGTAATATCTCATCATTCTTTAGAAATTTAAAGCCTCTGTCATTAGACAGTTTTTAGAGTTAAATGACCAATATTCGAAAAATTATATTTTCTATTATAATGAATTTATTTGAGGCTCTATTTTAATTGGATTCGTGTGCTAAAATCAGCATAGAAAATTTGGTATTGTATTGTATTTGGAAAATTGTATTAATTCCATTAGGAACCGATAGTTATTTAAACATCCCATAACTATTTTCTAAACCCTTGTAGGTAGGTACAAAGGGATATTCGTCTGCTGTTAGGCGTTTTAAGAAGACTTTTAATAGTAAAAAAATATAGCAATGAATATTTGCTACTGGTCGAAAATTTGTTGGTTCTAGTGCCATTAAAAAAACACACAAATCTATTCAGTCAACCATGATAAAGCTTTAAAAGTTATGAAAAAAGAGCGGAGATGTAAAAAAGAAGTGAATTAACATTTATCTGTTTTAGATACAGGCAAAAGGTCTGTTAAGTTAAAAGAGAGAGAGAGGGAGTTACCAACTTAGGCACTGATTTCAATGTAGGATGAAAATCGTTACCCCGTGAAAACACAGAGTGTGTTAGGCATTTGTCAGTTTTAGAAGCAAACTAAAGGACTGTATTTATTTTTAAAAAAAAGGAAAAAAAAAAAAAGAGGTACCAACTTAGACGCTGGCTCCAATGAAGGACATAGATTTGTTTCGTGATTGTGGAAAACACTTACATTTTAAAATATAGTAGTTTTTGAAGAGCGGGAAAAAGAGGTATATTTAGGTAGTTGAGAGTTTTACCAACCTAGCCGCTAACTCTGATGCAAATGGGGTTTCATGTTATGCAGCGAAAAAAAAAGGCTGTATTTAACATTAATCAGTTTCAGAAGTGGGCAAAAATTGCTATATTTATTTGAAAATAGAGTCGCCAACTTGGATGTTTGCCATGCTGTAGAACAGGGATAAATGTTCGGTGGTGTGAAAAAAGCCGTGTTTAACATTCATCGGTTGTAGAAACACAGCTAAAGTAGCTATATTTAGTCAATAAAGAGGGTTACCAACTTAGACGCTAACAACGGGATACTAGAACAAAGATTGGTTACAGATTACTATCTGTTATTATGGCAAAAAAAAATTTGAGGTCGTAGCACACACTCCAACTGAAGAAATGCAGTTGAACTCTGCTTGTGTTTATCACTTAAAATTAAGATTTTTAGAAGTTTGTAAAATTTTTTAACTTTTCTTTAGTTTGTTAGATGCTGAGAAAATAATAACATAGACAAACAAAGAACTGTACCTCCATCTTCATCATGTTTACGGCACTTAACCTGATTCCTGGGTCGACATTGCTCTCTAGGCTCGTCGTACAAATAACCTCTGTTGCAGTGCATTAAAGTCGGCCAACCAAATCTGCATAAATAAAAATACTCACAATCTGTAGGATGTGCATAACGACCGTAGATAGCAGGGCACCTGAAATTAACTTTAGTAGGCCTCCAGAAGGTACCTAAATTTAAAACAATCTCGATTATAACTCAAGATGAAAAGAAATAAACGTTGTTTTTAAAGTGCAATATTATTTTTCAAATTACCTAGGTAATTTGCAAGTTACTTAGATAGCATACACATTATCAACTAGGCGATCGTTAAAGAGAAAATAAGATCTTTGCTGGAACAACATTAAGTGTTTATGTACTACGCTTTAATTAACACTATGCTATCTATTTTTCGAATCAAGTTAATACAATCAAATAATAATTGGCTAATAAAACCAATCATTACGCAATTAAAATATAATACAGAAAATAAGATTATTTAAAATTTTTGAACTTTAACGATAAAGCCAACATGCATATTATCTGGATAAAATTAGTAAAAAATAGTTGATTCTGCATTTCAATGGATTATCATAGTTAATCTGCAGATTAACTAGGTAATGTACACATAAACGACTTTTGAACTTTAGTGGTAACATGTGCACCAGAAGATTTAGTTCTACATGGCATATTTCGAATTAATGTATCCATAAATCAAATTAAATAACAATTGTGAGTAAAATTACACGGCAAATGTTTTGACAAACAGGGAGAGTAAAAATACTTTTAATGATTAACTGCAAAATTTTGTAATAAATATTTTTAATACTAACGCTTTACACTCTTAACAGTTCATATTTAAAACAGTAAAAAAAATTTAGATTAAAATAGGGGAATTTTAACGGCTTTTGAACTTTAGCGATAACATATACGTGAAAACATATAGTTCCACATGGCATATATCGAGTTAATGTATCCATAAATCAAATAAAACAACAATTATGAGTAAAATTACATGGTAGATGTTTTGACAAACAGTAATAGTGAAAATATTTTTAATATTCAACTGTACTAAACTAGGCCAAGTCCCATCTCAGTTTTCATGATCTTGGGCTCTGGGGTGCAGGAGCAGATCTTCCGGTTAGGTATTCAGCCGAACGCGAAACCCCCAGTGTTCCCAAGCATGCTCGGTACCCATTTATCGACCCACTGAAGGGATGAAAGGCTGCGTCAACCTTGCCCGGCCCGAGGGTCGAAACCAGGACCAGTGGCACGGGAGCGCAAAGCGCTACCACTCAGCCACCGGGCGTCATATTTAACTGTAAAATTTAATAATAATTGTTTTTATAACTAACGCTTTACACTCTAACAGTTCATATTTAAAACTTTACAATGTTATTTATATTAAAAAAGTTATAACCGTATAAACGGGTGCGACGTAATGGTGTGGCAGAAGTCGAATTCTTGGCCATAGATAGTGCCACTGGAAAAACAAGAACAATCGCACCCCTTCTGCCTAAAACAAGCATACGTCAACAACAACATTAAAAAAGTTGAATTAGGATCACAAAACGTCTGTTAAAATTCACAAATTTAGTAAAAAACAAGCAATAGATAGAACTGACCTTTTTGTGTCGTGACTCTTGTGCCGAAAAAGTATATTAATTTTTGAAACTTTTAATTCTGGAATTGTTTAGTGTTTGGCTCTTTTTTATATATTTCACAGATCATTAATCTTTAAAAAAATTAAAAATTTTCTTTTTTGTTCTGTGATTGAAAATAACCTTAATAAATTTTGAAATTGTCTAAACCTTTTCCCTATCCATTTCTCAAGGACATAAAAAGTAACACCGCGGGAAAATGTTTTTGTTGCATTCATACGAATATTTGATCATGCCTAAATTGGGTGTGGGGATTTTAATCAATTTTGCTCCTAATGCTACAGATTATTTTTTTAAACTGACATTTTTAGTCTATATTTTGGCGAAATGTCGTCGCACGTGGATAGGGGCACTTCCTTATCATGATCTGTTTAGAAGCGTCCGAAAAACCAGTTTATAATCGAAAAGTACCCCTAGCGTCGTATGACGACATTTGTGGGGATTTGTGTCCTGATACTGTATCCTAACTCTCCTAAAAGTGTTTCTCTACATATACACAATCCACTTTTATGTATAGCGTACGAAAGTATATCAAATTTGTTAAAAAAATATCATGTAGCAAAAAAGAATTGTTCTCCAATATAATCTATTGTACTGTAATTACAAGCTTGAAAGTACTTACGCTGTGGGGTTAATTCCAAGTCCTTGGAATCAGCCTCTTCATGATTTTCAGCATGACAATAAATAGAGAACGTTGTGATGAAAACTACAGAAAAATAAATGAAGTAAATAATTTTTTTTTTTTTTAAATGTGACTTAAATTTTATGTTATAACTTTTCTTCCTAAAAATGTCTATAAAATCTAGCTAGCAAACTCAAGAATAGCTACTCACTGACAGTCATGAAATGATAGCCAGAGAAGGATTTTCAGGAAGGAAAAGGCAGAAAGTAAGCTTCCAGTCATATGTTTCAATATGCTAAGTATACACACTAATCAACTTTTTCCCATGATATAAGCTACTTTAGAATGAAATTATACAAAAACTATTTCTTCACGTAAAGGTTTAATCTGATTTTTTGATTATTTCAAATTTAATTTGTAAATATTGCAATGTTAATTTTTTTAGAATAATAAATTCTTAATTTAATAAAAAACGAAAAAAAGCGACTTTATTATGAAATTATACAAAAACTATTTCTCCACGTAAAGGTTTATTCTGATTTTTTGATTATTTCAAATTTAATTTGTAAATATTGCAATGTTAATTTTTTTAGAATAATAAATTCTTAATTTAATAAAAAACGAAAAAAGCGACTTTATTATGAAATTATTCAAAAACTATTTCTCCACGTAAGGGTTTAGTCTGATGTTTTGATTAATTCAAATTTAATTTGTAAATATTGCAATGTTAATTTTTTTAGAATAATAAATTCTTAATTTAATAAAAAACGAAAAAAGTGACTTTATTATGAAATTATTCAAAAACTATTTCTCCACGTAAGGGTTTAGTCTGATGTTTTGATTAATTCAAATTTAATTTGTAAATATTGCAATGTTAATTTTTTTAGAATAATAAATTCTTAATTTAATAAAAAACGAAAAAAGTGACTTTATTATGAAATTATTCAAAAACTATTTCTCCACGTAAGGGTTTAGTCTGATGTTTTGATTAATTCAAATTTAATTTGTAAATATTGCAATGTTAATTTTTTTAGAATAATAAATTCTTAATTTAATAAAAAACGAAAAAAGCGACTTTATTATGAAATTATTCAAAAACTATTTCTCCACGTAAGGGTTTAGTCTGATGTTTTGATTAATTCAAATTTAATTTGTAAATATTGCAATGTTAATTTTTTTAGAATAATAAATTCTTAATTTAATAAAAAACGAAAAAAGTGACTTTATTATGAAATTATTCAAAAACTCTATCTCCACGTAAGGGTTTAGTCTGATGTTTTGATTAATTCAAATTTAAAATGCAAATATTGTAAATATTTTAATTTTATTAGAATATAAAGTCGTTGAATAGGAAACGAAATCTTCCTTAATTTATTTACGGTGGATCTCAAAATTGATTAACTCTAGCCTTTTTTCATTTAAGTCCTCAGGTTGTTTAAATGGAATTGGTGCATGGCTGTAAGCACAATTCTAAGTGACACAATAACCTGGGAGGGGAAAAAAATACTTTATTTTACCAAAATCTTTTCCAAAGCTCTCTGGTGCCGAGCTCCTTGGTATTCCCATAGAGCTAGAAACATGGTACATTTTACCATATTCTAAGAGCTTCGGTCAATTTTTTTTCTGAGTTTATAATAAACAGCAGTTTGATTGCAGTGCAGCACTTTGTAAGGTGAGCAACCAGCACTTTGTAAGGTGATTATTTGCGTTTCTCGAATATGCATAGTAATTTTTAAATAGTATCACATAGATACAATTTTAAAAGGCGAAAGTTCTGCATCGCGTTAAAAAAGTATGTACTTACCGAACAAAAAGATATTTGCCGTCCCCATTATCCCAAATTCCAAAACTGAAGCGATCTGATGCAGTGATTGAATCCGTTTTTAAAAGGACGACCTTTGGGATAAGATAAGCGAGAGCTTATCCTTACTGGATTGAAAAAATTAACACCTGTTCAGTTTTTTTATTCTAAAATCACCTGTATTTTTTCCGATAATTCTATTCAACTAAATGTATAATAATTTTCCTATAGCTTATCTAATTTAAAATCGCATTTGAATTTTGCTTGATCAATGAAATATAAATTAAAATAAGGAATATTTAATTTGTTTTTCAACTTGATTTCATTACAACAAAATAGCTTAAATGATAAATGTTTTAGTTTTCCCCCCTTCTTTTTATATTTAATCAAAAAAAGTAAAAAATTAATGATATTTTACGTTTACAAAATGATTTTTTTATTACTTTTTTAGACTTATTCCCCGGACTTTTTTTGGAACAATAATTAACAGACACAATCTTGAATGAAGAAAAGTTAAATAAAGCTTATTTTAAAATTCATTGGAACTGTAAACAAAAGATACAATCTTTAATAAAGTAAAATTCAATTAAGATTATATATATTGGAATAGGAAAAATGGATGCAATCTTTAATACAATAAAAATCATAAAGGTTATTTCGAAACATACTAAAACAATTTACAAAGGATACAATCCTGCAATCTTTAATTAGGTAAAGCTCAATCAATCTTATTTTATAATACACTGAAACAATAAAAACGAATACAAACTTTAATGAGGTAAAGTTCAATCAAGCTTATTTAATAGTAGATTGGAACAATAAAAACTGATACAGACTTTAATGAGGTAAAATTCAATCAAGCTTATTTTATACTACGCTGGAACAATAAAAACGAATGCAAACTTTGATGAGGTAAAGTTCATTCAAGCTTATTTTATAATAGATTGAGGCAACAAAAACTAATACCAACTTTAATGAGGTAAAGAACCGTAAAGTTTATTTTATAATGCACTGCAACAATAATCAACGGATACCAGCTTTAATGAGGTAAAGTAAAGTTAAACTTATTTTATAATAGACAGGAACAAATTAAGGATATAATTTTGATAATAAAGTTAAATTAATTTATTATGTAATACAAAGAAAAGTTTCTAAATTAAATTGAATAAAGCAATAAGTTTCAGAACTTGCTGTAATAGCGTGCATCATTTACTGAATTCGTCTGCAATCTATCTTGTAGAATCGGCCTAAACATATTACAATATGGACATGGATACGCACGCAAATATTTGACACATATATAATATATCGAAAGCAGCGGTTCCCTATATTTCCGTCTACGGAACCCTAAATGATCAACCATCTATTTGCGGAACCTGGAATTAATAAATAAAGTTCATATCGAAATTCGATTCTCAATTTTTCCGGCTACGGAACCCTAAATGATCAACCTTCTTTTGGCGGAACTCAGAATTAATAAATAAAGTTCATTTCGAAATTCGATTTCAAATTTTTCCGGCTACGAAACCCTAAATGATCAACCTTCTTTTGGCGGAACTCAGAATTAATTAATAAAGTTCATTTCGAAAATTGATTTCAAATTTTTCCGGCTATGGAACCCTAAATGATCAACCTTCTTTTGGTGGAACTCAGAATTAATAAATAAAGTTCATTTCGAAATTCGATTTCAAATTTCTAAATGATCAACCTTCTTCTGGCGGAACTCAGAATTAATAAATAAAGTTCATTTCGAAATTCGATTTCAAATTTTTCCGGCTACGAAACCCTAAATGATCAACCTTCTTTTGGCGGAACTCAGAATTAATTAATAAAGTTCATTTCGAAAATCGATTTCAAATTTTTCCGGCTACGGAACCCTAAATGATCAGCCTTCTCTTGGCGGAACTCAGAATTAATAAATAAAGTTAATTTCGAAATTCGATTTCAAATTTTTCCGGCTACGGAACCCTAAATGATCAACCTTTTTTTTGACGGAACCTGGATGAAGGCATGGATTTCATTCTCTGTACTATCTGTCCTTACTGTGGGAGCAACGTTGACCCACCTAATATGGTGCCCCTGGAATAGTGGCCAACAAATCTGTTCTTCTGCTGCTTGCATGACGTAGGTCATTCCCTTACTGTTTAATACATCTCTTAACTGCTTATTAAAATTCTAATGCTAAAATATTTTAATATCAACTGTTAATAATAATAGTTAATTGTTTGCGCCTTTTTATATCACGAATTTCAAATTTTCTAACTTTATATTATTATTCTTTAAAATAGAATCATCAGAAAATTTATTAAAAAAAAAATTTGAAAAAAAAACAAAACAAATCAGGGCTTATCGGTAATAGGTACCAAGAAGCCTAGTGAGACAACGCCAGGTTCTGATTTACACAAGTTACCGGTTACCGATAATCCACACATAAAAGAATTAAATATGAGATCTTGAATATTATACAAAGTAATAATTATTAAATATTTTATTATTGTGAACGTTAATAAATTTTATTTGGCTATCACAAATATTGATACCAATGTAGAAATAAGATTAATTGCGAAAATATCACGCTATGTTTTTGACAATGGAACGCAATATATATTTTACTCATTAGTAATGGGTATTAATTTTTGTGTAAGTGACAATAGGAAAAGGCAGTCGCCAACACATGTTTGGGTACCAACATATGCCACAAACGTACATATATTATATATTTGAGTACACAGATTTAAGATTTAGATCAGTTAACCCCTGGTGACCAGCTGATGGTCCACCGTTTTTGGCCAAAACGGAACAAAATTTAACTGTTATAAAGAATACACAAATCTAAACGATAATAATACACAAAATAAACGATAATACAATTTGAAAGCAAAATATAAACTTTCAAAAAATAATTCAGAGTTTACTGGTGTTGTTCAAGAATTAAATAACAGCGTAACCAAGTAAACTAGTATTTACGTTATAACCGCGACATTAGTCGTAACATTTATTTGACACGTTTAATTAGTAATTAAATTGGACTTGCTACGCGATTTTATTTAAATTTATGTTTGAGGGGCCTATCGAACCCTTATCCTAAATCTCCTTCTGTAGTGGGTAGATCACTATTATTATTCTTAAACTTAAGCTTAAATGGAAGATTTTTTGCTATTAAAAACTTTTTTCCTTCTTAATATTAAGACCCGGTTCCTTGATTTTTAAAATTCTGCATGCTTTTCAGTGTACGAGGATCGGAATATTAATTTGTTACTATCGTTATTATTATAATTTGATAGGAATATAAAAATTTTTATATTATATTTATGTATATTTTTCTACATACGTGGTGATTAGGATTTTAGGTTACTTTTACAAAAAATAATTAATTTAACCTCCAACACATAGATTTTTTACATCAGATATATATATATATATATATATAGGTGATTCTTTTCAAACATGACAATTCGGACCAAAAAATTTCTTCAAATTTAAAGTCTTAAAAATAATCTAAAATTTTTTTGTATACTTTAGTTACATTTATTAATATCTTACAGACAGCAGTGTAGTTTATTGACATTTACTCGAGGGAAAAAAAAAAACAGAAATTCACCAAATCTTGAATGCCAGGAAAAGGACATATTAGCTTAGAAGTTTAAAATACAGTCATTTTAAGTTAATAGTAAGTAACTCAACTTAAGCCTTTATGTTAGATGGACCATAAACTGCTTAAATTAATTCTTTTTATCCACTGTAGAAAGAATCAAATTTTTTGTTGTTGCTGATATGTACAGAATAAAATTGTGTATAATAATCAATCATTAAATAAATAAATAACTTTGATTACATCCAACCATATTACAATCATACATAAACTTGGTATTAGGTTAATATTTGCTTTTCTATCTTTCAGTATTAGCAGTTAAAAAAATTTTTTGGTAACACTTCAATGTCCTGGCATTCATAAGCCAGGAAAATGACACCCAGGATAATGACAAATTCGCCATTTTATAGCATATAACTTTACTTTAATTTAATATTTTGGCTTAAGACGTTTACATTCTGCAGAAAACAACAGGATTTCTGAAAATAACTCAGATAAATTTTTGTAGTTTATGTTATTAATGATTTCGAAAAGCCAGGAAAATGACAATACAAAAACCTACTCATCTTGAAAAATTTTTTGAAATAGATTTTGAACCAGAAAATTGGTTCTTTATTCATGCAACAAGACATGTTCATATAGGAGGGTATCTAATCAATCTATTAACATAAGATATTGATTGCTGGCTCTATCTATTTTGGTTATAAACCACTAAATAAAAGTAGCCAAAAAAATGACAGATTTTCCTGGGACAAAAAAATTATTGACAGAAAAAATTATTTGAAACGAAGTTTTTGTAAATAATACCCTCTGCGTATATTCTAGAAATGCTTACACCGGTTGAGATAAAAAAAAATTAGCTATTAGTTATTATGTATGGGAAGTTTTGAAGCTAGTTATTATTGGAAACATTATTTGGGACATGCCAGGAAAATGACACTTTGAAGTTCAATTAAATTTTTTAACTATGCAAAACAGTCAATGCTACTGCAAAGTCATTTTAAAATGCTATCAGCAATGCAATTTATTAACTTTTTTAATAAAAAGTTCTTTTAATATTATAGTATTAGATCTTGGAGCAAGGGACAGTGAATTGTCATATTTCGGGAGAATCACCCATATATATATTTAGGTATAAAAGGGTAATTTTTTTCATTCTAATAAAAATTTAAGCAATTCTGTTTAAGGAAATTTTTAGGAAGAAAAAAAAACCCTTACGACCCGGTTTTGCCAAATTTTCTCCCATATTTAAATTAGCCTTATTTATTTCATAAAATTAGAATAACTTGAGTGAAGTTTATGTAATTTGTATTATGTTAAATTTATGTATGTTGCTAAAATATAGAAAGTCATAAAAATTAATGTTTGCTGTTTTTGTAATATTGTTACATATAGAGCAGCATTACTGACTAACTTCGCAGAACAAAATCAAAATACTAAAATAGATCTCATCAAATTAACTTATCTTCTCGCGTTCAACAAGAGATTGTATTATTGCACCAATGAACGATAAATTTGTTTTTTTTTTTTTTTTCATTTAAATTTAATAGAATTGTATATTTCTTTTTAAAAAAAAGGTTATAAAAAAACTGTTCTTCCCCTTCATGGTACTTTAATGCATTTTTTACCCAGAATTGATCTTTACAGTACTGCATTGCACCTTATTCTTGTAGATTTATACATCTTTCATTTAAAAAAACGTGTTGAAAAACGAAATTTATTGCTTAGCTCGATGTATTAATCCAGGATTATTCCCACTAATCTGCACAATTTTCATCAGAATTTTATTACTAGTAATTTTTCTTATGAAAGGAATTTACTCTTTTCTTCAACGTGGATCATAAAAGCGGAAGGGTGAGAAAAAGTTGGCGAGAAATAAATAAATGGGAGAGAAAAAAAAATTTGAAAGACCTACCTTTTAAGCTCGAAAAGTCCTCTTTGCCATTGTCCCTTCACCTGTGTTAGTGGAAGGGTCTTTGAACCCCCCCCCCCCTCATCGAGGACCACTCCCAGTGATATTTATTTGTATATAGGGACTCTTTATAACTATAAGGTGTCTGCCTATTTTTCTCTAGACCTTCCTAGGCCCAGCCCAGATGGTTCGATAGATGCAGATTCAAGGTTGAGCAGTATTGCGAGATTTATGTGTACAGAGTGTTTTTCCCCCCTTCTCTTAGTTGCTTGAGAATCGAAAGCAACAATGAGTTTTGAAGCATCACAGAGACTAAAACATTTTCATACGACGAAAAAAAATTTTTTTTTACGTAGGCTATTAATTTTGGAAGGCATTGTTGACTTCGGGTCAAGCCCACGAGTGGTGTTGTAGTGCTTGAAGATTCTGAGCGATTTTTTTGTGGTTTGTACTCTGAACAGTTCCAGGAGTGTCACACTGTGATAAGTGTAGAGAATTTTTTTCCCCCTCACTGAAAATTTAAATTTATAAACAGACATTCTGGGAAGTATGTGATAGATGATCAAAGTGTATCAATTGAAATTTTAGTGAAATTGTGCTAATTAGATTTAATGTTTTTGCGTTAACAATAGAAAGTAAAAATTATGTCTTACTAGTGTTTTGATTTTTCGTCAAAAAACGTTTTTTCTAAGGATAATCGTTACTGTATTGTTATTCACTGCAAAAAATTCTGGATTAAATTACGGTATTACAAATTAACGTAAGGAAATTACGTATAATATTTTACTGTAAAAATGGATATTGCGGTAAAATGGATTTTATGGATAGTGTACTCAAAATGCCGTTACTTTATACTGTAGTTACATCCGGAATTTTCACGATGTATCTTTTGAGTCAACAACCCCAGTGTAAGCAAAAATAAAAATTACCCTTACAACCAGGGTAATTTTGTCCACTGGATGAGTAAATTTTTTGAAAATGTTTTCTTAGAGGCGGTGAACTGAGCAATATACTTGAGCACTAATGAACAAAAAATTACTTATTCATATTTACTATTTTTATTTAATATATCTATACTAAAGACTCGTTATATAGTTAGATTCAATTAAAAGAATTTTAATAGGTAACTATTAGTAATCATAAAAAAAGAGCTTAGTGGATGAAGTAGGCCAGGGAGATTTTCATGAGTGTTTAAAAATCAGGAAAAATATCATTGAGAAGTAGAATTAATATGTTTCTGTTTAAAGCAACCGAATTGATTTTTCTTTCATTTTAATTTTAACTTGACTAATCCACCCTAGTTTGGAACATGATTTTTATTTCGACTTAGGAGGTAGTAAGAATAAGTAAAATAAGACAAATGATAATTATACCCGCCTCCTAATAAAACGATAATAAATAGTTCGGATACCTCTTCTTTTCTTTCCCATTTCATCCATTCAGTTATGTTAGCGGCTGAAGACTCTCTTTGTAGAAAATGGTAGTGTGCGTTAAATCTGTCGAGTTTAAAGTCCTCCATGTTCCCATAACAAATCTTACCTTTGAGGGTACTGAATTGGAGATATTCTCTGGTTCAGGTCAAAATTACGATATGTGGATGCATGAATGGATGTCCGAATGGTTCCACCCTATAAACAGGCTCTGACGTGTGTGTGGCCGAAGTTGTATTCTTGGTCATACATCGTGCCATTGAAAAACAAGAAACGCATTATCTGACTTAAATACGCTTGGTTTAACCAAGTGAGCTAGTGGCACTGGAAACAACAACTTAGATGTTAGCACATAATGCGAGTCACACTGTTTCAAATTTCTCTCATCATTTTCTTAGAGTTTAGAAAACAGCTTCTGTCACAGTGATGCTGAATATTTCCACTTTTTCAAAAGAAATGAATAACTTTTCTTTGTCTTTGGTTTCCAAATAGCTCACAAATACTTTTACTTTTTGACAGGCAATGTCTCAAACATCTTTTTCTCATGAAATTTCGAAATCAAGTTTTTTGCTCACAAGTTTAACGATTTTTCGTCACTTTTGACGCTTCCCTTTTAAAGTCTTTTTTTTTTCTCACTAAAAATGGTTAAGTTATGAGTATGAGGAGCCGGCGTCTTCCTCATTGCTCGTGTCTATTTCGCATACTAGTCTGTGATAGTGAGCAGTTCGTAAGGTTACGCTCCGAGGATTTAAAGGATAGAACTTCGGGTTATTACACTTACGGTGTGACATGAATAGAAGTAAGATAGAACACTTAGCTATTGCTCCGGTTTCATGGATTATTGCTTACTCAACAACCACTTGATATATGAATTTTTTCACACGAATAAACTTTCACTAAACTGAAACAGTTCTGTCTCAAGTATAGGTAATTTTTCGGTCTCAAATACTATAAGTACTTGTGGTTGACAATAGAAGGTTTGCTTTAGGGTTTGGGCAATATAATGAACATAATATAATGCCACACTTTCTAGAATTTCAAATTTTGCTTCAAATATTACTTTAGGGTTTGGGCAATATAATGAACATAATATAGTGCCACACTTTCTAGAAGTGACAATTTTGCTTCAAACTTTTCCTTATTTTTCGGATACGTACTTTACAATTTTCTGAAATTTCCTCTAAATAACTATGAAACATCTGATATTGTTGCTTCTATTGCTTACATGGAAATTGTTATGTTTATCATCAAAAACGCTCTCCTGAACAATTTAAAATTGTGGCTTATAATTATATTTCCCCTGACCCTTGAAAGCAACTAATGCACCTGCTAAAGAAGTTGAATTTAGTTGAAAAGAGTAAAATGAAAATTTCATGGCAACTTTTTTTAAATAACTTTGCATGATCGTTCATCAATCTGATTTAAACATTTTAAAAAATTTACTGCAGATTGTAAAGTCAAATGGAGTTGAGAATTTCTGCTTTTTCTCATTGTTAAAAAGCATAAGTTTTTGTAAAAACTTTTTTAATAATTGAACTACAAAATTAAACTTAAAAGCTAACTTTTTTTCATAATTAACATATCTTTTGTTACATAATACTATTATTTAATAATTTATCGGCGCTAATAAGTTTCACTTTTCTGTGCTGTGCCAGCAATTTAAGTTTGGATGGCTTTCTTAAGCATCTGGGAACAACGGGACACATTTTAGAAACACTAACTTTAATTGATATGATTGTCTTGATTTATCAATTATTTTTTTTTTTCAACACGAAAAGCATCACTCATGGCTAACGATGCGCAAAGATAGGATAATTTGATTATAGACTTGTTTAAAAGAAACTGAAAGTTAAAACTGAGAAAACCGTTGAAGCAATGAATAGACAACCGCACCAAGGACAGTTCTCACAACTATTTGGAAAGTCTTGATAACGCCTTTTCGTTTTTTTTTCTTTTTTTTTTCGGAAATAATGTGATAGTATTTGAAATAAAATTCAAATCGTTGCAATTGATTCATTTTTTATACAAAAAATTTATAATTTGATTTTATTTACTAAAATTGATTATGTTATTAATTTTTATATTTGTTTACACTTAGTCAATTTCAACTTTTTATATTTCTTATGTTTATAATCAATATTTTATTTTTTAATTTTTTATACAAAACGATATTTACTATGTTGTTAATACTGCTTGTGCGCTCCTTAATCATCGCTCTTAATATATATTTTTAGAATTCTTGTCTAAAATGAAATAAAAGGAAAAGTATTCAAATTAGGGGTAGCAAATTAACATTTTAATGAAGAAAAGCAAAAAACGTTTTTGAAATCTAACGAATTACTATCTAAGAAGACGGGCATTAAAACTTCCTTCATTGTCGAAAGAAAAAAAGAGATTAAAGATAATTATTCGAAACATATTTGAGTTTCATCTGGCGGCAATTAAACAAGTTTTGAGCATTAAATTTTGATCTGCTATGCGTGCATTTTTTTTACTATATATTTGATGTGATTTAAAAAATGTATTTAGAAGGTAATGTTGTTTTGATCTTACTTTTTCATGCTGAACGCACTGTATTTACATACTTTGTAATTAGAAATTCAGTACAATAACAATAATTTGATTAACTTTTTATTCATAAAAAAGGAATTAAATAATTTTAAAATGTTTAAAAAAATAACAATTTTTTATAGTTTTTCACTAAAAGGTAAGAAATAAAATATTAAGTGTAACTAATAAGAATAAGTAGGTACAGTCTCATAAGTAGGTACTATCTACTAATCTACTATACAACTAATAAGTAGGTACAGTCTCAATAAATTTTACAGATACTATGTTCATTTTATATAAAGCTTACTTAAAAATATATTGCAATGATTTCTTATAAATCACCAACTTTTACCTGCTTTCTTTAAAAATCTTATAAAAAATTCTTGCAATACATTTTAAAATAAGCTTTATATGAAGAGAACATTATATCTCGAAAATTAACAGATACTATATTAACGCGTTTCTTATAAGTTTACACTCAATATTATAATTTTTACTTTTACATGCAAAACTATAGAAAGCTTTTTTATGCGTTTTAAAATTATTTTATTTCCTACTTTTTTATTTTTTTATTCGTCAAGTCTTCTAAAAAACTTTGGGCTCATTTTTTTTTTACAGTTTCTTCTCTTAGTAAATTTAGTTATTGGTATTAAAATTCGATGTGAGATCAGATGTATTTGTATTGCGTATAACTCGAGAGGAAAGGTTACATAAATGTGTTTAACTATTCTATTGACCGAGAAAATAGATAGAATAAATCGAAGCTAAAGATAATTTTTTTCAATGTTAAAATTGCATTTAAATCATCTTTTTATTTAAATTAGTAATTTAGTTGCGTTACAAAAACATGTTATAAATGATGTCATAATAATAATTCGATATGAGATCAGTTTTATTTGTATTTCGTATAAATAAAGAAGAAAGGTTACATAAATATGCTTACCTATTCTATTACTGAACGAGTTATTGAAGATAGGTAGAATAAATTGAAACTAAAGATAAAGTTTATTTTTTTAGTATTAGAATAGCAATTAAATTGCCTATTTAGTTAAATTATTAATTTTGATGCGTTACGAAAGCATGTTAAAATAATATCATAATAATAATTCATTCTTTCCTGGGATTCAGGGGAAATTTTAGTTGAATTTAAGTCGGAGCCGAGCCCTCAGGAAGGTCTGGAATCGGATATTTCAAACATCGACTTTACAGCTCAGATCAACTTCCCAAAATTATGCTCAAAGCTGAAAGACATATACTGACAAAATTAATAAAGCTGAAATATTTCCATTTTATTCTTTTAATTTATTGCTCTTTTTAGTGACTTTATGTCATTAGATTAATCGAAACTTTTTTAAAAGTTCATCCTATCAGAACGAAAATTAACTGTAAACAGCATCATTTATCAACTCATGAGAAAGGCTAACTCGTGATTCTCAAAATTAACTGCAATTAAGCAATTTTAACTTCAGTTATAAACTTTCCTTAGATTTTCAATTCAGTTTATTAGGTTTTTTTATTCAAGGTTTTAATTGAAAAAATATTTGTGGCAGAATATTAAAAATTACGTACAATTTCACATTTAATTAATTTATTTATTTTGTTGAAATGAGAAAATAAGCACATATAAAATACAGCTTATAATTTCCTAAATCGATTTTTAATTTCAAATGCTTAAAAAACATTTTTTTTTTCATTATACGATGCTTCAAAATTCGTCGTTTATTTATTTTATTTTTTTTAAATATTTAGATTTTTTTTAAAAAAAAAGTACCTATATTCTCTTAATTGTGCGATTTCGAAACTATTTTAATAAATCTTAAATTAATGCGAATTTTCAGAGGATGTCTCCAAACAATATTCTTTGGTTTAATAAAAAGGGTAAAGAAGCAGTTGAATTAAAAATTATTTCGTCAAAAAAAAAAATTAATTAAAAAAAAAAACTACTTATGATTCAAAAGGATTCTGTGATATTGTCGTATTTAGCTATTTAAAAGAAAAATAATAAAAAAATTGGCTATTATTCTATTGTTTTGATGTGATCACACCGATATGAGTTTAAATAAAATACCCCATATTTCAAAAGTTGGTGCAAAAATTCAGCGGTTTAATAAAAAAAAGAAAAAAAAAAAGAAAAATTAAAAATATGGGCCCCAAGTCGAAAAAAAAATGTCCCGTAATACAACTAAATTGCTTAGAAATTGTCGTACATTTTCTCACTCAAAATTACGATTTTAGAAAATGGCTTCTTCACTCGTTATTATCAACGCCGATTGGCGTGTTTTTCCCACAGAATCAACACCGCGGGATTTTTCTCATCCACTTATTTTATGTTAAAAAAGAAAGAAAGAAGAAAAAAAAGGTCTTTTTCGTATTTCTCTCCGAAAAATGTCAACGGAGCAGTGGAAAATTACCCAAAGACAATGGAAATAATCTGAACGTCCAGCACACTAATTTCGAAAGAGTATGGGAATTTTTTTCGATTATTTTGTTTTATTTAAAGGGAGAATCTGGCAATAATGTTGAGAGCACTTTTGTCTCTCTTCGTTTCACATGCAAGTCCGTTAATATCTTTCATGTTACTGATAAAAATTGCATTCCAATAATTGCGAAATTATTGCAAATGAAGGTCATGGCTGCTAATCAAAAATATCATTGAATTTGTTTTATTCATTTGTTTCTTAGACTAATTTTTTGTAAAAATAATTTCTTAGAAAAATAGATCTAAAGTGTTTAGAAAAAAACCTGATGAAAATATTTTGACAGAGCGGTTCCCGATAATGTTTGAAAACTTTTGCATCTCATTTGTTACGAAATTATTACAAATGAAATGGTTGTTGGTCAAAAATATCAATGTATTTGTTTTATTTATTTATTTGTTTGTTTCTTCAACTAATTTTTTAAAAATAATTTCTTAGAAAAATAAATATAAAGTGTTTAGAAAAGATCTGATTCAAACATTTTAACAGTTCTGTTCTCGATAATGCTATAATTTTGGTAAACTTTACATCTCATTTGTTACGAAATTATTACAAATGAAATGGCTGCTGATTAAAAATACCAACGTATTTGTTTGATTTATTTATTTGCTTCTTCGACTGATTTTTTAAAAATAATTTATCAGAAAAATAAATATAAAGTGTTTACAAAAGATCTGATTCAAACATTTTAACAGTTCTGTTCTGGATAATGCTATAAAGTAGATAAACTCTCATTTGTTACAAATTATTACAAATGAAATGGCTGCTGGTCAAAAATACCATTGCATTTGCTTTATTTATTTATTTGTTTGTTTCTTTGACTGTTTTTCTTTAAAAAATTTTTTTAAATAGCTATTAAGTATTTGGGAAAGATCTGATAAAAATATTTTAACATAGTTGATTTAATAATGCTAAAATATCGGTGAACTTTGAGTCCTATTTATCGTTATATTTATGACAAAATTACACCTCATTTGTTATGAAATTATTTCAAATAAAAGACATGATTGTGAGCCAAAAAATACTTTTTATTGTTCTATTTACTCTATTGTTTCTACTTCATTTTTTATTTTATAAATTGTAAGGAAATTAGTTCAAAAATGTTGAAAAGAAATATGTAATACAAATATATTACTTGAGTTGTACTTTAAAACACTAAACTATTAAAATATAGGTAAACTTTTCCTCTTAAAATCTTACATATTTCTGATAAAATTGCATCCTATATTATGATAAAATTAGCCTTCTCACTTTATTCAAAAACAAAGGTATAAAGTTAAGATTTTGATTGTTAGTTAACATTAAGTTAAGATTTTGATAAAGTTGAGAAGTTTGATTATCTTTCTAAACTAATGACTTAGAACTAAGAGCGGTGTTACTTTATAGTAAAATATAGTAGTTTCTTATAAAATTATCATATTAATTAGCAACATTTTATGCTAACCATATTTGAAATGGTATCTATCGTTTTATAATTGTTATATTTATGAAAATTATTATATTTATTAAATTATAATACCAAGCAAAAAAATTATATTCACTTTAAATATAAGCTTTGAGAAAAACTCTGTCCACATCAACACATGCAATTAAAATAATGAATTCTAAAACTGTAATAGGAGTTATTTTTAGCGCAACTACTAAATAATCTCTTTGGGGGAAAACATTTTACTTGTTTTTACAGTAACCAAGAAACCAGTTTAAAATACATATTTGTGAAATAAAAATTCATAACTAACCGAACAAAGGATATTGAACTCTTACATAATTTTAGATTTTGTTATTATTTATTCGGCAGTTTTTTCCCCCTTGTTTAAAATTTTAACAACGGTAGTACTTGTTGGTTAATAAAATAGCGAGTTGGTTAATAAAATAGCGATAGGTTGTTCAAGTGCTTGTTTGGTTAATAAAATAGCTATTTTTATTATTAAGTTGAATTCAAAATAGTTTATTCGTAGTCACAGAAATAAAAATTTAAGTTAGTTTACAGACATAAACAAAAGTAGTTTAATAAAGAAAGTCGTACACTGAAAAAAAAAGTATGGTATAAACTACCAGAATATAGCAAAATTTACCCTGTTTCTGGTTCTGGGACCACGAAAGAGCTCAGTAATTTTTATCGAAACGCTTTGATAAAGATTTTTGTAAAATTAACAATAAATTATGGATTTGTAATGTGTGATAACATGTGGTAAATGTGGTAAAGCTTGGTAATTTCATAAGTTTGGTTAACGAGATAAATTACTTCTCATTATTCTCTTATTATTCTCATTCTTACTTCTCATTATTTGTCAGTCACACAAGTCCTTAGATTATCCTTTTTTCAAAAACAGAGGATTATTTTTCAAATACCGGTAAGCCTTTATTTCGTTACGATTACCATATTAACAAAATGTGTATATGTATAAAACTAAAATATTAAAAACTACAATAATTGTAATTCAAAATAAATAAAAATTACAATATAAATTACAAAATAACTACAATTCTTATATAAAACTTCAATAATTGTTTATTTTGTTAAAAAAAAATTTTGTTTGCTTTTTCTTGTGGAAAATATTGAGTAAAACTCAATATTTTCCACAAGAAAAAACAAACAAAAAAAAGCAAAAAAAAGAGGGGGGGAAATGATGAATGAAAAACAACTACAGAGGTTGGTGAGCGAAACGAGTAGGGATTCTAAACTTTCTAGTCTTTTAAGTTTTAATAATCGCAGCACGCATCAAGCGTCTTATTGATAATAAAATTTTTTTTAATTTTCATATTACATTAATTAATAAGTTTGAGTTTGGCAAACAATGTCTACATTTTTCAAACATAAAAAAGCAACACTTCAAGCATTTTACCTAATTTGAAAAATCTAACAAATCTCTTACAGAAAATACCAAGTTTATTTATTTTATTTTATTTATATATTTATTATTTTTTTTTTTCTTCATATTTTAACATTTGCAAACTTAAACTAAAAACAGGGGGGAAAAAGAGAGAATGTTGAAAGATCTTTTCCCCCACCTGTTGCAGCCCATGGGTGCAAAAGCTTATGGCTCAAAAAAGTAACAACGACCATAATATAAAGTGTGCTCTAAAATCCTCTCTGTGAATCTCTGCCCCTTCTCCCCTGAGAGTCACGAAGTAAAGACCATCCATCAATTTTACCGACATGTTTTGAATTTAAGGTAAAAATCACTGTTAAAGCATCTAAACAGCAAAGAGCCCCTATTGAGCTAAATTTAGCCGAAATGAAGAAAAAGAAAAAACTTCTCTTTTTGTTAAGATCATGCCACAGTTAGTAAAAGCTCTTCAAAAGATTGATCAGTCTGTAATCAATCATTTCTCAACAACCAGCACATTTTGAACGGACTGCTGTTTAAATGATTCCTTGACCTACAAACTAAATAGAAAACAAAACAAAAAAAAAAAAAAAAACCTTGATCCCCTTAAATAATTTTTATTTTTAAATGTATAACAAAATTCGCAGAGGTGCTTTAAGGATCAGACAATGAGGTCAGGAAATTTCAAGAAATGTGGTCAGGTTGAAACCACAAAATCACACCGAGAAAACAATTATTCCTTCTCTCCGACAGTAGTATTCGGATTCTTCATTGATGACAAGGAGCAAAAATCGAAATGTCTAAAAGAACCTTGTGTAATACATCACATTTTCTACATTGTGAAAAATTCCGGATCAAATTATAGCAAAAAGTATCGGCAGTCAGGTTGTCGGTACTTTTTGCGGTATAATAAATTACGGTAAAGAATTGAGTATATTATTTTACGGTATAATATTTAAATTACGGTTCAATTTATTAAAAATTATGGTAGAATATTTTACGGTACAAATATGGATATTTTGGTAAAATGAATTTTATGGATATTGCACCCAAATTGCCGTTACTTTATACCGTAGTTATATCCGGATTTCTTACGGTGCACCTTTTAAACCAACAATGCCAATCTAACCAAATAAAAGTTCTTAATATGTAGGGGAGACCGAAATTAGTTGGTGCACTTTTAATTTTTTATTTCATTAAAATGATGTGTATAGTTTCATTTTCTTCCCACATGTGAAATTGTTGCCTTTTGACCATTCATTATTTTTTTTTTTAACTGTTTTGTCAGGAAAAAAGCTTTTTTTTTTTCGAACAATAGACCAACGCACGCGGGGTTGAAATATCGGGGTCCACCTCACGGACACGTTGGACATATAACAAAAATATATGCAGCAGTAATTCTGATGGATGTATAATATTTAATACAGTAATTGCGTAGTTTTTTCTTTAGTATTTAAAAAAAAGACTTAATAAAGGATAAAATAAGTCTTAAATGGAGAAAAAAAAATAAAAGATAATCATTCTTACTCTACGCAAAATATTTATTAAAATTTATTACAAACACATTTTTGAATAAACATGGCATAGTATTTTAAAGTACCTTATAACAAATTTGAAAAAAAAAAAAAAAAAAAAAGAAGAAGAATCAAAAGACATATCATACAATAACTATGTATGGAAAGGCCTGAGAGCGAGGTTCAGGAAAAAAATAAAATTATGTCATCTTTATGCAATATTATTTATAAAAATTAATTCAATATATTTATTTATTTACTTATTTTTGCATTGGCATTACATAACACAAATTTGGTTCAATTACAGAGAAAACACTCAGACAGAGTTTTTATTAGTTACCAAATACAATTCACTACAAAATTATGAAAAAACTTTAAAAAAAATTTTTTTTTTGCGCATGCACGGTATAAAAGAATTACCTTTAAATACTTACACAGTTTTTAACAAATTTTTTTAAAATTTTAAATCAATAATTTGTAACTAATTTTAAATTGCTCCAAAAATTTTGTTTAATTAAATTGAAAATGTATAACGTTATAGCAAAACACGTAAGACAAGAAAAAAATTCTAAAAATATCCATATCTCTATTAATATTTACTCTAGGTTTATGAAATTTTATGCAGTTATTAAAAATAAAATGTAATTGGTTCAAGTTACAAACTTATTGCTTGATTTTCTGACAAAAATTTTTGGTTTCTTTCGTAATTTATTATCGGTCTCCCAAACCTCTAAAAGCTTAAAATCTAATTACTCAGTACGAAAAATCACATTAACTAAACTTATCTTAAGTTATAAAATAGTAATATTATGGTAAAGTATTTTATATAGTTTATATTTTATATAGTAATATAGTATATATTTTATATAGTAATATATAATAGTAAAGTATTTTTTGAGAAAATTTTAAGAAAATTTCAAAAACTGAGAGTGTATTTTTCATTATTGTAGGGATGTACAAACACGGGAAAAACACAATCTGAAGTAAATAATCTTAAAATTTTTTATTTTAATTAATGTTAAGGCCAAATAATTATTAATTTATAGTTAATAAGTGAACTTAAAAAAATGTTCTCATGACAATTGTATTTTAAATATTTATTTGGGGTAAAATTATTAATTTTTTAAATTATTTCTGCCAAAGTTTATCTTCATTTTATGAACTATATTTTGCAAATTAATATTAAATGTCACCTGAAAAACAATAATAGCATTTCATAAATACTAATTTTTATATAAATACAGTAAAATAAATAAAATTCCTCAGGTAATTATTATTTTGAATTATTATTATTAAATATGTTAAAACATTAGTATTCAGTAAATGTTCCATTGCACATGCATTAATTGAAATTATTTATGCAAGAATATTACAAAGAAATTCTCTACTTATACAAAATTAATCTAATTTAGTAATGATATAATTAGTAATGATGATGATATTGATCTAATTTAGCTTTAATCTAATTTAGCAAATAAACTAATTTAGTTATGATATCATAATTTAAAAATGATAGGAATTGATTTTCCGATGTTTTTTCCCGGTGTTTTTTTTCTCTGTGCTCTTTTTTTCGGTGTTCTTTTTTTCGCTTACCAAGATTATGTAGTTATTATGTGTATGCAAGTCCGACCACTGTACCAAAAGTTATTTAAGAGATCCTCTTCAATTTCGTACTCTGGAATCTGACATGACATTATAATGAAAATTAATTTGATAAAGCCATTTCGTTCCAACTAATATTTTACTTTATTTATAGCATTTTGTAAACCAGTAGTGACAAAATTCTGAGTACTTTTTTAAGTCTCTAATTAAGAACTCGCATAAAAAAAAAAATATTTTGATGATAGTGTGATAAGATTAAAGCAACAAAAAAGAAGAAAAAAACAGAAAAAGAAAAAGAACACACCGCAGCCTTTCACAAAAGCATTTACAACGCGTATTATTCTTAATACTGAATTATCGTTCCTGATTGACATAATTTATCACATTCTCTGATCTCCCACTGTCGATTAGAAGAGTCCCTGCTCAATTAAGCGGGGAATCCAGACTTCTTTTAACCCTGTCTATTTCGGCTTGGAGGTGGTGGTTTCCCCGTCGAGTCAAGTCTGTAATAAGCTGGGAGGGTGGCGAAACGGCAGGAGAGGTCAGAATGTGACCCCGCTGCTGTGGGAAAAAGTTAACCTCTCCGTCAGAAGTGAAGATCAAACCCCCTTTTTCGTCCTGTGTCAAACAGTAGAGTCGCATTCCTTCAACCTCCCTCCTCTGAAAATCCTTCCATCTCTTGGGGGTGTCATCCTCAGTACTATTATGATTGTATCTAAATAACAGGTGAAAATCAATTTTTATGTCTAAGAATTAAGTGTGACTTCTATTTTAAAAAGTTTTTCTTTTTTTTGTACTGTCATTTGGCTTTCTAATTAAAAAAAGAAATTGTAAAGGCTGGCAGGTGTTACAGAAACAGATTCATAAGGGAGGGAGAGCTATCAAGTGGTTCTTAATTATTTGATGGGGTTTTTATTTTATATTTTATAACCATCGTTGAACAGCCGACCCAATATTATGAGTCTACGATTATAAACGTCAAACTCCGTTGCCTTGTAATTTTTAATCCAATCCAGAAGACAAGGAAACTCCTGGATCGAGTATTGGGAGAAATTTGCCTTCGTGAAGGACTTTTTGATGGAGCTAATCCTCATTTGCGTTCCACGGAGAGGAAGACCACGGGAAACTCCCATGGTTATCCTGACGGCAAGGGGACTTTAACCCATGATCCGTCTACTACTGAGGATATTTCACGTCAGCACTGTGGTTGGTGCAAGCCGGATGCGGAATTCGTATCGACTGGGACTCGAACCCGGTTCTCCTCATTGGAAGGCGAACGGTCTATCCCCTGAACAATTTAGGCTCATTTGATGGGGTTTGCCACGTTTTGAGTATGATAAAAACATATCTCCTCAGTAATAATAATAATAAACATTGGCATTAACAAAACATCAGAAATCGCCACCATCTACTATGTTGGGGGAAAAAAATCCTGATGATTTACCGCATTCAGACAGTACAATGAAATACATCGGCATTAAAAGTGTCAGTACTTTTCAGAGTTATTTAACATATTTGCCATAAAAATTTACTACTATATTAATTATTTAACTCTTAAGATGATCAGCAATCACCTTAATCATCGTAATTGATAATCATCGTAATCGATGATCATCAATTAATCATCGTAAATAGTTAAAATAATAATTTAATTATTTTAACTACTTACGATGATTATTAAATATTTACAATGATTATGATGAAAAAGGCTAAGTGAATGCCCATTCAGGATTCGAGTCCAGGAAAGCTATTTATAAAACTAATACACTATAGCCTGTACCATCCCGTCACATAATGCGGATTGTTTTAAAACCTGAGAAAATTTGTTAAAAATATGGATGTGACATTATTGTGGATAAGAAAAAAACTACCACGGCCTTCTATTGAAATAGGTCTGGACAACTTCTCTCGCTTAATTGACTGTGAAAGTTGAATAGAACTGTAGGGATTGCATTTTACAATAATTTTCAAATTAGATTTTTTTTTCTAAATTTTTTACAGGGCTGAAAAAGAATGGTTTCAGACAGATTTGAAAATGAAGTCAAAATTTTTCACCAAACTCAAAAACGAATAGAGGAAGACAATGAGGATGTTTTATAATAAATTAACTGAACTGCTTTTAATCTGGGAGAGAGTTCAGGATGATTTTAAAAAAATCTCATTTCTAGACAATTAGAAAAGAAGTTGACTTGACATAATTTTTCAGAGCTAAAATAAAAGATAAAATAATTATACTTAGCTAAAATTCAACTGTCTCTACTTATTTTGTTCTGGATAAAATTATGTACTGAGAACTTTTAATTTTTTAAGAAGTTTCATCATTTTTGAGCAAAAATATTTCATAACTTAAGCATTATTACAGCATACAACTGATATAATTTCCACTATCCCAAAAAAAAATTCAAAGTGATATCATAAGAAAAGGTACATCGAAAAAAGGTCAATTTTATCATTATTGATATATGCCCTACCAACTCCCTTTAATTTCGTAACAATGTGACTTATCTATACAGTGCCTGAAGTCCTGCAATTACTTCAAGCAATAATTATTATGTTGTATTAATTATCATTGCCAATAGAAACTATACTTATCGAAAATATTGACAACGAGAATTGAGACTCAATGAGTGGAAAAGATAAAGAAAGCGCGACCCTCAATTGATTTTTTCCATTCCTAATTTTCATAACCAATTATTTAACTATTATTATTTACTAATTAGTATCATCACAACTTTCGCAAAAGATTCAATCTTTGAATTTTTTATGAAAAAAATTAGAATATGCAATTCTTTAATTTTTATTATTATTTTTTTTATATTAAAGATTAGCATTTTTAGATTAAATTACTAAAAGATTTCAATTGTAATCAAGTATTACAGAAAAATCTTGTTTCGCTACAAATACGTTTAAAAAAAAACTACTTCATAATAAAAACGTGGTGGGTGGTATGAATGTGATTTTTTTTTACGATTTCCAGAAAAAATCTGAAAAAAAAAAAAAAAATCTTTCAGTGATGAATGCAACACCCACCTGCTACTATGTCTTCGCTTAATATCTCCCCACCCCGCCAGATACGTCAACAACTGAGGGAGAGAGAAAAAAAAAGTGAAACTATCTCTCTGATGAAAAAGAAGTCGCAATTCAAGTGACACGATGCTGATGAAAGAAGAAGAAAAAATAGAAAATTACAGAAATATAAAACCAAAGAATCAAGAGGGGTGAAAAAAAAAAAAACGGAATTTAGTTTTACTGCTTTTATTTTTTCCCTCTTCGTACCACTGCAAAATGTATATATATAAAAAAAAAAAAAAAAAAAAAAAAATACACCGTCCTCAAATCGTAAATAAGCCTCTCGGAAAAAAGATTATGAAGGTCACATGGATAATAAAATCTTTAATGGAAATAGCAACCTGTTATATTCTTTAATAAAAGTTCACTAATAACAATTTTTAGACAGGTGCGGGAATTACAAAATTGCTGTTTAGCAGTGTGTAGTGCGGTTAGTGTGTAATTTTCCACATTCTTCAACCTTTTAAATAAAATAAATTCAATTTTAACATCTACTTGATAACAATTTTAAAGAATAATTTTCTTGTATGCTTTTATCAATTTTTTTTGCTCGCATAAAATTTTACATATTTCCTGGAAGAAATTAATAATGGAAACTAATTAAAAATTAATAATAAAACATCCGACTTTCTTATGATTTTTTAAAAATATATATGCTAATTAACATTATCGATACTTTTATATCGCTAATTATAGATACTATTATTACGTTAATTACAGATACTTAAAAAAAAAAAAAAAAAAAAAAAAAACATCAAGAAAAATATGTATCAATGCGAATATTTTAGTTTTTATTTTTCAAGCAGTTATAAAAAATTTAAACGCTTGATTATTAAGTTCTTGATTTGCTATCTTACATTGACTGTATTTTATCTTTGATATTTATAATAAAAAACAAGTTTTTTTTTTTTTTAACTCCTATGTTTTATACATTGAAATGCAGAGAAATGGTGCATTATTCATTATGAAAATTAAGTTTAGAGCATAGGTAAAGAAATAAGAACACTCATTTAGTTCAAAAATATAATCACTATCAAATTATAAAACCGTTTTTAATTCATTAAAAATGAGTGTTAACTAAAAATATATTTAATGAGTATATTTAAGAAATAAAAAGTATAATATCTACTGGTTTGTGTTTTCAAAACAAATTTCTTATTAATGAAGGCTTATAAGATATTAAAAATTAGCTATGAGAGTCTGTATTAAAAAATAAAATAAACAATAGCTTTTTATTTGTTTTTATATTTATTTATTTTTATTATCTGACTTATGAAGCACCTGAGTGGCTTTTCCCAGGTTTTAAATTCCGCTAGGCCGCTTGTAACCACCTGATGTAATGCGCAATTTTACCAATGCTGATTTCGTTCTTAGTCTTAGTATTTGCTCTGTAATTGTTGAAACATTCCGCCTAAACAATTTAGAAGATGAATATCCTTCTGAAATTTTCTGGAAAGAACCGCAAATAAGAATTACTTTTCTTAGAATATCAATGGATTTACCCATTGCCCAACTAAACTTCTCAGGAAAAAAAAAAAAAAAAAATTAAAATAAAATAAATAATTTTATTCACTTCTTCCAAACACAGGGACGTGAAGACGACCCCCTTTCGTGAGTGACCCGAAATCACGCACAACCAGACTGGAATTCGTGACGGGAGTTCCTGCTCATCGTCATTCATTCTTTCAGAAAAGGGTCAAAGGGAACCCCTTCACTTTCGATTAACCGCTGGTTCCTTCCTTTTACTGACGATGCGTTTTATTCCATAACCTCGTTTCTACAAATTCGTTCTTAGGTTATCCTCGATTGAAATTCCTCGAGTGCTTTTTTAATCATCGTCAATCAAATACTCACTAGAACTGAGAATTTTTTTTAATGAGTATTTTTTTCTTCCTTTTATCCATCTGAAATTTGTATTTTAAATGGATAAATTATTCCAACTATTTTATTGAGGAGGACTCCTCTGCGTATAATAATAAAATAAGATGCGTGTCTGTGTAAGCTATCGAGTTGTGGAAAACGAATTGCACTTACAGGCACGGAATTATGCTCGTAGAGCATCCCTCATAATGAACCTCAAAGCAAGATTTTCGAATTTTACATAAAAATTTCTTTTAAATTCTAATAATTTTCGAAATATCATCAGATTTTTAAAAAAAATTCATAAATAATAGTGAAACTGCTTTCTAAATTTAAACCTCATTATTTCTATAAAAAATTGTCTCCCGCTTGCTAGGGTCACCTTATTTGAATCTGAAAAAATATATTTATTTGTTCTTTTTTCAGACGATATTTAAAGTTTTAAATTTTTTTGTAGTATTAATGTTTGATAGTAGAGCCGTCAAGAGAGTGGAGGCTCAGCAATCAAGGATTAGCAATTCTTTGATCGAGGCTGAGCAATTCTTGAGGGTCCCCCCTTGGTGATGTATCATAATTATAAATATTTTTATAATTATAAAAATGCACTTTTTAAAAGTTTAATTTTAGCATTGAAAATTTAAAAAAAAAAAAAAAAAACATTTTTTTCTATTTTATCATAAAAATGAAGTAGAAAGTCAACAGTCAAGGAAAAATAGCACATAGAAATTTCGTCTAAATCTGAATTATAGAGCTAAAAAAGTAAAATGTTTTTGACTGATTCAATTTCATAACTCCTCAAGGCCACTATTTATGTATATATAGTTGTATATTGATTTAATAGAGGTATCAAGACATGTTTAGTGTTTTTCTTCCCCTTTTTTATTTTTTATATTTTTTATCTAACATTAATTTATGGTAAAAATGCATTGCATCTTTTGAGCTTTTTGATGTAATTTGTGTTCTACTTAAGATAATTTTTCAATGCGATTTCTCGCATTCTCCCTTAAATTTATAAAATTGCAATGGTAACTAAACTATTAGGATCATGATTTCAAAACTGTGGCTACCAAATATATCGATGGTCAAAACTCAAAATTCATTTAAGGGTTAGAAAAGTAAATTTATTGTGAGAAAGTATGTTTTTCAGTCTGATAGAGTAACTTAACTATAATTCAAAGGTAGCTCTAACAAACACATTTAAAACTTACCCGTGATATTATCTTAGTTTGTGATATTTTAATTAGACCAATGGGATGCCTGCTAGTGACGTAGTGTGGGTATCTCGAGCCTGATTGGTTTTTAAAAAGTGGCTTTGTTTTCGTTTGCAACTGTTCTTTCCATTCTATTTCAAGTTAACTTAACCCGTCAAATATCAATTCTCTTAAGTAATACATTCTATAATCCTTCGTAAAGATTCTGTCACATTGATTTCAATTCTTTCACCCTACATTTCTTACTTAACACTAAGACAGGCACGAAGCCATGTAGAACATAAACAAACCAATTATTCATCAAATTTGCCAGGTACACAAAACAAAAATAAATTAAGTGTTACACTAAAATGCATAAACGAATAATAAATCTAAGAAAGAATCATATTTCAACAAATTCAACGTGCGATACGGCGTTGTATTTAACTAACTTCACGTTAATTAACATTATAACTTATGTGAAAAACTTAGCTCAACTTTGACACGCCATTTTATTTATTGACGATTAGCTGGCGCTGACGTCATAGGTCACATGTGTGGGTAGGTTTGATATTCTTCTTCTCGAAGTGCAAGTACGCAATTAACAAAATGATAAAGTTCAATTCTTACACTTATTGAATTGTGTTATTACAATATACAAATAATACTTTTTCAATTAGTTGTTTTTAATAAAAATTGTATTATATTAAAATAATTAATAATTTCTGTTAATGATTAAAACTTATTAAAAGAATAACCCTGAATTATTTAATACATTATTCATATCAATACTATATATACATATTGTATAATTATTTAGAATAATGCTTTTATATATAATTGTGTTTACAATTAAAAATAAATAAGAAATTAAAAGAACCTTACGACTTCAACTAAACTTAGCATCTTAATTCATTTAAAAAAATATTAAGTTCGAAATTGCACGATGGATTCTACCGCCTAAATCAAATTGTAGGTTAAATTTAAATTGAGTAATTGAGGTTAGTTGGGGACTTTTAGTCCGGTGCATTTTTTTTTCGAAGCTCTGTTTTTTTTTTAACGGCGCTTTTTATCCAATATTTTTGCTCCTTGATTCTAACTGAAGAGACATTCATTTTTCTAGAATTTCGTATTCGCACCAACGCAAGAACAATCATGAATTCGAAAATTTCTTCACAATTTATGTTGATTCGAAGAGTGAGCCAAAATAGATTTTAAAAAAATACTTAATTGCCTTCTAAAATCATTTAGTTATAACCATTAATTAATTTTGAAATCGCAGATTTCATAACTAGCGTAGCCACTGCAAATAAATTAAGGCAGTTTTCACTAGAAACGGGTGTTTTAGACCATGTGTTCCCTGAACCCGAAATATTTCTTGTTTGCTTGCTCATTTTCTTGTAAATAAATAAAAATATGAAATGGAAATACTACATATGCATAAATAAGTAAATACATATTAAATTCCAAGAATGGTTTTTTTTCACATGAAATATCCATTTTTAAATAAAAATCAGTGTTCATTGTTATCTTTTCCTCAATGCATATTTTTATTACTTCAAACTTGATTATTAAATTCAAGATTTTTTTTCTATAAGTCAGATTGTTGACAGTGATGGGATTTTATGTGCATACTGGCTATTAAATTTTAAAAAAAAATTATAAGTTCACAATTTTTATATTATGATACCAATTAAAATTAAATACAGTTAATTTAAAAAGTCGTGATTGCATGCAATTAAACTCAACAAATTTAAAATTAATAGAAAATAATGATAATGAAAAAGTACCGTATAGTTCCGAATATAAGCCGAAAATTTTTAAAATTTCCAAAAAAAAAAAAAAAAAAAAAAAAGCGTATTCTTCGGCTTATTCGCTTATACTTATAAACTTATACTCGGAAATATACGATATGTGACTATAGTTACATAAATACATCCCTCATATTTATATCAATTTCAATAGATGCCAAGAGAGCAGTGGGGGCTCAAGAGATAGAGCGTTCGTCTTTCATTGAGATGAACCGGGTTCGAATCCCATCGATGGCGGGTCGATATGAATTCCACACCCGGCTCGCACTGACCACAGTGCTGACATAAAATATCATCAGTGGTAGACGGATCATGGATTAGAGTTCCCTTGCCGTCGGCTAACCGTGGAAGATTTTTGTGGTCGTCTTCTCCATGTAACACAAATGCGAGTTAGTTCCACCAAAAAGTCCTCCACGAAGGCAAATTTCTCCATATACTTGATCCAGAAGTTCCCTCGTCTTCTGGATTGGGTTCAAAATTACACGGCTACGGAGTTGAACATTGGTTGTCGTAAACCCAGAATTGGGTCGGCTGTTCAACGACGGTTATGAAATAAAACAGATGCCAAGATAGTGTGTGAAATTTTCATCTTTGATTCAACTAAATTAAGTATCAATTAAAGTGTAATTAGCGAAATTATATTGTTTGATATTTACAAAAATTATAATAATAATAATTTTCTGAGCGTACCGGTACGTTTCTAAAATTCGAAACATTCCAAAGTGTAACCGAAGAAATTTTCTTGCATAATTTGAATCTCACTATAATATGAGTCCACTATATTAGTTTCGGTTTCTGTATTCACATAATTTATTCCGATATGTGTTGGTTTCGTTTTTATTCGGAAGTAGATCAGTTTTCCCACGGAATTTTGAAGGGATGAGGTAGAACGGAATCCAACGGTTCTCGTTTCCAGCTGTTTCAGGGAGAGAGGGTGTTGGATCAAAAATCCGGTCTATTATTCAGCCACGTGCCAACGAATAGACGGATGGGAGATTCTGATGCTGCTTTCGATTGTAGGAATAACGACTCATTTGGAGAGAGTTTACAGGACCGTTAGCGAGTTCGTTAGAATTTTGATATCGTTTTATGTACAACTATCCCTCCCCTTCTTTCGAAATCGTGGGAAAATGCAGTGACCAGTGTAATTCAAAAAAAAAAAGGTTATTTGTACTTGCTGTGAATGAAGCTAAGTACATGAAATACAAGTTTCAAATCTGTGAAAATTTTTACAAAAATAATAATAATAATAAATAAATAATTAAAATAGAAAAAAAATTAAATTAAAAAAAAGTTTTGCATGAATCCCGTAGGAGAAATCCTTGAACACGGCAGAGGGCGCTGCAGATTATCAGAGCATCTGCAGTTTTTTTTTTTTTTTTACCTCAGATTTCAAAATAGTATCACAAAACTTGAAAATTATGTTTCGTCTCAGATTTATAAAACAAGTATTGCACATTATTGAGAGGAAAGAAACGGAAAAAAAAATTTTTTTTAATTCCTAAATTTATCATTATTGTTATCATTATTAGTATTATTATTATAAACTTATTATTCTCAGAATATCTACAGATTATTTTTGATTACAAGACCTGAAAATTATTTCCTCTCCCAGATTTAAACCTTGAAAATCACTGAAAGGAGAATCAGAATAATAATTTTTAATAATTTTAATTTATCAGAATAATAACTTATCATCATTATTATTATTACTATGAACTTATTATTATTGGATCATCTGCAGATCACTTTTTATCTCAGATTTTGAAAAAAGTATTACCAGCTCTTGAAAATTATGTTTCATCTCAGATTTATGAAACAGGCCTAGAAACAGGCCCTTAACAAAATTTTGTCAATCTACAGATATATTAGCAAAAGAAATGTAATGCCTTTCAAAAATTTAAAATAATGTTCTTTAATTAACTGAAGTTTTAAAAAATAAACCATTGAAATGACAAGACAAATAAATTCTATCTCATTTATTAAATTTCAATTATTCCATTCATTTAAAAGTGCACAAGATTTTTTTAATTTAAATTGCAAATTTTTAACATTTTTTGTGTATAATTTTTATCCTTTTTATATATGCGCTGATTTTGTAGTAAACGTGTTAGATTAAGCCTAATATTTACAATAATGGTCTCTATCGGTTAGAATTGCAGGTGAATTTGAATTTATGAAGATAGAGCTGCAGATTGATTCTGCAAATTCCTTTCTTTTAATATTACGCATTTTTATTACTAATTTTAGAAATTGAACTTTAAAATAAAGTGTAATTTTTTTCGTCAATTACTCTTACTATAGTAACTAAAATGGGCAGTTCCATGATATAAAGTATAACATAACGAAAATATAAACATTTAAACCTCCATTAGCAAATTTCTTAATTTTTTATATTACTTATTTTAGTACAATCAAAAATTGTAGTTATTAAGTATTTGTAATAATAATAATAAAAGAAAGTTTATTAAAATTTTAACATACTTTGCCGTCATAGCATCGGTCATATAAAAATTGCAACAATGTTTAGTTAGTTTATTAATCGGAACAAATTTAGAAATCTGTAACATTAATTATTGAATATATTAAAATTGAGTGTGAATTATAAAATATTAATTTTTATATTATCATTTAATATTGATATTAATTTTTATATTATAATTTAATATTGATATTAATTTTTTTAAAGAAAGAGAAAAGTTTTAATTGACAAATAATAATATAAATAAAATAGAAAAGTTTTAATTGACAAATAATAATATAAATAAATTTATGTTAAAAACTGAAATAGCTTTACAATTTTTGTTCTAAATTTACTTTTTGAAAAACTTGTATGATGAAATGCTTTATCCTACAAAAATAAAAAGCTCTGATTTTTAATTGCACTATCAAATCAGCAATATGACATTTAAATGTCACTGCTTTGTTGTTATCGCAATTATTTACTTTACTTTAATTTTTTTTTTGTTCTACCAGGCAAATAATTTTTTATATGTTGCTCAATTTAACTTTTTCTGCAATGTTTGTTTACTAAAAGTAACAGCACGAATGGTTTACTGTTTCTGTAACGTAAGTGGAATCAGACTGACTAACTCTTCACAACTGGGAACTCCTCCGATTCGTCAACATTTCAAAACATCCAAATTAAATTACAAATGATAAAGGTGATGAACTAAAAAGTGAAAACTATTTAGAGCATAGCTAAACTTATCTGTGTGAATATGTACTGTAAATTCAACTTCAAACATAAATAATTTTTTCGAACAAATTGATAAAAAAAATTATAATAATAATTGTGTGCAGTATGTACTGCGTTAAACTTAGCCATTTAAAGAATGCTCGCGAAAACGATATTTATTAAGATTGTAACCACCTATAAAAATTATTATCTTAAACTGTGAAGTCTAGTCTACGAATATTAGTTTTTTAATGGGGAAAAAATAGATAAAAACATTGAGCAAGAAATTTTTTTATTTATTTACTATATCTACAAGAATATTTTGTAGGATCACTCAAGCCCCAGAAATTAATGGTATGCTCACTCATTTTCAATCTGGTAACAAATTAATTAAAGAAAACCGTTTGAAATAATTTTCTTTTCTTCAAGAGATATGGTTGCTATAGCTATTCGCTAAAGTATTCTAAATCGTTTGCCTTCTTCAAAATATGGTCATAAGTTTGTCAAGCCATTTTGTTTGCTCTATTACAAAATAAACATTGGAATGAAATGTAATTTCTTTGTTGACTTCTGTATGTGAATAATGCACTTGCTTCTTTTTTTTAAAATTCTTTTTTAAGAAGGAAGTGATGTTTACTTTCCCTATTCCCCTCCCTTTTTATAAATCTAAATAACTTGATTTCGTCAGAGAATCTTTAGGGAAAGCACCCTATCTGTTCTTCCCAAAGAAGATATGTCCTCCCCTCCATTTTTCCCATCAAAAAACTTCCACTATCAAAAAGAAACCCCTTGGTACAAACAAGTGGTAGTAACTGTTCGTGAGAAGTGGTGATCGCCAGTGGTTCCGTTGCACTGTTGAAAGGAAGTAATATCTGTGGAGGAAGTGCAAAAGTGGCGTATTCTGTGATAGATGGTGGGAAAAAAAGCATTTTCCCCTAACTTTACTGTATCTACTTTCACCTCCTATGAGAGGGATGATTTTTTTCCCGGTTTCCTATGCAATTTTTAATGTCAGTTTCTCAGCCAGTGCACTAACAAGTGGTAATAGTCTTTAAATAAGTTTGTTCTTACACATTATCCGTGGGAATTGCAAAACAATTAAATATTCGTATATATATATATATATATATATATATATATATATATATATATATATATATATATATATATATATATATATATATATACTTAATACGTACTTAATTTACTCTCCTTAATAATAGGGGGCAAAACCTTGAAATGAATTCGTCGATGATGCTCACTATCTCAATTATCCATTCTCTAGTTTATTCATTCACTAATTTGACTTTTATTGATATATAATTTAACAATCCTTAAAGAAATAACATAAACATTGTTAAGCAAAAAATTATGATTTTTAATATCAGTTTTTGAAACTGAACATTGACCAGTGCACAAGTGATAATAGTCTTTAAATAATTTACTTTCTATTTTATTCTTTGCTAGTCTATTATCTGTGGCAAAAAGGCAAAACATAAACGAATATAATAAAACTTCTATTATAGACTTAGCAATATAGCAATATTAACAGTAGCAAACATTATTTATATATGAAAATAAGACATCCTTAACATACACTCTTTAGCAGGAGGGAACAACTACATTGATATGAATCAGACAAGGGCATCTACACTATATTCTTTTATTTATATCCTTAATAAAAATTTTTTACCCTGATATTAAAGCAATATTTGTTTATGCTGAAAGTTAATAATTAAAATATCCCATTTTTTAAAGAAAGAAGGAAAATATTTTTAAGTGAGAAGTTTTAAGTTCAAAATTAACAGCAAATGTATATTTTGTTTAGGTTGAAAATAAATAAATAAAAATGAATAATTAAAGACTAATTAAGTTTGTGAATGAATAAATGTTGTGAATGAAATTGATAGCTTAATTTCTGGTTATCAATAACTGTCTAATTCACATCATGGCAGATATCCACTAATATGTAAGCGTTACGAAATTCTCAATCATTTTATTTTCTATTTGAAATGTGTAAATAATAGTTAAAAATTTTGAAAACCGTACTGAAGTTTTAAGACATTTTTTTCTTATTGTCTGTTTGCTCATTTAGTTTAGTTTACGTACTGGTCGCATCAAAACTTATTTCATACGAACAGTTAATTTTTTTTTCTTTCTATTTGAATAAAAAACCAGGAGTAAAAAAACGTAAACATCGTGTTAAGTGACATAGAAAGAATTTAGTTATAGATAATAATAAATTTCTGTATTGTTCTAAAACTTAAAATTTTTACATGTGTGTCAGTTAAATGAGTTCAGACTATATTTAAACCAACTTCTTTAAATAAAGGAAAACGTAGTGGGTAGTTTGAAAAAAATAAATTTTAAATTAAATTAATTTATCGCATGGAATCGTTGAATGTAAGTTTCGTATATAAATTTCATATATGTATTTTATTTATGTATTTATAAATTAACAATATTTTTTCCCCTAAAACTAAAGGAATATTTTAGTTCACATTTAAGGTAGAAAAATTCTAACTTCAAATTTCTCAGCAGCATTTTTCTTTTTTCACTTCATTTTTCTAGCTCAAAAAAATAACAAACGATCTTACGAGTTCTTATTTTGATCAGGAAAAGGATATAAAATGTTTTAGGTTTTAGATCGAATGCGAAATTTTTATTAAAAAAATACTCACTAATTTTTCTTTAGTTGCGGTCTGAAGCATTCTAACTTAATGAAGCACGTTTACAATTTAACTGAAAGAAGAGAAAGTATTTTTAAAGTATAGTTCTATTTTACTAAACATTTGTGAGATTCTATGAGGCGAAATTAGTAATCATAAAATCAGACGATTAATTTCATTATTTTTATTTTAAAATAATTATTCAGAGGGTAAATATTGCAGACTATTGATAAATGATAAAAATACAAAAAACTAATAAATATTTTAAAACTGTCGTTAAGCAAAACTCAATAAGATGACGATTATTTAATTGGGATAATGATTATTTATTCTCCACATAAGTTAGAATGTTAATATAACGTGAAATTAATTAATACAGTGCCGTATCGAACCTCGAATCCGTTGAAATATAATTCTTTCTCGTCTACATCTTTTACTTAGCTTAGATTTATTATTTGTTTATATATTTTATTGTAACCGTGATATACTTTTGTTTTGTGCACCTGGCAATTTCGCATAATTAGTTTGTTTATATTCTTCATGACTTCATGCATGTCTTTGTGTTAAATAAGAAATATATGGTTAAAGAATTGAAATCATTGTGAAAGAATATAGATCATGTTACTTAAGAGAATTAATACCTGACGGGCTTGGCTTACTCGAAATAGAATAGAAAGAGCAATTGCTAGCGTAAACAAATGCCACATTTCAACAACCAATAAGAATAGAGATACCCACACGACGACACTTGCCAGTATCCCATTGGGTCACTATCTGCAGATTCAAAGG
The DNA here is from genome assembly GCA_949128135.1 of Parasteatoda lunata. Classification (NCBI taxonomy): domain Eukaryota; kingdom Metazoa; phylum Arthropoda; class Arachnida; order Araneae; family Theridiidae; genus Parasteatoda; species Parasteatoda lunata. The sequence goes on from OX421976.1 coordinate 21,549,659, forward strand.
TAATAAATATATTTATTACCTTTGAAATATTTTTAAGGCATTTATATTGCGGTACAGGAACCAATTTGAACCGGCTGAGAAAATAAATTTTTTTACGCACTTTTTTTTTCGTTTTGTAAATAGGCATTTTATGTCATTATGCAAGAAAACTTTAAAATGGTAATTAAAATAAATCTTAGAAAAAATACAAAATCGGGTATTTGCAACTCGGTAAAAAGTAATTATGACTATCCACGTGATTTAAATCAACTTTAGTTCGATACCTGTAAGCGAAGTCACGGTATAGAAATAAATCTGACTTATTTGCAGTTTAATAATTCTGTAACGATAATTAATTATCTCATCTCAAAATGTTTAATTTATGATAGAAAGAAATGACGCTTTTATTTTTAATCGTTGAATTTGGAATATAATCATAATTAAAAACATAATGATAAGAGAGAATAATATTAAGAAGGGATAATGAATAAATATAATCTGAAAAACAACATTATTAAGAAGTAATCAAATGATTTACAGGTAAATACCGATATTACTTATTTAATTTTTTGCTGATGACAGCCAAAAACATCTGGATAATTTTTGTATATTAATGATCAAACTATGATTTCCAATGAGAATGCGAGAATGCTCGAAACCGTAAAATGACCGTTATATTTTATGATATTTAGAGAAATATCACAGATGTACATATAAAACATAAAGAAAATAAATAAATAAATATAAAGAGGTTAAAAATAAAAAAATATAAGAGCACCAATACCCAAGTAGCACAGGGATATTGTAACAGCTTTAGTCTACATCAACCGACATTTCCAATATTGGCGAAAATCGATATTGTGTGTACGATTCCTGCCGATTTCACATTAAAAGTCTGTTTGTAAAACTTTTCATTTTAAACTTTATTGTGTTCTTAAATCAAAATTAATCCTTTAAAAGACAAAAAATGACGTCAAATTGTTATAATTCCAAAAAATAAATTTAAAATATAAATTTAGAGATATCTGAAATGCTGAGAGATATCGATCGACGTTCCCCAACGTTTTTACAATATTGAACAATATTGTTTCGCGATATTGAATATACGTTATAAAAAGGGTCAATTTTTATATAGTACAATGTTTCGCTACGATATTGTACAATGTTCAAAGCTAAGTTTTTACGATATCGTTTTTGTGAATTGTGCTACTTGGGTAATACGTAGATCAAGAGTTAAATAATTTAAATTAGCATTTTCATCTGTGCCGAAAATAAATCATCTGCATTCTCTAAATCAAAATAAAGAATGATTTTACATTAGAGAAAGGCAAAAACAGTACGCTTTTGATCAGTGTAATAATAGTGCTTCGAACCTTGTTTTTTATTTTAATTTATTCTTTTATTTATAAATTTTTTTTTTAAGCTCAAAACCAGTATTCTAGTTTTATGTATATTTTAATCCTTAATATAACAGTAATAATTTATTTTACTCTTAAGTTTAGAATATTATTTAAATAAACATTTTATTCTGTCTACAGTAAAAAAAAAAGATTTCTTTGCATTTTTAGCAATTTAGTGCAGTTGAAGCTTCGAAAATCGAGCTATTTTGTTACCGTTTAGAGAAGTATTAAAATGCCTAGTACTAAGAATTTGCATAGTTCTTTTGAACTCAAAACTTGTTAATATTTTGGCACTGATTGACAATAACCTATAATGTTCAATATGTTACTTTATTTAGAGTTTGTATATGTTTAGTTATACAAACTCTATATTATAATAGTTGAATGAATTATTCTTCAAAAATCCTAAAAGTTAATAGCTATATTGACGTTGTCTTTGGCATTTGCTCATTAAAGTTAGATGCAAGTAATTTTAAATTAGTTAATAACACAAGAGAATTTTTTTTTTAACTTTAAGAAAGGAAGAAAAAAATATGAGAAAGGCAATGTTTAATAACATATGTCCGATAATGATTAATATGTCCGATTTTTTTTTTTCTCTTGAAAAATTAAGAATCATAGTATGTTTTGATTTACAATTCGGTCTTATTATTAATTTTACATTAATAAATAGCATAAATATTTTTCATTCTTGGCAATGTTTTAAAATTTCAGCGATATTAAAATCTTCTAAATAGATTTTTTTTTCACATGAGGCAAAACTTATGGTGTTTGCAAAACATTAGTCATGCTTCAAAATTTACCCATTTTCTCCACTTTTTCACTACATCTATTCTTTGTCTTTATTCAATTCTTTGCTGTATAAAACAATAATTCTAGTGCAATATTTATTTTCTCCTTGAAAAAAATTTTTGCTTGTATAATTTTTGTTTGTTTGTATAAAATGTGTAAAATAAAATAAAGATTTGAAGATTTATTCTGATAATATTTCAATTATTATTTTATTCTCACGTTTACTTTAGTAAAGAAAAAATTAAAAAAAGAAGCAATATAAATATTCTTTTAAAAATTGTTTATTGCGTAAGTTTTTTCCCAAGCATTTTTCGGCTAAATAAAATGATATTCTTGAGAAAAAAAGAGTAAAAAAATACTTTCCCCTCAACTGGGAATCTTAAAGATTTCCCACGGACACTGTTTATTTCTAAAGCAGTGCCATGTCAAATGCCACATCTCAAAGCATACATACATTCACAGCTCGTCAATCATCAATAGGAGGAGGAGTCATTGCAGCCATCTTGGCGATAATAGAAAAGCGCCAATAAATAACTTTTCTTTGCCAAAATTTATGCCGCAAAAAAAGATATGAAAATGAATATGAATAAATTTGATTTAGAAAGTGCTATTGTTGTTTTAGTCATTCAGATTTTTGGAAAATTTATCATTGTTTAATTATAGACAAAATTTTTTTAATTGAGCATAATGTTCGTTAAGAAAAATTTAATTTCACGGTTGCTAAGATTTTTAGTTGTTAGCAAAATTATGTTATCTATTTAATCCATTTAATTAAATTATTAGATAAGTAAAAAAAAAATTCAAGCAAAATTTAAGTGCAAGAAGTTAAAAAAGTATTTGAGAGTTTTAAAAAAAAAGTATTGAATGCTCAGTTGAATTTATTGCAGTTCATAAATTAATGACTTTACGAAAATTGTTCATAAATTCTAATCTTAATAGCAAAATCCCTATATAATATCTATTCTTAAGATCACTCTGAGCTAATTTGTTTCTAAACAAATTATTCAAAATTTCGAAACTACAAAGTCAAGTTGGATCAAATTATTTGTTTTTAAAAACAGCGATTGTGTAAAATGGTTCGGTTTGCCGATTATCTAACTTTAAATAAACAAAGATTATTTTTTATATTTAAAATTACATAACTATTATAAATAAGCATATTTCTGAAATCGAGGCTTGAGAAATAAGTGAATATTATTCTGCAAACAAACATAAATAATGAGAAGAAGAAAAAAAAGCAAAACGTGTAAACAGACGTAATCGTAAGTTAACGTAAAAATTTTAGATTTGCAACTTATCACTTCTTTGTTTTTATTTGGCATTTAGTATTTTTAAATGAATAATTTTCTTAATGAATTTTATTATTGAATAACTTTCTTAAGTTATAAAAGTAACAAGACTTTTTAAAAAGAATTTATTTAGCATAAATAATAGTATTTGTGAACTGTGCATATGTTGAAATAGAGAAGAATGCAGCAGCATCTAAAAAATTAATAAAATTAATTATAAATCATTTAAATTTTAATTTTACTAATTTAACTAAAAAACACTTGTTGCTGATTCTGATGGTTGCTTACTTTGGCGAGCGCCAATTTCCGTTTATAGATAACTACCAGTATCTGGCAAACTTATGATACAAGAGTAACTTCATTGGGTAAAAAGAGGCGCGCGCGAAACTTGCGATGCTATTCTCCCTGCAAGTTCCGTTTATGTAGGGTGTAAACTAACAACCCTACGAATTAAACATCCAGGAGGGGTGAGAGAAAAAGTCATCTCATCATATTCATCTTCAACATCTCTTGATCGGCAGTCAATCGCAATTCCTATCTCTACCACGAATGATCGCTACCAAAGTCTAGTCCTTTGCAATCAATTCTAGTGCAATTTTTCGAAGCTATTCTCCCAATTCCTGTACAACATGAACCAATCGTGCCAAGATGATTTCATCAAAGCAGTAAGGGATGGTGATCACATAGAATTGCATAAAATTCTCCAAAGATGGGAAGGATTTGTGAATTTAAACTATTACGACCACGAAGGACAGACTCCTCTACATTTGAGTTGCATGGATGGCAATTTAGAACTAGTTAAATTACTAGTTAAGTTTGGAGCTGACGTTCGACTTGCTAATAAAGACGGATGGAGCGCCCTGCATATTGCTGTGTATGGTGGACATCAAGACATAGCCCTGTATCTTATTGCGAATTCTACAAGATAACATATTTATTCTTCGTTTAGTGTGAATAGTACTTTTTATTTTCCCTTATTCTCCAGTGCTCAAAGCAATGCATAGGTGTACATTTTATTTTCCATTTTTTGTGTGGATTGTGCTGCGAAGAAGAGAATGATTGATAAATTTGGTATGTTTTCAGTCATTTGTGATGGACTGATTACAGTTATAGAAGTTAAAGCCAAAGATTAGTGAATCTGAGGAATTCAGTGTTTTTAAATGAATGTGTTTTATATTTTAAACCAAATATCTATCTATGCAAGACCCGTGGATGATTATTTCCACAACAAATATCACTAAAAAGCATTTAAACTGTGTATAATTAATTTATGTAATGATGGATTAACCATATTGGTAAAAATTTTCAAAGTGTGTAATTATATATATATTTATATCTCTAAAAATATGTATTCATATTTTTCCATTTTATTACATAAATTAAATTAATGCTTTTTTAAGTATCCAGTTATAAGATTCCAATGCGAAAATTTAAATATTTGTTATTAAAAAATATTAATTATGTGCCAGATTTATTACAAAAATTCGATTAATCCACAGTTGGATATCCAGCGAAAAAACTTTTAAGTAAAAATATTTACATTATGTTGCTATGTATTCAATATATATGTCAGATTTATTGCAAAAATTAAGTTAATTAAATAATAAATATCCAGTGGGAAAGTGAAAATTTATAAAATGTTTCTAAAAATAATTTATTCTGTCATTTTCATAGCAAAAATTAAGCAAATGCATGCTTAAAGATCGTAAGAAATTCGAATATCGAAAATTATTAATATTTATTTTTAAAAAAAATTCTTTTTTATGCTAGTTTTATTACAAAAATGAAATTAATATCATGTTTGAATTTTGAGTATCTGTAGACTTCATCCTTCAAATTTTTAGGTATAACTCTCAGATTAGCACATGATGTATTCTTTGCTGTCTCAATAGAAGATATATCTAAAAATTGAATTTGATGTGAAACATCATTTTCTATTGATTCTCTCGGATATTATTTAAGTATAAAAAAGCTTACTTTAAAAAAATCAGTTGGATTTTTATTGATAGCAATATTTCTTTGCATTAATAGTTACAAGTGTGTTATATTAAAATTTCCATGAGCATTTTAAGTACTGCTGAATATAAATTTTAAAAAAATTATCTCTTTTAATTTGCTCAAACTTTTTTTAAAAAAAATTACCAGCAATATTCATCTAAATTTATAACAAGCCCATTTCCAAAATTTCTGTTAACGTTTAAATTTTTTTTTTTTTTTTTTTTTTGTCTTTAAGGTTAATGAAAGAGTTTATCACTTTGTTTCTGTTCAGAATTGTATTGTTGCATAATTTTAGTCCATTTAAATATCAATGACATTTTCACAATCGTTAAATTTATTATTCTTTTTTAATATCAGTAGTAGTTAATTATATTACATTTTAACAAATTATGAACTTTTTTTTACCCATTTGATTAAACTTAAAACTAAATAGTCAGTAGTTCAAGAATATGAACAATTATTAGAAATGCTAATAGACCAAAAATTTTAACTTTAAAAAACATTAATAACTTCAAAAATTGCAATTATACCAACATTAAAAATGATCTATGATTAAGTTACAACAGTAGCATTTTTTTAATTGTAAAGTAAAAAATTCAAAATAAAATACTGTATATATTGCATAGAAACATTATTTTTTGAAGATCTATATGTATCACATCTCTGTTTTCTTGGAATATTTACTGTCTTATTTATAACAATATTTACTACCTCATTCTCATGATAAATAATTCTTTTTTGAAAGTTGAATTGTGGAGTTATATAACTATTTCGAATATGTGCCACTTTGTATATTATTTGTGTATTATAGAGAACTATTTATTAAATTAATACAAATTTGAAAGAATTTTGTCTTTTTTAGTTTTTACACTTTCAGAAAATTGAAATTTATTTTAAAGAAAGCAGAACTATTAAGGTTTCATATAATAGTTAAAAATGTAATATATTTTAATACTTATATTATAAATGTATTAAATTTGTTAGGTAACAAATGCTCTAAAATGCTCTAATGCTCTCTCTAGTTTACTTGTGAAAAAAAATTAATTTCATTAGTTTATTTGGATTGTTTTTTATATTTTCTTTATATATATTTCCCAGCTTTATTTTATATTTTCTTTACTATCATATGTTACATTTATATTACATACATTTTAACAGAATTTGTTTTTTCATTTAAACTGTAGTTGCTTTCTTTGAAATATTTTCTGCATTTCACAAATGGAATTTAATGAAGTGCTTTATTATTACATACATATCAACTTAACTTTTTTAGTTTTTTAAACTTTACAAACAAATAAGCATTACAATGTTATTTTATAAGTTGTAGATATGTATTAAGCATCTAATTACTTAATTTGTAATTTTGATATTTGGAAGGTTTTAAAAATCTTTAATCAGAAATGTTTTTCTATAAAAAAAAACTAACTAAATAGTATTAGAATGTTTAAAAATTTAAATTGAATTAATATGTATTTAAGATTAAAATGTATTTTAAGATTTTATTGACAGAACTTTTTATTTTATAACTTTTAAATTATTTTTATATTTTAAAAATTAAAAAAAAGTTCTGATATATATATTGTTTATTATTAAATTTTCAATAGCTTCAATTGATTGTTAATCTCATATTTTTTTAAACATTTATCAAATTAATAAAATATTTGATTTTTTAAAAAAAAATCGTAACTGATACTAATTTATAAAAAAATCGACGTAAAAAACAAAGGGATAATAGAAATCAAGGTAATTTCAGTAAAATTCCATCATGACACAAGAGGAATTATATTTATAAAAACATTTTACTATCAGTAGTCAGTAGGTGTAATAAATAGTATGAGTTCATAGCATACATATCCAGCATATTAGTTGGAGAAAAAAAATTTTAATATGATTTTTATTTATCTATCACTTTCTTTTTAGTAGAAATGTATTTGAAAAACTTAAAATCGACTTTTACTTTATGTGAGTTTGTAAAAATATTATACATTTTTTTTATATATATATAAAAAAATTGTATTAGGTTTATAATTACTTAAAATATAATTTGAATGTACCTGATTTTTTAAAATAATATAGATTTTTATAGAAATATTATAAGTAATAAAAAAATTAATAATACTTCCTCTAATGTTAATAAAAACTTGAATTAAATTATAACTTTTTTAAATTGACAGTACTTTTTATCACGTAATTCCATAATTTTTTAAAATTTTACTTTGAGAAAAAAATTAGTATTAAGAAATTTTATTTTCCTTGTACTTATATTTTCATCAAATAAAATAATTAAATTACTGTTTTTTTTGTCGGAAATTTTAAGGAACATTTTACATCTAATAATTTAATATAACTTTTGTGGTTAAGTATGATGATCTTAGAATAACTGTATTAAAATATTTCCTTTCCAGACAGTAAATATTTATTAGTTTCTTTAACAATATTAAAAAGTTTTGAAATCATATTTTTTTCTTCAGGTTTCAGTGCATATTTTGGTAATTTTGAATTAGTTTAACGCTAGAATTTGAAACGTTCGTGAAACAATACCTAATTTTTATGAAAATCAGTTGCCTTTGGAAGTCATTTGAAGAACTTGTTTCATACTTTTGAATGCTTGAGATTAAACTTAAAAGGTAAGTCAGAAAAAAATAAGTTAATGACACTTAAAATATTTTTGATAAACACTTGTAATCTTTTACAATAATAATTTGTATTTATTAAATTATATAATTATACTGAATTTTTAAAAAAAAAAGTTATTTGACATCAAACTAAAACTTGAAGAACGAGTCAATAAATGTTAAATAAAGTACAAAATTTATTTCATTATTTCTCATTACTTTCCTCTAATAAATTACTTTTTAATCTAAAAATGTCTTGAATATAAACTGCATATGTAGTTTTTAGTAATATACGAACAATTTTTATTATTGACTAAGTATTTAAATAGTTAGAAATAATAATTTACATAAAGTATTTTTTTTTACAAAAAATATAAATTTTTATTTTTTTTATCCCTCTATTTACAAATTATGGTACAATTTAATTTTGTTAACATAATTAGATTCTACTAAATAAATTAGATTTTGCTATTTAATAGATTTTTTAATGAATATCGAATTCAATTATATGTTGTAAATTCTATCCACAATTTTAAATTACACTAGTAGCTTTTATTAAATTAAAATAATTTTGTTATTAATTAGAAAACTAAGTTTTATTTTAAAAATCTATTTTAAGTAAGCAAGCAAATATTTTATTTTACTTTAAACTTCAAATTTTATATATATATAAAAAAAAAAAATTATTTCTTATAGCTTTAAGTTTTTCATAAAAAGAAAATTTAAACATATTCGTTTTCTTTAAAATAATACTTTTTACTTGTTATTTTTACTTTATCTTATTGTTTTTTAGTTTCGATTTCGTTTAAAAAGATACCTTCTTATAAATAATTTGTAATTAAAAAAAAAAAAAAAAAAATGCAAATGGGACTTAGATGCAAATGAGACATTGGAGTCCCCTTTTTATACTATTTTCTGACGCTCTTAACTACAAGCAAAAAAATCTTTTTGTGTTTTATAATTATAAAAAAACTGCGTAATAGTTACTAAAAAAATCTATTTAGTTAATCGAAAATATAAAATCCAAAAAGTGTAGTTTGAGAAAAATAATTTTCATTTATATTCAAAAATTTATCAATAATTAATTTTGTAAATTAGAGACATTCAATGCAAATTTGCAAATTGATTTCAGGTGCAAATTTGAAAAAATTATTGTTTGAAAGTGAGAAAGATTTTTGCCTTTTACGAAGAAAAAGACACCGGTGTTTCATGCTGTATTTCATAACTATAAATTATTGAATTGTTAAATGTAATATTTTTTACTTATTTTGACCCAAATTAAAACAAAATTAAGACAAAAAATGAAAAATATGTTTAATAAAAATTCTGTGTCGAAGGGTTAATAGTCACAATATAAATTTTTCAAACAGTTTTTTCTATTATAAACCTTTTCCGCCTCGAAGAGGACAGGCGAACACATAAAATTTTTGTTTAAAAAAAAAATAACACCACTGCATATCTTAAATAAATTAATATCATGTTCGTAAAATTTAATTTTTTCATAAAATGAGGCACATTTATTGTATTTCACTCGTTTTATCTGTAATTTATCGTGTTTAGCTTTTACACAAGTTTTAACACGGTAATTTCCCTACTTCGCAGAGTTAACCAGATGGTTTGCATTGCAGAAAAGCTACACTACCCTACAATAATAAAAGAAACGCTTTCGGCTTTTTTTTTTTTTTTTTTTTTTTTTTTTTTTAAATTTTTCAAGAAATACTTAAGAAATATTTTGTTACTTTAGAAACGTTTAGTTCATGTTTAGCAATAAAATTTAAAGCTTTCAGGGGTTTGAGAGATTTAGCAATAAATTACGAAAGGAAACAAGTATTTTTGAACATCCTATTCCAGAAAATCAAGCAATAAGCTTGTAACTTGTATCGGTTACTTTAGTTGTTACTTTTAATAGCTACATAAAGTTTCGTAAACTTTCAATAAATATTTATATGGACAATTTTATGAAAATTAATTTTTTCGCTTTACGTTTTTCCATTATAACTTTATAGATATTTAATGTAATAAAACAAACTTTTTGGAGCCATTTAGGATTCATTACGAAATTTTCGATTTAAAATTTTAAAAAAATTCGTTAAAAACTGCGCAAGTTAAGAGTATTTAAACTAATTATTTTATACTGCGCATGCTCTGAAAAAAATTTAAGAAGTGTTTTCATAATTTTGTAGTGCATCGTATTTGGCAAATATTTTCCCCAAATTTTATTTTTGTATCATAAAACAAAATTTTAATAACAAATGATAATACCTGATAATAATCGTCCTAAAACTAAACTTTAATGGTATAGAGAAATAAAGCATGCAAAAGAAAACATACTTTTATGAGGGGTGATCTCCCACAATGTCAGTCTCATTTTTAATAAATCTTGTTTAATAGTCCAAGATAAAATCTGTCGATAAACCCTTATCGTTTTAAGCCTTCTTATAAAAAGTACAAAAACTACTTTGAAAATTGCTTGAAACTTTTTAAAATGTTTAAGATTCATTCTTTATAAGGATACAGGAAAATAAATATTAAGATTGATTACGGAATATCCATATTTTGTATCAAAAGAATATTACATTAGGTATTGAAAGACGTTTTTAAAAGTGGGACAAACCCCTCCCCATACCTGTATAATATACACCAGTGTTTCCCAAACTTATGACTTTTGTGTACCTTTTCTAAATTTTTCGTAACGCTGTGAACCACTAATAAAAATTGAATGCATTCTTTACTATAAAAATTTCCACAAAAGTTAAAAATCGCAACTGGCTGTTGCCACCACTAATTATTAACTGTAGACTGTACCAAAAATAGCCAATATAAAAATACATAATCGTAAATTTTCATTGTTTTTAAATAAAAATTTTTGAAATTTTCGTTTGTTGCAAGATATTTCGCATACGAACGCGTACCCCCGTTAAACTGTTCTCGTACCCCTGGGGGTACGCGTACCACACTTTGGGAAACACTGATATACACGAACGCGCGCACACCGTTCGCAGAAAATTTGTCATCAATATTTTACTATTACTAAAAAAGAAAAAAATGATAATCCGCCTCTTTAAAGAAAGTTAGTCTTTTTCGAATTATCGAGGAAAAAAAAAAAAAAAAGATTCGTTCTTTCGTTTTTTCCTACCAATGCAAACGAGATTTAAAATTACATTCACATGATTTAAAATCGCGTGTCGTGAATCCCATTGACACGGTTTAAGATCACTCATCATGTTTTGTATTTCCACGATTTTATATTAAATATCGTCGTTTCGTTTCGCGCAATTTAAAAGCTACTATTATGAATTGTGCTTAAGTGACTTAAAAATTATGCATCGGAATTCGCATTCACGCGATTTTAATATCGAACATCGAGATTCGTAATCATGCGATTTTAAAATCAGGCAGTGAGATTCGTATTCACGTGATTTTAAAATCAAACATCGAGAATCGTATTCTCGCGATGTTAAAATCAAACATCGTGATTCGTATTAACGAGATTTTAAAATTAATTATCGAGATTCGTATGCGCGTGATTTAAAAATCACACATTAAGATTCATAATCACGCAATTTTAATAAATAAATAAAACCTGTCGTAGATATTTTTATTAAAACATTTTGTGGATAAATGTCTCCTACATATTTCTTGCTTAAATTTCAGGTGTTTTTTTTTTTTTTCAATTATTTTAAAAATGTTTTGGATTTCTAATTTCAGCTTTTTTGGTTTTTTACCAAAGTCTTTCCTGTATATCAATATAAAGTACTATAAAAAGTTAAGCTTACGTATTTCGCAAAAATGCGGCGGAGACGAAAGGTTTGAAACTAGTTTCAAGAGTTGATCAATGCGTGCAGAAAGTTTTTTAATTGAGATTTTGTGTTCACAGAAATTTATTTTATTTTATCTAACTCTGACCCACGCCTCGGCATCTTGGCAAACGAAAGAAATTGGAAGAGGAAAAATTATATTTGGAATGAGAATGCAATGTTAAAGTAATAAAAATCATTCCCTCTTTAGTTTGCAAAAATATTAATATCGAGCACCTTAATTAAATTAATAACTGATTTTTTTTAAAAAGGGAAAGTTCGAATATGCATTTTTTGTCAAAATTTAGGAGCAAAAAAAAAATTCATTTCGAACACAAACCCTTAAAATTTAATAACTCCAAAACTAGCTCTCAATTTTAAAATAGTAATTATAATTCAAATCATACCCTTTTTCAGCCTGTTGTTTGTTTTTAATAAAAGTACTCTGGCATGTGCCTACTGTTCCAATAATGTCCTAAATTTTTGGAAAAATGTTGCCCTAATTATTTCTTTGAACCACTACGATATGTTGCGTTCGATAGGTACAATGTTCAAGTGAACAAAAGAAGAAGAAAAGAAAAAAAAAAAACATATGGAATAACTTCCGATTAATTGATCAGGTATTCAGTTACTTAATTGCAATCTTCATGGTTTGAAGGTCCCAATTTAAATATGCTAATTAATTAAAGTTTTCCTATAAGTTACTCAATTAAACACTAAAGCGTGCATTTTGTAAATAATCATATTTTTTTTTTTAAAAATGGATTTATATTTATTGAGGTTCAAATATGGTAAACACAATCTGGTAAATACGGTCATGAGATATGCAGAAAGTTTTTATCATATATTTCTGAAATAAATATTTCAATATTCTATATATTTTTTTTCAATTGCTTATAAAATGTGTTTCCATCTAAATAATTCCTTACAAAAATGTTTGAATTATTATTTATTATGTAGTTTAATAAAAATCGTACAAAAATTTCAAAACGGTAACATTAAAACTGCAGCTTTTCTTTACAATTATTATATTTTATCTGGAGTTTGTATCAGCATTAAAAATAACATATTCTATAATACCGCGACGTTTGGAAACTTCCGGAAATTATATTTTGCTAGAATTTTTGTATAAAACTATTTATATGTAACTTTATTTTGTATAGAGAATTTTCAGGCATAGATGCATCTTCTTTACTTAATATTTTTTAATCTAAAATGTTAAACAGAAAATGTCACGCGCAGTGAAAATGGAGGAATGATGAGATGGCCCTCATGAAATTAAATTTAAAAGAGAGAATTTTGTTCACAATACGTTGCAATATCAACGCGTAAACAGCATAATCCTTTTTTTATTCCCCCAGCATTATTCTAAGTTATTCAACCTGTAACTTATTCTGCGAAAGCATCGTCATTTCTCAAAATTTTCACCACATAATTATCAGCCAGAAAATTTTCCCACGTATTTTGCGCGGCCCTCATTATTAATTTTTAAAGGCTGCCTAATTATTAAAATCGCACGTTCTTCTGTTATTATTTGGCAGTGCATATTAAGATGACCAAGAGATCGAATGACCCGGTGGAGATTGAATGGAATTCCTTGGCGAATAGCCAAACGACCATTGTGAATGGGAAGCCTTGGAACGAAGTGGGAACAATAAAATCAGTAGCGAGAGAGGGTCAGCAAGCTTTCGTGGAAAGTTTTTTTTCTTCCAGAGGCCTTTTTTTGACCTCTCCATTCTCAAATGGTCTTTTAAATGTTAAAACGTTAGTTATCTATTCCATTTATAGTAATTGTTTTAGATACTTAAAGGTTGCTTTAAGGGAAGTTCGAATGCGTGAATAGTGGTGTTGATGTATTATTTAAAAATTCGGTATTTCTGAAGGAAAAAAATCAGTGGTGTTTATGTTTTATTTTATTTTATAACCGTCGTTGTAAAGCCTACCCAATTAGCAGTGCCGGATTAAGCGTACGCGGGGCCCAAGGCCACTAAAATTTTTGGGGTCCTTAGGTATTTTCTCGTATATTTTTTAATTATTCAAATATAAAAGTATTTATATATCTTTTCATTTAAGAAAGCATATTTAAAATTAAAATAAATAGTAATAAATTAAATTTTACTTCATTTTGTTAAATAAAGTAAATAACTAAAATAAGTAATAAATAAATATGATTAACAGTATGTAAAAAAAATTATCGTATTTTATTAATATATATTTGAAATTGATTTCTTTATTTAAAAAATCATTATTTTTCTTATTTTTTTAAAAATTTATTTTCAAAAAATCAATTTTAAAGGGGACCCTAATTATTGGAGGCCCCAGACCATGGCCTAGTCTGGCCTAATGGGTAATCCAGCACTGCCAATTTGTATTTTACCACTACCAATGTTCAACTCTATAGCTTTGTAATTTTGAACCCAATCCAGAAGACAATAGAACTCCTGGATCAAGTATTGGGAGAAATTTGCCTTCGTGGAGGACTTTTTGATAGATCTAACCCGCATTTGCGTTACATGAAGAGGAAAACCACGAAAACCGCCCATGGTTAGCCTGACGGCAAAGGGTTTCTCACCTATGATCCGTCTACCACTAAGGGTATTTTATGTCAGCACTGTGGTAGGTGCAAGATTCAGTGGAACCTCATTGGGAGGTGAACGCTCTATCTCCTAAGACACCACGGTTCCGTGGTTGTATTGTGTTTAAAAGTAGGAGCGCGCAACCTGTAGCCCATAGATCTCACTGGGTCTTTGAATGGTCAATATGTGGTCCTCACTTTTAACCCAAAAAATATAATTTAACTTTATAATTGTTCTACATGCGAAATAATACAATTAAACCCTATAAACTAGCCATTTAAAAGAAAGCTGGTTTGGCTCATAAGAAATCAAATACAATGGACGTTTTTTTTTTTGTTTTTTTTTTAAATGAAATGGGGTCTAAAAATCTATAGTACAAGAATTTATTTAAAAATTAAAGAAAGTATTTTTTAAAAAAAATTAAACAAATTCAAAATGTGTTGAGTTCAAAGTTTTTTTTGAGAAATTGCAAATCGCACATACTATGCAAATATAAGTAATCGGCTGTATTTTTCCTTTTAATTTTCAGATAAATTGATATTGTTCTTACTAAAAGAAATAATTTAGTTGATGTCAACTGTCGAACCAAGTTCACCACGGCTTCAAGTCAAAGTATGTTTTCTTGACACCCACCCCGCCAAAAAAAAAAAAATAAATAAATAAATAAAACTATATATATATATATATATATATATATATATATATATATATATATATATATATATATATATATATATATATATATATATATATATATATATATACATATATATATCACTCCTATATTAGCATTTAAAATGCTTTTTTGAGGGTATGATAGAAAGATATGGTTGTCTTCACTTCATTGTCTCATGCCCTTCAGCATTGATAAAATATCCCAACCTCCTCAATACAAAACTCGATTCATGGGTAAATGTTTATTCAAATTTGCATTATTCTTTTATTGCATTTTATTAATTTAGGCACTGAAAAGAAGTACCAAATGACATATTCAAGAAAAAAGAAAAAGAAGGTAAAAATTTTGACTTAGAAATTAATTTATGGTCAACTAAACATAAAAAACTTTTATATCGCAACATTAAATAACCTGGTTTTTAAAAGGAAAATGTGTTTAGAAAAGTGCGTAACTTCCTCCGATAATAAGTAGGTATATAACTTAGTTTCGGTTCTTAACCCGTTACCTGTTTTCAACGTAGCCCTTTATTCACTATAATCCGTAATCCACGTAATCACTCTATTCCAAAATTAGTACGCAATTTACTTTCGTTTATGAAATTCAATAATATATCCGAAAACAAGAAGAAAAAATCATGTAACTTACATTAAAGCGCATCACTGTATCAAGAAATAGGCATCTGCGACTACACAGGATATTCGGAAAAGACCACACTTAATATGTATTTTTAGAATCTAAATCTAAAACGAAAATAAAAAAGTATACACATTAGGAAAAATTTTTGTACATAGCGAGGAAAAATTTTTTAATTAAACATCTTATTTTTTTCGACATATTTCGGAAATCATTTCATTTCCACAAACTCCAGAAAATATTTTCAACAATTTAGCAATAAAAATGAATGCACAGTCTTAATTATTGAAATTAACGAAAATTAATTATTGAAAATAACGAAAGTAATTATTAAAAATAACGTTGGTGACGTGTTAGAAAAATTATTGTTTGAAGCATAAAAATCATCTAAAAGATAATTTTTAAAACCAGTGTTAAATCATTCTGAAAAACTAACAATAACAATATTAAGATAGGAGACTGCAGTTCCAGTTAATTGCCATATTTAGTGAAAATCCCGAAAGCAGTACTTTCTGAAATAATCTGTAACAATCATCTTCAGAAATCGATATTTTGTCTGAGATGGTATAAAAGTGTAGTCAAATTCATCTTAATAAATAAAGTGAAAAAAACTGCTATCTAGCTAAACTTATAAACTTACTGAACTTATTAAACTTATTAAAAAAAATTTATACTTTATATTTATAGCCAATTTATACTTTTTTAAAATTTAATTTTAAGCTTTCTTAACAATGTTTAAAATTAAAAACTAAATAAATCTATAGTTAAAGTTTTAAAAATACCATATCAGATTATTCTAGAAAATTAAATTTGAATATCAAACCAGATTATTAGATCATCTCAGATTCAAAACTGGAAAAGAAGTTACATTTTAAAATTTAGGTAAAAATTAAATTTTTTAAAAATAATTAAATACATATTTTTCTTTTTCTTTTTTTAAATTTAATTTCAATATATATCCGATGTGAAAATCACCCATATACTGCCAAAATGATAGATTTTCTTAATTTTTACAAGCAAAAACGATATATATCCGATATTTTTTTTAAGTCTAAAGGCAAGCATAAGTTTTTTTAATCATAAGCTGTTCACATCTGTACTCATGGTCTAAGAATAGATTAAATGTACTCGAGAAAAAATAATAATTGCCACATATTAGAAATTAATAAAATAGAAAAGCTAAGATAAATTGCTAAATATCAATAACCATTTATAATCTTTTTCGAGTTTTTTTTAAATTTTATTTTATTATATAACTCCTGGATCAAATAGTGGAAGAAATTTGCCTTAGTGAAGAACTTTTTTTTTTTATAGAACTAACCCGCATTTGCGTTATATGGAGAGGGAAATCACGAAAACATCCCGAGATTAGCCTGACGGCAAGGGGACTCTAACCCATGATTCGTCTACCACTAAGGATGTTTTGCGTCAGCACTGTTTCGGTGCGAGCCGGGTGCGGAATTCGTATCTATCAGACATTGCTGGGATTCGCACCCGTTTCACCTCGTTTTTTTTTTGTTGTTTTTTTTAATTTTTATTTTATAACCGTTGTTAAGTTGCCGATTTAGGGCTTACGACTGCCAATGTTCAACTCCGTAGCCTTGTAATTTTTAACCCAATCCAGAAGACAATGAAACTCCTGGATCAAGTATTGGGATAAATCTGCTTTCGTAGAGGTTTTTTTTTTTTTTTTTTTTTTTTTTTTTTTTTTTTTTAATAATTTCCCAAGAAAGATTTTTTCCTAAGATAATTTGCGTTATTTCAAAATCTTGAAAAATACAAAACGTATTTTAATTTACTCGCACTTTTTAATTTATTTTGTCGAAACTGTGGGGCTCTAACTATGTATTACACTTATTCTATTATTAAATTTTCTCGGTTTAAACCGAACATGTGCGCTATGATATAACATATGGAGCAAAAAACGCCAATAACAATGACAGTTATACTCGTTTTATACAATTCGATAGTGTGTCAATCTATGTAATCTTTGGGTAATTCTAAACAAAACGGGGAAAGAAAATCAGGCTACATCTGTTTCCGTGTAGCAGTTTCAGGGAACTTGTCCGAAAATAGGATTTGTATAATCTCCGATTTTCCTCTTTTTTAGCATTTGTGAAATTCTCTCACCTGCCTCAAAACCGTCTGCCCTCCTCCTCTACCTTTTCATTCTAAATTAGCATATTGAGAAATGATGAATAGACCAGTTAAATCTTTCTTTTATTTGGTAAACTGACAGATTTTATAGCATGTGGTGTACCTGTTTTTGTATGTACTATGATTGCAAAGTGCACCGTACGACTCCGAATGTCTTTGTAAGTTCTTTATTAGAAATGTATAGCTGTATTACCTCAAACATTAACTACCATTTGCAACTAGCAATTTATGAAGAGTACTTCGAAATGGTCTCGTCACCTGCACATTTTAAATCATGCAAACGATATTTAAAATACTGCTATATTGTCTCATCTGCTGTACATTTTATATCTTGCAAACCGTATTTCAAATATTAATATAAGTCATACTGATTTAGAAATAAATATTATGCATAAAGTTTTAAAAATAACAATTATAAATTTATACTCCTGAATTTGAGCAAAAAAGAAATCATTATTATTATTTTAGGGAATTCTAAAAAATTATGTTTTTTACTTTTCTCTTTTATAATTCAATAATTTCAAATAGTGCAAATGCTACGACTAATGCAAACGATATTGCAGATACTACCATATTGTCTCATCGTCTGTAAATTTTAAATCTTGCAAACGATATTTCAAATATGAATATAAGTCGTACGCATTTAAAAATAAATGTCATGCACAAAGTTTTGAAAATTTCAAGTATAAATATAGCATTACTGTGCAATAAACAAATAAATATACAGTTTTGTATTTGAACCAAAAAGTCATAATTGTTATTTGAGGCTAAAAAAATTATTTTATCACTTTTTATATTGTAAAAATTAGGCTTAATTTTAAAATACATTTAGCACGATTTTCGAACATTAAATATTGAAAATTGAATGATTGCAATTAACACAATTTGCATTAGCACAATTGAAAATTGTGAATATATTGTCCACCTGTGTCAAAAATGTTATACCTAAAAAAGTTTATGTTACTTAAATTTCATTTAAATTTATACAATCATACTTTAGGAGAGCCCAAAATTAGAAAAAACAGATGCTTATACTAAGCCCAGTAAAGAATTTAGATACAACAATAATTCTTTCTTTGTGCCCATTTAAAGTTTCTACAAATGAAATTCATTGTTTTACCCCAGATACTTTGCAGACAAATTAAAAAATAACCTGAAAAATGAACATTGTATTTTTTTCGGTATCAAATAAGAAAAAGAAGAAAAAAAACAGATAACTGTTTCTTTTTTTTCATAAACGAAATTAAAAAAATCTTTTCCTTTTCGTTTTACCTTTAATTTTTTTTCAAATAAGAAAAAGAAGAAAAAAACAGATAACTGTTTCTTATTTTTCATAAACGAAATTAAAAAAATCGTTTCCTTTTCGTTTTACCTTTAATTCTTCATTGCTCTCAGTTTTTTTTTTTTTTTTTTTT
The DNA here is from genome assembly GCA_949128135.1 of Parasteatoda lunata. Classification (NCBI taxonomy): domain Eukaryota; kingdom Metazoa; phylum Arthropoda; class Arachnida; order Araneae; family Theridiidae; genus Parasteatoda; species Parasteatoda lunata. Next base: position 21,568,986 of record OX421976.1, read on the forward strand.
TTTTTTTTTTTTTTTTTTTGCTAGCAATTTATTTATTTTTTTAAAAAAATATATGGAAAAAAAATTGCAATTTCTGTAATAATATGCAGCGTAACGCTTCCGTGCTGAATGGTTTCTGCTACATTGTTTGTAACACTTATCATTAAAAAGTCAGTCATTTTTACTATCTCGAATCACTCCAATTCAATTATTCCGAATTCCTCAGTTAATGCAAAGAGAAGAAAATATAATGAATATAAAATTTAAAATAATAAATTGTAAAACTTTTTAAAATATCAAGTGTAAATAGACTTTATTTGTAGCTTGAAGTTAAGGTAAAAAAGAGAATTATTTAATTGTAATAGTTTGAAATTGTATTTATTTATCTACATATTTATTTTAAAGTAAATTACAACAACGTGTCAAAACTTTAATTGAAATTTATTTTGCGTTGGGGAAAATGAATGAAATATCGAAATTATATTCTGTGATTTTTTGTTCAAAACTTTTTGTTAAATGTTGCTAAAACTAAAACTATTCGTAAGCTAAAACTTTTTCTATTCGTTTTAATTTGTTATGTAAATAAGAAAAAAATTTTCGGAAAAAAATTCCTAGTTTTATTTACTTTTATTTATTATAAATTAGAGTCGTAAATCACAGTAAGTAGAATAATTCATTTACTTTTTCTGTAAAGAAAAAAAATTCATTTTTCAAAGATGAAAACGCATTTTTTTTAAATAAATTTACTGTTATAAACAATGAACTCAACTCTTAAGAACATTGATTTACATTCATTTATTTTCTTTTAAAGAAAAACATTTTTTTTTAATACAGAGAAAACTTCTGTATTTATTTACTCTTTCTTAAAATAATTCAACAACGTTAAATTAACCCTCCTTTGAAATTGAACTAAATTATTCCTTACATAAGTAAATAAAACAAATAACAGATGTCCCCTCTAAATAAAAGTTTTTCCCCTCAATTTTAAAAAAAGAAATGACAGAGAAAAAAAATAGAAAGAGGTAACAAACATCTGCTAGGTGCACTATTTCCCCTGTCTATTTTAAAACATGAAACAGATTTGGTAAAAGAGAGCTTAATGCTAGAGAGCAGACGTTGAATAATGATTTCATAAAAAAATCTTTAGGAACTGAATTACAGTGATGAATGACTATTTGAAATAGATTGAGTTGCAGAGGAGGGCCGTCATAGCAAAGTGGTTAGTAAAATATTGAAGTGAAATATCATAAATCTTTTTTTTTTAATTGAGTGGATAAAATTGAAAGGTCATTTCATGCATATCAATCTAAAGTCTCTAAAAATCCATTTAAACACATAAATCAATTTTATTTTTTATTGAAATATAAGATAGAGTTTTAGAAAACAACTCGCATATTATAATACAACTTTAATGCATTTAATAGTGATAAAAGTAATATTCAGTAAAAAGTACAGTTTTTATCTAAGTTTTTATGGAAATGTATAATGTTTGAATATATAAAAATGCCATTTAATTAAGGCCTAATATCTCCTTCTCTCACACTCTTTTTTTTTTTTTTCTTCTTCTTTTTTCTTTTTCCTAGTTTTTAATCTTTTTTTCTCTTGAAACCACTTCTAAATTTCGAAAGAAATTGACAAACTTCCTGCGCAATCTGTTATTTAAAAAAAAAAAGAAAAAAAAAAAGAAAACAATAAAATTTGGTAGAAATTGGTTGTTAGATTGTTTTCTTGCTTGGTTAGAAATTTTTCGAATAAATGGTTAAATAACAATGTGTTTAATTGTTGTTTTACCATATTCGAACGAAACCCTAAATAACCACGAAAAAAGATATTTTTTAAACTGTTAACTGTAAAAAAAATTGTTCTCATATAAAGTTCTTCTCATATTATTCTAATATGAGAAGAATTGAATAAAGTGCAGGTCTTGTAGAATTGAATGAATTGTAGTCTTTCTCAATAAGGTCTTGTTGAGAAAGAATTCTGAAAAAATTATCAGAATTCTTCCTCAACAAATCTAAAAATCTGAAAAGCCCATTTTTCAATCACTCATCATGGGTCTCCTACAAAGGAGCCAGTTACATGAGAAATTGAGAGATAAAACGCCAATTGGCTCATGTTCAACCCCCATGAAGTTGAAAAATAAATTATCATTTTAAATATATACTGCAAAAACTTATCTTATTTTTTTAAATGCATGAATACTTCTACGATTAAAAGACTGATTAAATGACATTACGTTAAATGTTTAAATTGTGGAAGTATTTTTCGATTATCTCACTATAATAAAAAAGTTACAGTTACCATCACCACTATTTCAGAAATTTTTTGACCTGCATGTTTCTCACTGTCATAACTCAAACACTGTTCGACGAAGCAATATGAGGTTATGCACAATTTCTAGAGAACTGAGCTTTCTGCTATCAAAGTGTTATTGATGCGCTTATTTGACGCCAAAGATATCTTTTTCACGCCACGTAATTCAGTTTAGTAGAAACTATTACTATAGCAAGGAAATTATAATTTTTTTTCAGCCACGTTCTTTTGTCCACGTACTCTTGTGTCTGTAAATTAGTAACTCGTTTCACTTTGTTTAAATTTCGAACTAGTTTTAAAGTAATTAAATATTTTATAGAGATAGTTTTTTAAATTTTTAGAAAAACTTATCGCAGTAAAAAAAAATTTTTTTTTTTTTTTTGGCAATTTTGTACTTATGACTGAAATAACTGCTGGTCTTTTTTTGAAATTTCGAATTAGTTTCGGAGTTATTAAATTTTAAAAATTATTGTGTTTTCTATACAATCCTGAAAATTTACCAAAAATGCGTCGATATATGTATATATTTTTACATTGTTTGGACACAATGAATGTCAAATATTCCCCATTCATTAAAAAAAAAAGATTTTTTTTTTTAATGAGACGATTTGTTTTTCTGAATAATTTATTTCTCTTTGTCATTCGACGAGATTTGGAGAATACCAAATTATTTGTTACTTGGTTCGCGGGATAATGAAAAATGATGCCTTCATCTTAGCTAGAAATCAATTTATCTATGAAATTGCTCTTTAATAATTTTACATATTGTTTAGAATAATTAAGTATAAAATTGTTAAACTAATAATATATTGGTGGACGAAAAAAGCTAATATGTTGTTAAAATACTAGCAACAAAATTTTATTCTTTTATTGATGCAAATAAATAACATCTCTACTTATACTTTATTTTGCTAAGTTTACGGCTTTACTTTTTCGAATTTGGCAAATACTAAATGTATTTTAAAAAGATTCCAGAAGAACTTTTATTTAATATTCGGCAACGTTTGCTGAATTAAATATTACATTCTTCGTTTTTCGAATAATTAAGAAATGAAAAATTGTTTCATTTAGGCTATTGCAAATCTATTTCCTTAGCTGTGAGTAAACTTGATTTTATTATAGATTAGACTATCAATAACCGTCGTTGAACAGCCGGCCCAATTTTTTGGGTTTACGACTACTAATGTTCAAATCCGTAGCCTTGTAATTTTGAACACAATCCAGAAGACAAGGGAGCTCCTGAATCAAGTAAAAGGCGAAATTTGCCCTCGTGGAAGACTTTTTAATGGAACTAGCCCGCATTCGCGTTATATGGCGGAGAAAACCACGAAAACTTCCCACGATTAGCCTCACGGCAAGGGGACTATAATCCATCATCCATCTACCACTGAGGATATTTTACGTCAGCACTGTGGTCGGTGCAAGCCGGATGCGAAATTCGTATCAACCCGCCATCGCTGGGATTGGAATCCGGTTCACTTCATTGGAAGGCGAACACTCATCACGGCTCACATGTAAGAATTATTGCTGGCCGTTATAATGATTCGGTTGCATTTGGAACTTCATTCGGCAAAATGGGAATTTCCCCTTACAAAAAACATATGTTCTCTGCACCCCAGCGAATTAACAATTCATAATCGTGTTTTCCATCATCTGATGCTTAGCACAATTACGAGAGCACTATAATCTTATATTAATAAGCATGTGGTGAACACCTTATGAAGCCACTTAGTTCCTGGTAGTGGGGGCATATTTTAACAGCTACGGTTAATCTGTCAATCTCATAACCAGCTGAACCCATTCAAATTCCAGAGTTGACGCCACAATATTTCACCCATTCCTTTAACACACGAGGAGTTTCCGGTGCCTTGCACTCCTGAATTGGTGACTCTGGACTGTAGAAATATGAAACTCTCATTCATGTATAGATTTTTTCCATTAAAGGAGTCATCAATTTAAAAAAAAAAGTCTAGTTTTACCCATCTTTCTCGATAGGTGACGCCTCTTTATAAACCAATTGAGCCGCATTCTACGTTTTACTTGAAAAAACACTAGTCAATCCCAATCTAAGTCCGATGTGCATTACCAAAAGCTTAAGACAACCTGACTTCAATGTTCAGTTAAATTTAATTTTAACGGTTTCTTAACGAGGTGAGCTGTAAATGGTTACAAAACCGCGTATAGTACATTAATATTCTCGGATTTTTAACCATACCAATTGTAATTACTATAATTTAAGAATAAAAATTATAACAGTATAATACACACAACTGTTTATAATAAGAAATGAAAACATAATTATAAAACATCTGAGAAAAAATATTTATAAAATTAAAATAATGTAATAAAATAAATACAAAATTAACTCAACAAGCTTAAGTGATCAGCTGCATACATAATTTTTTTTTTCAATCCTAATGGGATATTTGTGGTTGGCTGATAAAACTAAAGATATTCTAATTTTGTTTTAATGCTTCACAGTTTCAGTTTTAGATCAGATTCATCATTTTCCTTTCAGGTAAATTTCTGTTGAATTATCATATAGATTTTTTGATCAAAGGGTATTAAAATTTTTTAAGGGCAAAAATTTTTTTTAAATTATTCTTTTTTTTAACAAAACACTAAATTCATTTCTATTATTGACTCCAGAAGTCATTTAATAGTTTCTAGAGAACTATCACCGGATAGCTCAATGAGTAAAAAGCTAGAATACTCCTGTGAAGTTAGGAGATGTTTCTATACTTACATGAACTTACTTGAACTATGTAATTGTTGAATTAGAAAATATTGTTTTAAATAAGAAAATGTTCATCAAAAAGTATTGGAGATTTATCAGATGTTCACATATTTATGTTTACTGATTTTTATGTTTACATATTTTTATGTTTATATATGTTTCTGTTTTTCTCAAGATTAATAAAAGTTCTTCCCCGAGAGAGCTACAACATTCGTCCTCATTTACCAGAAGATCCAAAAATTGAACCTTTTTGGGAATGACTAAAAACAATCACTTTTACTAAAGATGGGGACATTTATTGTATCGTGCTGTGACAGATTTAATTCATGTAATTTTGTGCTATTCCGGGTTGGGTATCGAAGAATAAACAACTAAGAAAAGAGCCTAACTAAAGACAATTATACCATACAAAAGGAAAGGCACATGATAAAATTTTTAGTAGAAGTACACATTGAGGCGTTGAAATAACCCGATAAAAAAAACTGAAAAAAAAAAAACATACCTTTTGCTTGTACAAAAATATCTGTAATAAATAATCCTTAGAAAAACACAAAAATAGTTTTGAAAAATAGTCACCATCAACACAATTGGAGAGCACAAATTCTTTATTTAGGAAGCTTTTTTAAAGATTTCACTTTGGTCATATACTGTTACACAAAGGATGGCACAACATCATGGGAAATTTATCATACTGGAAAATCGGCAGATTGGAATACAGGAAAAATGTCGTCAACCCCTGGTGGTTTTTTTTTTTAAAAACCTAATGGATGGCAGTTTTTATCAATTTAAAAAAAAGGGGTGTTGAAGTTTCGGTCAGCTCGATCCACGTACAAATGACGTGCGTCATTATTCATGATAAAAAAACACTGATAGTTATCCTTTAAAAAGCATTAAAATGAAGAGAACCTTGACGGAATACACTGATGAGTTTGAAAGGAACATGTTGAGGATGTAGTAGAGATTTTCTTGAAGCCAACGCTTAAAAAAGCTTAAATAGCAGGAGTAATGTAGGAGGCAAAAATCATATTAGCCAGAAAATTCAACCAGCAAGTATGGCGGCCAAGACCACGTCATGTTAAAATTCCGACCTCGGAGGTGAGGAGGGAGAAAAATGAAATCTCCGTTAGGCGGAGAGACGTGAAATTTGAGACAACTTGAATTTTGAATGCTGGCGATCTTTCTTAGCGCACGATATTTATGCTAACCAAAAAAGTCAAAGTTAAATTACTTAAAAATTTGCAAGTTAAAGTGGAATTTCCTAAAATTACTGAGTTGAGGAGTTACACTTAGCGTTTACAAAAGGGTTCTCAATTGAAAGTGAAGAAACAAGATGCAGATTACTTTGCACTGGCGTGGACATGAAAGGGGCCGACAAGCAGGTGTTCAAAAAAAGAATGTAAATTCTAGCAAAAGGGAGGGGTCAAAAGAATGGAAAAGGAATTTTATGGGGAGAGTGTCCCAATTGCCTACAGCTTAAGGAGAGAGAGGAAAAGGATGAAGAACTAAGGATTTGTATCAGAAATTAAAAAAATTAGGATTTGGATGTAAAAAACATGAAATTTAATTGAAATTGTGATTTAATGTTACATTATATCCCCACTGCAGAAAAAAAATTTTGAAGAAATTTTTTTTTATTTTTTTATTTTATTTATTTATTTTTTTTTTTTTTGAAAAAAAAAATATTAATTGCTAAAGCAAAAAGCTTATACCAAAAGATTGCAAAGGAAGGGGTTTAATTAATTATTGACAGCCTGCCACTCCAGTCTACCACTTCTCCACTTACAAATGGTCAGTAGTTACATCAAGAACTACATGTCAAACAATTTGATAGTAAATTAGTCTAAAATGAGGAAAGCTGTGCCCTTAACATAAAACATACAAACAAATAGTATCACAAAACAAAACATACACATTAACAGCTCTACATGGCTGATCTGGAAAAACAATCTTAATTGTTTGCTAAATAAAGAAAGAAAACACAAAAAAACAATCTTAATTGTTTGTAGCATGAAACAAACTGTTGACATTCAATAGTCAAACCTGAAAAACAAATTAACATAACAAGCATTGTTGTATGCTAATGTATACGATACTCATTACATACCCGTATCAAAAAGGAATCATTCTACCTGAAGTAGAATGCAAAACTAATATCCAGAAACATAGCATTATGGAGATAAAAAATATAAATGAGTATTTAAAAATATCACTTATTAATGTGAAAATAATTTTGAGGTAAAAGCATTAACTCAAATTGTTCCTTGTAAGAAGGAATGAAAAAGAAATTGATTTGTTTGCAGACATTAGAATGAAAAAAAAAAATTGGAAAATTGCAAACAAACAAAAAAATCAGGCTACCGTTGTAGACTGAGAATACTCCGAGTTTAACGAATGAAAAAAAAATTTGTACAACAAAATTTTGTACAACAATCCATTAAGTGAATTTTGAAGAAAAAAAAAAACACTAAACCAATCAAATAAGATTGATAATTAGTAATCCGAGTTAAAACGACAAAAAAAATTGGATACATCAAATGTATACCTAACAAACTCAAAGTCATTAGTGAGATAAACTAAGTGCACAAAAAAATTAATACTTAAAGATTAGAAAAAAAACTTGCAAAAACATTAAATTAATGTAAGGGAAAAGCAAAAGCCTAGGCAAAACATTAAACTTAGAAACTTAACAAAACTGTACGGAACCTTAACATGCGAAAGAATCACAAAAATTAATCTCACTGAACCTTGGAAAAAACAATGCTTAGTAAAAAAACAACAAAACAAGACAAAACCTTGACCATTACATAAAAAACATTGCCTAAAAAAATTGCTGAACAAGAAAAATACACAATTAACAGATTCAGCATGAAACATTTGCAAAACATTACTTAAATTATGACAAACCCAGTCAAACAATTACTTGTAGTGATTTAAATTTATAAAAAATGAAATAATTATAATAATTATTATTGTTAGATTTTTTTTTTTTTTTTTTTTTTTGAAGAAGCATTATAATAAGATTAGTGTACACTATCTATTGATTGTGTAGAAACTTGCATAAAAACTCTTGTATAACTCTATTGTAATAGTTTAACATGTGACCTCTTTGTATTATTTATTCGTTTATAAAATTTGTGATTTATTAATTAATGCACTATGAATTATGAAAAATTTGATGATTATTACACATTATTATAACAACACAAATGTTCTCAAATAAACAAAAAATTTGTTTAACCTAAAAAGATACATAATTATTATTAGTTTTAAATTAACAATGAAGGTAACATTGTAAAAGTCATGTACATTAGAAAGTATTAATATATATATTCAAAGGTTACACAAAAGATTTCCCAAAGAGTATCAAAGCAATTCAATTATTTAATAATTAACCCAAATTATTAACATATTTTATTTTATTATATATATATAATTATATATATCATCTGGTTTCTTTGACCAGGAAATCATAATTGACCATCTGGTTTCTTTGACCAGGTATAACCTTCTGATTCATTTTTGATCAGGAAAATAAAATTAATAATTAACTTCTGGCTCTATTTTGACCAGGGAAAAAAATTAACTGGGTTAATTTACCAGCAAAAAGTAAGTAGAAAAAAAATTCCTGAGTGAATAACCCTTAATTAACAGTGGACCAGGATTCGAACCTGGGCTTTTGCAATGATGCAATGTACTAACATTTATACGATCATATTAATCAAAGTTAAGCCTCAGAAGAAAAAAAAACATTTAAAAAAAATCATTCCCGAAAAATCGTTGAGCTAAGGTATTACCGAGAGCAAATCAGGACATATTTTATCCCAATTACATTTAAAAAAATCCCAAATAAAAAATTAGAGACATCTGTATTACCAGACGCAATTCAGGACATACACTATCCCAAATATTTAAGACATTAAATTATCAGATACTCTACAATGAAAATCGTAACCTAATCAATCAACAAATTGACTCACAAAAATTTTGAGAACATTAAATAATAACAAAATTGGGAAAGAGAACATTTTTTTTGTTTGTAAAAAAATATAAAAAATTGACCAAAAGAAATCTAATACAACCAAAATAACAGTCATGAAATTTCTCTAATTCGTAAAATACATAAGGTCACGTTTAACTACAGTGATGGTATCGTATTATTATTTGTTACATATGCCAGTCACAATTTTGGGGAGTAACTAATAGAGGGAATTGCTCATCATCCACCATCAAAACAAATCACTATTTGAATACCTCATTCAATTAAAAGTTAATTAGTAAAACAAATTGAAAGCTTAAAACAATTACGAGAAATATATATAATAAAACTTTTAAAAAAAACACTGGTATTGTCTGACAAGTACTACAGGATCCCGCTGTTCCGCGATTACGTAATGACCAGCATTGCACACAACGTTACCCATAAAGCATTCATCATACATATCAATGTTAAATTTCAAAAATTCATGCCAGAAAAATTATTTGTTTCTTAAATTTATAAGGCCAAGCCTTAGGGAGAGTGATATCACAATCACTTACAATAGGGGAGGTATCCAAAGAGGGATGAAAAGCAAATTTTGCCTAAAATTATAACGATGCATGATTTTCAAATTGAATTAATATTATTAGATCTTTAATTTGGTTGACAAACAAACTTATGTTTTGGGAGTTATATGAAAATTCAGGTATAGAGAATTTAAATTTTGGTGCTTGCTTACAAGCACCTATATCATTACTATTATTAGTCATTTTAGTAATTACACTATTAGTTCTACTTCGGGTGAGAAAAGGGGTCATCTAACAAAATTGCTTACTAATATCATTATTATGAATCATATGACAATATAAACTTGCTAAAAACCAGTAACTTTAACAATTAGAAAAAATTAAAACATTGCTATTAATTATTTCAAAATTTAAATAAACACCACCAATTATAAAAAATCAATCAGTAATTCTCAATAACATTTAGCAATATAGAAGAACAGTATACACATTAAAAATTAATAACCTAGAAAAACTATTATTCCAAACAATTTATAATTTAAAAAAATGCTATAACCAATGAAAAATGAACTGTTTAACAAGTAACTCTTGAATTCAAAACAAAAGTATGAGATTTGAACTCCATTAACTTTCAAGAATAAAAAAACTATTGTATCATTATATGCAGAAAAATTAGTTATCTACCTTGAGAAAAAAAAAAAAAAAAACTGTCGAAATTACAAAACAATTATATTAAACCATTACAGAAAACTATGAAAATTAAAAAAAAAAAACTCAAACATTCTTATTTTATTGAAGTTACCCAAATTATCCATTTGGTTATTATATGAAACAAATTAGTAAATAACCAACACAAAATATTAATTAACCAATCAAAAATTAAAACTTATTAAAACTGATTACATTGCATAATTTTATTGTTTACTTGATTATTAAATTCAAAACTATTGAAAAAAAAATTTGTTCATTGCCTATTGCAAACTTAAAAAACTACTTATTAAAATTTACTTGTATTTAAAATTAAATATCAACTTATTACACTTAATCATTGAAAATAAAAAGAAAGGTCCGCTGGTCAAAAAACATTTAAAAAATAATACACCAACTGGAACGAGGAACGGCACCAAATGTGCTATTCCGGGTTGGGTATCGAAGAATAAACAACTAAGAAAAGAGCTTAACTAAAGACAATTATACCATACAAAAGGAAAGGCACATGATAAAATTTTTAGTAGAAGTACATATTGAGGCGTTGAAATAACCCGATAAAAAAAAATGAAAAAAAAAAAACATACCTTTGGCTTGTACAAAAATATCTGTAATAAATAATCCTTAGAAAAACACAAAAATAGTTTTGAAAAATAGTCACCATCAACACTATTGGAGAGCACAAATTCTTTATTTAGGAAGCTTTTTTGAAGATTTCACTTTTGTCATATACTGTTACACAAAGGATGGCACAACATCATGGGAAATTTATCATACTGGAAAATCGGCAGATTGGAATACAGGAAAAATGTCGTCAACCCCTGGTGGTTTTTTTTAAAAAAACCTAATGGATGGCACTTTTTATCAATTTAAAAAAAAGGGGTGTTGAAGTTTCGGTCAGCTCGATCCACGTACAAATGACGTGCGTCATTATTCATGATAAAAAAACACTAATAGTTATCCTTTAAAAAGCATTAAAATGAAGAGAAACTTGACGGAATACACTGATGAGTTTGAAAGGAACATGCTGAGGATGTAGTACAGATTTTCTTGAAGTAAGCCAACTCTTAAAAAAAGCTTAAATAGCCGGAGTAATGTATGAGGCAAAAATCATATTAGCCAGAAAATTCAACCAGCAAGTATGACGGCCAAGACCACGCCATGTTGAAATTCCGACCTCGGGGATGAGGAGGGAGAAAATGAAATCTCCGTTAGGCGGAGAGACGTGAAATTTGAGACAACTTGAATTTTGAATGCTGGCGATCTTTCTTAGCGCACGATATTTATGCTAACCAAAAAAGTCAAAGTTAAATTACTTAAAAATTTGCAAGTTAAAGTGGAATTTCCTAAAATTACTGAGTTGAGGAGTTACACTTAACGTTTACAAAAGGGTTCTCAATTGAAAGTGAAGAAACAAGATGCAGATTACTTTGCACTAGCGTGGACATGAAAGGGGCCGACAAGCAGGTGTTCAAAAAAAGAATGTAAATTCTAGCAAAAGGGAGGGGTCAAAAGAATGGAAAAGGAATTTTATGGGGAGAGTGTCCCAATTGCCTACAGCTTAAGGGGAGAGAGGAAAAGGATGAAGAACTATGGATTTGTATCAGAAATTAAAAAAATTAGGATTTGGATGTAAAAAACATGAAATTTAATTGAAATTGTGACTTAATGTCACAAATTTATTAGTACGCAGGCTGGAATAAGTACGCAGGCTTTTAAGCCAAAGAATATCGAATACAAGAGAACAAATTAACTGCACGATAAATAAAAAAAATAGTGCGTGGAGTTCCTCCGCGCGGAAGAAGTTAAACTTTGTAACCTGCGACGTTAGTTGTAGAAGAATCAGCATTCGTAGAAGGATCACTAGTTCTACTCAACGACTCTTTTTCCGCTCGCTTCCGTGCTCTGTAATCACGGTAATATTTTGCATTTTTCCCTAGCCGACCTCTTGAACCAGTAGAAGTGCTTGTGGTTGCCCCATCGTCTCGCCCTGGAAAATGTATTTGTATTAATAATGTATGTGAATGCGTCATAATGTAATTTCAAAAGAGAAAACCTAACAATCAATTGATATTCACAAGAGACGTACCTTGACATAACCTTAAATCCGTCGCATTGTCCGTGGGATTGTTTTCACTTATTTTTTACAATTGTTATCCACTAAATTTGAAAATAAAAAATACTACCCTATTAAATTATATGTGTATCAAAACAAACTAAAAAAATATTTATAGAAAAACAATACTTTTATTATTTTTATGCTAGGGAGAACCAAAACAATATGGAAATGAATGAGGGAAAACTGGATCCTACCACGTGATTTCCCGGCCAATAAAAATGTAGGGTTAAACGTTTAACGCAACCTTGTTGGAAGTCGCATAAGAAATATAACATCAAAAAAGCAAAACCTTTTCAAATTAATAACAGTTTAGTGAACCTTGCTGGTACTTCAAACTTACCAGAAATACTACTTAACATCATTAATATCTTTTGAAAGGCAACAGATTTGAGCTCAGAAATTATATAAATTATTTCTTTTATTGAAAGCAAAATTATCTGTTTGAAAATATCGCCTCCTTGAATAATCTGTAGTAAGCAGCTGTATACTTTCTAACCGGAAGTAGAGCAGGTCAAGATACCAAGATTGTTGTTGTTCACATTTATTTTGAAAACACCATTCATTAACAATTGCAAAATGGTTGAATAGTAGAATCGTTTTTTACATCGAGTTCTGTGAAGGAGAAAAAAAAAGAAGAAGGAAAAAAAAACTGGAACTGAAAACTAGACGCATGCATTCGGCGCATGGGCGGTGATCGTTAAAGTTCTCAGATTCATACACTTTTTCATGAGGCTTATTTTTGTTTGATTTATACTAAGTTAGATTATAAAATTGTTGCAGTGTTGACTTACATGCCAAAGGTTTTGGAAGAATTTATTACTATTTAGTTATGAAGATGTTTGTTTTTTTGTATCATATTATAAAATATGTACTTTGAAGATTATGTACTTTGAAGATTGAAAATACAACGCGCAAAACTCAAAAATCATCATCATCGGGCTACCGAAGGAGGGGTGCCATCCCTTCTGCGAAAGATCAAAACTGTGATGGCATGTCTTCGGATCATCCTCAGAGATGTTTCGCAGACAGTCACCAATAGCCCATTACGCAGCTCTATTCCGAAACTAACACGCAAACTAACAACAACAACAACAAGTCGTATTACATTTTTGTTATGAGTAAAACTCATAAAATTAATTAATTACATGCTCCAATTCTCTATTCGAACATGAGTTGAGAAAGTTATAACTATTATTGAATTTCTTGCGTATTTATGAATTTCTTGTTTAATATAAATATCCATCCATGAATAGACCTTAGTTTGATAAACACGTAGAATGACTGGAAAGAACTCAAGGATAAATGAGCGTTTCAGATCAACTATATAGTTAACGCGTTAATGAAAAAAATAAAATGTATTTCAAGCGTTTTTTATTTAAATTTTTTTAAATTTAATTATATTTAAGTAAGTAAATTTAAGTAATTCAATTAATTAGTCTGTCAGAATTCATATGTTTTGAAAATTTTAAACAATCTCATTCGTAGTTACATCTATTAGTTTTTCTAGTGTTTACAGAAATTTTCGAGAAAAATTTCATAAATAATTCATTATTGCAACCATAGAAGTAGCTTCAGGGGAAGGGGGGCACATGCAGCCTCAATAATTTTTCAAAATTTCAAAATTTTTTTAAAGTTATTACTATTTCTTAAAAAACTAGAAAAAAACTATTTTTAATTTAATAATAAATTAATTACTTTAGCTGTTTTTTCAATAATTTAATTAAATAATTCTATACTTAGTGCTTTTATGCAAGTGGCATCTTTAAAATTATTCAATGATTTTTTTAATACTATTTCGATTATTACTTACTGATTACAGCATTAATTTATAATTAAGTATTCAGCATTCACTATTACAGCACATAATTACACATAGTGATTACTAATTACTTAGTTTAATTTATGTTAGATATTCTTTTAAACACAATTATTTTCTATTAACACAGTGTTATATTTTTGAACATACTATTTACATTTCGTAACAAGTGAAAGTTTGAATACCGTTTTAACGTATTTTTTTCTTTAATTAAACAACTTCCAGTTTGTTTGGTAATCTACAGTTATATTCTGATTTGTTTCAAGTATAAATTTCTAGTTTTAATAGTTGAGAGAATACTTAATATTCTTATAATTTTTAATCAATAAGTTTCATTTCCATTCACAATATTCTTTTTTCATTAGTGATTTTTTAAATCTAGCATATAAATTTTCTGTATGTTTCAATAGAATATATAGTTAACTATTTTATTTGATTATCACATAACTTTTGAAAACCTAGAACAGAACTTGGACGAAAGAATTGCATTAAATGCATAAAAATATTAAAAAAAATTGTACATAATTGCACACAGAGAAAATTTTATTCCTTTAGACTTTTAGGGAATCTCAAATTAAGGAATGATACCTTTAAATTATAAATAAATTACAATATGATGGATCTGATTTTCTCATAATCTACCCGATAGTAGATAAAAACGAACTAAGTTGGTAATTTTTTTTTTTTTTTACTTTTTGGGCAATATGTGGGAAGTGATCATATCATATCAAGCCCAGAATAAATTTATTTATACTATTCTTTTATTAAAATTATATTTTGTGACAATTAGGTTTGTGTAATATTTTTCAAAGGCAAATATATTTTTGAAATTTAAAATGGAGCACAATTTCTATAAGAAGTATTTCTTAATATTTATTTAATAAAGTAAATATTAAGAAAATCTAGGAAGAGAAAGCTTTAAAAACCAATACATGAGAGTTTCTTAATAATTATTGTTTAAAAATACATTGAAAAATCGAATTTGTATATTATCATCCTTTGAAATAGGATTGTACATCAATCTTAAACTTGAAGGAAGTGGTTAGAAAAAAGGAGTTTTACCTTGGATTTTTTTTCAGAAAATATTATTTTAAGAAAATAATTTTAAGAAAATGAAACATGGAAATTCAAACTGATGTTTCATAATAACAACGGAATACATAACAGAATTCATCATGATCCACGAAAATTTTTAATTATTGCAATATAATAGTCATTAACTTCTCTGTTAAATACTAAAAATTAATCTTGAAACTGAAGACACTTATAAAATTTTCTTTGTTTACATCTAGAGTTTAAATTTTAATATACATCGTCTATTTAAAAAGAAAGAAAAAAAGATTTGTGCCCCTTTAAAACTTTTTGCGCTACGCCTATGGTCGCAATGCTTGAAATACTTTTATAACACTGGTTCTACACTTAGATCATCCCCTCTTTCTTCTTTTGCTCATTTGTTGATAAAGTCGTGAATGTGTTACGATGTTGTTTATTTTCCATTATAATTTTCGGTTTTTCAGGATGCCCAAAAAATATTTTAAAATTTTCGCAATGCTTTCTTTGAACACTATGTTTAATGCAGTTGTGAGATTCATATAGCTTTCAAACTCAAAAAATTAAGATTACTTCCTACTCTTATTTTATTAATTAATAAGATTACTTCCTACTCTTATTTGAAAATATGCTGTATTGCCATAGATTAAGAATTCTGTTAAAGCGTCATCTATAGGTCATTTTTGATAAAAATAATTTGAATTCCGAGTGAAGGTTTTAGTAAAAGTTAAAGTTTATTTTAAATGTAGATCCGTGTTTTTTTCTTTTAAAAGAATTTATATATGTGTGTATGTTATTATTGTGTGTATGGCAACAGCGAAGAGATTTCATAGAGTAGACTTTGGGACCTGTCAATATTTCTTCTGTTATTTCAACAAACAAAGATAATTTATCAGTATTTCTTTGTTTCTGTTTGTCTATATTTATTTTGACATTTTAAAATTTGTCTTTTAAGTGTGCTAATATGATCTTTGCTTGATTGTGGAGGAAATTTAAAATTTTCTAGTACCAAGAAACATAAATAAATAAATAAAATGACTGTAATGGAGTTTTTTGGCTGCGCTATGATAGCGTTTGGACCATGTGCTGCTATGTTAGCTATAACTATAGCACGGGATCCTATACGAATAATTATATTAATATCAGCGTATGTATTACTTGAATTAATGTACACATTTCAGTATATTTTTGAAGCATTGTCCTGCATGTGGCACATATAATTATCTCAAGATTGTTTTTTATAGTTGACTTTATTTTCGAAATCTAGCACATAATTTTGTACAAATCAATCATCACATATTTAATTTTATTATTGTTACTTCACGATTTTAATTTTGATACATCTGTTACGATTTTAGATTATTATCAGTAGAGTTACATAAAAATTTGTATTTCCTCACCCTAGTTCTATTTACATTAGTTGTAATTTTCAATGACATTCAATATCATTACTTTTTATCTGATTTAATAGTACGTACTAACTGAGATATTTACATGAAATTTTCATATAAATTAGGATTTTTCCAATTTGTGAATAAAAGCTATGTGAAAAGCTTGGGAATGATTTCCGTATCCTTAGGTGTGTCAAAATTGTAACCCAGTTTTAATGATTTCCAAGCAGTAGTCCACGAAATACTTAAAAATAGGTTATATTTCCTTATCTGTTGTTCTAACTACCACAGCCAAGGTGCCAAATGGATTTTAAACTTGCAATTTAAAAAAAACCCAAAAAACATGTAGATGTTTGCCTTCTGATGACTACGAGTTATACCTTTCAAGTTGGTCCTTTTTTATGATGTTGTTTTTTTAGTTTCTCGCAGGCTGCTGGCTGGAAGTTGCCAAGACTTAGCGATAATTCTGCCACACATCACGGCATGGAAATCTCCTGTAAAAATACATCATGTAGTTGATCAGTTTGAAAGTTTATAATTCATTACAAACCTTGGACAAATTTTTCTCTAGGATTTTTAAAATTTCTACCAGTTAAAAATTCATTTGGCAATTGTTGTTGTTTGTGTTAGTAGGTATACTGCTTAAGAAATATATCCATTTCTTGAGAATTCTTTATATTGTTAATTGGTTAAATAAATGTATTTGAAATTATATTAATTTCATTGAATTAAAATAATTGCGATAAATCAGTATGAATATCAATTACTATTAATTACTCTTCATCTCTAGTAATGAACTTTGATTTCTCTCCTTTTCTGTCCACAATGCTGAACATTCACTTCTAACTTATTTTAATTTAAAAAAAAGGGATAAAAATTAAGCAATATTTCTGGCCTATTTAATTATTAAATAATAAAAATTTGTGTAATGAGTGCCTTTTTTCTCCGAGGACGGATATCCGCCTTTGAAAACAAAATCTTCTGACTGAGTTCCTTATGAAACAAATTATAGATACTGTTGTATCTGTAATTCTAATCTTTGCAGAGTGTCCAGAGTTGAATGAAATCAATAGCAAAAGTAACTGCTGAAATATTTTCCAGTAAAGTCATGTTTCATTAATTAATAGATATACTTAAAGCACTTGAATGCTCTGTTAAAAGTTTCATAAGGTCTTACTTTCAAAATTGAGAATATGAATATATATATATGTATAAGTTGAAAATATTGAGGAAGCACTCCTTTTATATAATAAAAATAATATTAATGAAAAGAGAAGAAAAAAAAAAATTAAATATTTTTAAAATATGAAATTTTTTATTTAAAATTTTTTTTCCTTCTCTTTCTCATTAATCTTTATTCCATGTTTCCTCTATATTTTTAACTTATTCTATGAGATTTATATATGTATATATACAAACAAACTTATATATATACATTTATATATATACATTTATATTTATATATAAATGTATTCACATATTCAGTCATGCTGTAAGTATCTAAAAAAATAATTCACATTATTTAGATTATTTAATGTTATAAAAGCTAAGATATTGTAAAAATATGCAAGAGGAGGGAGACTAATTTGGTAACTATTTTATGTATGTGTAGAAAATATTGTGAAGACTTTATCATATTTGAAACAATTAAAGGGACTATTTTTAGAGTTGAACCACAGTTTAAGTTAAGCCTTGGTTTTAAGTTGCTTCAGATTTTTCGCTCACTAAGACAAATGTTTATGAAAATAATATAGATGTCAATGAAAAGTTTCGTAGAATGTAGATGTCATGTCTTTTTGTTTTTCAAAAAAAAAAAAAAAAAAAAAAAGAGAAAGTAATAATAAGTTTTGTTATTGAAATGCCAGAAAAATGTTCTAAAAATTCTATTTTTCTTGTATGTTAACTATTAGTATTTCCTATTGTTCTAACTTTAAAAGAAAGTTTTTGTTAATTTTTTTAAGCAAAAATTATTTTAGTTTACTTAATATATTTCATCAATCTAGTCTGTTTTTAACACTGTATCAGTTAAAGAAGTATTTTTACTATTTAATCATTTGGATCTGTTTAATCTATTTAATCTTTTCTATTCCAGAGCGTTCTTTTGGCTACTATCATTGTTACTATCGTCAATTTTATGGAATGTAGTTACACCTTTAAAGAGAAATCTTTCTTTTGGCTTAGTCTTCTCAGTGATATTTCAAGAAACATTTAGATTATTTTTTTACAAACTTCTTAGGTAATTTTTCATACTCTATTTCTCTTTGTTTTATAACATTTTTTTGTGTATTTTTATTATACTGCTTCAAATGTGCCTTTTGTGCTTAAAGGTTTTTAACTTCTTAACCCTTAATGATCAACACTGCCATTTAAGCACCATGGCACTTTTACTTACTGAGTCTAATTCTAATGATGCAAAAGTCCTTTTATTATTTACATCTATCTAATTGTTGTCATACTAACAATTGATTTAATTATTACAATTATACCTAATGGAAAGTAAACTGGAAATTCTTATGGACCATTAAGGGTTAATTTAGTTATTTATTTATTTATTTTGTAAGTAAGTAAGATCCTGAATGTGTTCCAAACAAAATTTCTTATATTTTTTTTCTTCCCTTAGTTAAAATTAAATTTTAGGGCAAAAAAGTAACATTCTTGTATGCAAAAAAAATAATCTGCTTTGAAACGTTTTATTTTATATATTATAATCATCGTTGAACAGCCAACCCAAACTTCAGTTTTCAGGTACTAATGTTCAACTACGTAGTCTTGTAATTTTGAACCCAATCCAAAAGACAAGGGAACTCCTGGATCAAGTATTGGTAGAAATTTGCCTTTAAGGAGAACTTTTTGATGAAACTAACCCGCATTTGTGTTACATAGAGAACCACAGAACCTCATAAACCACAAAAACCTCCCATGCTTAACCTGATGGTTAAAGGATTCTAACCCACGATCTGTTACCACTGAGGATATTTTACGTCAGCACTGTGGTTGGTGCGAGCTGGGTGCGGAATCATATCGACCAGCCATCGCTAGGATTCAAATCCGTTGGAAGACGAACGGTCTATCTCCTGAACCATCACGGCTCCTTCTCCCAAACTTTGTTATACTAACTCCTAACTCTCCTAATATTGTTCAAATTTAAATATTTAATGGTTGAAATATGTATTAATGTGTCTAATTAAAAAGGCCTGGTATAATTTTTTTGAAAACTGAATAAGCTTTCTTATATTATTCAAACTGTTCTTGTATTAAGTGTGTTGGTTTGCTATGAATTTACAGTAATATAACTGCCAACTATGCTGGATTTTCTAGCGAACTATCGAGACTCTTGGTATCCTTATACTGTTAAAAATTTACTAGTTAAATTAATATAATTAGGAAAGCTCTAATTCCTAGAATTAAAAAAGTTCTCAAAAAAATTAACTTTGATTTTTTCAGCCACCCTAGTTTTGCTTAACAATAAAAAAAACTCCAAATAATTATATGAGCGTAATAAAAATTGATATTAAAAAAGAAGTTAAATAAATCCTATTTTTTATAGTAATAAGCTGAATTTTAATTAGAAAAGTAAAATTATATTAAATAAAAATTATAATTTATACTGTTGAGTTCATCGCTCGATTTAAAAATATGTTATCTTTGTTATTTTAATATTTAAAAAAAAAAAATTTTTTTTTGGTACTTTAATTATAAAAAGAAATTCCACAAGTTTCTTTGACGGGAAATATAATAATTTGTGTACCACAGTTAATATAAATTTTTTTATTTAGCCTTTATATGAAATATCTTTTTCAATAATTAGATATAATTTACAGGAAAGCTGAAGTTGGATTAAAAAAAGTACAAGAAGTTGGTGCAGATGGTGCTGTGGTATCCAGTAATCGTAGCACTTTAGCTTATGGTAAATTTTAAATTGAAAAATCTAAAAAATTTTTTTACTGTATGTTTCTTTAAAATTAATTTTCATTGTTAAGTTTATTTCAAGTTATAAATTTTTTATAATGATGTAAAAATTGGTATTGTTGATTTATGACATATAATTTTCTGCAGTTGCTTTTAATTTTGGAACACTTAAAACTAAACACTGATAGTTTGAAAGTTCCAGGACTGATTGTGCTCCGGAAAAAATCCGGATTTCAGGAATTTTCGCTAACAGTGATCCAGAAGTTTAAAAAAATCATTGATCACAGAAGTTTCCGAAAATCAAATTTTCAAAGATGGACACAGTTTATTTTATTTGTTTGAAAGGGAGAGCCAGATGCTTTATAAGCTTATATTCATGATTAATATTCATTTTTTATCAGTAAATAGTTGTCATAATCATAAACTCAATAAAGAAAGACATATTTGTCAATTTTAATTACTTCTCCAGGTCATCATAGGTATATGTAAATGGTATTGGTATGTGTAAAATTGTAAATTTATTTTAAGTTAACTAAGAAATATTGCGAAAAAGGTAAAAAAAACCTTGTTTAAATTTTTTTCAATTTAAACTTTTTATTTTTTTTTTATTTATTATTTTTTTTTTTTAAACTCAAGAAATTTTCCGGAATTTTGACCTGGGCTCACAATCACCCCTGAAGTTCTACACTGATCAATATAAAGCTTTAAAGTAACTGAATGCGTCCACATGAAGTACTGAGACATAATTGTATAATTTACTTTAATAGAAAGGCTAGGTTTGTTTGTGTAATGGCACTGCATTATTTAGTTAGGTTAGTGCTTATACTAAAATTGTTTTGAATAACTATAATTTAGAGCAAAGTTTCGTGTAGCGGGATCCCTAGGTTGTCTACTGTTGCATAATATCAAAAATAATAGTAAAATGAAACTTCGGAATTTAAAAAGTAACAGGACTGATAGCGAAAGTGAATAGATCAAAATGATTAAGGTAAGTGGGACAAGTGTGCATCACAAACGAAGAGTTTCATAACTTTTTCTTAATATCTGCTCTCATCAAAACTAATAACTAATTAATTAAAACTAAACTACTAAACTCAGTCCCAAGGCCTACTGTGCCCATCTCAGTTTTCTTGACCTTGGGCTCTGTGGTGCAGAGCAGATGTTCCAATTGGGTGGACATCCGAATGCAGAACCCCCAGTGTTTAGCTCCTAAGCATGCTTGGTACTCATGAAGTTCACCCACTAAAGGGCTGAGTCAACTTTGCTCGGTCTGAGGATCAAACCCAGGACCTGTGGCACGAAATCGAGAAACGCCATCACTCGGCCACCAGGGGTATAATAATAACTAATTAGCCAATTTAAATGTTGAACCTAACACCTGTCTGCAATCTTCAAAAATTGAACCTAAAATGTCGATTTTGTGCCAGCATAAATACCTCACATCAAGATAGACTATTTATCATTAATTTGACAAAATTAATGTTCAAATTATTGTGAGAAGAGAAATATTTTAATATTTATAGATTATTAGAAGTTTAAAATAAAAAATAATCTTATCTTTATTTGTTTTTTAGTGGCTGGTTTAGGTTTTGGTTTAATGAGCGGTTTATTTTCCCTCATCAATGTTTTGGCTGATTCAGTCGGGCCTGGGACGGTTGGATTGAATGGTGATTCTCACTACTTTTTTATAACATCAGGTAATAAAAGATTTATTACACAATCAAGTGAACTTTATCTTTATGTGTGTTATTGTATTGTAATAAATCTTACTATATATAAAAATCAATTGATGGTGTCGCAGTTTTCCATTGTTGTCGCGCATTTTTATTGGCTGGAAAATCACGTGGTAGGATCCAGTTTACCCTCATTCATTTCCATATTGTTTTGGTTGTCATCAGCATAAAATTAACAATAGTCTTAAAGATATTGTTTTTCTTTAGAAATTTTTGTATCCCTAATTTAAACTTATTTTCCAGTACTGCTATTATTAGCGAGAATATTAAATTATGGTTGTGAACTCATCAAATTTGTTTGAACAATATAATGTTATAATATAAATGTTATTTTAAAAAATGATTACTTTGAAAAATCACTTCCGTTCACCTTGAGATCCAAATGTTTATAATACTAATAAATAGTAATATTTGGATGTGGGAAGTAGAGGCACAAGAGTAAGCAAACAGAATTCCTTTTAGTACATATATGTTAAGTGAATTATTTTAACTTATGTAAAAAAACTGTTTTCTGCCAAGAAAAGACAATTATTGCGAAGCAATCATCGGGGTTGGTGAGCGGCAGCGAACAGGGGGCATAGCCCCCTAGTGTTTAAATAAGATCTCCGTTGGACGGGATATCTCACTAGTTTTCAACTCATATTCTTGTTTTATGATTTCTGTTTTTGAAATACTGCTAATAAATTTTCATGACAATAGTAAGTGAATGTTTGTTACTTTCGAATTTTTATTCTTATAATCCACGGTTTGGCAATTTTCTGCCAAGTTGGTTAAAACCATTAGTAGAAAACGGTTAAAACCGGCATGGCAGAAAACCTTTTCTGTCACATTTGTGGCAAAAATTCCGAAAATGACATAAAAGTAAGTACTGAGATTGACATACAATGGATAATTCATAGAAAAAGCAATTAAATGTTAAACAAAGTATAAATTATCACCATTAAAAATCAAATACTACATTGTTTGCACTCTGCAGTAATCTATAACAAAAGATAAGTTTTGATGCAGTTTCTAAACCTAAACAATTTCTCAATTTGCTATGTATGATCAAGAAATTTGAAGAGATTCTCTCAAGTCCAGCAGTACTAGCAGGCATTGCCATCAAGGAATAGGCAAGATTTTTGAAACTTTCATCTATTGCATATTTTTTTAAAACTGGACCAACATGTAGCAGCTGGGATAGTTGTCAAAACTTGACTGGAAAAATAAGTTTCAGGAAATGGGACCGATTTGTTTTGCAAAGCTATGACATAAGGTACAAAATCTGGGTTAATATTTGCGAGTAAAATTCTGACACTTTCTTCTTGAGCTCATGATAATTTCAATCCGAAATACTTTGGATGCAGCATATAAGCTAGCAAATGATAATCAGTAACTGGCTGTTTAAATATGTTTGTCACTTCTTTTTCATAAGCAGCCATAAGATTCTCTTCCTTTGTTAGATTAATTCAAATATCACAAGCATCTGCAATTAAACAGTTCTCCTTCTGAACTAAATCAAGGGCAATAGCGATGGCTTTTATCTGTAGCAGCAGGTGTTTGACTTGTTTGTAGATGGAGTTACATTTTTCAGTTTACTTAAACGAAAGCAATTACTAGAACTAATATAGTATAGTGCCAGTTTTTGCCGGTTTTAACCAGTTTCTGCCACTGGCATGGCAAAAAACAGTTTCTGCCGGCAAAAAGCCAACCCTGTTATAATCTGAGATTTTAGTTTTATTATAGGTATTAGATCTCCCATACATCTTTTTATTCATTTTCCATAAACTCCATTAATCTTACAATCTCTAAAGCAAACCAAATTTGATTAGTTTGTTGGATTTTATTTCTAATGCTCTTAATAATTGAAATTTTTTCTGGAAAATAATACAGTGAATATTTTTGAATTATTATGTATTAGTATTTAAAAATTATTTAAAAACATTAATATTAGTCTGTTTCACTTATATATAGTGCAATGTTTAGCGGGTGAGATTAATGTTTTGTGAAATGTATGTAATTTTAAGTTCTATGTTACACAAATCATTACATTTCAAGATTGGTATTATAAGGATCTCCTCGAGGTTGAGGTTTTGGGCAGAACATGTTCGTTTTACTGTCTTAAAATGTCTAAAACCTTGAACATTGACAAAAGGTAAAAATTCTATATGTGTAACCATTGTACACAAAATAATTGCATGTATTAATAAATGATCCTTTTTATAGAATTTACTTTAACCTATTAAAGGAAAATAATATAGTATAGGAAAAGATTAATAACTTTTGAAGCTGCACAATTCATTGAATAACAAAAGTGGATACATTATCCTTTAAATATGCTTTTAATACTGATAAATTATGTTTTTGAATAAGAATAAGTAATGCAATATTAAAAATAATAATAAACATTTTTAATAAAACAAAAACTTTTCTTAATTTTGTTTCTTGTTCAAAAATTGAACTTTTATTTTTCACACTATTTTTTTAAAATTGTGACATAATTTGAATAAAAGGGTTTTGGATAGTTTAAGACTTCTGGACAGTACGGTTTAAACCTTGGATTAATCCATTCTGTTCTAAACCTTGCCAACTTTGCATCTCATTTAGTTCTATTTAGGTTGTTTATACATTTTAATTGGTAACTTTATATTTGTTTAATTCTGAGAAGATTTTCATAGGGAAAATAAGTTTACTGTTAAATTATTTAGATAAATTAACTAAGTTTGATATATTGGTAAAAGAACTACAAATAAGGACTTCTTTTGGTGTAAACTTGAGGAATAGCTGTTGATGATAAAGTTGATAAATGTTAAATAATTGAAAAATCGTCTAAGTTTCAACAAGGGAAACTGTGGACATGTATCTTGGCAATAGAAATGGCAATGTTATAAGACGTTCTGTTTTAACTAACTGATCAGTTACATTACATAAAAATGTCTTTTCTCCTGCTGTTTTTTTTTACTACCGAAAAATTAGTTTTCCCTTTTTTTATTTATGATCAAGTTGTGTATGTAGAAGAAATTTCTGGGACCAAATTGCCCAAATGTAAAGCTTTTTTTTCAGTTCTTCTTTTTGTAAAACTTTATATTTTAATCTATAGCTAGAACTGCTTTAGTTACTGAATTTGTCACTTTTAAAGGACTTTATGTTACTTTACAATGCTAAGATTTAATTATTTTGAAAGTACGGTTGTACATTAGTTATCCAAATACAAGATGACCTTGGAAAAATCTTCCCAAAAGTCTTGTGAAATGATAAAAAAGTATGTGAATAAATATATTCAGACAAAAGAATTACAGCATGCACAAAACAAATTTAGTTGCTATCCTTGTTTATTTCCAAAGTATGAACTATTTATGTAATGTGGCTTTTGAGATATAGTTCCTTGTTGGAGTACTTTTTTCTGGTCTACCTGCTAATTGAAACAATTTTATTTTATATACAGAGATCATTTATCGCTTCTATGAGTGTGTATACAAGTTTTATGTTTCAAATAATTATTAAAATTTTAAATACAGTCAAACCTTGATATCTCGAACTTGAAGGGAGAGGAGAAAAAATTCGAGATATCGAAAATTCGAATTATCGAAAATCGCATGTTATCGATGGTAGAATAAAGAAAAATGCTCTTTACATACCTTATTTATTATTCCATATTTATTCTAAAAACGCTTTTTACACTTTCCTTTAAAAAAAGATTCAATTATTGTTTGCTTTAGAGATGTGTAAGAAAGTTTGTCTACAACACTTTCTAAGTGGACTATAGCTTTAAATGTCTCCTCTGACATATTCGGCTGCCTCTCAATAAATCTCCTTACAGTGTTCACTGCAGAAACCACTTGTTTGTTAGTAACATTGGGCGACAAAATTGTCATCCCACAGACCACACACTGTTACTGCATCATCTACGTTTACAAAGTCATGAAATTCCATGTCAACAATATTCATGAGTTTGGTCAATCTGCCCCAATCATTTTCGGTGTAGTTTTCAGCAGAATTAACGATATTGATTGTTTGACTACTCCCGTGATCTTTAATGAATCCAGCCTTCTTGAAGCCATACATTATCGTAGAGGAAGACACATCATTCCATGCCTTTGTCAGTCATTCGCATAGCTTGTAGAATACTAACACCGGATGGTGAAACCCCATCTTCTATTTCGGACAACATTTTTTTTAACCATTTGATGACGATACTTTACTTTAAAACTTTGGATGATGCCCTGATCAAGTGGTTGAAGTTTTGAGGTAGTGCTTGGGGGAGAAATTCAATTTTTACGTTTTCCATTTTAGGTATGGTATTGTGTATGGTAAGCACAATTTTTCTTTTTCATTTTCTTATTTAAATTTTTAAGCCAGCTTTCAAAAAGGTTTGATGTCATCCAAGCTTTTCGATTAGCTTCATATTCTAAAGGAAATGATTTTATACCGCTGGAACATCTTGGTTTTTTCGATTTTCCTATCATCAACGGTTTTCACTTTTCTGTTCCATTCATATTTGCACAAAACAATAAAGTTAAACGCTCTTTACTTCTTTTGCCTCCATGACATGTTTCACCCTTTACATGCATAGTTTTGTCTGGAGTGCATTTAAAAAGAAGTCCAGTTTCATCCGCATTGAACACGTCTTTTTCGTCGTAATCCTTCACGATCAAGCATATTTTCTTCCTAAATTCTTTACAAACTTCTTCTACGCAAGCACTTTCACCACACATTTTCAAAAATGTAATGTTGTTACGTTTTTTAAAATTTTTAAACCAGCCATTACTTCCTTTGAAATTTAAGTGGCCTAATTCTCTTGCAAAAGATTAAGCTTTTTCTTTGATTACAAGTCCATCTAGAGGGATATTTTGACTTCTTCATTGTGTAATCCACATCATAAGGCCCTTCTCCATACCGGGAAATTTACAGTTTTTTAACTTCTTTCGCTTGCCTAGGCCATCCTCGAACTTTTCTAAGATAACTGCTTTATTTTTTTAAATTGTCGAGAGCGTACTCCTTGGAATCCCAAATTCCTGTGCAATTTCCTTTTTCTTTTTAAAATTTTTTTCAACTTCGTCAATGATTTTCTTCTTTATTTCTATGGAAAGCGTGCTTAATTTTCGTTTGCTAGCCATTTTAAACAAATGACTCGCCAAAGATCCAACCTCTAAGTGCTCTAATTTTCTAATAACCAAGAAAGGAAACTTTTTAGGAGATCGCTTGGTCGAACAAAACAGACATGCATTCACACGTATCTTTCACCCCTTGTTACAATGATAAGAAATTTTACAGTGTTCTTGGAAGCCACCCACCCTTTTGATTCTTGTTCATGCTGTCATTTCCGGTTTTCTTAAGACCACCCCCCATGAAATAACCTTGCAGAATAAAAGGACAAAGAGAGCATAGACGATCATTGCATTGCAATGACAGCTGACTGAAAAGAGATAAGGAGACAATAAAACAAGAATTTCTACTTGGGGGGTTAAGAGAAGTGCTTTCAATGTGTTACTGCCGTTTTTATGTCCATTTTTTAAAAGAAGTTTATCGTTATGAGAATTGGTCTTCTATTCTTAAAATATTTGATTTTTTTAGAATATTTTTTTATTTTCAGAAAAAAAATCTACACTATTTATGGAAAAAAAATTCAAGTTATCGAGGGGATAGAAAAAAAAATTCGTGAAATCAAGTTTTTTTTAACATTGAGTGTATAGGAAATTTGAAGGGAATTTTTTTTTCTTCGAGATATCGAAAAATTCGTGAAATCGAGGTTCGAGTTAGCGAGGTTCGACTGTACCATGTGATCCAAAATAATTTTTTCTCTGCTAAAAAAAAAAAAAACCTCCTTTAAGAAGGATAATTCAAATTATGCTTCAAATCTTGGACCACTACAAAGGAGTTTAAAATCCAACAGTTCAGTATTTTTATTTTAGATAGTGTTCCATAAATCAGGGCTTTGTTGCACTGGCCCAGATTCATTTGCATTAATAAAAAAAAAAAAAAAAAGTAGAGTGACTTGAAAAATAATTAGAAATATTAACTCTATCTGATTAAGAATCTGAATTTAAGGAACAAATTAGAAACTTGGGATTTTATAATACTGTTCATAACAAAATAATTTCTTTATTAACAAAATATTTCACTAAAATTAAAAAAAAAAAAAAAAAAATACAAAAGATGATTAATAATTAAAATAGTACACTTTTTTTTTCATGTCCTGTTCTGCTTCATAGGTATTTTTATGAAAATAGTATTGTTAATCTAAAATGTAAATGTTTTTATATGTGTTTTACCTCTCCTTGGGAGGGGAACCTCCCAAAAAATAGTCAATAAATACTTCCATTCTTTGAAAAAACTCTTATTTATATCTCTTAATTACATATTTAATAATTTGTTCACGTCATCAATTATATTTTTTCTAAAATGTTTCTGTTTTATTATTCTATTTTAAAATCATGTTACTTACTTTGTCTATGTAACATTACTGTATCTATTTTAAAATCATTTTAAAATGTAACTTCATTTATTTATTTTTTCATTTGCTTGTATCTAAATGGATTCTTTTCACTGTAAAACCTGATTAAGTTATCCAGTTAAGTATATATCATCCAGGTTTGTTTTTACTGGATTGTGAAATAGAAGTGAAGTGTAGCTTCTGTTCAAGATCTTCCGTTCCTTTAAAGTAAAATACTCTGGATGGTGCTAAGAAGGTTTTCCAATAGGGTGATCCTAAAAATATTTTACTAACTTTATTACTCCCTAGTGGCCTATTTACTTAATCAATCAAAATGAAGAAACTTCAGATTGTTTTGTTTGAAGATACAGGGTTCAGACGACGATGATTTCTAACAATAAAGCTCTTCTATTTGCAATTAGAGTGAACAAAGTTTGCAGTTAGTGGGATTTTTTAATGGCAACACCCATTTTTTTCTTAAAAATATGATCCTAATTATAGAAAACATAAAATGGAGTTCAAATCATGTGTTTTGCATTAAAAATGGTAAGCTTAACCTTGTCAGCTATTAAGCTCTATTGAATGCACTATGACAATGAATGAGGGGGGAAATGGAAGCATGTCGTTCGTATTGTTCTTCTTGCCATTTTTCATGGTAAAAATAACTTCCAACTCCATTTTAAGTTTGTTGTTACCCTGAGTATTAGGTTTAAATGAACTACAAAAAAGGGTTTTGCCATTTCGAAATTCCGAGATTTGTTCACTGTATCTCTAAGAATTCTATCATAGTCATCCTACTCTCGAGTTCACACTTTTCTTCTGATAACATAATCTAAAATTTTATTTCAATTGGCTTCTAAGGATTTATATACCGGGCAAGTTATTTTATGACCGCCATGTGTGCTTTACAGTATTTATTTATTTTTTTTAATAGAAATTTTTTATTTTTTTTGCAGCATTTACTACTCTTGCTTTTACTTTGCTCCATACATTTTGGGGTGTGATTTTTTTCCATGCTCTGGATAACAATAGTTACTTAAAGATTGCCTTTGTCTGCTTGTCTCATCTCATAGTATCTGCTTTGGTATGTTTATATTTAATTATCAACTATCTTAAAGTTTGTTTTTATCTCATAAGTTCTGCTTCTCCAAAAAAGTTTGCCAATTGTAGCACCTGAATGGCTAGTATTCTATATTATGATATATTCCAGTTTTCATGAAACTGAAAAAGGATATTGTATGGATAAATGAATTAATGTTTATGTATTTGAATGAGTATTATACGAGTTATTGTTTTGCTGTCACTAGAATTCCTCCAGACTGAGGTCTCATGTTTTCAGTTTCTATGGAAACAAGACTAAAGCTTTTTGGGGAACTTTAATATAGATATGGTATGGATAAGTTTTCCTGTTGTCCGCATTATTGATAACCGATGAAGATTACTTACTCTATTTATTTTCTGCCCTGCTTAGTCTATTGCACTGGCCCTGCTTAGTCTATTGCACCTGGTTTGCTCGCTACAACAGAAGAAGGTCAAACATTCCGGCCCCCATTGAACTTGTTCAATGGGGGCCGGAATGTTGTTAAAGATGAAACTTAAACATTGAACTTGTTAAAGATGAAAATACAATTAAAAAAAAAACAAGAACAATTGAAATTAATGCAATATTACAACAACTTACAACATACACAATTTTCACAATAAGCAATAAACAATACAATAATAAAGTTCAATTAATCATTATTTATGGGTAGGATACTTAATCGATTTACAGCTCTTTTAAAAAGACCCTTGGAAGTTCTTACCTTAACTGCCCTCACATAATTATCTAAACCAGGGAGAACTTCCTCAATTCTGCCTAGTACCCATTGACAAACAGGTAAGCGGTCCTCCTTAACAAGAACCATAGTGCCGATTGCAATATTATTTTTTGAAAATTGCCACTTAGATCTTTCGTGCAATTCTGATAAGTAGTCTCTGTGCCACTTTTTCCAGATGTTCTGGACCATTTTAGTTACTCTTTTCCATTTAGTTAAGCGATTATCCCTTTCAGTGTTTATATCGGGTTCTACTTTGGCAATGATCGGTCTGCCAATTAAGAAGTGACCTGGTGTTAATGCGTTAAAATCCGAGGAAAGGGGAGTAATTGGCCTTGAATTCAGCATTCCCTCGATTTGAGTGACAAGCGTTAAAAAATCTTCGAGTGTCAATTTTGAATCTCCGATAGTTTTCTTAAGGCGAGTTTTGAAGGACTTTACCCCAGCCTCAGCTCTTCAGCTTCCTCGATGCAAATTGGCATAGCTGGAGTTATTTCCGTTATTTTTGAAACAATAAAAAAGTAAAGTTCCCTAATAAAATCCCTTTCCTTATTTGTAATTGTTGACCTAATTTTATATTTCAGTGTAGAAGTGATTCCATTAAAAGTCCGGAAATAGGAGCAGAAACTTTTATTTTCTTTAAAGCCAGTTGTTTTGAAAATTTATTAGATACGGCATTAATTTGACTACAACTATCGAGAAATGCCCGTTCTTCAATTAATTCATCATTTCTTGCTTTTATTTTAATCATAGCAGTAGCCAAAACCACAGATTTATTAGAGGTCATAAAGCAATTCGAAAGAAGTTTAGATATATGAAGAGAGGTTTCCCTACCTCTTCGCCCTTCAACAGTTTCAGTTTGTAGTTTTTAATCCAAGCGCATGGGAAAAGGTGCCGATAATTCATTTTTAATTGGAGTAAATAATTCCCCTCGATGAAGCAAGCTATGATGCGATTTCGATTTGCATGTATTACAAACATATTGCGACTTACAATTTGATGTAAGATGTTTATCAGAAAAACACCTTAAACATAGTCTATTACGTTTAACAACAGAAAATCTTTCACTAAAATTCATATCAATAAATTTGGTACATTTAAAAAGTGGGTGTGGCAAATTACAAGCAACACACTTTTTATCATTATTATTATTCGAATTAAGGAGAAATGATTTTGGTTTTGCTTCGTTTTGCTGTTTTGATTTATAGAACACATTTTTAACTATACTTTCTAATGTCTGGCTTCTTTTTTCAAGAAATGCCATTAAATTATCGAAACTTGGAATTTCAGCCGTATTTATAGAAAGTTCGAACTGCTTTCTCGATTCTCTATCAAGTTTTTCTAATATTGTTATTAACGTAATATCCGATAAATCATTTCTTTCTAAGCCTAAATTTTTTAAAGCTCTAATGTTTTTATTTATGACATCGATTAAACGTCTGAGATCTAAAAATGATTCACGAATTATTTTTTCGAATTCTAAAATAGATTTAAGGTGAATGTTTACCATAATTCCTTTATTTTCAGATCTATTTTCTAATGCGTTAAACAACGATTCAAAGGTATCTTCTGGTGTTTCTAACAACTTAACTTCATTTCTCAACGCGGCATGAAGATAATGCAATTTTTGTACATCAGACAATTCTTTATTATTTGTTACAATGTTATCGAATTCTATTTTAAACATATTCCATTCCTCATATTTACCATTAAATAGCGGAAGTGGAATTTCAGGTAACTTAATTTTACAAACATTAGTTTTGTTTTCTGATGAATTACTAGCATCATCAATTAATAATTGATTAAAGCTTACCTCTAGCTCTTCTATGCGAGTATCCATTTCTTTTAACTAATTTTCTATTTCTGTCATATCCCCGTCTTCCGGTACAGAAGTGTAATAATCCGATCTAAGTTCTTCTATAGTACTGGATATCTTTTCAAGGGCTTTTAACTTAGTTTCTAATTTTATTTTAGTCCAAACAACTGTATCATCATCAGTTATGGCAGTTTCTAGGCGAGTCAGTTGCGCTTTAGTCGAACTTCTTTTTCGATTTAACGCTACTAGTGTAGCCATTTTAAACTATTGTTTTGCTGATTCAATGAACGAAATAACGAAATTCCCCCGCCTCGACAGACCAAAATGTACTATCCATAAACTAATAGGTCGCTGGTTTTTATAAACAAATAGCAAATTTATTATGAACAATTAAAAAATTCAAAATGAAACATTGAACACACAAGAGGTTCGAATGCTTCGAAGGACAAACTACAACTACTACATTTACAATTTCTTTTTAACTAGAGGGCGTTGCTCGCTACAACAGAAGAAGCTCAAACACCATTGTTAGTTGAAAATTCACTAACTTTGATTATAACAATGTAAATACAACAATAACAATTAATAACAACGTAAATCCAACTCATACTTAAGCCTTATATCTAATAATTCTTATATCTAATAATATTAAAAATCTTGAAATAAAAAAAAATATTAACAAGTACTAAAAGTTGTTTCTGTTTTTTATAAAATCAGAAAAAAAATCCTGTAAAGTATCGCATTTTTAAAAACAGTAAATAAATCTATCAAAAAATATGTTACTGTATAATAATAATAAAAAAAAAAATGCTCAAAAAAATTATTTTTCACTTTTGGAAAATGGTAAATTTGTTGCTCTGTTTATTGTCTGCATAAATAATTTTTTGTACAGTTTCTATAATTGATTGAGTGATGTATCAATATACCTTTTACTTGTATCTGCAAGGTTTAACATGTTTGAATACGTATGGTAATCCTTTAGCAAGCATTTGTGCTTGAACTTAGAGCAGTTTCTGAACAAAGGTTTGAGACGCTTATCTCGGAAAACAAAATAAATAATTACTACAGAATATTCTTTTTAAAAAAATTTTGCTCAAAAATGGACACAAAATTTCTGTTCAGGCAAAAAGTAATTTTATGATGATGTTTTTCAGGGGTTGCTTATTTCTTTTATTATTTTCAGCAAATGCAGTAACAATTATTGAGGGTAGAGTTTTGTAGTTTCACAATTATTGATTCATCTGATTTTTAACATCAACAATATGGTAATATATTATAGAATGTTTAAATGGTGAAGTGTTATCATCCACTGAATAAAAAAGGTGTTGAAAGGCATATTCACCATGTTTTCATTTCAAGATTATTGAATGCAAACTCTAAAATGATTTGATTAGGGAACTATTGAACTCAATTAAAGATTTTAATTAATTAAATATTAAGGCGAGGGAATATTAAGTAATTGAAATTTTTCTTTTTAACGTAACAGTGCTAAGATTTTTTATATATTGATCTTAAGCTATTTTGAGGTGATCAGGGCACTTAACTGTTCAAACTTTCTACTCTGAAAAGTAATATACTTTATTATTCTTTTGTTATAAAATTGGCATGACAAGTGTTCCAATTTCTGTGGGGAAAAACAGGTAAAACCTAGAATTTTATTTGGACTCTAAAAAAGCAGGGAAAGCTGCATTAACTATATACAGTCAAACCCCTTTATAGTGAATGAAATGTTCAGTCCTGTGCCTTGCTATACACATATAATGTTGTTTTTTGTGGATATAGTGAACCCGAAAAGTGAGGAAGTTGGATATAATGAACTTTTTTTCTTCATTTTTTTGTAATAATTTTCAAATTTCTACTTCAAAATAAATACATATACCGATTTTTAAAACCATCTATAGAGGGGAATGTAGCGATAAGCATTTTTACTTGTTTGCTTCTTTTATC
The DNA here is from genome assembly GCA_949128135.1 of Parasteatoda lunata. Taxonomy (NCBI): domain Eukaryota; kingdom Metazoa; phylum Arthropoda; class Arachnida; order Araneae; family Theridiidae; genus Parasteatoda; species Parasteatoda lunata. The sequence goes on from OX421976.1 coordinate 21,603,236, forward strand.
TCAGTTTCCCATCCCTAAACAAACCAAGCAAATGTTTCCAACCCTGGCAGATGATGGTACACCTGTAAGGTGTCAGTTGGATCAATATGCATTTTCTATCAGAGGGAATGAATAATTATTGGTCAAAGGGTTGGACACTAATATGATTTGATAAGGCCCTCATTTCAACTCCTTTTTGCTCTCAGTTCAGTTTAAACAAGTTTCTCAAATTTAACTATGGAGAGCAGTAAACATAAAACGTTCTTCATTGATGATAAAATGGGCATAATCAGAAAAATTGAAAATGAATGCAATCAAGCTGATATTTGCAGAGAATATAAATTATCCAAATCTGCAACATATGAAAAAATAGGCAGTTAATAATTTCTGCTCATTAAAAATATTTAGATGCCACGAAAGAGTTGAGAAAAGCAGATCACAAGGATGAAGTTGTTCAGCATTAGACGAAGCTGCAATTTCTCAGTCCCATACAAATGTCGATGAATTTGCTAAGCGATTTTATAAGGCTACTTTTATGTGCTAAAATGGCAGGTTAGACAGGTTTAAAAAGTGGAATAACAGAAATTCAGGAAAAATTATCTGAGAGTCAGGAAGTGTTTCCATATCTGATGTTGAGGATTGCTCATCAGCTAGAGATTACTAATTTTTTTGTTGTACGCAAGACGAAGAGTAATAAAAAAATAACATAGTTTTTGCTACTACATAATATTTTTCAGTCATTTATTTGAATAATGTGTAATAAAAGGGAGGATTTAAGGAACCATTAATTAAATTTCTTGCGTAACAGATATAGTGAACCGGCAGGGTTTGACTTTATTAATACCAAAACCTGGAAATTTCTACATTATACCTGAAAAATGACCAGTAACAGTAGTCAGTTATAGATATTTAATTTACATAATTATAACATCTATTACAATTATTTGTTATAAAAAAATTCATATTTTAGTGAAACTTTTCCATATTTCCATCCTCATTCAATGATATTTTTTTGCTCACAAAATCTATTATTTTGGATTACAAATAAAATATATTATAAGTTTTTCAACGAAAATATTGCATGGTATAGATAAAATATGATCTGGATTTACATTAGAATTTTTCGGAAATGTCTTGAAAAGTCGGGTTATTTTTTATTCTGAAAATTAAGTTGGAACTCTGTGAGAAGCAGCTGAAATATTGCTGTATCTTTCCAGCTAATTATCATCAGCCCTTTCTGTAAAATTGCAGAAAAAGACATCTGAAAGATAATTAACAGCAGGCCATAAAAATGTGCCCTTTCTTCTATAAATTCTTTCATTATAAAGCCTTTCCAGTATTTAGTATTCTTTTTCTGGTGCAGAGTTAAAAATTACTAATATTTTGTGATTAAAATTCCCACGCTAGTTGAAGAAACAATTGTGATAAAGTTTGGATGTTTGTATTTATTTTGTAAAGCATACTTTAATTATTTTTCATATGTTTTGATTTAAAACTATTTTTATATTTCAGACTTTGCTGAACCCTCTGCGTCTTTATCTTGTTTCGATCATTCCAGCTTACGTCATTACCATCGTGAGTGCAGTTTTAGCCTACCAGTCTGCAGGTGGAAGTTGGCAAAGCCTAATGACCTCGTTATCTGCTCGCAATAACAATTGATGTTTATCCTCTCTTTATTTATAATAATGTTCGAGCCAAACTTAAAAATTTCCAATGTGACGTTGGATGAATCATCACTAAGCTCATATTTTCTAGTGTTTTCATTTAGGTCAGAAACTTATTTTTTATGAATAAAATGGAAGTGAGACATCAATCGATGATGATTCATAGAAGAATGGAGTCTCCCATTCACATTTTTGTATTCCTGCCACATTTGCAAGTTTGTGCTGAGCTGGGCTCAAAGGCTGACATTGTAAAAGTGTCTTGTGTGACTTTTTGTGTGCAGAGTTTTTACTTGTAGCTTTTAGGTGTTGAGCACCATTGATAAGATAAAATGTTTGTTTCAGAGTGGTTAATTGACTCCAATGTGTTAATTTGATATATAAATGCATACTTAGTAGACCTTTGACATTGCTTAGAAATCAGGGTTAAGGCCATATTTTAATGTCTTAAATTGAAAAGTTATCAAAATTTATAACAAGTGAAATTTAGCAATTATTGTATTTTTAACACGTTGAATGCCACAATAATATTACATGGCATTGCTCGTCTGGCCAAAATGATTTTCTCAGTATGTATTGCATTAATTTCTTCAAACCATTTTAGTATGGATAATATAAAAAACATTAAAAATTTACTCAAATGATGTGTTTCTAATAATCTTGGCTTCATCGGTCGCCGGTGACCCCTGTGGCACTACGAACAACTCAGTGCCGGTCACTGATGACCCCCATGGCATTCAACGTGTTAATATTATATATTTAATACATAAGTTAAAAATAATATCATTAAATGCTACAAGGGCTCAGTGGTAATAACTTTGAGCTGTTGCTGAATTGCCCTTGACATACTTCTAGCTTTTGCTGGAGTGCTTAACTTTCTTAAATGAATATTACATCTAGTTTTGAGCTATTAAAACCAAACTAGCTATCTCTTTTTTTCATTATGTATCAAAGATGGTACTCTGAATGAAAATGCTTTTTTAATAAAAAAAAATTGTGTCAAAGATTAATAAAATTGAAATAAATGGCTTAAGTACATTATGTGTAATATTAATAGATTAGATTGAAACTTGAAAAATACATGAAACTTAATTATAGATAATTTAGTGAAAAATTTGGAAAGGAAATCAAATAAAAATTAATTGACTGCACTCATTAAAATAAAATAGCTTGTAACATTAAATAACTGAAATATTATACTTATTTTAAATTATAAAAAATTAATTTTAAACTTTACATTTTGGACAGTTTTATTTTTTATTAGATGGTGTTAGTGATTAAAATGTAAAATGTAAATGTTTTTTAATTAAAATTAAAATGTAAAGATGGTACTCTGAATGAAAATGCTTTTTTAATAAAAAAAAATTGTGTCAAAGATTAATAAAATTGAAATAAATGGCTTAAGTACATTATGTGTAATATTAATAGATTAGATTGAAACTTGAAAAATACATGAAACTTAATTATAGATAATTTAGTGAAAAATTTGGAAAGGAAATCAAATAAAAATTAATTGACTGCACTCATTAAAATAAAATAGCTTGTAACATTAAATAACTGAAATATTATACTTATTTTAAATTATAAAAAATTAATTTTAAACTTTACATTTTGGACAGTTTTATTTTTTATTAGATGGTGTTAGTGATTAAAATGTAAAATCCCCTAAATGTCATAGGTGTACTAAATGTATTCAATTACATATCCTTATTGATTTGCACTGAAATAATTATATTTTAACCAAATTTCATTTGTAACAGTTTTTTTTTTTTTTTTTAATATCAAGTATATAGTTTAATTAGAAGTTTTATTATACTATGAAGAACAAGATTTATTCCATTTTAATGTACGATATTTTTTTGTTGTTGTTGAAGTGTTCAGTGTTGTATTTGTGTTTCTATTTAATTCTTTAATCGAAAAAAAAAAAATTGTGTCAAGAGGAAAAAATAGTTTATAATTATTGAATCTTATTGGTTTTAAGGTTGTTACCTAAGTTAAGCTTAAAAAATTTCTTCTACAGAAATTCAAAAATGTCACTTTCTATTTCTTTGTTTTTTGCAAATATGTTTTATAACTCATAATTTATTAGGTATGACAAACGTAAAAGGATTGAACAAAATGCAACATTTTCCAATTTTTTTTAGATTGAAAACAAATTTGTGTTTATAAATTGACTGAGTGCTTCATCTGTAAATAGATTCATTTTTTTTCCAGCTAAAAAAATTTTTTGTTGCTTATGTGTTTAAAAAAGTTACCAATATTTTTTAAGTCCATAAAATTAAATGTAATATTTAAAAAATATGAGTGTAAGTGGACAATCATTAGAATGTAATCGGGACTTAGATTCATACTGTACTTTTATATAAAGTGTATTAGTATATCATAAAGGAATTTAGAATAAAGTAATTTAAAAATTACATATAGGTAAATGTAAGTTTTACAATTTAATTCTGCATGCAAACGAAAAAGAAATTACAAATAGTAATAATGCACATAGCTGTAATGATGAAAATAACTTCAAGTTGAAATATAAAAAAATTCTGAGATATTATTTAACAGTTCCGGCATATACTAATAAAGAGCTTAATAATTAATTTAATAAATAATTACAAAGGGTTTTGTAATTATTTCAATAATTGGTAATATTAATGACTAGCATTTTATATTTTGTAATGCATGCGTCTGACTATTATATTTACTTAGTTACAAAATTTTTAACAAAAAAATTCATATCTTTAAAATTGATTCTATTAAAAAGATATGAAGTGTTTAGCTATTCAAGTTTTATTTAAAATGTTTTTCTTCTATCAATCAAAAAGTGATTTAAATTTTTTTTCTTCAATGCTACAAACAAAATTACTCTTGAATAATTTCTTCTATATACTAGAAAGTTTGTAATTCTTTGTAAACAAATTTAGATTGAGATTATTACTTAAAATTTTTAAAGCTACCAAAAACTAAATATCGAATACTTTATTTTAATTACTTTTCGCATAAAAATGAGTTATAGAAAATTATATTGCAGTGACTTAAGTGCTCCCCTCCCCATAAGATTTGTAAATTCTATACTTACCGCAAGAAATTTAAATAATTATAAGAACTACTCTAATAAAGAGATATTTGGGTATTTGTAATCATTAATAATTTAAGGTAATAAAAAGGTACTGAATTTAAACATTGTACACTTACTACATTAAAATGTAACCTATTTCAATAAAATGAGAAAAATAACTCACTATTAATTACAATAACAATTATGACTGTTTGTTTGAAGGTTTATAAAATGAATTTAAAAAATGTTTTTAAGATAACTCAATATTTTTTTTTTCTAGTGTGTGTGTGCCCCTCCGTTCTACACACCTAAGGGGGCACCCTTTTTTCTACGACATTTGTAAGGCTTTTATTTGTGCCACTGCCATAAAAGTATTTAAAAATGTTTGTTTCTTGCACAACATTAGAGTTATTTTTGTCATTCTTCAAATTTCATTATACCTTAAAGGAGTAAATTCACATTATTCGATAAGTATTTCTATAAACTTTTTTGCAGTATCTAGTTAGCAGCATTTCAAGTTTTGAATAAGTTAAAAAATTTTGATAAAAACTATAAATTGTTACCAACCTAATGGTCAGTACATTTAAAATAGGAAATGTCAAGTAGTTTGAGTTCATTAACACTTTTTCTGAATAAATAAATATATTTCCGTTGCTTTTGAATATTTATTTTTGCTTATTGACATGAATTTAGCATTTAAAATTTATAAGTTAAAAAAATTAAACTTTATGGACAAGAAAATTTTTTCCTTCAATAAAATTTAGTAAAGTTTTTTTTTAAAAATTTTTGTCATTAAAAATCAGTTTCTCCTATAAGAAAAACTAATTGCCATATTAATTTTCCTTATATTTTAAATTATTAAAGTATAGAAATCAAATCAATACTAAATTATCAGATGAATATAGTATGAGAGTTTCTTATTTACTCAATTTATTTTCTTATACTCAAAATTTACTTAATTTTATTCTCTATAACTTTGTGTCTTCATTGTGGTATCTGTACAGAACAATAGTTTGTAACATAAATTCTTGTAACTATTGTTATTCTATTCAAATTCACCGGTGTAATTAATTATTTTTTCTATTATTACTAAAAGAGACTGAATTGTTTCTAAGTTTCATAATTATTACTATATTCTATTACTAAGAGAAGTACTAAAAAGAATTAGTAATCCTACTATAGGATAATAATTAAAGTTTATTAATGCTTTACCTCGTTTAAAAATTATGAAACAAAATCACTTATGAAATTACTTTGACAGATGAGAAGGTATATGCCTTGAAAAAATTTTTTTCACTGTTTTTATGATTTTTTGAAACGCTTATATCAAATGTTAGTATGAGTGCCACTTTAAAATCCTATTTTTATATCTAAAATAATAAAGTTCTAGAGTTTCTTCTCTTTTTTTTCTCCCAAAGCATTTTTTAAAACTTTTTAGTGAGAATGAACAGTTTTACACTTGGTTATTTTATTGTGAGCTACATAAGTGTTTCTTGTCATAAATGTAATGATTTAAATTTATATATGATTACATAGTGTGTTTCATAATGTATTATTTATGCAATTTTTATGTATTCATGTGATTTATGTTTATGAATTTATAAAATAAAACATCTTGATACTTTTAAAATCAATAAAGATTTTGAAAAAAAGAAAATAAATTTTTTTGCTTGTTAAAAAAAAAAAAAAAATGAAGCATATTATGAAAAAGCTCTATCGATTATTGTTGATCTTGAGTTTTCATCTCACATTTTCAAAAAGCCTTATATATATGCATACTTATATATATACACATGTATATATGCATAAGGGTTAAATTAAAAATGAAAGGATAAACCTTGATGATAATGGAGGGGGGTTAACCAATTGTCTGCAGAATCTTCAATATTTTCACCTTCCATGGTTAGGTCAAACTGATTTAAAAGCCCTAAGTTCCATAATATACGTTGGTAAACCAGTATATAATTGGGTATTATTTTATATGTATTTTATGTTATTGCCCAATATTCCCTTCTCAGATATTTTCGAAGGTTAAGGGGTCATTGCCTTGATAATAAGGTGGATTGTAGGTTTCAGTATTTAATAAACTATGATTAGTTAGACCCAGTTTTAGCCTAATTAAAGGAGGGGGAAAAGTTTCAGATTCTTTGGGTTTTAACAAAATTGGATTGATGGATTGGTAAGAGATAAAATCAATTTTCATTTACTCTCCATTTCAATCCTTCCTTTCCAGGAAGCATGCAATTACATAAGAATAGTTTTGAAGTCATCTGTACTCCAAGTTCATTTCATAGTTGTGTATAATAAGACCGAAATTCAAAACAATTCTTTCAATGCTGAGCTGCATAGTGGACTGAAACTATTATAATAAAATATCTAATTAGAAAATTTATTCTAATAACTCAACAAAATATTGACTTAATTAAACCCTTGAATTGATTAATTGAAAAAATTATTAACTCATTTAAACAAGCATTTTAATATTTTTTTGGAAATTATAATTAGTTTCTTATTAGGTATTATATTATAATCATAATTAGTTGGAAATATTCATGTGCATATACATAAACAGGAGTACAGAAAATTCTCAGAGATTAATATTTCTCAGAATAAAATTTTTTTATAGATCAAATTTTCCAAAAAATTTTAAGTTTTTTTTTAATACAATAATTTTTTTCAAACTATTTTTAGAAAGTAAGGTTTGAAACTTTTTTTGGTAATAAATACAAATGAATTGCTATCAAAAAAATTATGCATTAAATAATTAAAATCAGTTCACTAATATGGAAAATATTCATGTACATTTCAGCAGGAGTGCAGAAAATTCTCAGATCCCAATATTTCCTATGAATAAAATTTCTTCAAAAACTTTAGCTTTCTTTTTTAGTACAATAACTTTTTCAAACTATTTTTGAAAAATAAACTTAATGGAAGAATAAAATTTGATTTTTCACAATTCTTGAATAATCGAACATATGTGTTATAAATATATATATATTGAAATAGTAATAATTTATTAAACTAAATTTAATGCCCCACTTATTAACTTAAGGAATTAAAACTAATAAATGCATAAATTGACACATGCTTTATTAACAAGAAAAAGTTTTGCTAAGGGACACATTTTTTAACAAAAACTTTAGTAGGAATTCTTTGGGATCAAAAATTTCCCCATGCTGCCTGAATTCTCTACAAAGCCTTGTACGTGCGGTCAAACGTATCCTGCTCCTCTCAATATAAGTAATAACAAATATTTAGAATTAAAAATATAAATATATATAAGTTGAGATCGGACAATTATTGTCAACCACTTCAGTTTTACTTAATCTAAAAATTCTACCTAAATTAATCAATTAAAGAATTAAAATCAATATTTAGAGTGATAATAGTTAATAACTCTTAGTCATCTGTAATATAAACTGAATAGTTAAAATACAGCAAATAATATTGATCTTAAAGTTTTATGAGTACCATATATTTAGAAAAACCAATAAATAGTGTCAATAATTTTGGCTATATATTTTATGTATGATACACAATACAAATCATAAACCTAGAGGTTGGGCAGCTCCAAAGAACAAGGCACATCGAGCAGCGGTCTATTCTACCCAAACCCTAAATCATGATTAACAAGAAAGCTTTATAGCTGAAATAAAGTTCAGCAGATATCTGATAGGAATGTCCTGAACTTCCCAGGGCTTACTAATGCAATGTTACCCTAAATGCTCAAATCTTTGAGCAGAATAGACCTCTCAATCACTAAGTATATATCCTTCTCAAGATATAACACCTATTATGTATAGGTGTCTCCTGAGGGTGCAGTGCTCACTGAGAAGACCAATGATCTCCCTCAAATTGTTCTTGTTTAACTTAAGAAAGCTCTTTTTGATGTACACTAGGACAGTCGCGATTTTTTCTGTGACTATCCGAGTTGTGCGATAAATACAAATCATAATTACAGTAATATTTCACGTAAGCATTGTGCCTGATTAATATCTTATAAAATGCTCCTAATGACAAAAAAGAAATTTAGAACATAGATGAATAGTTTTCCAAGGGACCATTTGTTGCGTACAATAGATGCAGGAATGTCATGAAAACGGGTAAACGTAAAATATCAAATAATTACTTGAAAAATATATGAAAAGTAATAAAGAGGTATTAAACTTCAAAATTCATAAATTTACAATGAGTATAAGAAAGTTTCTATGAAAAAAATATCTATTTCCTGCAAAAATATTTACAATGCAAACGAAATATTAATAAACGCATTTATTTAAGCAAAATGCATAAAAATTTTTTTTTTGAAAACACTCCTTTCATTAAAACCCATAGAATAATTTTTCAACATTTGTAACAGATTGCTATTCTTTTTCTGTAAATTAGGGAGAATAGAGAAAAGTTTTTGAAAGGCTTTGAAGACTTCTACAAATTTCGACACTGGTTGCTGTAGCGTTTCATCGGTATCACTTAGCACTTGTTTACCTTTGCAACCATTTTTTTCCAACCAATGTCATACCATACGTTTTAAAATTTTTAAAAGTTATATAATAAATAAACGTTACATTTGAGGTGTTTTCTCCAAACTGTAAAAAAAACCTACATTTCTTCATTATTAGCATCAGAAGTTATCAAATAACTTAAACTTTTTCAAATGTCCGTAAAATTTCTGAACAATAGTGTCGGGAATCATTTAGTTTCAGAAAGAATCTAAACAAGGCAGGAACACTATTACAATTATTAGGATAACATTCGTAAAGGGACTGGTAAAACAAGAAGGTAGAGAAGGGACAATGAAGGATGCGGGTATGTAGTTCAACTGTATAAGTAGGCCACATTACCATTATTTAAAGAGCAAATAAGATTTTTCGAGTTCAATGAGTTCATAACATCAAACTAAATAGTGGCCTAAAAAATTTCTTTGAACAAAAGCAATATAAAATGACTAATTATTAAAAATGAGTCATTTTATATTGCTTATTATTAAATTTTATTTTTCATTTCAGAAGTATATAGTATGTAGTTCAATTGTATAAGTAGGCCACATTACCATTATTTAAAGAGCAAATAAGGTTTTTAGAGTTCAATGAGTTCATAACATCAAACTAAATAGTGGCCTAAAAAATTTCTTTGACCAAAAGCAATATAAAATGACTAATTATTAAAAATGAGTCACTTTATATTGCTTATTATTAAATTTTATTTTTCATTTCAGAAGGGTAAAAATATCAGAAACTAAGCTTGGACGCAATATTAGAAAATTCGCACAATACATTGAGCATTAAAAGAAGATTCTATGTATGGAATAGCTATGGGCTTTTATGTATTGATTGTTACAATTGACAGGAATGAGTTTTTTCTACTTTCTTTTCAATTTAATAAAAATAAAATTTAGCCCCTTTTATGTGTTTTTTTGAATTCACCAAAAAAGAAATGTTTCTTTATGCACGAGCCATATGAAAACTCGATTTAAAATTACATTCACCCAACTTTAAGTCTGACATTGCGATTCGTATTCACACAATTTTAAATCAAACATTGTGATCTTTAATCACGCTATTTAAAATTACACATTGTGATCGATATTCATGCCATTTAAAGCTACACGTTCACAAAAATCTCACATTGGGACTCTTATTCACCTTATTTAAAAAATCATACATCCAGCTTCGTATTCACACAATTTTAAAGAAAATATTTCACATAGATATTTTTTTTTAAAAGGTTGATAATATTCTATGGATATATGCTTCCAACATACACTTTTCTCATGATCAAATTTTAGGTATTTTTTCAGTTATTAATTATGAAACTCCTCATTAAATAGAAAAGTTGTTGCATTTGGGAGCCACATGCATGTGTGCACAATGTTTTAATTAATTAGTTAACATATTAATAAACATATTTTCAGATATATAAAACAACCTACATCAGAGATGGTGAGCATACGATAGGTGCATGACAAATATTATCTGCGAGAATCACATGTTATATTACTTTAAATCATTTATATTCTTTACTAAAACACTTATAAAAATAAGGAAAAACATTTCGATGTAGTCATGGGTGTGTTTAGAAACAAAGTATGAATTATGACATAATTTTCTCGGACAAAGAGTGATTATACTCTGAAAAGCCAAAACATTATGACCAACTACTCAATAACGCATTGCACTCCCTGTGGCCTTCAAAACAGTTGAAACTTGCCTTGGCAATAATACAATTTCTATTAATCCTATGTAAACGATAAATGTCAATATAATGTTTTTTTTTATTAGCTTACATATTGTTAGTTTTGATTATTGGTTTAATTTGAATGTGTAAATTATCAAAGCATAAACTACAGCCCTTCTCAAATTATCGTGTGTGCACAGTTTGTCCGGTTTAGTATAGATGAATTAACTTGAGAGCATACACATTAAGGAGTTATCGGAAACATATTCTACATAGAATTGTCTCTGTATCAGAATTTTTTTGGGCTTTCTGCGACAAAACTCTCTAGAACTAATATTTTCCTGCAAGGTACTTTCAATAATAACAAAGATGTTATGTTACTAATTTAAACTAACAAAAACGCTGTGATTACAAAAAAAACAAACATGTAATAATATTTATTGAATATGTAATATTTTTTAATTCTCATATTATGGGAGGTATTCTGACGTTTTGTTGGGGATAAAAACACACTAATCATTACTTATCGGATTCTGTAAATCATCACATTAAAAAAAAAAAATTAAAAATCATGAATTCTGTAGCATTAGTTACCGGAAAACAGACCGACGACGAAATCATATGAATCTGACACTAAAAAGGGTTACTCAAATGCGTGTTTCGTTTCAAGATTTGATTGTTGTAATAAATGTTGGATTTTAAAAACTGTATGGAAATCAAAAGCAATAATTGTGAAAAATGAAACAAAGAACGATAGAATCATTGTGTTAAAAAGTAAATACTGGAATACACGATTCGAATTTCCCATATCGCCTGAAATCTATCGGGAGAATTAAAAACAAAAAAATCAATAACTGCCGAAAATACAATGGAAACGCTATATGGATTTACGCCCAGAAGCAGAAAGTGTCTAAAACTGTGGCGTACGTCGCAGAACAAACGAAGTCCTGCAGAACAATTTGTATCTTGAGTTGTGAGAAATTTCTCACCATTTTTATCAAGTGAGCTTCTAAAGCAAGCCGTAAGAGATTTAAATTCAGAAATTTCCAATTTCATGAAGTTTATGACTTTTATATTTTCCATTCCCATTTCATAAGCAATTTGTGAGTTGTGGGGATACACGATTGACAGCATTGTTTCTAAAAGACCAAATGCTTTTGATGGAGATGAAGAAGTTGTCGGAACAACAGACCAGCGAATGTTTATGTTTGCAAATGGTGCACCATCTGGACACTTGTCCCTTCGATTTTTATTAATAATTCATCATCATCATTGTCATTAACAAAATTTTGTACTTCAAAAGTGTCAAAGTGAAAAAGTAACAAATCAAGAATGTTCGCCTTGGTATAAAAAATAATGTAGTATATCTGTGTATGATCCTGTATTTTAATATGTAGTATTTTAACGTAAAGTTGACTTTTTTTCGCTGTGAAATGCTTGCAGAACATTTCTATAAATTAATAAGTCCTGTTGCAGAACATTTGAAAATATTCTGCTTATGGGGATTTACGATACTACCGCCGTAAATTGAACGTGACAAAAAGTGATTATTTAAATGAGCAATTCAAATCTTACGAGTAAATTTCTGGTAAAAATGAAGACTTATTCAATTATTAATATAAACATTTTATATTAAATATCTTTTATACTCGAATTGACTTTAACATGGCATAATTGCACACATTCTTGTCATCACAAAATGGAAAGTTAAAACTATTTTAAAGGAAGATTTAGGTATTATCAGTGCCAAAATGGCACGCAACTAAAAATCAAAATGTGATCAATTTGAAGTGTAAAATTTGTAACGACATTATATATTTAACTTATCGCAAATTTTAAAAATAAGCAATTGCACAAGTCCATTTCCTATACAGAAACAGGGAGAGACATATAGGAATGCCCCCTTATTTAAAATCCTCATTCAAAACTAAAAATACTTACTGGAAATGGAAACACAGTCTCTAGATCCCACCTGTCTTGTAAATTTATTGATAATAGCCAATAATATTTGAAAAAAAATAAATTTAGCATGAAACAATACGGTAAATTTATTTAATCGTTTTAAAACCCTAATGAAAAAGTCAACATTATAAATTTTGAACAAGTATGTTGTGTTACACTAAATTATGTTTTTTGTTGAGCAATCTTTTTTAATTTCTCAAGCATTTTATCATAGCTTTCTTTTTGTTTCTGTGCTTTCATCTCTTTCTTCTTCGCTTTATCTCTTTGTTCAACAGCTTCTTTAAATCTTGGATCTTTAGGATCAATTTCATATCCCAGATACTCACTTATTTCTTCCACAAGCTTTTCTCTCTTATTCCTCAACTGACGTACCTTCTCTTCTTGTTTAACAATTCTGCCATGATATTCTGCAATCCATTTGTCTAAATTGGCCATGTTTTGATCAACTTCTGCTTCATATTCCTGCTTTTCTCTCTCTTTTGCCATACGTTCTTCATTCACTCTTCGCAAACGTTCTTGAAGGGATGGCTCAAAAGTTTTGTCGTAGTCAATGGTCTCCATTATTAGTTTCCTTGTTGGCCAGAATATGCCGGGATTTATATTAGTTTGGCTACCAAATTTGGCCCATTGTGAACGTAGTCGATACATCTGAAAATCGGATTTGTTTTCTAAGGGAAGAGATTTTTTCTGAATGAACATTTTATGTATTCTTTCAGAGAGGCGAGATTTAAAACGTTTCTGCAGTATTTCTTCTTCAGTTAATTCAGGTTCTTTCAAATCCTCCAACACATCTTGAACACGAATGTCTTCGGGAGCTTTTTCTTTGGATGTGGATTCGGCGAATTTTAATGTTGAAGAATGAAATTCTTGTTGAAAAGGTTCAGATATATATATTTTCGAGGTATTTCTGATAAAAATTTTAGAAGCAGGAACGGAATGTAATTTCAAATAATTCATAGTTCAATTAATTAAAACAATTTGCGCTAAACACAGTAATTAGAGTATTTTTTTACCTTCAAAACAAAAGGTAAACACATTCGGGCTAAATATCAATATCAACAAAAAAAATTGTTTGATTGATGAAAACGTTTCAGCAGACCGGCCGAGAACAGCAAACAACTCACTCCGAAATAGTTCCAAAATGTGATGCGCGAACATACCTCCGGTGGTGGCGCTAATGATAGGAGCAGGCTGAGAAAATTAAGTGATTAATATTTGAGCTGAATACTTTTAAATGCGTATGTTACGAGAAGTGTGCCTTTTCTAAAAATACCATAGAAAGTATAATTTTTTTCGGCAGTACAAGGAATTCAAAACTAATTAAAATCGAACCTCCAAATCTAGAGGTCAGGGGTTTGACCCTCAGTGGTGTGACGGGAACATTTATTTCGTATGCTCTTTTGAATCATACTTTAAACTTATAATTCATGTATTAAACACTTATTTTATATTTATTCATTTAAATTTTTTATTGCAATTTGCATTAAGCTATTTATTTGAAAAAGTACTTTTAATTTAAATTGTTATAAAGATAAACAACATATTTTTAAATCAAACACTTTTTTATCTATATTATTTAGTACTTATGATGTATTTTTGCATTTACATGCGTTATTTATTTTTTATTTTTTTTATTTTATAAAATGAAAAAAAAATCAATAAAAATAGATTCATAGAATTAAAAAATGACTTAATCAAATAAAACTCCCCAGTGGTAACATATTGGGGCTTCATATTTTAACTATCCTGTTTTTATTTCACTTGTTATTTTGACTATGGAATCCAGTTTTAAAAATGTAAAACTCGTTTTAAATGTGATTTTTAATGGGGCGATAAAACTGAGATTGAGATTGGCGATCGCAACGCTCGAATACGTCATCTGAGGAGAGACCGGTTTCATGCCTTTAGCCCTTCTCCCTTCCCTCTTCTTAATATTTTTCTTTTTCATTTAATAAGAATATATTTTAAAATTTCCATGATACTTTTCTTTAGAACTAAGTTTAATGTAGTTTTCAGTTCCATATAGTTTTCCAACTTAAAAGATTTTAATTTATATGAAAATCTAGAGAGGAACTAACTTCCTTCCTTCCTCTATGACTCTCCACACGCTAATGGGGAAAGCATGCGAAGTGTTGCCATAAGTAGAGAGTTTTGCTCTACGCCGCTTGCAGCCCATTTCGATCTCCAATACTTAAAGCAATGATGCAAAAATAATTAGTTGTTAACTATTTTTGTTTTTTTAAGTATTTTTTTTATTAAAATTTTATTTCATATCTTACACCTTTTTATTTTTCGAATAATGCAGGTTTATAATTAAAAGAAGAAGAGTAAGTAAAACTTATTTTGCTAATCACAAATCTATTTTTATATAATAAAAAAACAAACAAATTCATATTAAAATATAAAAAAATAACTTTTGGCATGTAATTATAATAACTTCTGGAAAATTATGTACTAATAAATATTCCGACAAAGGTTTTAAGTAGTTACTCTAGGTACCTTATCTTTTGTTTGAAGATTTAACAAAGAGTCGTAACTTTTGTTTATCAAAACGGATTTATTTTAATCTTTCTAATTTGTAAAAAATATTGAATCTCTTTTTATTGAATTTTATTATCTTATTATTGAATTTTGAATCTCTGCTCTTTTAATTTTTTTTCACAAAAAAGTAAAGCTATTAAACCGATGAGTGAAATGCATATTTATGATGCTACGAATTTTTAATTTAGGGATATACAGGGAGAGGCACTAGTTGGGGTTTGAAGATGTTTGTTAGTTTGAAAGAAAAAGAGTCTCGTCAACTGTTGCTGCCATCTAGTGATAGTTAAGAAATATAAAAGTTTCTTGTTTTCACTTTAAATATTATTACTTTTCATACAACTCACTAATCATTGAGTTTTTATTTATTTATTTTTGAAAACAACGAGAGCAATGGAGCAGAATAATAATAGTAATAATAAAGAGATCAGACATTTTTTAAACATTGGAAGTTGTAAACCTTTATTGGCGATCGAAATGGGCTGCAGGTGGTGCAGAGTAGAACTCTCTACCTAGGGCAATACTTCGCATGTTTTCCCCTTTAGCGTGTGGAGAGTCATAGAGGAAGGAAGTACGTTAGTTTCTCTCTTGATTTTCATATAGATTAAAATCTTTTAAGTTGGAAAACTATATGGAACTGAAAGCTACATTAAACATAGTTTTAAAGAAAAGCATCACGGAAATTTTAAAAAATATTTTTATTAAATAAAAAGGAAAAATATTAAGAAAAGGGAAAATATCGTAGTGCATTCCTATATAACTGAAAAGAGGAGGAGAGGGAAGGGCCAAAGGCATGAAACCGGTCTCTCCCCAGACGGCGTATTTGAGCGTTGCGATCACCAATGGTGAAAAGAAGTTACTCTAGATTAAATCTTCAAACAAAAAATAAAATAAATTATCGTAAATATTTAAAAGAGTTGTCGAAATATTTGCAATTATACTTTTTTCTTAAATTCATTTTTTCACGGTAAGCGAAAGATTGGCGATCGAAAGGGGCTGTAGGTGGCGTAGAGCAGAACTCTCTACCTCTGGTAACATTTCGCATACTTACATTATTAGGAGGAAGAACGTTAGATTCTGACTTGATTTTCAAATAGATTAAAAATGCTTATGTAAGGAAACTTTGTGAACCTGAAAACTACATTGAACATAGTTCTAAAAATAGCATTATCGAAATTTAAAAAAAATATTTTTGACAATTAATTATGAAAAATATTAAGAAGGGGTAAAATATCATAATTCATTCATTTACAATTGAGAAGAGGAGAAGAGGGATGGAGGGAGGGTCGATACCCCCTATATAGAGCATTTGAACGTTACGATCACGAATATTTTTTCTATTTTTTATTAAAATAATTATTATATCTATTTTTTATTAAACTATTCTCTATTTATTAAAATACTTCTGATCAGTGTAATAAAATTTATTTACTGTTCATTTTGTAAATGTCAAACTGCATTTTTAGCGAAACAGTTGAAAATTTTTGAGGCTGGCTACAGAAATTCGAGGACTCTCCTCAAGAATTGTGCCATCTTGTAGAAATTTAGCAAAACAATAAAAGAGGTCTTAGAGGTATTTAAAGAATTTTTATTGTAGAAATGAGCATATTAAATAATATATTATGTAATAAATTTTTAATTTTAGTTCATTTTTAATTAAAAATATTTAAAAAAACAAAAATGTATTTCAAAATAGATCATCTTTGTATCAATGTTTTAAATATCTTAATTTCAATCCCATCGTTAAATTAGAGTTCACATTCAAGTCTGATATATTATATATTAACTAGGAGGCTTCGCCCCCTGCTCCCTGGTGCTCGCCATCCCCGGAACTGCTTTCGCAGTTCATTTTGGATTGCTTCGGAATCCAATGCTTGCTTTGCTCGCTCATTGGATACGTTCTTAACGTCTAGCTTTTGTATACTTTTTGTATTTCAGTTGTTGAGAAAAGTAACTGTTGCAAGTTTTGTTTTAAAGTCTTTCCCACCAGAGTGTTAAAGCCATGTGTTGTAAAACAATATGAAATAGTAGCCTGAATAGTAGAGAGAGAGAGAGAGAGAGAGAGAATTTCTTTAAAAACACAATTGTTAATTTGGGCATTTGGCGATACAACACTTATAGAATTGAAAGATTTGTTACGTCAAGCGCTCAGGTATCTTAATTTTGATCTAGTTGCGCTTCTATGTCATTTTGATTTATATTGCTAAGTTAACTTTCAAAAAATTCTATGGCTGGCAACAGCATTTTTATTTTTTAAGTTGTTTATTTTTATTTCTTTTAGAATCCGTTCTTTTTTTAGCGAAATGTTTTTTAACCTAACAGAGTTCTTTGCCGACTGTTTTCTCTATAAGTGAAGAAAAATAAAGTAAATATTTAAGTGTTGTGAAAAGAATCTTATTTAGTTGTACAAAGTACTTCAGCCAAGATTTGGGAGCCACATAAAAGAATTATATATATTAGATCAGAAACACATCATTAAAAGGCAGAATGCTTTGGTGTTTTCAAAACGTAAACAAAAAAGAAAAAAAAAAAAAGCAAACGTTGCCACCGGCGGAAAAGAAATACAGCCAAAATTTGGGAGCCACGTAAGAGAATTATATATGTTAGATTTAAGTAAAATATTGAAAGCAATTGCATGAAAAAACTAACAAAATGCTTAATGAAAACTGCATTTCTTAGATTAAAATAGTAATAAATAAAATAAAAACAAGATGAATAAAATCTGTAGCCACAAAAGGTTACCATTGGGATATTTTACTAGAAAAAGTAATTTTTAAATTTTATTAAAAAATAATTTTTTAAAATTATTTTTCATTTTATCAAATAAAAAAAATATATACAACAACTGTTTATACAAAATTAAAAGACATCAAAGCCCCAAATAATACAGATTTAAAAATGTTTAATTTAAAGATTTTTTTATAATTTTTATAAAAGCTTAAATCAAATTTTTTAAATCATCAATTGAAATATATATGCATTAAAAATAAATAAATTTAATACAACATAAGTGATTAATACTGGTGTTTAATTTTATAAAATACTTTTCTTTTTTAATGAATTTTTTTTAATCCGAAAAGAAAGTCTATTTTTAAGAATCTATTCGAAATTTTATTCAATTGTTTTTACGCTTACCCATTTGCTTACGAGTTTAAAAAAAACTGGCTGAATTCATTGTGGTACATAAAAAAATAAACGTATCTTCCTGAAAAGCGTTTGATTCAAAGAGTATATTTTCACGAACTAGGACGCAATCTTATTAATTGTCTGAAGGGGTAACTTCAAATAATCTAATTAATTAAAGCATACGATACTTTGAATTATGAAATCACACAAAACGTGCTTTCTCTAATTAAATATACCTTTTTTTTTAACGGATTTGGGTATCTGATCCTCAAAATATAGGTGATAGCCGCAATCTGGGAAACATGGCCTCATTGTTTTGGTCAAGAGAGTGGTCAGAAGTTTATGACCCATTAATGTTATCTTTACTTTAAGGGGACACATGACGCAAAAAAGTATGCTTTTTATTAGATCATTTTCAAATTTTAACAAAATGCTGGTAGAATTAGTAGAAGTCAATGAACAGAGGTTTGAAAAAAATATAAATTGGTTTCAAAGTTATAGCTAAAAGCATGGTTTTAATTGTTGGTAATTAAAAAGCCCCTTGCAAACAAATTTTAATTTTTTCAATTAAATTTTTAGCCAAATACGTTGTCAATAGGCATTGAAATAAATTTAAGTGGTAACGGTATAAAAATATAACGTAACTAGGCTTTAAATTTTTATTCTGTCACCAAATATTTATTCGAAAAACATACTTCAATTATGTTTGCTCAATTATTAAAATATTAAATGAAGATATTTTATTTTATAACCGTCGTTGAACATGGATTTACGACTATTAATGTTCAACTCCGTAGCCTTGTAATTTTGAACCAATCCAGAAGAAAAGGAAACTCCTGGATCAGTACCCCCAGAGGTTTTGATTTGTTATGGGAACATGGAGGACTTTGAGACTCGACAGATTTAACGTGCATCAGTCACCATTTACTACACGGGGAGTCTTCGGCCGGCGAAGATCGAACCCACGACCTCTTGGATATGGGCCCAGCGCCCTACCGACCAGGCTATCCCGGCCTTAAATGAAGATATTGAGTTAATCAAATGTATTTAGAATTAAACCAGATACATCGAAAGGAAGCTAACAATTTTTTAATATTAATAAAACAAAAACTGGTGCGTAAGGAACTTTTTGAAATTGTGAGAACATTGAAAAATTCTATTACGAGAAAAGGCAACTTCGTCAGCCAAAACAACATATTGATGTATAGACTTTTACAAATTCATAACCTAATAACTCGGTAAGTCTGAATTAAACACTGTTTGTTGCCTATTACTTAGTGAAGTTTTTTTTAAATGTCAAAAAACCAAATAATAGATTTTTGAAGGATTTTTCTAATTTTGGACGTCCAGTGACCCCTTACGCGTATTTCGCTATATCTCGAAAACTTTTGAAGCAAATTGAATTTTTTTGCACACAATTATAAAATTCGTTTATCCAAAGATTATTCTATGTAAAAAAAAATAATTTTTAATAATTATTTATTGTTTTTTATTGATTTATCGAAAAGCATTTTAACAGTAAGGTAAATGAAATTTTACATCATTTTAAAGACTTTCTATGGCAAAGTGCAAATTTTGAATGAAACTTGTCGGAAAGTTCCCGAGAAATCCGATTTTACATAAGTCAGATTTTTTGGTTGTCAGAAATCATAATCCGTCAAAAAAAAAGTAAGTTTAATCAGAAAAATGTGTTTGTGCTTCTGATTTCATAACTTAAGATATTGTCTGCAGTGACTAATTAGCATATTTGACGTAATCCTTTCAAACCATTAAGAACCATCGTACGTTAAGTCCTAGTACTTGAAAATTCGATCGATAGATCAAAAGTTATTCAAGGTGTTCGTTTATTTTTTTTTCATACTTTACAGTTCATTCTGAAATTCAAAAAGTTAAGAAATTTTTTTTCACTGTAAGTATTTTTACTGTTTGAATTTAAGTGATTTTTGATTGTTTATAATATTTCTTTAAATGGATTTTTATTGCTTTATTCTAATCACTAACGAGTTGATGATTTCACAATCGTGATCTATTGTTCAACCACGAAGCTGAGCCGAAGTGGCTCAGGATAGAGAGCACACCTGCCAATGAGGAGACTCAGGTTCGAATTTTAGTGATTTGTCCCGGCTCTTACCAACCACGGTGCTGACGTAAAATATTCTCAATGGTAGACGAATCATGGGTTAGAATCCTCTTGCTGTTTGGCTAACCATGGCAGGTTTTCGGGGTTTTCTTCTCCATGTAACGCAAATGCTGGTCGGTTCTATCAAGAGTCCTCTAAAATTTGTCTCAATGTCTGATTCAGGAGTTCCCTGTCTTCTGGGTAGAGTACAAATTTCTGAAAGCTACGGATTAAATATTTAAAGTCGCAAACCCAACATTGGTTTGCTGTTCAACGCTGGGAAAATAAAAGAACAAGGAAGCCACATAAGATAACCGTTTTTCAGCGTTTGCAAATTATGATAAAATGTTTGAAATATTTTTATGCCCAATTCAGTTTGATATACAAGATGTTTATGAAAATCTGAGTTTAGTGCAACAATAAAATGAAAAAATTTTTTTAGTCCATGTAAAAATTTTTTTTAAATATTAATCATCCAAGAAATATTCTGATTTAAGATATTTTTCACAACGTGTTGTGAATGCTTCTGGATCCATATATGTTTCTATTTAAAAAACAAAACTTACGAAAACAAAAATCTCGGGCTTCAATAAAATGATATAAGTTTAGAAAACCAGCTAAGGTGTGCAAAGTCTAATATTAAGTAAATTTACAAATATTAGGTGAACGGAAGATAAAATAAATATCCCCAAGTTCGTTTTGTTTGAATCTATATATAGCAATTAAGTTTCATTCGTTATAGAGTTTTGTATTATAACGGGTGTTCCAAAATTTACACAGGATTTAAATTAAAAAGGAAATTAATTATATAGTGTTGGCAAAAAAAGGAAACAGATAGAAGACAATTTAGGGTTAGCAAAAACGCTACACTATACAATTAAGAACGCGTTTTTATTGTTATTAGTTCATGAAACAATACAATTACTGGATGAGATATTTAATGGTCATGAACTCTCGTGTTTTTTTTTTTTTCAGAATTGGCCCTTTAAACATGTTATCATGTAGAAAATTGTATGAATCCAATTTTTTTATTCTTTTTATTCATCGAAATGTGTATCATTGAAACTAGTTGCCAATTTTTAAAATTTAAGTTTTTAAGTATTCTTAAGTTAGAAAAACTTTAAACGTAAAACATTTCTAAAACTACACACGCCCATAAAATTTAAGATTTAGTAAACAATTAGCTTCTTTCACATATCAATGGAAAAATAAATAAAATATTTCAAAACGCTTAAAAGTTACGGTAAAATCTTAGTTTACGTTACACGTATTTGTGGCGCGATCTTGGAAAAAAGTTGCCAACGCCGAAATGACACGAAATGTCGCTGAACACTTGTTACAGAAGCCAATGGAAATACAAAATGGCTAAAAAGCAGTTACTCGCCAAATCTCACCAAATTTACAACTAAAGATTGCATGCTTTATCGCCCTCCTAAGCAACGCGAATGTCGTCGTATGGATCGTGCAACATTGATAAATAAAAACATTGATAAGTTACGGTAAAATTTTAGTTTACGTTACACGTACGTTACGTTACACGTTACGTTTTTGGCGAGATTTTGGAAAAAGTTGCCAACGCTGAAATGACACTTGTGGTTGAACTGTTACAAAAGCCAATGCAAATACAACATGGCTAAAAAGCAAATTCTCACCAAATCTCACCAAATTTACAACTAAAGATTGCATGCGTTACCGTCCTCCCGAACAACGCGAATGTCGTTGAATGAATCGTGTAACGTATACTAGGATTAAATCTAAGTGCTTAATAAACAAGGGATCGGGCTTGCTTAATTCACCTTAGGATAACGTGGAAAGAGAAGGATTCTCTCTCTATACAAAAGAATAATTAGAATTCGTGAGTATAAACAACAAAGACAATAAAATTCTCTTTAATTACATGCTTTCAGAAAATTGAACAAAACAGCACTTATTAAACAAGTCTTGAACCTTGTTAAACATACATATATGCCATATCATGCCATGGGTATTTGTAGTCCAGTTTTATGTATGACTTCAAATAGTGTTTACTCCATGTAGCTTTAGCGGGAGAGAGAGCATGCCAGTTAACGTATAAATACTTTGATGCGCCATGGGCCAGTACAAAAAGTACTTGAAATTGCCCGTCCAATAACGGTATCTTTTCGATGTCTATTAGAAAGTACAATTTCACTTGGCGCCACTTTGTTTATTAGAGATGATTTGCATGTATAGTTTTATGGCTTCTTTGACATAGAAAAATTATATAATAAATATGTAATACAACCGAAAATTAAGGAAGCCTGAGGAAATATAGGATGTGTCGTAAAATATATCAGTAATTCTCTAGTTGCTATATTATTCTATGCAAAAGGTGTAATGAAATTCAAACTAGTCTGCCCGATATTACACTATATATATATATATATATATATATATATATATATATATATATATATATATATATATATATATATATATATATATATATATATATATATACACAGGGTGATTCTAGAAAGATGGGCAAAATTTTAGGAAGTGATAGTATACACCCAAGCAAACAATTTTCATCAAAGAATGCATAGTCGAAAGAAAACCGCAAAACCGCTAGAGGGTGTCAAAGTTTATGTTCTTATATGAGGCAAAAACACACAAAGAACGATGAAGTTAAGTTATAAAAACTAATTTAATGGCATGTGATTACAATAAGTGTTCAAAACAGTGACCGGCAGCGGCTATGCACGTAGTACAACGGCGAAGAAAAGATGGGCGAACATTCTGAAACACACCAGGCATATCACGAACTTTCCCTGCATACGATAATATATGTTTGCATACGATAATAACTTGCAGCGCAGTAACTCACAACAGGAATGGAGCTTTCACGTTTGCATCAAACTTTCCAAACGCTCCAGCACCTTCGCGTTTCTTTGATAAAAATTGTTTGCTTGGGTGCGTACTATGACTTCCTAAAATTTTGCCCATCTATTTAGAATCACCCTGTATATATATATATATATATATATATATATATATATATATATATATATATATATATATATATATATATATATATATATATATATATATAATATTGAAATATTAGAATTAATTTCGAAGCATTTATTTTTATATTCAAGGAAAATTAAAAATGCAACAACAGGTTAAGTGCCTTCAACTTAATACAAAGCTTTAATTTTAAGCTAAATATACTATTTGGGCGAAAAAAATTGTCTGGACTTCGACAATTTTCTAAATATTGTAAAATTTTCAGTCAGTTTTAAAATGTTTTAAAAAGAGGACAATTTGGTGAGATTTCTCTCAATGATGCAAAATGGGTAACATCGATGATTTATGCACTATTTTTGTATTCTTTATGAGTGCAAGCAATGTTGTAGATGAGTAACTTTTTAAACGTTAAAAATTACATTTCAAACGTAATTTATTTGTTTAAATTTTTTTTTATGGCTTTCCTTTATATTGGCCTTTTGCACCACTTTCATGATTAAAATAGAAGAAATTTTAAGGTAATTTCATAGAGACTTCAAAAATCAGCTTGTAAACCAATTTGAAATCGGAAATAATCTGATTTTGGTCATCGAATTCGGAAACTCTAACCGAACCTATTGGAGCATTGACCAAAAATCACAATAATCAGATTTATATGGGGCATAATGTAATTTGAATTTAGCATTTTTTTTCCTTTTAAATATTAATAATAAATATTCATAATCCAAATCTTACAAAAAAATTTTGTTTCGCGAATAGGTAAATGAATAGATGAAAAACGGTTGAGGCTGATGATTGTAGATAAAATAGAATAACAAAAAGCTTTTCAAGGTTTAAAGTGGTTAAAAAGGTTTGCCATCCGCTTAAATAAATCAAATTAATTTTCCGAAAGCGCGTTGGTAACCCATATCGAAATTTACCGCGAACCAAATTTGGATGGAAAACTACGCTGTAAGAAATTTCTCTGAAAAAATAGTTAAATAACAATTTATTTTATTATTATTTTACTATATTCAAACAAAACAGTTAAATAGCCATAAATAAGATGTTAATATTACTGTTAACTGTGAGAAAAATCGTTCATTAACTACTTTCGTCTAATACCTTTAAACAAACGGAATTTTATAGCACCAACTAAGCTCACCTTAGGAAGCCACTTAGTTCCCTGCAACTGCGGGCATATTATAGCCCAGCTGGATAATTCGTTACTCTTATGATCGACCGAACTGGGGTTCGAGTCCCAGCGTTGACACTACAATATATCCTCCATTGGCTTCAACACATGAGTTTCCAGTGACCTGCACTTCCTCATTTGCGACCTGCACTCCCTCATTTGCGACCTGTACTCTCCAATGGCCATTACCCAACGAAAGTCTAAGTCATATGCCCAATTAAATCTCCTTTTTACGGTTTTGGTACCATGCTAGTTGCAAATGGTTAAAAAACCCTTATAGTTTTGTATTCATGATTTTTTGACCACACTAATTATAAACCGTTTCAAAACCATAAAGGTAAAAAATGTTCTTTATCGTAAAGTTTACGATTAATTGGATGGACTGACTGCATACAATAATTTTAGAATGAACATTATATCAGTGTAATTACGGATTAATTTTTAGGGAAAATTTTTAATTCCTGATCATGTTTCTTTTGCATAGAATAATAGTAACTAAATAATAAATTTTTTTCATATATTTCTTAATTATTACAACATTATCAGATGACAGATACATTTAAATGAAGAGATGTAATGATGATACATTTTATTTACATGTTTCAACAAATGAAATGGTGATGATGTTTAAGCCAATGATCCATAATATGATGATTATAAAGATAAAAAGTTTCATATTTATCTGCTACTTAAGCTGCCAAAGATGTTACAAAATTTATTATTAGGCACTCGAAGAAAAAAGAAAAACTAGACGAAACGGAAATACTTCTGACAAATCTAATAAAAAATTCATTACTTTTGTACGTATGTTACACGTTACACGTGTTGTACGTTAGTTTAAACAAAATACTATGAAAAATTTCAATTTACTACCATAATAAATACAATATAATTAAATTAATGTACTAAACGAACATATTTGTGTGTTCTTTTTGGTAAAATGAAACAATTTACATGTTATGGGTATTGTGTTAAAAATACCCAAATAATATACAAATAACATACAATAAATAGCAAAATATGCAACTAATACACAGGGTCATTCAGAACTATACATCAAAATTTTTATATGTAAGGTCCGGGGTGCGATTTTCCAATCCAGTGGTATTTAACGACCCACTATCCTGTTTAGCATTCTTTTAAAATAAAGTAAAAAAAAAAAAAAAAAAAACTTGAATCTTGACTTTTTAGTTGAGGTAACAAATTTTAAAAGAAAAAAAAGCTTTCATTACAATTACAACCAACTACAAACAAGAGAAAAATTTCAAAAAAAAAAAAAAAAAAGAAGAAAAAAAAGTGTACGAGTTGTTATAAACCACTGAATTGTAAATAAGCATTTATCCGGGACATGTTTTCAACCAACAATCCTAACGGTCGCAAACACAATGCAGACGAGACAGCTATGAAATGTGTTCATGTGTTCTTTTAAGTAAAATTAAACAACTGCCATGTTTTGGATATTGTGTTATAATATCCAAATAATATACACGGCACTATTGTTTAAAAATCTGTATTTTTATCAGGTACTTGATAACAAGTGAGAATCATACTGGAATATACTGTCGCAAACAAACGTACTTGAAGACACACTTCTGACGGCACGAATGATGAATGTTCAAGAGGAATGGAATTTCGAATGAATGATTTGTTGGCACGTAGCTCGTTTGCATTGCGTTTACGATTCTTGCTTGTTATGATGTTTCCAACCTACGTGTAAATTTTTGAACATTAGTTCTGGATGGTCCAGAGAAATAATTATGATATACAAATTTGGCACTTTCACCACATTTGTTTTCATTTTACGAAAGATGTGAATACAGATGAGACTGACATGAAAATTCAAGAATAAAATAGACTAGTACAATTGATAATTTTTAAAGTTTTATTTTTTTTAGTTAACTTAAAAATATGTTTCCTCATTTATCTTAAAAACCACAGTTTTGAAATGTTACTTTAAGATGAAGTAATTTACTTCATCGAAAGTAGAATAAAAATAAATAAATAAAATAAATAAGTAGATGCATTCCTATCGTAAGGGCATGTGTTTCTCACCACTCCTTCTGATTTAATCTTATGCATTTTATTTTGCATATTGCATTATGTTATGTATTTCCTGAAAACTGTGCAGATTTCTTAATGGGGAAACCTTATATAGGATGAAAAAAAAAGTTTTTAAGTTTTGAATAAATCGTAAATGTATTAATTCAAATGAGGTTCTGTAACTTAAGTTATAAGTTTGGTCTTATTTACAAAATTTATTCTTCGTTTTTAAGATTTCAGCAAATTATCTGTGCAAATGCAAATTTTTTTTCTTCAAAAAATCTAGTATGGCATTATGACTTAATTTATTCGAATGTATAAATTTAAACTTTAATAGTTTGCATGCCTTTTTTTTTTTACTGTGAAGATGGTACGTTTCATTCTTCTAAACAGTCATATTTTACTAAAAAAAGAAAAAGAAAGAAAAGAAAAAATCATAATTTTTATTTTTCGTTTTCGATAAAACTAATATTAAGCTACAAGAATCTATCAGCGCCAGTGTTATAGAATTTTTTCTTAACTCACAAGGTTATCCGACCCTATAATTCATATAATTTTTAATTAATAGTGTAGGAACATTTAAAATTTAAATAGTAATATAATCTAATTATTTTTATAACGGGTTTTTTGTTAAACGACATTTTTTTCTACATTTTTTAACTTTCAATTTATACAAGACAGAAAAAGTATAGCGTTTCAGAAATTAATTAATAATTTAGTAAAAAACTAATTGTTAAGCTCTGTGGATTCTAGTGATATTTTTATGTGTCGATATAGAATAACAATGAAAATTTATTTAAATTTTCGAAAGAAAATTTACAAAGAATAAAAAAATTCAAAACTTTGTACAGATACTGCGAATTTGATTGGTAAACAATTTTTTTTATTATCGTTAACTTTTGAAAAACATTACATGGTTCGTTGTATTTAAAAGTACTATACCGTCACATTGCTGTATTCAATGTATTTATTATACAGTAATGCCAATATACTTTTGAATTTCAACTGAAAATCTAACAAATCACTGTTGAAGAAAGCGTGGTTTTTTAAATAACCTATTTTATTGCTGGATAAATCTTTTTGGTGCTTCGAATTCATTTTTTTCCAGCCTTCTCCAGAAACCTTTCAGTCCCGCCTGCTTTAGTTGTGATTCGCTAGATTTCGATAGTAATTTTACGTGATTAAATCTTAGTTTGTGACTTCTAATATGTATGATTAGATATTTTCAAATTCCTTTAGGCAGGATTTAATTTTTTTAAATTAAGGGCTGTACCTTCGAAACATCCTATACAATCAAACAAGGGCACGGTGGTTTTAAGTTCCATCTTCTTAAAACTTTTATAACATTGACTTTTTGAGGTATTCGAAGTTTTTTTAAATATTTTTTATTAAAATTAAATGCGAAATCCCTATTATCATACATTGTATTATTTTAGACTCTAAGGTTGGTATATCAGCAATTTATTTCCCTTGAATTAACAAAATGAATTACTTTTAACCAACTGGTTAAAAACAATTCAAAAAGTACCGTTACGAAGCATTTGAGCATTCTGAATTAAATATCAGTGATTCCTATGTAAAAAAATAGAAGAAATAATTTGATCCTACCTCTAAAATCGAAGAAAAACTGATGATTAAACCTAATTCAATAGAGAAGATTGCAGACAAAGATCTTTCTCCTTTCAGGTTCAATAGTATTTTCACAATCGGTGATTTTAACTTAAAGTGGGAATTTGAAAATTAAAGATGATCAAAAATATGATTTTTTCTTTTTAATTTTATTGTTACACATACATATGGCCACTTGTGTGTCAAAACAGGACTAACAGTTACCAAGTTTAAAGATAAACAAAACTTTATTTTTTCGCGGTGTGATAGCATGCTCTGAAAACTTGTTTATTTATTTCAATTTATAAATTTTTTTCCCGAAACAGACAAAAAGACTGGGTGAAAGAAAACGATCAGATGGCAATACCCGGAAAGCCCTCAAGGGCTCTGAAGTGTGTAGGTAGCGGGTTCGAAACCTGCAGAAACTCTAGATGTATCTTTATGCTATCTTTTCTTCAAATAGACAAGTCCGATAGGCCGTTGTTTGTCTTAAACACACAGGCCTGCACATGCATATGAATAAATAATATTTAAAAAAAATAGAATGGCTGTTTTAGCTGGGAAACAACAAAATGCTCTGAAGCGTAGAGATAGTGGGTTCGAATCCTGTTGTAACCTGGATGTATGTTTATTTTGCGCTATCCTTTTCTAATCTATTATATCTTTTTCTGCAACTTTAAAATGGCACTTTAACCTCACTTTGTAATGAGCACACAAGACAGCATACGTGTGTTAATAAATGAATTGCTTGAGCCTCTGTGTTCGAGAGGTATTGTCGTTCAGCTAAACGCATAAGTATGGAAGCAACCAATAGGAATATTGCTTGAACTTTGGAATATCTCTCTGTACTATTTATCTCTAACTTGTTCTATGGTTTTGTATCATTGCTATTGAGACACCTGTTAGATTTTGATTTATTTATTTGTTAATCCCACAGTGGACTGATCATAAGATATTGGTCCCAGTAGATCACTCAGAGGCTGCGTTTAGTGAGCGGATGGGTGACCACTTTGATCAGTCAGCGGAAGAATCGAGGATGTGCGGCCTCCTTAAACTGTTTACTGTAAAGTATTCGACTTTGATTATAGGTCATCGGGCTACAAAAGCGGGGAAGCCGTCCCATCTGCAGAGGATCGAAATTGTGATGGCATATTTTCGGGGCGTCATTAGAGATGCTTTCCAGATCGTCGCCAATCGCCCATTGTTTACCTCTAGTGTGATGTAAATAAAGTACTACTACTAATTCAAATCATCGTCTATTTTTGTGATGCGTGTTATATGTTTATTTATTTATTTGTTACCCATGCATTTGCAAATGTGTGTGCTCATTACAAAAAGTCCTCGTCGGAGCAGTGGTGGCGCAGGAGATAGAGCATTTGCCTTCCAATTATGTGAACCGGGTTTGAGTCCCAGCGATGGCTGGTCGATACGAATTCCGCATCCGGCTCGCACCGAACACAGTGCTGATTTAAAATATCCTCAATGGTAGACGGTTCATGAAGTTTCCTTGCCGTGAGGCTAACTGTGAGAGGTTTTCCTTTCTATGTAAAGTAAATGAGTGTTAATTCCATCAAAAAGTCCTCCATGAAGTAAAAGTTCGCCGAATACTTGATATAGGAGTTTCATTATCTTTTGGATTGGGTTCAAAATTACAAGTCTACGGAGTTGAGGATTAACAGTCGTAAACCCAAAATTGGGTCGGTAGCTCAAAGATGGTTGTAAAATGAAATAAAGGAAAAATTCCTTGTTGAGCAGTTTAAATGTCCTCGACAAGTTGGAAAACAAACATTTTAGAGAAGTACATCGCAAAGTTGCATCCAAGGTTATGGCGGGATTTGAACCGGTGGCGGAACGGCGTGAACTCGAGACCAGGGAAGCCTTCTAATATGTGACAATTTAGCACTGCAGGACACTAACCTGATACCTTCTGAAACAATAAAATCTTTCATGTTCGCATATAAATTTTTTCTAAAGTTCGTCCATCTGGTTTTAAAATTCAATGACGTAATTAAGCTTTAAACCGTTTTTTGAGAACTTGTTTGTCCGCTGAAAAAAAAGCTAGTTTAGGAATGAAACAAAATGGCTGTATGGCTGAAATAAAAAATCAATGGGTTTTAAAACACCAAACAATGAAATAATGGACTGAACCACGGTGTAGTAGGAACCTATAATTCTTTCTATTTTGAACTCTCAAATCAACTTGCATCTTTTAAAAGTCATCCCTAAAAGAAATGGGAAGTTTTTATATAATTTATAAATATTCTATAAAAAAGGAAGAAGAAAAAAATCGTTCAAACGTGCGAAGCTAAGCTAGTATTTTTTATAATACATTTGTTAGAAATCGTAGAAACAGTTCATATCGTTACTTAATTAAGCTCTATTAGTATTTCAAATTTCACTATATTTTTCTATTCAATAAATAGTAGCTGCTCAAGAGGTTCAATTATTCTCTTTTATCAAAAAGATTCTATTCGAGTGCAAGTTTATTAGGAATTTGTGACTAAAATGAATTTGAACTACTTTATAAAGATTCTTATTAAGACTCTATCAACACTTTGTAGAAAACATTTCAATGGTCGTTTCAATTAAATTAAAGCATATCTAACTGTAGCAGTGATTTTAAATTTAATTGTGTATAAAGTTATAATAATAATATTTAGCTGAATTATTTAGTTGTTAAATGAGCAGAAAGATACAGTTAGCAGTCAATGTAGTTAATTATAATCATAAATCAAATGATCCAGTTATTAAATGTGAATTATTTCATAAAATACCGAAAATAGTTATCGTCATCATGACATTTGTTATAAATTTTTTAAAGAAAAATTAAATTGATGAACAAAAGCATTAAGTGTGTTTCAGAAGAAAAAGTTCTGATTTGGACTTGAAAATGCTACACACTAATAAAATAAACAACAGT
The DNA here is from genome assembly GCA_949128135.1 of Parasteatoda lunata. Classification (NCBI taxonomy): domain Eukaryota; kingdom Metazoa; phylum Arthropoda; class Arachnida; order Araneae; family Theridiidae; genus Parasteatoda; species Parasteatoda lunata. The sequence continues at coordinate 21,634,577 of OX421976.1, forward strand.
GTACACAAACTGGTTTTATCATTAAAAAAAAGAGAAATCCCGTTGTCTTGTAACTAAAGATTCCTTTTTTTACCTAAAAACTTTTACCATTTAATCAATACATTTCATTTTAATTCACAAACACTTTCATTAAATAAGAATTTTGGTTTAGGTTTTTAAGTAGCATGCGAAGTTAGATTTAGTTTCCAATTAAATATCCAATTGAAAGTATACAACACATTAAAAAAAATAATTTTAAATCTTCTTGAGGTCAAAAGTAAAAATGTGCTAAAATACGACGTTAAAATAAAACAAAAACATTCGTGGTAAGTGTTATAAATCAATTTCATTTAATTCAAAATTCTAATAATTTATGAGTTAAAATCGACGCTCATATAATAAAACATTTTCAGCACGTGTTTTTAAATAAACCTATCTAACTAAAAGTCAGAGTCATTAATGAGTCAAAAATATGTAGCATGAATAAAAATAGTATGCAATACGAATTTTAAATGAATTTCATATGGCTAAAAATCAGTCATCTGTGAGTCAAAAACATGACGCACGAATAGCATGATTTACGACGTACATTAAAAAATGATGATAAAAACAATGGAGCTGGCATGATATTCACAAATTATGGGTGGCAATCAACTTAAAGTTCTTTTTTCATATTCCATAAACTGTAAACGCGTACTTAAACAGAGATATACTCATCACATACAGTTTAGAACAATTCGTAAATAATTGTAATATAGAACATGTTATATCTGTGCAACAGGGTTTCAAAGCAACAAGGGATCTTCCATAAGAGTTTTGTCTTGACAAGACACTCAACTGTATAAGGAAGGGACATCGGTCAGTGTCCCACAAGGTTACGATTCATGGATTTGTGCAAAATGTGGGTGTAAATAATTTAAATTTCATGCCTGAGCTGGTTTGTTATCGATTTCGATTCTTGGAGACTTTGGCGTAGCAACTGGGTCTTCAGTCCTTGTTGAAGAACTTTGATCGGTCTTTGCTTTGGTCTTCACACACACGTACACTGGTCTGTATAGTACAACTGTTTCGCCTTCCTCTGGACAACCTAGAGTTCCGTCATACACCTGTCCCAACAGAAACTCCGGTCCTATGTACATTCCACCCTCTACATGATCACAGCACATCTCTGAAAAAAAATTTATGAATAGAATCATAATTAATTTTAAGCAGGATTCAACTGATAAACTTGTACAGTGGTCGCAAGAAAAATATGAAAAGAATTAGAATAAAAATACATTCATTAATGGATGATCAGTATTAAATTCAACTGCCTGACACGAATATTTCCCTTAAAAAAATATGAAAAGAATCAGAACAAAATTTCTAGCATTTATTTGAAGCATTAGACACAATTCGCAAACTCAAACAAATGTTTTTTTTTTTATAAAAAACACGAAAAGAATTAGAACAAAATCTTGTGCAAACGTTTTAAGCATAAGTTTCAACTGACAAACTCGAACTTTGAATTTATTTCGTCTTGAGAAAAAATATGAAAAGAATTTGAATGAACTTCGGTTCATTCTTGGCTAGCATTAGACTAAATTGACTAACTCGAACAGATGATTTGAGAAAAAAAAAATAATAATTAGAATAAAACTGCGTGAGGGAATAGTAAGCATTAGACTCAATCGACAAACTCGAATAGTTGATTTGAGAAAAAAAATGGAATAATAATAAAATTTCGTGCATTAATATTAATCAACAGATAAACTTAAACGGAAGAATCTACCTCGCTTTGAAGGAAGAAAAAAAAACGCGAAAAGGATTAGAATAAAATTCCGTACATTGATTTTAAGCATTAGTTTCGGTTTCAACTGACAAACTCGAACAATGACTTTAATATTAAATATGAATAAGAATAAATTATTATGAATTTATAATAAAAATATAGCTTTAGGCTGAGAAATCATGGACTTGAGGTGGAACGATGCTGCGAGTAGCAAACATTGAGGGAAGTAAACTCTAAAACAGTTGGTAAACCTAGCCATGACATTAACTGTTTACGTTAAAACACGTAGAGTGTTTGGTACCCTCAATATATATTTTATTAATTCATTCCATAAATCAAGTAAAAAAACTTATAAAGCAATATTTAGGTGAGGAAAAGAAAGAACACTAACACCAAAATTAGACAAAAAAAAAAAAAACAATTGAGTGAAATTTTAATAAGATTTCATTAATAATAAAAAGCATCAAAATTTGTTTTATTAATAGCTTAAATTTGAGTGCGTTTATTAAAATCGCTTTAAAAACCCTTTTTGTTTCCTTGTGCAATAAAATAGTCTTTGATATTTTTAATTCCGTTTTCCCCAATAGTGATTTGTCACATTTCGATAGCATTTTCATTCTTTCCGACCTTAAAAAACAATTTTCAACTCTCTAAATAATTTTATATCATTTTAAAAATAAAATTAAAAATATTTTTATGAAGATATTTCGCAAGCATTATGAATGAGAAAAAGAAATCGAATATTTCTTCAAATATTCTTCAAATTAATCAGGACTTGAATATTGAAAAAAATTCTTTCGTTGGAATTTTATGTTAATTTGCTTTTATTTGCTTATATTATTTGTAAAAAAAATTTATGTAAAAAGTGCACATATTTTTAATGCATTTAAAATATAAAAAAATATACATAAAAATATAGCATAAAAATTAACATAACATTACAAAAAACTAGATATTTTAATGTATAATGCTGTGCATTTATGAACCTATATGTGCTTGTACAAGTTTCTCAGGAAAAAATAATTAAATTTGTGTTGTGCCAATATCACAAGTTTTCTAAAGAAAATAAATTTTTAAGGTATTTATTTTGCTTTTTTAGCCTTTATTTTACAGAAAATTATAAAATTTATTCTTAAGATTTTTTTTTTAGAAAATAAAGTCTGAAGAAGATCTGACCACTTTCTTAGCCTACTTTTGCAAAGAAATAGAGAATTCCTTTTGAAGATTTTAAATCTTAATTTAATTCTGATTAATAAACTTTAAAACTGAAGATTTCTAATAATCTTATAAGCATAAAATTACATTAATTTGGCAAAATTGTAAAAGATTAGAGAATTCATTCTGATTAATTTTCTTAATTTTAAATTTCAGGATTTCTGCAGATAACAGATAATTAGAAATATTCGAATTCCAGCGTTGACATCAATGTATATTTCATTCCATCAACACTTGAAAAAAAAAATTGTTAATATCTTCAGTTATTTGGCCCACATAAACCTATTAGATAAGAAAATCTTGAGATTAAATTATGAAGATCTTCTTATGATTATTTTCAGACTATATCCTTAATAAAATCTTAAGAATACAGATCTTAGAAGTGAGTCAAATAGCTTCAGATACATTCAAGAGTTTGTTTCTTCAAGAATATCTTGAGATTCTTTCTAACGTGTTTACATAGCAACTTAGTATATAAATAATCAGTTTTTGTTTTAGAAATATCAATAATCTGTAAGAAGAGAAAATTCATTAGTAAAGCTTGAAAATAGCGTCTCAACTTTAATTGCGTACCGTATTCAATTTTAGGCTGTTGATTTGAATTGGGAATTCTGAAAGGACAAGTTGCTATAGTAATGGGGAAGTTCATATGAAGGTCGTCTCCAGATTTTTCTAACTCAACCCAAACCTGAAATAAACAAATAAAAAAGTGTAATTACATAATAAACAATAACAATTGGTAACTTGTGAGTAACGTCACCACTGGTAAATTCTGTCATTTGACAATTCAGATACCAATCAGGTTCAACATACACGCATGACGTCGCTTAAATTAAGGTAACCATCTAAATCAGATTTGAATAACATTGTGGTTAGGCACAATTACTTCACTTCTTCTCGAGTTGAAAGTACCCAATGATTATTTCCCATCTGTAATTCGTCCCGCAGTGGACTGATCGTTAAGACACGGTTCCCAGCAGATCACAGAAGTCAAGCATCGCTGGCTGCGGTCAGTGTGCGGGTGGGTCACCACTTGGATCAGTCTGCGTAGGGACGGAGGGTGTGCGGTATTGGTCCTCGTTAAACTGTGCTACCGTAAAGTGCTCGACTTCGCGTGCAGGTGGTTGGGCTACCGAAGCAGGGGTGCCATCCCCTCTGCAGAGGATCAAAATTGTGATGGCATGTCTTCGGATCATTCTGAGGGATGTTTCCCAGACCGTCGCCAATAGCCCATTGTGCAGCTCTAGTGCGACGTAAATGAACTATAACAACAACAACAACCCATCTGTAATTCACCCTGATTTAGAAATAATTTTAAAGTGAATTGATATGATTTTGAATCCCATTTTTAACAGTTCACAACTAACTTGGACTTGGCATGAAATGTGAAACCGATTGTTAGTAATCAATTACTTACTGTATTAGTGAAAGTGTTTCTAAAGTGGAATTTTTTAGAAAATATATCTATTTAGAAGAGGCGTGCACAGGATATATTTTTAAAACAACGATTAATAATTGGGTCACCAAGCTCAAAATTCCATTGATTATTTTTCGGCATTTTAACTAAGTGAAAATAACTTGCGTGCAGAATTTATTTTTAAGAAATAAAACTTGGAAAAAGCACTTAACAAGTTTGCAAAACCCATGACAAGTGCATCCGTATTTCTCTTTTTTAATGACTAAAAACTGTAACAAAGTTATTACATAAAAAAGAAGAAATAATTCTGGAATTGCACGCAATATTTAGATATATCCTATTTATATAAACTTGTATTATTTATATATATATATATATATATATATATATATATATATATATATATATATATATATATATATATATATATATATATATATATATAAACTTTTAACTAAGTTCTAGACGCATATGGGTTAATGAATGCTGAAGTCACTTAGCAGTGAGAACATCTTCAGCCTAGTTCAATTTTCAATTTTCAGGCATTAAACTGTCTCGGACGTGACACTGTTTTCAAGAAATTTCCTTTGAGGCGAAATATTTAAAAGCTTTTTATGATTCTGCTTGGCAACATGTATATGGTTTTAAAGTCCGCAGGAAAAGTAAGACCACATTAAGTTGAGAAGAACAAGATGTTTTTGAAGCGGAACGAAATATCTCCCTTTTTCCTAGTTCCAATTCTAAACTTTCGTAAAATAAAAATTCTCTTTTAAGAAAGTTACGGGACATAATCTAGTAAAAAGCTCTCGCGGAAGTCGAAATTCAAATACAAGTCTGAACACAATCATTTTATAACACAAAGAAAGGCTTTTTTGAAATTGGATATTGAATTTTTGTGGGATGAATCTAAATTTATTATCTATTTTCTTAAAGATCAAGATTTTAGCAATATTAATCTATTTTTCGAAGAAAAAAATGATAGTGCTAAATTTAAATATTAGTTCTTAACATTTGATTTATAAAACTTTTTAAATAGAGTAGATTTTGACACAAGTATGGGCATAAGGCTTGAAAAATCTCAAAATTTTTGTCATCACTCTTTCTGGGTTTGTTGGTCAACAAAATACATGCTCGAATGAAATTTTTATATACCTATACATGTTTTTCGATTACATAGTGATGAAAACATATAGATGTATCCTTTTATTTATCTTTCGAAAAAAAAGACGATATTAACGTCATTAAATCTACATTATATCTTTTTATTTCAAATGCTAACTAAAATGCATTTAGTATTATCAATAAAGAAGTGTAGTTGTTTTTAATTACACTTGGTTGGCCCAAAATCGCTCACCATTGACCATGTTCATCACGGATCATTAACTCAGGAAGGAGCTCCTTTCGTTTCTCAAAATGTCACCTCTAGGAGGAAAGTTCGAGTACGCTGGATAGATGGCAGCACCGCTCATTTGAGATGGCACTTTCAGAATTTAAACATAAAACTCAAGTGGAAGGAAATTTTCTCCATATCTCTTTTCTCATGGTTTAGCGACAGAGTTCAGGACTTTCGACTAAGACTCATCTAATATATCGCATACACTCGGTGGGTCTTAGCCACTTCGAGGATTGAACCTCGGCCACTCCAGACCGAAGTCAGATGCCCTAACTACTGGGTTACTACTGCCAAACAAAGAAGTATTTAGTATTTATGGTGAAATATTAAGAACAAATGAGCATTTGAGTTTTAACGTATCAAGCTATATAAATAACAGTTCTGCTTTTAATAAAAAAACAACAACTTTTATTCACAAACAGTAACGAATATGAAGGACCCGTAAGGGGATATAGTTATAATCTTATAAAACGAACTAGAAAACCCCCCTAAACGGGTTATAGGAAAACTAAAATTCCAAAACAAAACTAATCTCTTAAAAACCAACAACTCTGTTGTTTTAAAAGTTGTCTCGTGTTTCTAATTTTATCGCTTGCTTTTATTTTTTTATATTTATATCGTTATGTGTTTAGTTTATTTTATTCATGCTTTTGCTAGCCCGTTGCTTTTATAATATTTTTACTTTTATTCATACTTTTGCTAGCCAATTATTTTTTTAATATTTTTAGACTTTATAGAGTAGATAAAGCAGATGGCATATGGGAGATAAATGAGAAAGTGATATAAAATAAGTTGTCATTGTACCATTGAAACAAAACTGAAACACACACTATATGTGACATAATTGTGAAAGTGACATAATATAAGGCATCATTGTACCGTTAAAACTAAAGACATATGTGGGATAAATGAGAAAGTGACATACAAATAAGTTGTCATTGTACCATTGAAACAAAACTGAAACGCGCGACATATGTGACATAATTGTGAAAGTGACATATAAGGCGCCATTGTACCGTCGAAACTCACGACATATGTTTTTATTTTATTTTTATAACCGTTAAACAGCCGACCGAATTTTGGGTTTACGACTATTGGCCATTAACTGGTTGTAAGGGGAATGCATTTAGATACAGTGTGCGAAAAAGAACATATATTAGCATTTATTCTAATGATTTTCTTTTATTTTATAACCGTCGTTGAACAGCCGACCCAATTTTTTGGGTTTACGGCTATTAATATTCAACTCCGTAGCCTTGTAAGTTTGAACCAATCCGGAAGACATGGAAACTCCTGGATCAGTACCCCCAGAGGTATGAATTGTAATGGGAACTTGGAGGACTTTGTGGAGGACAGATTTAACGTGCATCCGTCAAGATTTACTACACGGGGAGTCTTTTTTTTGTTCTAGACTATAGTTTTCAAAAATTGTAATAAAAAAAAAGAAAAGAAAATGGCGGTCGCATTTATTATACACGCCCAAGAGTTGCAAAAAACAATGCTCACCTTTAGGACATAATATATTTGAAGAAGTCTACAAACACCTATTAGAGTTGGGGGCATGACTGGAACTACAAGGCTGGATGAGCTGTCAAATTTGGACCTAGTGCTTGGACTTATTGGGTCACCTCGATACTCTAGTACCGTGTGATTGGCTTCTTTGGTATTCCCCAGTACACCTCGGTCGATGAAGAACTCTACATACTGTACAATTTAAAAAAAACAAAAAAACAATTGCATTAACATAAATTAAGTAGAAAAATTACAAGAACTGAAACAAGCTATAGACTGTAGGTAGTTTTCTTAAGATACTTTTCGTTAACATATACTATGAACCAGATGATTATTTTATAAAACTGGGCAATCGTTCATTTTGTTACGATAATAAAATGTTATTTAATAAAGCTGCGATAGTTATATACTTTGAAAACAAAATAATGTGTATGTTTTCGGTGAATATTGGCAATAGTGAATGAAGAGCTATTACGGTGTTGGTGAGCTGAGCGAGCAGATGGTGGAACCTCCGAGTGAAGCAAAAAAAATGCTCATTAAGCATTTCAAATTAATATTCAACTGAAAATTATGTACATTACTTTTGAATGTTATGAAAATGAACTATGATGCGGAAATTTTTATTGGAAGAGCAAAGGAGAGTTTAAAATGGCTATAGAAACATTTTTTATCTTATGCTAGAATACATGCGTCTCTCTTTAAGAATCACCTGTCATCTTCATTGATGAATAAACTTGTATTAGTATGTTATGATCCCTCCTTTGCTCTTATTTACCACAATAGTGATTGATCAAAGTTAGGAAACCATTCAGTTCTTGCGCACAGTTTTGTTTTCATTTTTTATAACGATTCTAATACTATGCTCAAAAAAGAATCAGCACGGGAAAATCGGAGTACCGAAATAGGCTTACAAGCCTTAAGCTATTGATTAATTCGCTCGATTCCTTTTTCTATATATAGTTTGTATAGTGAGATGTTCAATTCTTTGGAAAGCTATCGAATAATTAAACGCTTGTATCGACAATCGAACTCTTGTTAAGATTTTTTTTTGCGTCGTTTCCCTTGTTGTTAATGTCAGATGTCTGAACTTTTAATCCATCTGTAGTTGCTCCTTTCAACCATATCTTTTGATCGAGACTGGTAAAGCTAAAATCTCTGCTAGGTATCTAGATTGCTGTTGGATACCCTGATTTCTCAGACTATCAATCTTCAGAATGCCCGTTCACTCCCTTTATTTTATGTGATAACTGTTATCATCAAGTAAATTTCTTTCAAACACTGTAAAAATTAGGAAATTAACTAAGGTTACAACCTAAAAACTGGTTGTTTTCTAAAAATACGAAGAAAACGAAGAAATGAATCAAGGAAAGGAACATTTAAAAAAATAATAATAATGATAGATAATTAATCGATTTCTTAAAAAAATTTAAACTAAAACAGAAGACAAAACAACAAAAAGATATAATCTTGTCGTCAGCTCACACGATTATATCCGCAAAATAGTGTTTTCTAATATTGTATTAATATAGCCAAAGCAAAATATATTAATACAATAGCATGAGGAGAAAATAAAACAAATCAAGAGAGAAATCTAAAACAAAACAAAAATTTAAGAAAAATATAAAGTAAAACACAAATAGGAATGTATAAACTAGGAGCGAGAACAGACTTACTGACAGCTCACACTAGTCTCATTTGGCAAAAATGAGACCACTGTGAGCTGGGGAAAAACCCTGAAATAACATCAACGTCTTACCTGAACAAGCTTAAGCTTAATCCTGAGGACTTCTTCACTTTGGTTATCGATGTCTGCTTTCAACCTTATACTCTCACCGCAGCAGTAGGCTGATCTTTCGAGGTTGGCACGGACACTAACTACACCACGACGACAGCACAAGCAACACGTTGCTCTCTGGTCTGCCGCCATCAATGGTTTCTGAAACACAATTGATACATTGATTGATGAATTATTTGATTTTAAAAACAAACAATCTACAGCAAAGAGATTGAGAGGAAAGTAATCGAGGATTTCGATGCATGCGATTTGCCTTGCATACAAAGCAGTAATGTTAGACTGCCAAGAAGCTTCGTTTTCATACAGGAAGCGACCATATACAGTTTATATTTTAAGAATTCCTGTAAGAAATGTATTAAAAAACTTTGCACACTAGGTGAGATAGAACCAATTTTAAAGTGAGATAGAACTAAAAGGTTTGTTCGATAGTTTTAAAAATTTAAGCATCACAATAATTAAAAAAAACTATGGGGTTTCTACCCCCTAGTGTGCACAGTTATTTTTACTGCATTTCTTACAAGCATTCGAAAAGTATAAATAGTAGGTGGTTGTAACTTTCACGTTTCTGCAGCATAATTGATTCATTGATTGATGAAATATTTGATTTAAAAAACAATCTTAAGCAAATAAACTGCGAAGGCAATGATCGAAGATTTCGATGCATGCAATTTGTCTCGCATACAAAGCAGTAATGTTAGACTGCCAAGATTCTTCGTTTGAATTTTTTAGACGGTAAAACCTAGACTCCAAATAAGGAGGACAAAAATGAGCTGGCTCAGGCTTTTGACGGCAAAGAACAAACATTTGAAATGCATGGACTCATGCTACTGGAAGAAAGATGGCACGGATCTACCAGCCATCGAATCCTAGCGATGGCTGGCCGATACGAATTCCGCACCCGGCTCGCACCAACTATTGTGCTGGCGTAGAATATCGTCAGTGGTAGAAGGATCATGGGTTAGTGTCCGCTTGCCTACGGGGTAACCGGGAGAGGTTCTTGTGGTTTTCCTCTCCATGCTATGCAAATGCGAGTCAGTTCCATAAAAGAGTACTCCACGAAGGCAAATTTATCCCAATACTTGATACAGAAGTTTCTTGTCTTCTAAATTGGATTCAAAATTACAAGACCACGGAGTTGAACATTGGTAGTCGTAAACCCTAAACTGCATCGGCTGTTCAACGACGGTAATAAAACAAAATAAAAACCTTCTGCAGTCCAGCATTAATGTTACCTTTAAATTATTTAAATATATAATAGAATATTTTAATATAATAACTAACAATAATATGTTTTTGCTTAATTAATTGCGTCGGTATACGTCTATAGTTTTGAGAATGATTTCGCAGTGTCGATTAATACCGATATATTGATTATTTACTTTTTTTCACCCAATACTGGGAACGGGTATTCAGCTAGTATAAACTAAAACCAGTACACTTGAGATGGGAGCTGAACCCTTTGCAGCCCAGTATTAATGTAAGCACTAAATCATTTAAATATATAGTACAATATTTTTTATATAATAACTAGAAATCATAAAATAATGTGGTTAGTAAGTATTAAGATCTAAAAATTTTAAATTTTGGACAGGGAACATTTAATGTCCTGTCAGAAGGTTTATGTCCATTTAATGTCCAATCTGATTATTAAGGTAAAAGGCGGTTCTTAAGCGAATGCAAATAATCGGGTTTTTGATAATTTTTATCCTAATTTTGTACTTAACCTTGTTATTAATAAATTGTAATATTACCCAAAAGTTTTTGCAATTTCTCGTTTAGAATTGTAATCTGCATAGTTCCTAACTTTATTTTCTTACAAGGAATCAATAAATTTATATTTAGAGGGATCATTACAGAGCAAAGAGTATATGTAACAGGGTTCTCGCGGACCTTGTAAATTTTTAAAAGTGGCAACAATACTAAACAAATGTCGATAATTAAATTTCTGTGCAACCACTAAAAATTGTTTTCCAAAGAAAGTATATATGCATGAAAATTCAAGCTTAATGACAAAGTGGTATATTAAAATAAAAAATAATTTCAAGGATTAACCTAAATTTAGTACCACTACTGGAATTTTCAAGTACCGTGGGAATCCTTTATAACGATAATAATAAATAAACTTATTAAGGATTTCGATGTTTTTATAATTAAAACGAATCATTGGAGATACCCTTTAAGTAACGCAAAAAACCTAGGCACTCCTCTACCAATCTGATAAGAAAGAAAAACAGTTCTTGTTCGTTTTTCCCTTTCGAGGGAAAAGTCTAATAGTTCTCCCTGTCACAAGTTTTATTTTCCTCTTTTTATAGCCCCGAATCACACTTACTTATAAGTAAGGCCCGGATTTTGATGACATTTGCATTTTTTTGCATTTTTGGACATTTTTTTGTCCTTTAGAGCATTTTTTTTTAGATTTATAGGGCATTTTTCTTTAAATTTTGGGGCATATTTTGCATTTTAAAGCATTTTTTAAATTTTTTGTTAATTTTTTCCAATTTTTATTATTTTTTATCATTTTTCATTATTACACTGGCTTCCAAACAAAGAAGAAAATCTCTAGGATATTAACAGGTGAAGCAACATCTTTTCAAATTGAAGAAGAATTGTCAGTAAGTGAGACCGTCTTTTTCAAGTACGCACCAATAACATCAGTAGACGTTGAAAGAAGCTTCTTCAGGCATAAAAATTAACTTTCAGACAGGAGACGCTTGTTTATATTTCAAAATATTTAAAAAAAATTATAATCCAATGTAATTCTGATATTTAGTAATATTATGAGATGGAAGTTGTTATATTCATTAAGGTTTCTATACAAAATGAAAATGTTTTGGAGTCAATATATTTTCCTTTTTTTGTTGTTGTTGTTATTTTAGGGTATAAAACATATTTTTCAAACTTTAATGAACGTAGAACAAGTATTGCATTGCTTTATATTTTTTTAAATGACTCATAATAATTTTAAAGAGTAAAAAATTGTTTTAGTTCAATATTTTTACTTTATTTAAGTCATGTCATAAGGCATTTTTAGCGCAATTTTCGCAATTTAAGGGCATCTTTTGCATTTTCGCATTTTTCGCTTTTTTTCGTTTTTTCATTTTTTCATTTTGCATTTTTCACAATTTTCGCATTTATTGCACTTTTTAAGGGCATTAATTGAGATTTTTTAGGTCATCAAAATTCGGGCTCTACTTATAAGTTTATAAACCTGTAAAAAATCAGCTGCTTCAGCAAACGTGATACACATTAAGTGAGCGTCGTTTAACACTAGAAAGACGACAGCGGCCATTTTGGCTTCTCTCGTTTTACAATTCGGTCCAATTCAAATGCCTAATTAATCTTTCATGTGTTAGCCTTATAGGAACTTATATATAGAACCATTTTACCTAGAATGACGGGAGGGGTCATAATGACTCCTAAGGTATTTCGGTTGGTATCCCATATCCTCAGGTAGGTTTGGGTATAAGGTACCCTTTAGTAGGTATAAGTAACCCCTTAGTAGGTATAAGTTACCAGTTTCATTAAAAAACAAAACAAGAGTATTTCAACATATATGTCATTATTTATCGAGAAAAAGAATCTCAGAAATTGTGTAAGCATAATTGAAAAGTCAATATTTCGTTTAATGGAATATCTTTGTTAACTAAATCGACTAAAATACCACAGAATTTTGATGACCGAATCTCTAATATATTTCTAATTAAATTAATTAAGATTATATTTTAAGATTTAGGATGTCTAATTGATCTACACACAAACAATCTGGGAAGGGCCAGTACTGACTCCTTCAGTCTTTCTCGGTATATATCCTTTCTAGATGTAGGTATAGAGGTCTATCTAGGTATTCAGTTTTTTAGCTATAGGTATAAGTATATATATTCAGTCTTTCTAAGTATCGAATATATATCTATATGAATAATAGAGGTATATTCAGTCTTTCTTGTTTACATTACTAGTATATAGGTATAGAGAATTGTTCAGTATTTTTAGTGTTAATGCTTAACTTTGGAATGACGACTCTTTCTTTTCTAATTTAGTTAACCAAATGATGTATGTATTAAATAAAGTAAAAATTTTATATATGCATTAAATATATGTAAAAACTATATGTATTAAATTAAGTAAAAATTTTATATATGCATTAAATATATGTAAAAACTATATGTATTAAATAAAGTAAAAACAACATTTAAAAGCATAACTAATGCCATAAAAACAGACATACAATCGTTTCGGTACAAAAATGAAATATAAAAAAGAGAAACACACAGAAGCAGAAGACATCACAAACAGGTTACAGTGAAGAAAAACGATTGATCAGTAGAGGGAGTGGAACAAGATAGTGTAACATAGGTAAATATTAGAAAATTGCTGTGTGGGTGGTGTTGAGAACCCATAGGAAAAACATGTTTTGCTTAAAAGGCCACATTAATCTACTCATTAGCCTTATGAATTAAACAACATTTTAAATTCCATTTTCAAACATTATTTTAAAATTTGATATAACTCCGAGAAATCTAGGCTTATGGCAGTGTTAAAGGAAAGCAGAAGAAAATTCAAACAAGTCCAGTAAAGCAGAATGAAGAAAAAGCATTCATTAATTTGATGAACTTCTTTTCACAGGATTTAGACTTTTATTGCAAAAGGGCTCGAAAAATCCTTACATGCCTAGTCGGTCATGATAGCCTAGTCGGTCAGGATTACTAAGGCACACATGAAACTTTTGCTTATTCGAAGATCTTTTTCGATTGCTTAATATAACTATAACAGTTATTAATCTGTCTAAAAAATATCAATAAAACAATCTATTTAAATCACATTTATTTTAAATCATCAATAAAAAGAATTAGTATTATTCACAAAGAAGTATTAGACTTTTTAAACTAGGAAGTATTAAGCATTACTGGAGTAAATATAGAGCATAATTATGAACAAAGAAGTAATATATCCAAATTTCTAAACTTTGTCGACCAGTGCATGTTTTTCAACATGTTATTTCTAAACACTAATAGAGCCGCGATGGCTCAGGGGATAGAGCGTTCGCCTTCCATTGAGGTGAACCGGGTTCGAATCCCAGCGATGGCTAGTCGAAACGAATTCCGCATCCGGCTTGCATCGCTCACAGTGCTAACGTAAAATATTCTCAGTAGTAGACGGATCATGCGTTAGAGTCTCCTTGTCGTCAGGCTAACCAGGGGGGGATTCTCGTTGTCTTCCTCTACATGTAACGCAAATGTGGGTTATTTCCTTCAATCCACGAAGACCTTGAATCCTTGATTATTGGATTGGGTTCAAAATTTATGGAGTTGAACATTAGTAGACGTAACCCCCAAAAATTGGGTCGGCTGTTCAACAGCGGTTATAAAATAAAACACTAATATGAAATTATTTCTCGTTATGCCACTTTTTCGCCCCATCTAAAAATTTGACCATTTTCATCGAAATTCGTTGGGGGAGATATTATAAGTATTTTCCAATCGTTCAGATTATCGACATATCTTGTATTTTTTTCAAAACATTCCTGCTTAAAAATTCTAAGCATTCTTGTATTTTTTTTTTTCAATATGCCCTGTAGAGAATGCAGTAAATATTGAAACGAATTATTGAGTAGATTGAGTTTGAGCAAAAACAAAATTGAAATGAATTGAATAAAAATCGAAAAGTAAAAAATGCATACGCAGGTGGAATTTTTACATGCGTCAGGTAGGTCGTGGAAATATAATTTCTGTGCCCTAGGCTCACTTGATAGGCTGATAGAAAAAGCAAATTTCATAGGGAGTTTTTTATTTGAACTGATTTCAGTTAACTGATTATAATAAGTACATTTTTAACCGATTATAATTAGTTATACTGAAGAAAAAAAATAGTGCGTGGAGTCCCTCCGCGCGGAAGAAGTGAAACTTCGTAATGTGGAAATGAAAATAGGAAAGGGTAGAAATCGATTTTTAGTGAAATCATATTGTTTCTTTAAGAGAAACTTTATTAACATTGCTTACAACCACCTATCTACATAACTTTTTTTAAAATGTAGCGCAGAATTACATTACAATAATAATAATAAAATTCGTAATGTGGAAATGAAAATAGGAAGGGGTAGAAATTTTTTTTTAGTGAAATCATATTGTTTCTTTAAGAGAAACTTTATTAAGATTGCTTACAACCACCTATCTACATAACTTTATTTTAAAATGTAGCGCAGAATTACATTACAATAATAATAATAAAAAAACAATTATCTTAGTTTTAAACTCTTGTATTAAAAGCGTAATAATAGCGGTACAGGAAAAATAAGATTGAATTAGGGATGCAAAAATATTTATAGAAAAACAATACTTTTATGACTTTTATTAATTTTATGCTAGTGAGAACCAAAACAATATCGAAATGAATGAGGGAAAACTGGATCCTACCACGTGATTTTCCGGCCAATAAAAATGTAGCGTTAAACGTTTAACGCAACCTTGTTGGAAGTCGCATTAAAAGTTTCACTTCAAAAAGGTTTCTATGTTTTCTATATTTTAAGTAATGAAGTATGAAGTATATTTTAAGCAATGAATTAGAAAAGGGCTAAAACATTGTCGCACAGGTTGCAATAAAAATTGCATCCAAATAAGTAAATTTGAAATGAGTACTAAAAGTGATGAATAGAGATAGATCTCATTGTATATCAGAGATTCGTATTCGTTTCAATTTAAGTTGTAAGTAGAAATACCCAATTTCTTTTTGTACCCTAGTCAATTTTCATTATCCCCTCTGCAGAGAAACGTGACCGGTTAGAATGTTAGGTGATTATTTATCTACAGGGAATTTCGTAATTTATTTTCCCTTTCTTCCCCCCCCCCTCCGGAACTTGCAATAGAAAACTTACGTGAGTTCGTTTCTTTTCAAGGAAATCTTTCGAGATCAATTAAATCGATCCTTGTCTAAAAGAAAAATAAAACCGATTTCGTTCTGTGGTTTTGTGAGAATTGAAAAATATAAGGAAACTGCTATCTGAAGAAGACCATAATTAGAGGGCTGGGGGTATAATTATTGGGTATTTTTGGCACAATGGAACCATTAGGTATTTTTATTAATAATTATTGTTAATGAATTTTTACAACCCTTTTATGGTAGTCGTCGGAGTTTCGTGACGGTTTCTTTTTTCACGATTTTCCATGTATAGTCTAATGCGGGTTAATTCCACCAAAAACTTCTCCATGGAGACTAGTTTATCCCAATGCTTGATCTCGAGCCTCGATGGCTCAGGGGATAGAGCGTTTGTCTTCCAGTGAGGTGAACCGGGTTCGAATTCCAGCGGTGGATGGTCGATACGAATTCCGCACCCGACTTGCATCGACCGCAGTGCTGACGTGAAATATCCTCAGTGGTAGACGGATCATGTGTTAGAGTCCCCTTGCCGTCAGGCTAACCATGGGAGGTTCTCGTGGTCTTCCTCTCCATGTAACGCAAATGAGGGTTAATTCCATAAAGTCTTCCACGAAAGAAAATTTCTCCCAATACTTGATCCAGGAGTTCCCTTGTCTTCTGGATTGGGTTCAAAATTACAAGGCAACGCAGTTGAACATTTGTAGTCGTAAACCCAAAAATTGGGTCGGCTGTTCAACGACGATATAAAATAAGAATAAAATGCTTGATCTAGTAGTTCCCTTGTCTCCAGATTTGTCTCAAAATTATAAGCCTACAGAGTTAAACATTGAAAGCTGTAAACCAAAAACTGGGATAGTTGTTAAAAACTGATTATGAAATTCTTTTATGAGAGTCACGGTGGCTCAGTGGATAGAGTTTTTGCCACCCAATGAGGTTATCAGTTCCGAGTCCCAGCGATAGGTGATCGATTCGAATTCAGATCCCGGCTTGCACCGACTACAGTGCTGGCGTAAAATATTCCCAATTATGTAGACAGGTCATGGGTTAGAATTCCTTTGACGTGTGGGAGGTTTTCGTGGTTTTTCTCTACATGTCATGCAAGTGCGGGTTAATTAAAACAATTTAGTTAACCCGCATGTGCGGGTTAACTAAATAAGGCTAGTTTGTCTCAATGCTTGATCTAGATATTCGCTTGTCTTTTGGATTCAACATTAGAAAGTTACTGTTTGATAGTTGTAAACTCAGATGGCTGGGCTGTTAACATAGATTACAAAATCCTTTTATGAAAGCGGTAAAATTATGAGAGGTTAAAGCGAGTTTTTTTATAAATATAAAATAATATATTATTCCAACAGCGTTGTTTTGAAAGACAATTCAAATTCTGGCTGCTAAACTTACCACTAAAAATAATCGCTTTTATCGATGTTTTAAAAAACTGATGTTTATGAACCTGTGTTACTGAGCCGTTTTGTTTAAAAACTAGACTGTTTATGACGCACTAATCACATTTTGATAATTCGATTGTTTAGTAATACACATGAATAGCACCGAAGTTATCAAACTTATTTGACAAATGGTTAAATTATTATTCAACTAGTGTTTCTTCATTGTTTTTGTCTATCCTTGTGTCTTAACGCTCTCTTGATATATCTTATAACTCAAAAACCATTTACTTTAGGGTCCTGAAATTTGAACATCCACTAAGAGAAACAATTTTTAGATTCTCTATTTTTTAAAAAAATTTTTAAGTATGCGTGGAAAGGATAATACCGGATAAAATTGCTTGATTATGGTTGGTTAACATGAGTTGGCTTTGAGCAACAGCATTATGCGAAATGATTTTGATTGCACTTAATATTTATTTTGGTGGCATAAACGTCCAAGAAAGAGTTTTGTTTCATGTAATAACGTTAAGTTGCAGAGAAAGGCAATAAATAAAAAAAAATGAAAATGTCTTAGCTTTGTTAATTTTGTCGGTGAATTTTTTTCAGTTTAGTGCATAATTTCATAGTGTTGATCAGAGCTGTGGAATCGGTAGTTAAAATGCTCGGATATAACTTCGACTCCAGACTTTCCTAAGAGCTCGACTCCAACTTAGAACTTCGACTTACAATAAATTAAAATTTCCACCGAATGCCTGGAAAGTATTAATTGCTACGATACTTCAACTTTCTTTCAACGTTATTAATGATTGATAATTAAATAATAGAATTGATAACCAAAAACCTCCTAATTAATTTTCTGCTCCAACTACATTATTAATAACAGAGTAGATAATCAGATTTATAAAAAAAAAAAATTCAAATTAATACGCAATACAAATACATCTGAACTTTACTATCAGTACCAAATATACAGACGAGAAAATATTGAAAACAAAAATAAATCGCCATTTCTTTTGAATCCTAAAGCGTAAAAATGCGCAATGTTTTTTCAAAAAAATTAAAAGACGAGAACTTTTTTATGGTTTTGCTTGAAAAAGTAAACAAAAATATTAAGAGTAACTTTTAAGAATCGAGTTGACATGGTCTAGACGCAGTTAATTTTCCAGGTATTATGTTCGTTTTATACAAGTTTATTTTAGAATGCGTTGCAAGAATTTCGTATAAAACTTTTAAAGAAATCTGAGCTAAAGTCGGAGAATTTTGAATAATTACAATAACATCAAATAAAGTGTCCACTTTTCATCTGCTTTCCTTAAAAATTTTATAAATATTTCTTGCAACATACAGACAAACTTTATATAAAATGAATATAATGCTTTGAAAATTAACTAAGACTAGACTATGTCAACTCGATTCTTATAAGATGCAGGCAAAATTTTATTTTCTACTTTTTTAGGCTGAAATAAAGAAAAATTGTCGCGTTTTAAACTTTTTTAAAATTATTTTATCATGTCTAAAGAGATCCACTCAATTCTAGAATTCAGAATGTATTCACTGGGTTATGTAAATGCTAGTTGTTCTAAAATGATTGGCGATTTGATAAATAAATTTATAAAAAGAAAAAGAAAAAAAAAACGTTAGGAAGTTGAATTGTACACTTTGGTGTTTTGCATAGGAAGCCAAACTATTATTTATCCTCAACTATTTTCAAATTTTGTTTTGAAGTTCGTCTACAGATGGCGCCAATGAGTGGTTTCCTTATAAAATGATGCTCTTTATGCATTTCAGAATATTTTAACTGAAATACGAGTGAATGTTTATTTTGTCCTTAGAATAGATAAATTGTGGCTATTTAAAAGATTTGCTTTGTAGTTTTTCCTCATAGGAGGCGCCATCTGTTGATGAGTTTTGAAACTAATTAACTAATTTTTACACACAGTGTGAATAAAATTCTCTAACCCCATAGTAGTTTTAATGTGTTTTATATTTCAATAACAAAGGGTTGACAGGTTTATAAGAATTAAAAATTTCTACATTCCCAATTTTTTTATTGACATTCATTTTTTATTTTCATAAATATTCCAAATGTGAATTGATGCTTAACACTTATATGGAGTAAAACATATTGTATTTAAATGAATGAGGAATTTTATGTGCTTTCCTCTGTTGGTTGGGTTCCTTATTTTCAGAATAGTTGCACCGAATAAAACATAAGGTTAAAAATAGAAATTGGATTTCAAAATAATTAAATAAAGAAAGAAAGTCCCTTAAAAAGAGAATCATTCTCTGCAAATCAAGATTTTTTTTAAAGATATAAAGTGAATGGTTGGGACTGAGAGGCCGAAGTGAACGGTCCAGTCGGTTAGAGAAGAATTCGAAATTAAAAGTAAGTTAATTGTTCCCAACGAACAGTTAGGAGCATGGAAGAGATCCATGGTTGTCGATTTATCGAACGATATACATGGCTGAAAATAAAGCCAACCTCCCCGTAATCAATATTAAATTTGAAAACAGTTTGGCGAAAGCTAATAGCCAAAAAGACGGTGAAAATTAGTATAACCATGTAACTGAAACATTTTGTGGTAGGAAATGAAGAATAAAGAGTTATAAATAGATTTTGCTTTCGATTTAGTCGTGACAGTGAATTAATGAGTTTTACATTTGTATTGTCATGGGTTTCCTTCACGAAGTTAAAAAACGTTTATTGAGTTAATTTCGAAACAACTTTATGGTCTTTCTGCTGTATAGGGATTTAATTTTAAAATCTTACAAAAAGAAGGGCCAAATTTTGTGGTTAAATATTATATAAAAGATTCCACTGCGTTTATTTAGAAATAATTTTCCATCTGAAGATAAAAATGATATTGCCGAAGTCATAATATATTCTCTTAACCCCTATTTCGATGTTTCACTGTCGTGCTAACCGAATTTTTATGGACTCCTAGAAAGATTTGGAGATTTGTTTCCGTATTTCTTTTATTATTTTATCCTTTCAAGATGTAGGTCAGATTCGGGAATTCCAATCCTGAATTTCTGGAAAAATATCCACTTTCGATCATGGATGAATTGAAAAGGGATATAAATTCGCATCAGACAGAAGTATAAATGTGCAGCTATATTTTATGGATTTCACTTCCAAATGGATCGTGTTAGGTTTCACTTTTCAGGAATAAGCGATCCATGTAATTCTAACATGGATGCTTATAATAGAAAAATTTGAAATTTTAAAACAAAAATACATCATTATTTTTATTTAAAGTTGCATTGGGGATCATTTTAATTAATGAACGATTGGCAAGTAAATAATGAATATATATATGTAAATAAACAAAGAACCAATCATTGAAAAGTAAACAAAAGTTCCGTTATCCCGGTGGTGACGTCATTAAAAGTTAAGACCGCAAAGTATATCGTGGTAACCAGAAATGGGAAGTCAGTAAAACTGAGCTAATATCATCGCCAAACCAACCTTTACAAAAGAATAAGGTGTTTTTTGAGGTTGACGGATGTAAAAAAGTACACCTGAGGTAGAAAATGAGGTTATGTTTTGCACCTAAAATAACATCATTAATGAACCTCAATTTAAACCTCATTTACACCTTACGAAATCAACCTCAGAAATAATTTATTTTAGATCGGGAGAAATTATTCTAACCTCGAATATACGTGTTTGCTTGAAGTGGCGAAAAAAATAATCTGTACACTTCAAAAACAACCACCTTAAGTTGGGTTGTTCTAAAGTAGATTACCAGCAACCTCAAGGATCAAGTAGATTACCAAACAACTGCATACACCTTGATAGTAAATTATGAGAGGTTGATCTTTAAGATCGTTTTTGAAATCAACTCCGTTTGCAGTAGTCAGACTTTGATATGCCACGAGACAAGCCCAGCTTTTTCTATGATCATCAACAAAACTCAAGGAAAAAACGTTTTAAAAGATTGTTCTGCATTTGACAAAACCTGTATTCAAGACCTGTATATTGGACTTTCAAAAGTGACCTATTTTGAGTCGTTGGCCATTGTGTTACTCTTCTTCAGATATAAAAAAATTGTGACATTAATGAGACATTAGATTAGTAGAACATTTAGTAGTGCTGATTATATTCTATATATATTCTTTGTTCTTATGTATATACATTAACCACGCTATTTCATTGTCGAGTTGAAATTAAAATATATTTTACGCAGGTACTTTTTGTTCTCATGTTGGAGTAAAATACAGCTGTGCTATGCATTCGTCTTGGTTATCATTAAAGTTAAGAATCTAAATACATTTTATTACTATATGGAAAGCCTTTATATTAAATGTATAATTTATTACTAGACGGAAACTTAGAACATTATTTTTCATGAAAACTCGCTGTTATCCTATCTATTTTTATTGCGATTGCCATTTATAAAAAAAATACTAAAGTCAACGTTACAGGTTTATCGAAAATCTATGCAGATAACGTATTAAAGACTATAAAACCTCATCTCAATAGCCTCAATATTTTGAGTCCTTTAATACTGCAATTTAAAAACTAATTACATTTATTATCTAGTGTTACTAAAGAGATAAAGAATATTGATTTTTTAACAATGAAGTTTCGATGACGGTAATGAGGAAATTTCTTATGTAATGAAGAAGAGAATTATCAGAAAATTGATTGGGGCGAATTTTGTCATATAAAGTTGCTAATAAAGTAAAGTAAATGCTTTGGGATAGTAATTAATTCATTTTTTAAATACTATTTTATAAGATAAAGAGTACATAAAACAAAGAACTATTAAATAATTTATAACAGGGCATAGTGTGTGCACAATTCGTTTTGTACAAAATAGCCGTTCTTCATTCAATGGTTACAAAAAGTTTTAGTTGCGAAAAATGCATTTATGAGGAGGCACTCAAGTTTTTAAACTTTGAATTAATTAAAAATATTTTAGATAATTATGGTAAAACAATAGACAAGTAGGGAAAACAAAGTTAAGTTTAAAAAATTTGGAAATTTTTTTTTTCGTTTAATAGATAGGTGTAAAAAAAACCATCACTGCTTTTCGTAAAAGATAATCAACTATTGCTTTTGGTTATGTGTTTGGTACCAAAAATCGGTAATTTCTTCGTATTATAAGTATATTAAGTTAGGAAAAATATGACAGTTTTCACAAAAAGAAAAAAAAATGTGTATTTCAAGGATTTTTTAATTTCATAAAACATGAAAGAATATGAATCACGATGCATCTAGTTTAAGTTTTGAAAGTACTTTATAATTTTTCCTAAAAAAAATAATAAAGTTTTCTGCGTAATGTTCATTTTAAAAGTAAAGTTATTTTGTCGATCTTATATTTGAGAGATCGAGAAAAAATGGGCCGATTACTGGAATCGAGCATTTTTGAAACATATAAATGAGACAATGTTAGAATAGGGTTTGTTATAAGTTAATTAACTACGGCGCTTATAGAAATTTTCATAAAATATTTGAAAATTACGAAAAATAAAGTTTATTGTACTAAAAATTTGACTTTTGATAAAAAAAATATGGACTAAAAATTAAAGTATTAAAAATCCTAAATAAGACAAGAGAAACACTATTTTTCTTATTATTAAGGTACGCTTAATAATTTTTCTTGGAAGCTATTAAATATTGTGGAATAAATAAAAACTAATTTTAGAAATTCTTCAAATTTATGTTTTATGCAGTACAGTTACTCAATTTTTTCGGCACCAGGTCGATGTGTATTTTTTTATGTCTGATTATAATAGCACACTAAGATGAAACAGGGGCAACAGTTTTAGATGCATGAAAACTCTACGAATAGCGACGAGATTATGAGTATTTTTAGGATAAAAGTATTTCTAAAGATCAAATGCTTTCTTGGCATAAAAACACAATCGATAGAATATACTTTATTTGGGGTAAAAAATTTTTTTTTGAGAAAATGAGTTTTTCTTTTGGGATAAAGGTATCTTCGGTGGTATATGCTTTCTTTGGATAAAGAATATTATTTAAAAGCATGTGCGGATAAAAGCATCTTCTGTATTGTAAGGTTTCTTAAGATAAAAGTATCACCGAAAGCCTGAGCTTTCTCGGGATAAAAACATTAAATATCTCCTAGGGAATGGCCGGGATAGCCTGGCTGGCAGGGCCCTGAACTCCGAAGACTCCCCCCTGTGTAGTAATTCTAAAACGCAAGAATGATGTTACAATGGTTTTTATTGTAAGCTACTTTAATTAAAGTTCTAAAAGTTTTTGTTTTATATTTTATAGCCACCGTTGAACAGCTGACCCAATTTTGAGTTTACCATTACTGATGTTCAACTCAGCCTTGCAATTTTGAGTCCAAACCAGAAGACAAGGGGTCTTCTGGATTGGTAGAAATTCCCCTTCGTGGAGAGCTTTTTGATAGAACTAACCCTCATTTGCGTTATATGTACAAGAAACCCCACGGTTAGCCTGACGGCAAGGGGACTTTAACCCATGCTCTTCTTACCACCGAGGATATTTTACTTCAACATAAGGTCAGTGCAAGCAGGGAGCAGAGTTCGTATCGATTGGCCATCGCTGGATTTCGAAGCCGGTGCACCCCATTGCGAAGTGAGTACTCTTTCCTCTGAGCCACCACGGCCCCAGCTGTGTAGATTGTAATTAAAAAAAATTAATAAATAAAAAACAAGGAAAAAACTACAAAAAGAAATATACAAGAAAAGATCTTTACACTAACTTTTATAAGAGTTCTTTTTTCTTCTTTATGTTGTAGTTGCGCTTCTTATCTTAGTACAGTAAAAATAGTTTAAAAAATTTCTTTCAATTCCAAAACTGAGTCAACTTTTCTTTATACTGAAATGATTACATGGTACTTTTAAGATAAAAAATAAGCTTTAACTTTTAACGAACTTTGCGTGACTGGTGTGTTAACAAAAACAGATAACTGTTAAAAGGTAACTGTCTACAGTTTCTATATCAATCAAATACTTGTTAACACTCGTTATTTTTCTAGGTCACGCTATACACCATCCTGGAGTCCCGTTGGCCGGCCGCCAGTATCAATACAACATCCTGGTGAAAAGGGGGGAGATATCGCCAGGGAGTCGTTTCAAATGTTGGATTGAATGCCAAATGTTCCCGGAATCTTAGTCTTTTCAGTTAAAACATACAGTTCTCGCTTCAGGAAATCCTGGAAAAGCTCTTTCTATTATTTAGAAAACAGAGCGTTAGTTTGGCATGAGGCGATATGAAAACTGCATTTATTTTAAGGCGAGTTATTGACATTTATACAGAAAATGTGAAAACTTGTCAAATCTAATAAGTAATGAAATGTAAGTCAAAAGAAAGGGACATATGTATGTATATGGGTGTATTATAAATGTGGATTAAGGTGATATCAAAAACTATAAATTGCAGTGTTATGTTTTAAAAAAATTGGGATCTTTTCATAAAATACTTTTTTTGTTGCTGTATTCTGCATTGGGAAAAAAAGTATGCTCAAAGATACTAGAATGTTGTATAATTTACCGTGTTTCTGGTTCTATGGGAACAACAAAAAGCACGATAATTTTTACCGAAGTGCCTTGGTAATGATTTTGGTAAAATTAATTTTTAAAAACAGTTTTATAATGTGTGTTGAAATTTAGTAAATGCGGTGAAATTTGGGGATTTGACCATTTATACGATTAAACTTATTTTTCAGTTTTGGATTTTCACTAAATGTCTGATAATAAGAACTATATTTTTAAGAACTAGAATTTCCTGTGAACCGTTAACATATAAACGGAAACCGTTACGATATGATTTCAACGATTCCATATATTCGTTTTATTAACAGAAATTTATGTATTTTTTACCAGAAATTTCTTCACCATGCAGTACGGTAACTTTACCAGAATATTTTACTACGCTTGATTATCACCAAGGAAAAAAAAATGTGGAGCAATCGTGGAAGATTGCAAGTGAAGAGAGCAGGTTTGCAGCTTTCCAGTATGTATATCTTTAGGTAAAAACCCGAAATATAGTATAGTTTGTCTATGGTAAGAACTCCCCCCTCCCGACTCTAAGTCTGAGGCCGTCTGATACTATGGAAACAAGAATGGCGCATTTCAGGGAGGGTATCTTCTGTTCACTCTAGGGCTAACATAATAGACAGAAGAAAAAGATTTCCTTTCCCTCACCGACCCGAGCTAAATAAATACTGACCCCACACCTTACTTGAAATAGTTATGCCTCGTTATCATACCACCACGGGTCCAGATGAATGATATGGGGAGTTCTTACATTAGACAAACTATAAATACTACAATACAAGAAATTGACTCATTTTAACACGAAAAAAGGATAACAATAATGCAACTACAATGTAACTACTTTAAACGAAAGTATTAAATAACTACTTTGTAAAGTAGTTGCATTGTAGTTCATTTTTGGACTGTCAATATTTTGCATTGTAGTCATTATTGTTGTCCATTTTCGGTGTTAAAATGCTCTAAATTTGTATCAAGGACAGTTCCTAGCGTAATAAAACATCAGGAATGTCTTGATGTAATTGAAAACTTTTTCCACTAGAAAAGTTTGAGATTTATATACAAGCTTTAAATTGTATATGAAATCTCGCTTTGGTGGTAACCCGAAAAAATGTGTTCCTCCACACATATTTTTAGGTTTCTCAACTTCAAATTCGGTGAGATAAAGTTTTTGTAGTGTTAAAGTTTCTGCAGTTTTTGTAGTATAGTTTTTATCTGTAAAACGTAGCTAGTTCGAAGTATTCTTTTATATAACTCCATTCGGCCATTTAACAAACCTTTATGGTAAAACCTAGAAGCCACGGTTCTGGGCGGTTTACTAAAATTTAGCAGATTTCGGACTTTTCCAGAAATATTTGGACACTTTTAATCTTCAATTATTATAAATATCGTAGGCTAATTCCGTTATTCTTTTCTTTGCAAACAGTTATTTTACAATACTCTACGTAATTATTGGAATATCTGCCGTATTTTCTAATCTACCTAGCACTTTTCAGATTTATTGCAGGGAAACTACTATCTTTTGGCTAATTTTATTTTGTTTTATAAGTGGCGTTAAACAGCTGACCCAATTCTGAGTTTACAACTATCAATGTCCAACACCGTAATTTGAATTCACTCAAGAAAAAAAAGGAAACTTCTGGATAAAGCATTTTATTTTATTTTATAACCGTCGTTGAACAGCCGACCCAATTTCATGTGTTTACGACTACTAATGCTCAACTCCGTAGCCTTGTAATTTTGAACCAATCCAGAAGACAAGGAAACTCCTGGATCAGTACCCCCAGAGGTATTGATTTGTTATGGGAACATGGAGGACTTTGAGACTCGACAGATTTAACGTGCATCAGGCACCATTTACTACACGGTCTTCGGCCGGCGAGGATCGAACCCACGATCTGTTGTGCATGGGCCCAACGCCCTACCGACCAGGCTATCCCGGCCCTGGATAAAGCATTGGAACAAACTAGTCTTCGTGTAGGACTTTTTGATGAGACTAACCAGCATTTGCGTCACAAGGAGAGGAAAACCACAAAAACCACCGCTCATTTTGATAGCAAGGGGATTATAGTCCCGGATTCGTCTACCACTGAGGATATTTTACGCCAGCACTGTAGTTCGGTGCGAGCCGGAAGCAAAATTTGCATCAATCAGCCTTGGCTGGAATTCAAACCTGTGTCACCTTATTGGGTCTAAATTGAGAAGCCAACTCAGCTCCTTTAGGTAAATTTTATTTTATTTTATAACCGTTGTTGAACAGCTAACCCACAATTTTTGGGTTTACGACTACTATGTTCAACTCCGTAAACTTGTAATTTTTAACTCAATCCAGAAGACAAGGAAACTCTTGGATCAAGTATTGGGAGAATTTTGCCTTCGTGGAGGACGTTTTGTTGTAATTTACCCGCATTTGCGTTATATGAAGAGGAAAACCATGAAAAACTCTCTCAGTTTGCCTGACGGCAAGGGGACTCCAACCCATAATTCGTCTACCACTGAGGATATTTTTAGTTATCACTGTGGTCAGTGCCAGCCTGGTGCGGATTTCGGATCGACCAGCCATCGCTGGGATTCGAATCAGATTCACCTCATTGGAAAGCGAACTCTCTATCCCCTGAGCCAACATGGCTCCCCTTTAGGTTAACTAGAAATATCATTCATTGGTCAGTTTCCCTGATTTATTTAAGGCTGTTTGCAATATGAGAACCCTAAAGAAGGTTTAATGTAAATAGCCCTAAAGTTTTATAGCAATAGGCCTAAGCAAATTGAATCTAACTGATTAACTCTCCACACATTCCTGAATTATTATTATAAGGTATGTAGACTGATTATTGTAAACCTAAAAAAATTACAAAAGATTATCAGGCTAAAGACTATCTCTATTAGCTTAGCACAATGTTGCAAGTTATCAATTTTCGTAAATGGTCTGGTACTTCAATTTCTAATATTTTCTTTGTAAAAAGCTGGTTATTTTTTGAGAAAAATTCGTTGTCACAATGAAAAAAAAAACATAATTGCCCAATTGCAATGGCCAGTTGTTCGTTATTTATGCAATAAAACAAATAATAAAGCATCGACGAAGAACACTTAACCTATTCACATTCATTCATAAAAAAAGGAAAAACAAGTTTTTCATGACAAAACATGTTTTGGCAGCTTCTAATTCTCGACTACTTTTTTTTCCACAAAAAAGAAGAGAAAACATAACAGCTAAAAAGAATAATAGCTGTTAGTAGTTGCTACTTTTTTTTATAACCCCTATTATTTAGGAGAAAAAAACTCTAGCTTTTTCTGTTTTCTTTCTTCTGGTTGAAAATATTGAAGGTAAGAAACTTAATGTGGTACCAAGGGGCTGATAAATGATTAATGAGTTTGGTATCGAGTTAGCTTGCAATATCTTTTATAGAAATTGCCACATCTTTAAGATTGAAAATTTTTCGCTGAAGCTAGGAAGATAAAAAATTACCAACATTTTTTCTTTGTCTTTTAAAAGTTCCTACTATGAATTCTAAATAAATACATTTTTAGCGGTTTGTTTTTTTGTAAAATATTGAAAAGGAAATTTTATGAAAACATAATTTTATTTGTAGTAAATAAATTTAAACTTTAACGTAAAGCTTTCTTTTCAACTTTTAAATTTTTTCCGCGATCTCTATCAAAACGTCAATGGCACTTATTTTTACAAAGTTTAGCTGCTTGTTTTGAAAAAATTTATGAATATTAAAAAAACTTTCCTTAAAAAAAAATTAGTATATAAAATATTTTAAGAGTTTTTTGCACTAACTTCTTCTCAAATATTAACACGTATTTCCTTTTTGAAATGCGTATATTGTTTTAAAACTGCTTTGAGATGTAATAATCTCAATCTAGTTAGGGGGGGGGGTGCCCCTGTTCGCTTCACTCGCCAATCCCAACGACTGCTTAGAAAATTGTTTCTAGAATATATAGAGTTTGTTACACTAACATAAAAATTATTCTATTGAAAGTTATAAAATTTCTTATGTTGTCAACACAAATCTGGTTTCGAAGTTTTTTATTTTTATTTTTTATTCGTATTTATGAACTCATTAAATAATTTTCGCCAAAGCGATAGAATCCGAAGCGATAGAAGCATTCGGAAACTATTGCTGTACAATTTTAAATACTTATAGTATTTGTTGACTGAAGACAATTTTGGTGGGATATTATCGAAATTCGGAGTAAATAAATAAATGAAAATATATATAATGACTATTGATTACTAAATAAAGGAGATTGTGATCACATTATTACGATCACTGGTTACCCATTGGTTAAATGTTTTTTTATTTTCTGGATAGATTTTCATGAACGCTCCTATATTTCAAGTCATGAATTAAAAAACTGCATTAATTGGCTATTAAAAAAACTGCATAAATTGGTTATTTACAACTCAAGAAGGAGATCTCTGATACACAGACACCTGACATATAACCTCAGCACCAGCTGATTGCTGGTTTGAAATAAAAAGCATTTACTCATGGGTTAAATGTTTTTTTCCTGGATAGATTTTCATCAACGACCCTATATTTCAAGCCATGAGTTAAAAAAGCTGCATTAATTGGTTACTTGCAACTCAAGAAGAAGATCTCTGATACGCACCCACCTGACATATGACCTCAGCACCAGCTAGCTGTTTATAAACAAGATGGCTTGCTAGTATTCTGGATATTGCTCGCTGAGGTCAAACTAAGTTTCTCCAGATAAGTTAAAATGTAAATTAACTTGAATTTAATTAAATGCAATGTTGTTTACTAAATATCAGAATTACATTGGATTATTAAATGATTTTTGATATTTTGAAGTGTAAACGAGCATCTCTTGTCTGAAAGTAAATTTTTGTACCTGGAAAAGCTTCTCACAACGTCTACTGATGTTATTGGTGCGTACTTGAAAAAGACGGTCTCACTTACTGACAATTTTTCAATTTGAGAAGATGTTGCTTCACCTGTTTATATCCTAGAGATTTTCTTCATTGTTTGGAAGCCAGTGTTCTTCTCCAAAACTTTGTTCAATTTAGCTGCTACACTTTGTGCTATCTTTCCCCTTGCTTTTTGCAACACTTGACTCACTACTTCAATATAATTTATTGCATCGCTAAGTTCCAATTCTTGTTTCTCCAAGCTTGCAATTGTCGAGGATACAATAGCAAAGTTAGACTTGATAAATGATAAGTGTCATTCGATTTTAGCAGAGGCCAACACGTTTTGCGCTATCTTAATTGATGCAGCATCTTCCGAATCAAGACAAATTATAAGAAAAAATCTTGCATTTCATGTAATAAAAATGCCCCAAAAAATAATAAAAATTGCAAAAAATTAACAAAAATTTTTAAAAATGCTTAAAAATGCAAAATACGCCCCAAAATTTGAAAAAAAATGCCCTATAAATCTAAAAAAATGCTCTAAAGGACAAAAAATGTCCAAAAATGCAAAAAATGCAAAAAAATGCAAATGTCATCAAATTCCGAGCCTTAGTAATGAATAATATTTTTTATTTTAAATAACAATAATAATAAATTTTATAATGAATATGTACAAGAATAAAAAAAAAGTTTCCGAAAAACAATGTAAGTCGATGAACGCAAACGCGCTTCCTTTACGGATTATCCTAGTTGAGGTCATAAATTGTCAAATCTTGTAGCTCTTCCACATTGGAGAAAAGAATTTGATCCGAAATGGCGGACGAGAAGTTGATCTAGTTGTTGTAATTGATCTAGTAGAAAAAAACTCCTAGAACAACACCCATTTTCCCAAGGGGTGTTAAAAATAAAATTGTTAATAAGAAGATATGTAGTTTTCAAAAATAATTAAACTTATATATTTCGCTTATACTATTTAACTGCTTATTTTTACAATGTTCAGTTTTGTTTAAAATTATTTTTACTTCGTATCTTTTTGATAAGAAAAATTTCAAAAAAGTTTCCATAACCCCTATTATATTTATGTTTTCTTGAAAAAGGTACTCCCTATACTACTTTAATATTATTTATGATACAACAGTTTAAATTTTCGAAGAAAAAAAACTTTATAAATAACGTCACGTATGTTATCAAGTGTGTCATGCCTCTTATCAAAGAGGATACCAAGCATGACATTTCTTTCTATATAATAAAAAATAAAGTTGTCTCATATTGTTGTCGTACCGTTTTGCAGACGTTTTTATTGGCTGAAAAATCTCGTGGCAGGATCTAGTTTTCCCTCACTTACTTTCATATTTTCTTTGGTTGTTATCAGCATAAAAATTAATAAAAGTTTTCTTATAAAATATGTTTATATCCCTAATTTATAGGTACTTACTTGTAATGTTTCTTTTTCTACCCTGCTGTTATTAAGTTTCGATTTTGATTGTACTCTAAATTAAAAGTTTAAAACTTAAGGAGTTGTTTCATTATTTTAACGTAATTCTATATTATCTTATTACGCTACATTTTAAGATTTTAATATATTTGAATCGGTGTCTAAACTTATTTACCGTTTTTCAATTTGTATTATCTTTTGACGTACAGTGCGCCAAAGAAAAAAGAACAGACCACACTGAATAACTTTTGATTTAATGATCGGATCTTCACGTGCTAGGACTCATTTTTAGTGGTTTGAGGAGGTGACCTAAAATATGCTAATTAATTAGTGCAGACGATATTTTAAGTTACGAAATTAGACATAAAAGCGTACTTTCTCTAAATAAATATGTCTTTTTTTCGACTGATTCGGATTTCTGACCCTTAAAATTAACTGGGTAGCCGCAATTTAGGATATATAGTCCCAATAGTTAGGTTAGGAGAGCGCTCCAAAGTTTGGACTCCTTAATGTTAATTTTATTTTTTCGTATTTTGCTTATATCTCGAGAACTTTTTAAGAATGAGTCCTAGAACGCTATCATTAGATATAAAGTTATTCATTTTTGACGTAAAATGTTTGGAAATCTAATATAGCGGGGAGGGGCAAACTACGGCCCACGGGTCAACTGTGGC
This sequence comes from Parasteatoda lunata, assembly GCA_949128135.1. Lineage (NCBI taxonomy): Eukaryota > Metazoa > Arthropoda > Arachnida > Araneae > Theridiidae > Parasteatoda > Parasteatoda lunata. The sequence goes on from OX421976.1 coordinate 21,666,402, forward strand.
CCGCCGGAAGGTTTTATCCGGCCCGCGGATAGAATTATAACTTGCCGATCTGTGGCAAATATAAACGATATACATCCATTTTCTTGTCGACTTTGTTTAAACCTATTTCTGTTCTTTCTTTTTTAACGAAGTACGGATGACCATTTTACTTTCTCTATTTTTGTTCTACAAAACATAAATTGATGGAAATACTTAGCACAGACAGCTTCAATTGGTAAAATATTGAAAGCAAAGGTTCTTTATAAATTAGCCGTAGATTGACTCCAACTAGCGTTTGTCTTTCTCGAGGAGCAGACTTATGGAATCTAATATAGGTGAATTGTACTTCACATGTAGCAGACTGCGCATTTTAAGCTCCAACGAGCGGACAATCATCTGAAGCAGTTGTTTCTAAATATCCCAATGTTTGAGTTTTACAAATCATTACCAAAAGCTAGTTTTCAAAGTTTAATATTTCATGCTCAGAAAATCAGTGCTATGTTTACTTAATCTTATATATGAGAACAAGAGTTTTCAACTATGAACTTTAGAATTTAGATTTATTTCATTCACAGTGAGAGACAGTGATTAGAAGGCTTAGCCCCCCCCCCCATCCAGGATTATTTATAATCATTAATTGGTCTGAATAAAATCTTAAGGGAAGAGAAAGCAAACGCAATTTTTTAGAACAGATGTAGGTGAAAAATTTCAACTTTCGTAGTAAAAACTACATTTTATGTTAACACTGTAAATATTCTGCATAAAATTACGATAAAAAAAATTTATTGCGTTGCAATTATAGGGGGTTGGTGAGCGATAGAGGGAAAATGGTGGAAAATGATTTCCCTGGTAAATGAATAAAAAACAGAAAGCTAAGTTATTCTAATAAAGAAAAGCATTAAAATTATATTTTATTTAGATCAAGATTCCACAAAATGAATTATTCACTGAATAACTGAATTATAAATAAATATTTTTTTACAAATAATTATGGTAAAGGACATTTAGTAAAAAAGCATTAACTACTAAAAAAAAAAAAAAAAAAAAACTTCTGCTTCATTAACCAAACATAGAACATTCGAAACAGCTGCTTATAGTTCTTTTTATAAGCTGTCTTTACTGATTAACAAGTGTCGTCATGCATAAATTTCAATTTTTTAGTTTCAAAAATGTAAATAAGGGTGCGGCGATAAACAAGAAATTAATTTAGGGGCAACGATATTTAGTTATTTAAGCATTTGTGTTTTCATTACTTGTCTTATATAGCCTTTTTAAAGTGTAATTTAAAGTATTTTACGCGAGTATAAAATATGAGAGACTGAAATGTTTCGTTTCTAGAAAGTTTTTAGAAACATGTTTCAGGCTGATAGATTTTCTATTTCTTTTCAACTAATTTATTTAAATTACTATTTTTTTTATTAAATAATATCTAAAAACTTCCCCTTTTTTAAATTTAAAAGTTTTTTAAGATACTGGTTTTGTCAAAAAGAAAATCATGTGAAACCTCTAACAACTGCTGGAAAATATATTTTTTAGGCTTACATCTAATGACACTGAATTCGACCTAAACGGGGTATATGTATATAACGTATGTTCATATGTAAATAAGAAATGAAATTTATAATGAAAGTAAATGTAACTTTATTTTCCGTTTTTGAATTGTAAACCGGTTACTAAAAAATTTTGAAAAATGTATCAAAAAATGTTGCGTATCAAGGTAATATCGTAGTACTGCTTTTCAATTAAAAAAAAAGCTATTTGTAATGAGTATAATCGCTGCTTAACCCTTTGGCGCAGAATTTCTAGTAAACATATTTAAAAAAATTTTTTTTTCATTATTTTGAATTAACTTAGACCAAAATAAATGAAAAATAATATATTTAGCATTTAATAATTTATAGTTATGAAATACAGTACGAAACACCATTGTTTTTTTCAGTATTAAAGATAAAACCTTCTAAACATGGCGGCTCACTCTTCTTAACAATAATTTTTCAGATTTACACTTATTTGCAGTTATTTAGATCTAAGTGAAATCATTGAAATTTCTTTAATATATATATATATATATATATATATAATCAGGGCTAATGAGCTCGATATTTTGTGTCTAGTTAGCCATATTAAATGATAAAAATGTTCATAAATTAAGTAAAATCTTAATTTTAATTAAATATTCAACATTAAATATTAAAATTTATATTTAATGTTTAGTTTTTACATGTTATTAGAGCGATGGAAAAAAAGTATACTATAGGGACTCCAGTGTTCCACCTGCGTCAAAGGGTTTCAGTGTAAAAATGTTACCTACTAGCTTATGTCAAAAAGAAAAATCATGTGAAACCTCTAATAACTCCAAGAAAATATATTTTTCAGGTTTACATTTAATGGCACCTAACTTTAAAAATGACCCATACATTAAATTTATAATAAAATTAAATGTAACTTCGTTTTCCGTTTTTGAATTGTAAAACGGTTACTAAATATGAATATCATAAAATGTTGCGTAACAAGGTAATAACATAGTATAGCTTTACAACAATAATAATAATAATAATAAAAAACTGCTCAAGTAATACAAATTATTGCTGTTTAATATTGAAAAGGTTGATTTTAGTTGAAAATTATTGTGCTGGAAATTATTCACAAAACATACCATCTTTGAATAAACATGCCTTTTTTTTCCCTATGGATTTGAATTCCTGACTCTCAAAATAGTAGGGGGTGGGTGGTACTCTAAATTTGTGATGAAGAACACCAATGATACATAAACACCTGACCTATGACCTCAACGCCAGCTGGTTGCTTATAAACAAAATCGGGTGTTAATATTCGGGACAATGCTGTCTTAGGTCGAACTAAGTTTCCCCACATAAGTAAGAATGTTAATTAACGTGAAGTTAATTAAATACAACGCCATATCGAATATAATTTTTCTTCTATACTTCTTTTATTAACCTAGATTTAATATTTGTTTAGGTATTTTATAGTAAAAATGAATATTATTGTTTTGTGTATCTGGCATTTTTGTTCTGTTGGCAGATTAGTTTGTTGTTAAATTTGTATGAACTCCTTCAACTGGGTTTGTTTCTGTTTAACATGACTTCGAGACTGTCTTTATGTTATGCTAGAAATAAACTAATTCTTACTTCGTGAATGAATATAGAATGTGTCATTTAAGAGAATCCAAATTTAACCGGCTAGGATTATTCGAAACAGTATGAAAAGAACAGCTGCTAACACAAGTAAACGTCGCGATTCAACTGCCAATCGGGATCCATTTTTTCGATGACGTCACTTGCAGGTATCCGATTGCTGCAACGTTAACCCGCCAAGCACATCCAGGTAATTAGGCCCAACTATGTGATTTAAATCCCATGGTAGGGCCAAATTACATGGTTGGGTCAAATCACGTAGAGTTAGAAATACCCATTTATAAAAAAAATTATAATGAACTATTTAATTACTATTTTGCAATTGTTATTTATAACTTTGTCATAATAAGTTTTTATTATTTCATAAAGTATAGAGTTATAAATTTTTTTTGAGATTCAGATTAAATCTATTAAATGGCTGTTAGTTTGAAAAATTGTTTTTTCTTTCGACTAACTTAAGCATGGAAATTATTGAAGTTACTATCGATGGTATTCGATTTTGTACGTTGTGTTTTTTTTTTCAAAAAGCATAATTCCATTTTAATTCTTTCAGTTTAGCAGTAATTTTATTTCAGCAGTCAGCTTCAGTTTAATTTTTAAAAGAAAAAAAAAACATTAAGGTCCTTACCAAAAAAAACCCCCATTTTTTTTAAAGTTAAGCAGAATTTAAAATGGATGAAGAGTCAAGGATAGATTTAGCCGGTGATTTTGAAAGTATTGACGCCAATTGCAAGGAAATTTCACTAACTCATACAAAAATACCGCGTTCTTTATCGTTTAATCATGAATGCTCACAAATCCAGATTGAAGAGGCTGAAAATGATGAAGACTTTGAAAAAAACTGGGATAAAGAGTCTGAAAATTTGACCCGAAACTTATCCTTAGAAATACTGTGGAAAACTTCGTTCATTTCATTACATGATGATATAGCTGGCGAAGATAATCGTATAGGATCAACTACTGGAAGTAAAACGGAATTAGAACGAAAAATACGTAGATTAGTGAAAAAAGCAATGAAGGCTTCTGGACCTCGCAAGAAAAAACAAAAACGTGTTGAAGTAAAAATTAAAACAGTGAAAATTAAAAACCGAATTCCCAAGACCAATGTTAAGGTACTTGTACGAGCAGCTGCTGCATTGACCATTGGATACTTGACTACAAATGTTATCTCATTGGCAATGGGCTTTTACTTGGGTCAACTTTGTGACAGCTTTCAGGGTGATGTAAAACTTTTAGAACTTTAAAAATTTAGTATCTTGATGAAATATAACATGAATAAGTATAGATGGAATCAAAATAAATATCAAACTACGCGTGACGTTTATAAGTGTATTTATTTGTAAAATGAAGTGATACTGTTTCGTTTCGGATGATAATAAACATTTCCCAAATTATTAATCGCCATTGATGTAAGCATTATCAGATACTGGTATTGTGGTAATTTATAATGTCGTAATAGCCGGGTACTGAAAGTCGAGTACTGCTCAAAGTCTTGATGGATTGATGTTTTAAATAGGTAAGTCAATTTGCAATGTTATTACGTGCGGCAGCATGTCAGGCAAATCAAGTTAATTCAGTTGGATAGTTGTTGCCAACCTCGTTCTGATTTGTGACAGAATCGATGGATTTATATGTTCTCGTATCTCTATTTCGTTTAGAATGCTGATATTGATTTCATACACACCGTTGCTTTTGGGGTTGCTGATGTAACACGTTTCCTGGAATCTCTTAAGATTTTTTTAATTACACCCGATATTTAGGGAAACGTTGTGAATAAGTTCACCTGTAGTTGAAATAATTTTACAGAAGTCTGTGGGCAGAATAATGATTTGAGTGGATTTATCTATTGCCATTATTCCGTAATCAATATCCAACTATTGTTTTGCGAAATTTTCAGCTGATGCATCGTGCTGTAAATGAACACGCATTTACCGAATTAAATTTCAATACATGTTGCCATAACGTTGATGATTCGAGACATGCATGAAGTTCATCAGCATGAGTTGAATGCGGTATTGCTGGTAGAAATCGCCAAAAATCACCAGTCAATAACATTGGTAAGCGGTGGAGAAGATATTCATTTTCTTTCAAATCTTTTAGCGTACGATGAAGCACTTTTAATGCTTTTCTGTGCACCATAGCATATTTATCGTAGGCAACATAGCATATTGCGTACGATTAAAACATTCTACCCATTCCAAAAATTTTTGAGTGCTGACCCCCGAAACAGAATAGTACCAATTAGATCCCATTAAAAAAACAAGAATTATCAAATTAACACCCTACTGTATTTCGTATTAAAGTCAACTATACTTGTAAATGACTGGTACTTATCCGTTAGCAGAGAAATGGACGAAAATCCCTGTACAAAAATGGTTGCGCTGTTTTTAAAGTATAACGGCTTCTTTCGAAGCTTTTTCGTCAAAGAACTAATAGAGAGACACAGTTTGAGTAACTTAAAATCGAGGCGTAGCTTTAATTTTAAACAATATATGGGCAGTTTTAAAAAAAATGGGAGCATAACACGAATTTAAACGTTTTTCTCTAACCAAAATTAAGTTTTAAATGATTAACAGTAAAAGAGTTTCATGTAAATTTATAAATTTTCTAGTTAACAGGAATTAAAATAAATTATTTCAAAAGTTTTTCATAAATGGTTTAAACATTTTTTTTAAAAATCAAAAGTCCCATTTTTGGACATTCATGATGTTATCCAAGCCAATGTAACACAAAAATAAACAAATAAATAAATAAAATTAAAATAACTAAATGAAAAATAGTTTCCATATGTTTACAAATAAAAATAAGAGTATCAAGTTTAAATAGGCTAGGTAACTCGATAATATCCATAACAAATAACAGAAATTGATAATGCATATTTTATTGTATAAAAGAATTTTAGGAAAAGTAGTTTTGTACTTTGACGTATGACCAAAAAGTAATAGACAAAACGAGGTTATTATTTTAACAGAAAATCGAAAAAATTACTTAAACTTATTTATCTATTCTTAAAATAATTTTTTCAAGCATTTAAGTATTTTTTTATGCTGTTTGCATTTAAGTGCATGCCAAATATATGCCGAGCTCTCAGCACTAATGAAAATCGACATCACCAACTCTTGAAACGACGTTGCACAGCCTTCTTAAATTGTGTGAAATGAGGAATACAAAACTTATTGAATAATCAATTGACAAGAATTAAGAATTAATAAAAATCATATCCAATAATCGTAACAAATATACGCCTTTCTGTTCGCATTTAAAGAAACTGATAAAAAATAATAAATATTGTTTCTTGCAGACGATTTTCTACAGCGCAACAAATGTAAAAATTCATTATCTCACATTTGAGTTGTTAAGGACATGTCATCATAAGACGCGCCATTTTTAGTGGCCCAATCAAATCTAATGCTCTTGCAACGTCTTATAGTTTCTTTTTCGTGTTCTTTACTGAAACATGTCGCCAAGTCTTGGATTCCAGGAAGACTACGAAACTATAACCACTTTTAATAATTCTACGATATATGCCGTAAATGATATCAAGAATTAATTTTTGGACTGACGTGTTTAACTTTCAAAAGCTTTTATATTATTTTGAAAGCAAATAATATAATTTGATAACTAAATGAAACGGAACTATATGCAGTCGTGGATGATTAACTAAATCCTATACCGCAATGGTCTTCTCTTAGTTTGCAACAGAATATAGTAATTCCCTTCGTGTGTAATCTTAGATACCTATAATATTAGTTATAAACCAGTAGTACTTTACCACAGTTAATTAAGCGTCACTGGCGTGAATAATAATTTGGCGACTTTTTTATGGCCACCCGAAACAGATAAGTACCGTTCTTTTTATTACCTGTATTTTGTTTAATTTGTCTAAAGTAAACGTAATGAAAACAATATTTATTGCATAAAAATTAAATAATTATTAGCTATATTTAAACACCTAGTTTTTAGTTTCGATTTCAGAATGAAATACGGGTTTAAAACTATGTTCCTTAATTGTATGCAAGTTAGAAAATTTTATTTTATTGAGTTTAAATCTAACATTGTATAAAATTCAAAATTAAAAAATACCCATCCGGGGAAAAAAATATCGATTTCCCTCATTTTCTTGGGCATGTCCTAAGAGGCAATTTATTTGAGAAAACTGAAATAATTTAAAGTATATTCGCGAATATTAATATCTTTTTAGTAGCTTGAAAAATGCAGCAAGTAAGCATCCACAGATCTTTATTTATTGCTCTAGTTGGGAAAAGGAAAGTAAGTTAATAACAAATGATGTATTTTTGAAAAGAAATATACAAGTTGAATAGCTTTAAGTCCATTATTAAATTTGCATACAACAGACCCAAAGTCATTGTTAAAGCTCTTAGAAAAGAGAATTACATAATGATGCTGACGGAATATTAAAGTGGTTTTCTGACAACGAATATAAACATCACATTATGTTTTAGAGTTATTAGCATATCGATTTTATTTTGGATAGAAACAAATTTGAATAATAAATCAATTAGTTTAAAAATAACTAATTCTAAAGAACTATACTTCAATTTTTAATCTTTTCTTCATAGTATAATGGTTAGTTTAAAATGAAAGAAGTTTAATCATTTTTTAATAAAATTTCAGAATATTTTTTAACAAAGTGAACGAAAGTTTTCTGAAAAATAATAATTGATGAGAGCTCTGGTATTTTCATCTAAGAAAGAAGCTTCTGTTTATTTTAAAGATTATTTCTTGGGAAATATATCACGAACTTATTTCAAACGTTAGATTTTGATATTTAAAATTGCGCTATTTGACGTAATGTTATAAAATAATAATCATTACAGGGTTATATTTCGTTCTAGTTTAATACGAAGATCAGTTAATGATAAATTAAGCATTTTAAAAAATACATTAAAGTTGAATTGCTTTAAATACATTATTAATTTACAATAAAAGACACAAAGCTATCGTTAAGCTCTTTAAAAAAGGAATTATATATTGATGCTGACAAAATACTCAAGTGGTTTTCTGACAACGAATATAAACATCACATTATGTTTTAGAGTTATTAGCACATATTGTTTCTTTTTTAATCGAAACAAATTTCAATAATAAATCAAATAAAATTAGTTTAGAAATAATTAATCGTAAAAAATTTTATTTCAATTTTTAATCTTTTTTTTCATAGTATAATGCTTTGCTTAAAAGGAAAAAGTTTAGTTACTTTTTAGTAAAATTTCAGTATTTGTAAGCAGAGTGAACAAAAGTTTTCAGAAAAATAATAATTGATAACAACATGTTATTTTCAATTACAAAAAAAGCTATTCTTTATTTTAAACATTGTTTCCCGGAAAAGATGACACGAATTTATTTCAAATTTCAGATTTCGGTATTTAAAATCGCCCAGTTTGACGAAGTGTTAAAAGTTTTTGTTCTAAAATGTTTTTAACATTCTTAAATAAAATAATAATCATTATAGTGTTATCTTTTCACCTATTTTGATACGAAGATAAGTTAAAAACAAATGATACATTTTCAAAAAGAAATACAGAAATTGAGTTGATTTAAATACATTATTAAATTAACAGCAACAGACCCAAAGTCATTGGCAACTTTATTAAGGGGATTATTCAGAGATGCAATTTTTCTGATGAATTTTCACTTTAGTAAACAACTTCAACTTCATTTTAAATACAATTACAATTGACTTTACGGTATTTAGCTTAATAGGAATGAGTTTCAAAAGGCTATATACAAATAAAAATAACCACATTGTTTTCGATAGTTTGTCGGTATGCCACCCCAACATGTCATCCATTTTGATTTTACTAATGTTTACTGGAGATAACGAATCAAAGATAAGCAATTATTGAAGAAATTGCTATGAAATACCCACAAAAATTATTTTCGATCAAACAGAGCTGTAAGCTAGCAAAACTCACTCATGCTATCTGTACAATATTTGAAGAAGCTGAATTGTTTGCAATTTGTATTCAACAATGCTTAATGATAATCCTATGAGGAAAATCCTTGTTCACATACCCCTCTCGAACAAACTAAATAAAAATTTCGAACGCTTTTTAGAGTTTGCGATTAAAACCACTTTTTTCACCTACTTTCCGAATTTCAAGACCTTAACACGAACAGTTCTGTAGACATAAGAGAAATATAAAAACATCCATACAAATTTTTTATTATAAAAGATTAACATTTTAAGACGCATTTTTACAATTCTAATAAAATTATTTCCAACTGGGTTCTTGCACTTCAAGAAGAAGATTATAGATACCCACACTTACGTTAATGCTAGCTGATCGTTTATAAGAAAAATGGCATATTAAAGTTGAGCTAAGTTTCTCCACATAAATGTTAATTAACGTGAGGTTAATAAAATACAGCTCCGTATCACACATGGAATTTGTTTAAATATTATTCTTTCTAGTCAACGTCTTTTATTTAACTTAGATTTGTTATTTTTTATCTATTCTATCGCAATTGTGATAAATTTTTTTTTGTGTACCTGGTAACTTTTATGCATAATTAGTTTGTTTATGTACTATATGGTTTCGTGCCTGTCTTTGTGTTAAGTAAGAAATATATAGTGAAAGAATTGAAATCCTTTTGAAAGAATCTTTATGAAAGTATAAATATGCCAAATAAGGGAATTGATTCCTGACTGGCTTGGCTTACTCGAAAGAGAATTGAAAGAACAGTTGCTAACGTAAACAAAAGTCACGTTTCAACAACCAATCAGGATCGAGATACTCACACTACGTCACTAGCAGGTATACACTTATGACGCACTAAATCTACGACTTGCAGATAAGTTTGAAGTTAAATTTCATGCAGTCATAATGTAATATTAAAATAAGAAATAAAGTTTAATTGATCCTAAGCAAGAAAGTAAATTCTGAATAAATAAAAAAATAAGTAAAGTTTTCTAAGGAAATTTGTTTTGTTTTTTTATGAAAGAAAAATTAAAAAAAAAAAAAGACCTTAAGTATATTATCTTTTTCCTCTTATTTTATCCTAAAAAGTCAGCTTTGTGGTTGTCTTCTTAATTTATTGATCCCTTCATCCGCTTAAGCTTATCTATTTAAATTTTAATATCACTGTGCTCTTCAAAATTAAGCCTTCGATAAAGAGAGGATTTAATGATTTCTTCAATTATAAGCTTTTGGATTTTGTTGGGCTTAAGACCTCTCTGAGCATTTCAAAAAAAGCTTTATTCTCGCGTGTTTTATCTAACAAGTTATTTAATAAGCAGGAAAGGCCAATAAAAAGAGTCATTAATTTTTAATAATAAAAATAAATTATATAGTTTTTTTTATGACGTCACATGAAATGTTTGTTCACTTACTGAATATTCATGAAATTTTGTTACTTGCATTTTTTAAAAATTGTTTACTTTATGCATAACTTTTCTTGCTTTTATCTGAAATTTGAAATAAATTTTTGGGTATAGAAATGCATTATAAATAAAGTATTAAACTGTTAATCCACTCTTGTGACTAACAAAGCAGTCATAACGGCATGTTTCTTCAATAAGAAGAATAAAAAGGTCAGAAAACCTATGAGAAAGAAGCAAAGAGGTCAAATGATTAAAAGAACTGTGAGAAATATATAAAGGGGTTACGTGATTAAAAGAATTATGAGAAAGACGTAAAGGGTTTTTATGATTAAAAGAACTATGAGAAAAATAACAAAAGGGTAAAGTGATTAGAGGATCAGAAAGAAGTAAAGGGGCTACATAGTTAAAAGAACTATCAAAAAGAAGTAAAGGGCTATACCGCGTAGGACCGTATAGTGGAGGGGAGATGTTGATCGCGTATTTGTGGTGTGATCGTGGGATCACTACAATGTTTACTTTTCCTAATAACTACTGGGCTGTCTCCAATAGGAGCGCCCTCTTCGTTGCCTTTGCCGGATCTCTAGGGCTCGACTCCTAGCTCGTCTTTAGAGATTCTCGCAAAGGCAACGAAGAGGACGCTCCTGTTGGAGACAGCTCAGTAGGTATTAGGAAAAGTAATCATTGTGGTGATCCCATGATCACACCACAGGCTAACATGATTAAAACAACTATGAGAAAGAAGTAAATGGATTACATGATATAAAAAATTATGAGGAAGCAGTAAAGGGTTTTCATGATTACAAGAACTATGAGAAACGGAATAAAAGGGTTAAATGATCAGAAGACTTATGAGAAAGAAGTAAAGGAGATACATAATTAAAGAAACTATCAAAAAGGAGTAAAGGAGTTACATGATTAAAATAACTATGAGAGTGAAGTAACGAGGTTACATGATTAAAAGAAATATGAGAAAGAAGTAAAGGGGTTACTTGATAAAGAGAATTATGAGGAAGCAATAAAGGATTTTTTTTGATTACAAGAACTATGATAAAAGGAATAAAAGGGTTAAATAATCATTAAACCTATGAGAAAAAAGTAAAGGGGATACATAATTAAAAGAACTATCAAAAAGGAGTAAAAGGGTTAAATGATTAAACGAATTATGATAAAGAAGTAACGAGGTTACATGATTCAAAGAACTATGAGAAAGAAGTAATGATTAAAATAACTGTGAGAAAAGGAATAAAAGAGCTAAATGATTAGAAGACATATGAGAATAAAGTAAAAGGTTTACATAAATAAAGAATTATGAGATAAAAGTAAAGGGATTTCATGATTAAAAGAACAATAAGAAAGGAGTAAATGGTTTTCATGATTGAAAGAACTATGATAAAAGGAATAAGAAGATTAAAGGATTAGAAAACCCACGAGAAAGAATTAAAAAGGGTTTCATGATTATGACAGGCAAAGTGGATTAGTGTAACTGAGGCTTGAGTTTGGTTGTTAGTTTTACTAGCATCGATGCTTGTTTTAGGGAAGTTTTGTATTTGAATTCTGTGTATGTATTTAAGGAAAAGGGATTTTCATTTTAATTTAAAACTTTTTTAGCTTAAATACTGTTTGTTACAGTCGTAACACTATATTTTACGGTCGTAACACAATATGCTACGTTTGTAACAGTTAGTGTTTAATTTTTAAAATGTCTAATAGGTTTTGAAAGTTGTAGTGAGCGAAAATGACACCAAAACTTTTTTTTTTTTTTTTTTTTAAATACAACTGCTTGTATTTTTATTAGCTGAGTAATAAGGTTGCAAATATGGCATTTGTAAATGTCGGAATTGCCCTAAATTTAGCACATCGAGAAATTTAGTGTAAATTTATTATTCAAAGCACTAGAAATGAAAAAAAAACTTTTATTAATCAGAATGTTGAACATTTTATGTTTATGCGCTTTATTCCTTTTTTTACATTTTATTTTATTTGAACATTCGGAAAGTAAAGCTAAGATAACTTTTTTATTGCTTTAAGCTTTGTGACATTTTTTCTTCAAATTATTTGCATTTTGCAATTCACATAATAAAAATAAAAATATAAACGAATAATAACAAAATAAAAATATAAACGAATGGAATCAATTATTAATTTTTCAAAATGTAAATTTTTTTTTCTGTAACCACAAATAGTATAGTAAACAAATAATTTTTTTCAATAGAAGTAGTTTATGAAAACGGAAGGAAAAAAAAAGAAACGTAGAAACAAAACAGTGCATAAAAAAAGTTCTTAAGAGTTTAAATTCGGAGAGACTATTTCACAGTCGAATGATTCAACATGCGTCCAACTTTTTCAACTCGAAAAACGTAAATATATTTTTTGACAGGTAATGTGACATATCAATAAACTCTTTTCCCGGAAAGAGAAATAAAAGTAAAAATTTACGTATAAAATACACTTTACGACTCAAACTTGGCTCGTAAAATATTTGTTGGTGGAAATGAGTTACATGATAAAGATAAACGAAGATAAAAAAAATCTATAAATATATGCATTAAAAGTACGCCAAGGGTTCTTTAAGTAGATAAATTAAATATTTTAGAGCTTTCGAGATTTTAATCTATATGCTAATTGCATCATTTGTATGTTAATAATTTTAATTAATAATAGTAGTATTAATTTTTTTATGATTATTTCTATACTAAAAAGCTTATCAAAATTATCGATAAATCAAGTTAGTAATAATAATTTATAGAATAATAAATAAGTTTGAAATTACTTCTGAAATCTCATTATAGTGGAATAGAAAACGTTAGCTTATATCTTTATAGCACTAACACTATTGTTGATATAATAATTATTAATATTAAAATTATATTTTTAAGATGATTTCTTCCTTATAAAACAGCATGATTAAAAATTTTAACAATAAATCATATTATTAATAATAAGTGGTGGAATAATGAATGTAAAATAACTACTCAAATCACATCATAGCAGCACCGTAAACTTTTATGTTTATAGTTTTTAAAAAGACTATTTAATAGTATTAGTTCATAGTTTTAAAAAATTTAGTTTAAAAATTTAAATCGAAGCATTTATACTGTTAAAAAATAAAATCAATAAACAAAAATAACAAATAAAATTAATAAATAAAATTAATAAATAATAGTAATACATAATGGTAGTAAATATTATTAATACTATATGATTATAATTATTTCTTTACTGTGAAACTTGATCAAAAATATTAACAAAAAATTCATTTATTAATAATTATAAACAGAATAATAACTGCGGTGGAAAAAAAAAACTCAAATTTTATCATAGCAAAGGCTAAATTATATGTTTATAGTTTTAAATAGTACGGAATTGTTATTTTTATGTTTAGATGGTACTTTAATCATATGCCTTTCATTGAAATTCGGTGGTAGCATACATAGTTCACAAAAGTCGAATTTAGAAATTGGTATAACGTTCAAGAGAGGGGTTTTAAGTTGAAGAAACATAACTAGTGTCTTTTTAAATTAGACACTTGTGTTTTGAAGGTTTATAGCTGAGTAATATTAAAGAGTTTCCATTCAAGTGCAAGAGCGAGTGAAAAAACAACGTATTTTTTTAAAGCGTGAAAAAAAGTCAACGCTCTTTGCCTTGAAGTGTACAACGCTACTCTGCGGTAAAAAGTGTAACTACGAATTCGAATGTGAGTTTAGTTTTATTTATTTATTTTTAAATGCATTTATTAAATTCTATTTAATAGTTTTGTTGTTTATTACATTTCAATTCTTTGATATGCTTGGGAGGTTTTCCTTTAAGGATGTCTAGGGTTTAGGAAGCTAAGAGTACACTTTTTCTTAGCACATAATGCAAATTTCTATTTGATCTAAAAATTTGTTAGTTTCTTAATATTTTTCTTGAAACTTTGGATATAACACAACCGTCTATGCTGCATATAACACACATTTATACGCTCGGCATATAAATATGTATATATCTGATAGGCATAACCAACCTGAATTTCTCGTTTATTTCTTAACTGATCAGCATGTGCTATAACACTTAACACTATTTCACTGTAATGATCAGGAATATCTAGATCATTCACTTAGAAATACCAAAGCTGAACTAGATCAGTAACTTAAATGTGTACAGACGGTTATAATCAAGTTTAGCCTTAGAAATCTAAAAAGTGTACTTATTTAAAGACCTATAGAGATATCTAATCCAGGGCTGAACTATATCATTTGAGTGAAATAAATAAATTAATTGTCGTAATTTTGTGGTTTTGAATGGCAACTAGTTGTTTGCACTTCTATTATTGGACGATTCGCATTCCTATCCAATAGAAATGTATTCTTATTGGTGGCTCCGAAACTGATTGATCATTGGACGGGTAAGAAAAGTTCCGTCAACTTAGGCATCCCTATACTTATTTAGTTATTTTTAAATGATTTTGTTAGCATGAATTAGTAATTTGGTGGAGTTAGTGCAATAAAATACTACTAAAAATTAAATTTTAATATCTGTTAAAAATTTTTTTCATTATAAACATAATATTTTCCTACTACAGCGAGATTGAACTTTTTTCTTAATTTCACACTGCTATGGTAAAAAGAAAGAATAAATTAACCAAAAGGCAGGAATTTAAACCTAGGAATGCTCACAAAAACAATCGGTCTAGACACTTTTTGAACAAATTCTGCTATTTTTAGGGTATCTACAAATACTTTTCCAAGGAAAGAGTTAAATTAAGACATTTGATTAGTGAATAGCAATAAAACACTGAAACAATGCAGACAACTATTTCTCAACTCTTAAAGGTAAGAACAGTGGATGCAAAAATCGGAAATAACTATTTGTTTTTATTCAACTAGTTTATCTGATTTCGTCACTTTGTTATCGGGATCATTATTATTATTTCACGTGAACAAGCGATTGGACAGATAGACAGATGAATTATCAGGCGCCAACCAATGTCGGCGCCGCACGAAATTAGTTAGAAGAGGGGAAGGGAAACTCTCAACGGGCGACCTGTCGCCGCCATTTTGTTTCGTAAAAGAATAAAAATAATTGGTTACCAAGGCAACCATCCGCATCTTCTATTTTGTTTCGTCAGCCATCTTGGGAGCTTCAAAAACGGCTGACTTGGTTACCATGGTTACCTGAATCTCACCCTTACCAACATTTTAGAACTTCATTTCTAGACCAGAACGATAAATGAAGGTGAATCGAATTTCAAATTCGGAGACTATCTTTTTTATAAATGATCACGACCGTAGTAAAAATAGATAAAAGAAAAAATGAAACCAAAATATATTTTTTTCTTTGAGTGAGAAAATGTTCTACAGAATTTTAAAGCTCCCTTTTCCTTTGTAAAACTGCAAATTTTTATAGCAATTTGTATATTTTAGTTCATAAAAGCACCAGTTCTGCACCTATGATTTTATGTATAGTTTTAGCAGGGGGGTATTTCCGTATCGTGATCTGACGCGCCAACTACAATCGCGAAGGTGCCAATCGATTTTAAACTTTGCAATTTAAAAAAAAAAAAAAAAAGAAGAAGAAGATGAAAATGTGTATATGTTTACCCGGGGGTGGCTACGAGTTAAAGCTTTCGAGTTGGTCTCTTTTTGTGATTTTCAAAAAAATTTTTTTTAAAGTTTTTCACGGGCTGCTGCCAGGAAGTTATCAAGACTTGGCCATAATTCTGCCACTAATCACGATACGGAAATTTTCCTTTTAGCAGCAAAGTAAATTGCTATTACATTTCAGAGGGAATAAAAAAATTTTTTCAATGTACCGTATTAAATAAATAATAATAAAAAGTATATTTCTTCATTTTTGTCTAGATGCATATAGCTATTGGGTTGGTCATTTCCACCGTTTGTTTTTAAAAGTTAAAAGTGTGTGATTTTTCTTGACATTTTCTTAGCGTTTGACACTAATTTTTGTGTAAAAGTTGCTTTACTCGCTCTAAATCGAAGTCATTTAAACGTCAAGAACAAGGTGCGTCTTAAAGGTCAAAATGTCTATCTTTTATTTTGGTATACCAATCAATAGCGGATCTTTCAGCTACGCCCTCCTCCATAACACAGCACACTTGTCACAAGCAGATTCTATGGACTTATAACCTTGATTAAAAACAAATGAAGGCAGTGACGAAAACGCTAATTTTTCTCAATATAACCCTCCATTTTAATAATTCTCAAATAATAAATTAACTCGATAAAAAAACATAGATTTCTATTAGAACAAAACAGCCTCTTTCGAAGGATTTAAAACACTATGTCAAAAACATTAAATGGCATGCGGAATGTTAAAATGTTTTTTAAAAATGGCGGGAACTTATTTGCCGATGTAATAGTACAATGCTGTACTATAAAACAAGGAAAAACTTCATAAATATTTTTTCTTTTCAAAAATTTTAGCACTTTAGATTTTGAAAAATTTAGTAATTTTGATATTGATTAATCTTTTATATACCACTGAAATGTTTGCGAGCACACCCTCCCCCCTAAACTACAAACAATTCAAAGTAAGAATAATGAACATAACTTCTCTTCGTCAACACAGCGCATGCTCAGTATACTTCTCTTTTGATTCGTTGCCATAGTTACCTGGTAGTCAAAGGATGAAAGGCAGAAACATAAGATAGGTGTTGCATCCTATTTTTATCTTTTTCCAAGGCATCATAATGAAAAGAAGACGAAGAAAGAAAAAAAAAAAAAAAAAAACGAATACTGGTTTGTCTTTTTTCTATCTACACCTTTCTGTGTGTATGTGTGTGTGTATGCGGTTACAAATGCGCAAATAAACTTTCAGGAGGCAAAAAAAGAATCTCTTCACCAAATAGAATTCTGTTTGTACAATGATAACAAAGATGGGATTTAGGAGAAGAAAAAGATAAAAAGAAAAAGAAAGCTTCGGAATTTGAGAAGATTAAAGAGATTTTTTTTAAAGTTCTCAAGGATTTTTCGTTCAGATGGATTTCAAGAGATTTAATAGAAGCTTTGAGACTTGTTTTAAACGAAAACAGAAGAGCATTCCAATTAAAAAAAAAAAAAAAAAAAAAAAAATGGAATAAATGCCTCTACAACTGTTATTAAGTAATTAACTTTTTTTTTACTTGTCATAATATTTATGTTAAGACCAACAAAATTTGACAAACTTGGCATAAATCATTTTAATAAATTTGTGAAAATTATTACTTCATTTTATGCTTAAAAAATCACACTGTTTTCTCAAAAGTAATTCAATAATGTGCAGAAAGTATAAGATAATGTACGATATTTTATACCTTATGAAGGAAGATAATGTACGATAATGTAAGATCAAGCGATATATGATAAATGAATCATATGAATCAAAATGTCTAGAACTTGGACAGTTATATAGTTGTAAATTTTCTGAGAATTTAATAAGGTGTTAAATGAAACCACGTGTCCATTCAAGTTGTATCATTTAGTCAAATTTAAATATCATTCTGTGTTTCAACTTAATATCGCGCAATGGAACCATATTAAGGTTGCTGAATATTTGAGCGATATTAAGGTTCAACTCCCTCCAAAATACAAACAAATATGAATTACATTCATTATGTAACTGTTTTAAATTATTTTTTACCTTAATTTTTCAACGTTCTTACGTATTTTCAATGTTGGTCTTCCTTATTTACTTAATTTTTATTTTCTATTGCACATTCTGATTCTGTCGCTATTATCGAATACTGAAATATTGTGTCAAGAAATTTCTACTCAACTCTACTCGGTCTATTTTTTAAAAATTTTCTTCTTAAAATTGACCTCCAAAGATGAAATGTTCTTTTTTTCCCCAGTAAATATATGGAATTTTCTAATTTTAAATGCGTAATAAGTTGTATTGAGTTTTAATTTTGTTCGGTCTGAAGCATTCTTCTGTGAAAAAAATGTAGCGACCTGAAAGGATTCTATTTCAATCTCTATTTCCTAACTATCCGATTTTTCTATTTTAAATTATTTGAAATCATGACCGTCGTTGAACAGTCGACTCTGAGTTTACGGCTATTGATTTTAAACTTCGGATGTTCGATTAGGAGCCTTGCTATTTTGAACCCAATCCAGAAGACAAGGGTACTCCTGGATCAAGTATTGGGAGAAATTTGCCTTCGTGGAAGACTTTTTGATGGAACTAACCCACATTTGCGTCAAACGGAGAGGAAAATCACGAAAGCCTCCCACGGTTAGCCTGACTGCAAGAGAGACTCTAACTCATCATCCGTCTACCATTGAGAATATTTTACATCAGCATTGTGGTCAGTGCAAGCCGGATACGGAATTCGTATCGACCAGAAATGGCTGGGATTCGAACCCGGTTCACCTTATTGGAAAGCGGACACTCTATCCCATAGCCATCACGGCTCCATTTTTTAAATTAGTAAATTATTATGTGAGTTAAATAATAGAGGCCTATCTTTAAGTGACATCAGAAAAAAACGGAGAAATGTCATTTCACACTCTTTTGGCTCATAATACTCACTAATAATCATGCAAATTCTGTGTAAAATTAATTGTAAAAAAACACTGTTTTTTGTTAAAAATTGACCTTTATTTTTAAGAAACTAAAATTAGTATTTATAAGAATTGTCTGAGGTTACGCTAAAATCGATTGACTGTTACTATACCGCGGAAGTCGCGGAAGGTTTTGCATTGCATAAGGCACATGCGCGCAAAAAAGAAAGATAGAAAGGAAGTTACCAGGTACTGTTCGTCCATGCAGTCTATGTGAGGTCCTATTACTGTGAAATACTTCATTCCCTGTGGAGGTGAGGCGTAGGGGATGTCCACTGTTACTTTGACGTAGTAGCGGACGGTGCAGGAACGTGATTCGAAGCTGCAAGGAAGAGCACTCTCTGGTAACTGGAAACGGAAGGGAAACGAATGGCGACCACGAGGTAAGATGGGCATGTTTCCTTCCAGCTTCTCTGTGGAAGAAAAACATCAAGTTATTGTGCAGTTGCATCGCTGTGAATAAATAATTTTTTTTTCTAAGTATCTGACGCACAAATAAAAATGATTTTGTAAATATGTTATGCACTAGCAAAATGTTTTTCTATGTATCCAATAGGAGGGTAGGGTATACCTTGTGCTACGTAGTTTGAAGCGGAAAACCATGTGAATCAAACACAAATAAAGTACAGAAATGGGCATACTATACTTTCGGTTCCATTAGGTTCTGATGCAACCATCTGACAAACATTCTGTCTAAACACCAAATGGCAGTAGAAAACTAAGGAGATAAACTCGCGCAAAATGGTTTAACCAATTGGAATAGATGAACAAGTTTGAATAAGGTAGTGAAAAGAAGAGTTTGAACATAGTAATAAAATAAATTCTAGCGTGCACCTTGCCTGTGTTTATCTCTTTACTTTTCTACTCTCATTTGGTGTTGAATAAGGTAGTGAAAAGAAGAGTTTGAACAAAGTAATAAAATAAATTCTAGAGTGCACCTTGCCTGTGTTTATCTCTTTACTTTTCTACTCTCATTTGGTGTTGAATAAGGTAGTGAAAAGAAGAGTTTGAACAAAGTAATAAAATAAATTCTAGAGTGCACCTTGCCTGTGTTTATCTCTTTACTTTTCTACTCTCATTTGGTGTTGAATAAGGTAGTGAAAAGAAGAGTTTGAACAAAGTAATAAAATAAATTCTAGAGTGCACCTTGCCTGTGTTTATCTCTTTACTTTTCTACTCTCATTTGGTGTTGAATAAGGTAGTGAAAAGAAGAGTTTGAACAAAGTAATAAAATAAATTCTAGAGTGCACCTTGCCTGTGTTTATCTCTTTACTTTTCTACTCTCATTTGGTGTTGAATAAGGTAGTGAAAAGAAGAGTTTGAACAAAGTAATAAAATAAATTCTAGAGTGCACCTTGCCTGTGTTTATCTCTTTACTTTTCTACTCTCATTTGGTGTTGAATAAGGTAGTGAAAAGAAGAGTTTGAACAAAGTAATAAAATAAATTCTAGAGTGCACCTTGCCTGTGTTTATCTCTTTACTTTTCTACTCTCATTTGGTGTTGAATAAGGTAGTGAAAAGAAGAGTTTGAACAAAGTAATAAAATAAATTCTAGAGTGCACCTTGCCTGTGTTTATCTCTTTACTTTTCTACTCTCATTTGGTGTTGAATAAGGTAGTGAAAAGAAGAGTTTGAACAAAGTAATAAAATAAGTTCTAGAGTGCACCTTGCCTGTGTTTATCTCTTTACTTTTCTACTCTCATTTGGTGTTGAATAAGGTAGTGAAAAGAAGAGTTTGAACAAAGTAATAAAATAAATTCTAGAGTGCACCTTGCCTGTGTTTATCTCTTTACTTTTCTACTCTCATTTGGTGTTGAATAAGGTAGTGAAAAGAAGAGTTTGAACAAAGTAATAAAATAAATTCTAGAGTGCACCTTGCCTGTGTTTATCTCTTTACTTTTCTACTCTCATTTGGTGTTGAATAAGGTAGTGAAAAGAAGAGTTTGAACAAAGTAATAAAATAAATTCTAGAGTGCACCTTGCCTGTGTTTATCTCTTTACTTTTCTACTCTCATTTGGTGTTGAATAAGGTAGTGAAAAGAAGAGTTTGAACAAAGTAATAAAATAAATTCTAGAGTGCACCTTGCCTGTGTTTATCTCTTTACTTTTCTACTCTCATTTGGTGTTGAATAAGGTAGTGAAAAGAAGAGTTTGAACAAAGTAATAAAATAAATTCTAGAGTGCACCTTGCCTGTGTTTATCTCTTTACTTTTCTACTCTCATTTGGTGTTGAATAAGGTAGTGAAAAGAAGAGTTTGAACAAAGTAATAAAATAAATTCTAGAGTGCACCTTGCCTGTGTTTATCTCTTTACTTTTCTACTCTCATTTGGTGTTGAATAAGGTAGTGAAAAGAAGAGTTTGAACAAAGTAATAAAATAAATTCTAGAGTGCACCTTGCCTGTGTTTATCTCTTTACTTTTCTACTCTCATTTGGTGTTGAATAAGGTAGTGAAAAGAAGAGTTTGAACAAAGTAATAAAATAAATTCTAGAGTGCACCTTGCCTGTGTTTATCTCTTTACTTTTCTACTCTCATTTGGTGTTGAATAAGGTAGTGAAAAGAAGAGTTTGAACAAAGTAATAAAATAAATTCTAGAGTGCACCTTGCCTGTGTTTATCTCTTTACTTTTCTACTCTCATTTGGTGTTGAATAAGGTAGTGAAAAGAAGAGTTTGAACAAAGTAATAAAATAAATTCTAGAGTGCACCTTGCCTGTGTTTATCTCTTTACTTTTCTACTCTCATTTGGTGTTGAATAAGGTAGTGAAAAGAAGAGTTTGAACAAAGTAATAAAATAAATTCTAGAGTGCACCTTGCCTGTGTTTATCTCTTTACTTTTCTACTCTCATTTGGTGTTGAATAAGGTAGTGAAAAGAAGAGTTTGAACAAAGTAATAAAATAAATTCTAGAGTGCACCTTGCCTGTGTTTATCTCTTTACTTTTCTACTCTCATTTGGTGTTGAATAAGGTAGTGAAAAGAAGAGTTTGAACAAAGTAATAAAATAAATTCTAGAGTGCACCTTGCCTGTGTTTATCTCTTTACTTTTCTACTCTCATTTGGTGTTGAATAAGGTAGTGAAAAGAAGAGTTTGAACAAAGTAATAAAATAAATTCTAGAGTGCACCTTGCCTGTGTTTATCTCTTTACTTTTCTACTCTCATTTGGTGTTGAATAAGGTAGTGAAAAGAAGAGTTTGAACAAAGTAATAAAATAAATTCTAGAGTGCACCTTGCCTGTGTTTATCTCTTTACTTTTCTACTCTCATTTGGTGTTGAATAAGGTAGTGAAAAGAAGAGTTTGAACAAAGTAATAAAATAAATTCTAGAGTGCACCTTGCCTGTGTTTATCTCTTTACTTTTCTACTCTCATTTGGTGTTGAATAAGGTAGTGAAAAGAAGAGTTTGAACAAAGTAATAAAATAAATTCTAGAGTGCACCTTGCCTGTGTTTATCTCTTTACTTTTCTACTCTCATTTGGTGTTGAATAAGGTAGTGAAAAGAAGAGTTTGAACAAAGTAATAAAATAAATTCTAGAGTGCACCTTGCCTGTGTTTATCTCTTTACTTTTCTACTCTCATTTGGTGTTGAATAAGGTAGTGAAAAGAAGAGTTTGAACAAAGTAATAAAATAAATTCTAGAGTGCACCTTGCCTGTGTTTATCTCTTTACTTTTCTACTCTCATTTGGTGTTGAATAAGGTAGTGAAAAGAAGAGTTTGAACAAAGTAATAAAATAAATTCTAGAGTGCACCTTGCCTGTGTTTATCTCTTTACTTTTCTACTCTCATTTGGTGTTGAATAAGGTAGTGAAAAGAAGAGTTTGAACAAAGTAATAAAATAAATTCTAGAGTGCACCTTGCCTGTGTTTATCTCTTTACTTTTCTACTCTCATTTGGTGTTGAATAAGGTAGTGAAAAGAAGAGTTTGAACAAAGTAATAAAATAAATTCTAGAGTGCACCTTGCCTGTGTTTATCTCTTTACTTTTCTACTCTCATTTGGTGTTGAATAAGGTAGTGAAAAGAAGAGTTTGAACAAAGTAATAAAATAAATTCTAGAGTGCACCTTGCCTGTGTTTATCTCTTTACTTTTCTACTCTCATTTGGTGTTGAATAAGGTAGTGAAAAGAAGAGTTTGAACAAAGTAATAAAATAAATTCTAGAGTGCACCTTGCCTGTGTTTATCTCTTTACTTTTCTACTCTCATTTGGTGTTGAATAAGGTAGTGAAAAGAAGAGTTTGAACAAAGTAATAAAATAAATTCTAGAGTGCACCTTGCCTGTGTTTATCTCTTTACTTTTCTACTCTCATTTGGTGTTGAATAAGGTAGTGAAAAGAAGAGTTTGAACAAAGTAATAAAATAAATTCTAGAGTGCACCTTGCCTGTGTTTATCTCTTTACTTTTCTACTCTCATTTGGTGTTGAATAAGGTAGTGAAAAGAAGAGTTTGAACAAAGTAATAAAATAAATTCTAGAGTGCACCTTGCCTGTGTTTATCTCTTTACTTTTCTACTCTCATTTGGTGTTGAATAAGGTAGTGAAAAGAAGAGTTTGAACAAAGTAATAAAATAAATTCTAGAGTGCACCTTGCCTGTGTTTATCTCTTTACTTTTCTACTCTCATTTGGTGTTGAATAAGGTAGTGAAAAGAAGAGTTTGAACAAAGTAATAAAATAAATTCTAGAGTGCACCTTGCCTGTGTTTATCTCTTTACTTTTCTACTCTCATTTGGTGTTGAATAAGGTAGTGAAAAGAAGAGTTTGAACAAAGTAATAAAATAAATTCTAGAGTGCACCTTGCCTGTGTTTATCTCTTTACTTTTCTACTCTCATTTGGTGTTGAATAAGGTAGTGAAAAGAAGAGTTTGAACAAAGTAATAAAATAAATTCTAGAGTGCACCTTGCCTGTGTTTATCTCTTTACTTTTCTACTCTCATTTGGTGTTGAATAAGGTAGTGAAAAGAAGAGTTTGAACAAAGTAATAAAATAAATTCTAGAGTGCACCTTGCCTGTGTTTATCTCTTTACTTTTCTACTC
Organism: Parasteatoda lunata; assembly: GCA_949128135.1. Classification (NCBI taxonomy): domain Eukaryota; kingdom Metazoa; phylum Arthropoda; class Arachnida; order Araneae; family Theridiidae; genus Parasteatoda; species Parasteatoda lunata. Next base: position 21,690,445 of record OX421976.1, read on the forward strand.
TCATTTGGTGTTGAATAAGGTAGTGAAAAGAAGAGTTTGAACAAAGTAATAAAATAAATTCTAGAGTGCACCTTGCCTGTGTTTATCTCTTTACTTTTCTACTCTCATTTGGTGTTGAATAAGGTAGTGAAAAGAAGAGTTTGAACAAAGTAATAAAATAAATTCTAGAGTGCACCTTGCCTGTGTTTATCTCTTTACTTTTCTACTCTCATTTGGTGTTGAATAAGGTAGTGAAAAGAAGAGTTTGAACAAAGTAATAAAATAAATTCTAGAGTGCACCTTGCCTGTGTTTATCTCTTTACTTTTCTACTCTCATTTGGTGTTGAATAAGGTAGTGAAAAGAAGAGTTTGAACAAAGTAATAAAATAAATTCTAGAGTGCACCTTGCCTGTGTTTATCTCTTTACTTTTCTACTCTCATTTGGTGTTGAATAAGGTAGTGAAAAGAAGAGTTTGAACAAAGTAATAAAATAAATTCTAGAGTGCACTTTGCCTGTGTTTATCTCTTTACTTTTCTACTCTCATTTGGTGTTGAATAAGGTAGTGAAAAGAAGAGTTTGAACAAAGTAATAAAATAAATTCTAGAGTGCACCTTGCCTGTTTTTATCTCTTTACTTTTCTACTCTCATTTGGTGTTGAATAAGGTAGTGAAAAGAAGAGTTTGAACAAAGTAATAAAATAAATTCTAGAGTGCACCTTGCCTGTGTTTATCTCTTTACTTTTCTACTCTCATTTGGTGTTGAATAAGGTAGTGAAAAGAAGAGTTTGAACAAAGTAATAAAATAAATTCTAGAGTGCACCTTGCCTGTGTTTATCTCTTTACTTTTCTACTCTCATTTGGTGTTGAATAAGGTAGTGAAAAGAAGAGTTTGAACAAAGTAATAAAATAAATTCTAGAGTGCTTTTGCAACTTGTACGTGTTTATAGATTCTGAGAAAGGCTCTTATTTAGTTAACCGAAACTATAGTATGTCCATTTCTGTACTTTATTTGTTCTTTATTCATGTTATTTCTTTTGTTTCAGTTTTTGTAAGCATCGTGCACACGTATAAGACAATTTTATAAGTATTCTACGCGCTTATGAAAAATATTTGTGTGTTTTTAAGGACGAATAAAACACATATTTACACTTATTTTAAACTAAGAAATCAGTTTTCTTAATTGAATAGCTGATTGAATGAAGCAGGCAAGTGACATTTTTAAAAAAAATGAAGATTTATCAGGGAAAGTTATGATTTTAGACTTCTTTAAGAATATAAAATTTTTTTATATTGATAAATCTAGTAATTCCGAAGTGGATGAAGTAAGTAAGTGACACTATTTGATTAATCTTAAAGTAGAAGAACAAGGTAAGTCCGTTTAGTAACCAATAGTCTTAAACATCCCTAGAAAATCACTCGTTTGGCATAGACCACTGAAACGCGGTGAGTTCGAAGGAACACTAGAGAAAATGGAAAGCTTAAAATAGCAGCTTCCATATAAAAAAAGAAATATAAATTCTTTTATAAATCAATTATTAAAAATATAAAAGAAGAAAATGACCCTGAAATAGCTTAATTACATAATTTCATTGTATCTCGTTAGCATTACGTTGCGTTTGAGGTCACTGAGTTAAAAAAAAATTTCTGAGCAAAGATGCGTTGAAAAATATATATTATATCGTGTTTATTCAAGTTTTTCAATATATTATTATTGGTACTTGATGAAAACTTGTTATTCGTTCGGGTTGAAAAAAAAAAACTTATTAATCAATAAATCAATAATGATCAACTCTATAACATCATGCACAAAGCTGAAAAGATTTGCTGATACAATTAATTAAGTTAAAAAAAAAAATTCCAGTTTTTTATTATTATTTGTTGCTCGTTCTGGTGGCTTTACGCTATCAGATTAAGTAAAGTATGTTTTTAGAAGTTCATCCCATGAAAATAAAGATTATTCAGTATTGTATGGCATAATGCTATATGCTCTTGGAAAACTTTAAATAGTCAAAAAATTATCATAAATAAACATTTTCTCCGGTACTTATTACAAGAGGTACACCGCAAGAAACATATTTCTTTAGTACCAGTAGTTGTCATCGTGGTAACTATATCAATATATAAAAAAGTATTAAAACAGCACTAATTAATGCTATATCATTAATACATATATTAAAAAAAAATTTCGGGTCATTATTTTTAAATTGAAAGTGACAAGCGGCTCATGAACGATCTTTAAGATAAGTACTCACTCTTTAAATATTAAGTGTTAAATTTGAAATGCTAAGCGTACACTATGTACAGTCCCTGGCCAAATTATTAGACGTACTATAAGATTCTGCCTCATCTTTTCTTTCGTTTCGAGCTCAATTCGTCCCCTGACTCAATTTTCCTCTGTATACGTCGTACGCTAGTTTCAGAAACCTTCAATCTTCGTGATATTTTGCAATTTGAAAATATTTTAGTATTCTCAAGGTCCTTACTTCAGCTTTTTTACATGGTGAAAGATCGCCTTTTTTACCCATGAAGAAAATGTTCCAATTGATTCTTTATACGCTGCCCACAAAATAAACAAATAACTGCGTAGTATAAAGCTGCAAAACAAATAAACACAGCGCATAAACCGACAGAAACGCGTCCGCATACGCGAGAACGCATCTGAAACCGGTTCACGCTTTTTTATGTTCGTGTATCAATTGGTTAACATTGTATAGTGCGGCTGTCAGGAGAACTTCTCCAGACGACCGTCTCGCGTCGTGGCGGGTACTATGGTTACGAGGAAAAGACACTTCGAATAGGGGTGTAGGGTTAACAGTTTTGTCTTAATCTTGGCATAGGTCGTCGTGAGTAAACCAGTCGACACCTTTTTTCCTCCATTTCACCCCTATTAGAAATGTGCTCTACCTTGTTAACATAGTAGCAGACAGTCCCAGACTCTTAGTTTGGATGAGTTCTCCTCAAAGCCGCACTATAATGCCAATACTTTAAAAATAAATATAAATGGGAAGTATATCAGAATCTCCTGAATAAAAACCCAATACGTGTATGTCTAAATATAAAAGTATTGCACATTAACTCGTGCATGGAATTGACTAATGGCAACTTTTTCATAAAAATTGGCATGGCTCAGCTGATGCTGATTAAGTCTACATATGAAAGAATCACAGTGATAGATTGTATTTTTTATTTTTCTCACTGCAAGCAGAGATTTACACTGCTGATGCAAATTATACTTTGGCAAAAACAAATCAGAGCTCCATTGAAATTGAGCTATCCTTGAGAGGTTTTCGTGGTTTTTAATCCAATTTTCCTCAAAAGCTAATTAGTTTCGTTTTTAAAAAATTCTTCATGAAAGTGATTCTGACTTGGTCTTTTAAACAGGTGTTAAGTGGTCTTAAGTGATAGATTAAGTAGTATTGAATAGTTAGTTGCACGTTAAGCATTTTGTCTTTTTATAGAAATAAAAATTTATAATACGAAGTAATTATTTGGATTTGTTTTTGGTACTTTCTAAAGTAGCTGTTGAAATTTTAAATATAACCAGTGCCGCATACTGTTTAACCAATTATAATTATTAATGAAACTCGCCTTTTTTGAGCAGTAACATACAGATTATACGATACTCAAGTTATGGGCTCGAGAGGTGCGTGAGGAAGTAGTACAGAATTGAGATGGTTTTTCTATCTTATCTCGCAACAGAGATGGAAATAATTTTAATTCTTCTGTAGCCTACTATGCTGAAATGTCTCGGGCTCAAGCTTATAGTAGCATTTGATGGCTTTTGAACTTTATTTAAATTATTACTAAAATTCAATACTTTGAGAATTTTGACAATATCGCTGACATCTTTTTAAAATTGTTAAAATTGAATTCAAAGTACTTCCACATCGGCAAAGCTGTGGGCAACAGCTTTAATATACAAATGAAATAAATAAAATGCATTTAAAAAAAAAATAATAATAATGTTCTTAAATGCTATTAAAGCGTGTTTGATTTTTCTATGCAACTTACATGCGCATGTATGTGATTTGTAAATGCGAATAAACGTGATATGTATAATTAAGAAATTATTAAAAGTCCTTTTTTTTATTGAAATTGAAACAGACAGTAACTTAAAGTGTCAAAAATTAATTCTTAATGATGCGAATGGGAACCAATTTATAAGATTTTTTGCCCAAATAGAGATTAGAATAAATTCAAAATTCATATTTGAAATAGAAAGATTCTAACTTATTTCTAGATGAAATCTAATGGTAATATATTCCGCTGAAAAAAAAAGCGAGAAAGTAATTGAGAAACCCATTAATTTTTGCTGCCTATTTTTCGGAAAGAATGTTTTAACATTCATCATAGTTAGGCGGACGGTTGACAAGACTTTATAATTTGATAGATGGCATCAGCAATGATCGATGATTTTTTCGTATTCGTAAAGTCATTTCATTTTATCTATCCGTAACTCTTTCACGAACTTGATTTTTTAAAAATATTTTCTGAATTTACGAATGGTTCTAGATTTATTTTGTGAAGTTATAACAAATGCAAGAAAAACTGTCACATAAAACGTTAGCTTATCGAACATTATTACCGGGGAGAATAAAGCTTATCGAGCATTATTGTTCTGTATTTATATCTAAATAGTTTTGCTTATAATAGATCAAGAATTATTATAAATTTAAAAAACTTATTACATCCACTAATAATGACTTTATAGTGGTTTAATGATAAGCCAGGAAAATCAGAAAAATAAAGTAATAGTGATTAATTTATCCTCCGTCGGCAATTCCGCAACTTTAGTCATTATTTCCTATAATGTTTAGTTTTTTACGGATTTTCAGCATATTCCAGTAAAGAATAAGATACTGTGCGGAATATCTTCTGCATTGCGAGATTAAATGTTATTTAGAATTACTTGAATTTTTATTAAAATTTTATGCATTAATAACTACAACGTGGATATGACGGTAATTTTGTTTGTTCACTTTGTTAAACTCTGTGGTGAAGACCAACGGAGGTACTTAGCTTAGTAACGCTTGGTATATACATATGGCTGAATAAGCCGTCACTCGATGACTGACTTCCTACTAGGACACCACATATTTCCTCAGTTCTTTATTTACTTTATATTCTAAATAAATAAACTGATCGTTCCAGAAATTTGCTCGGACCCCTAAGTCTTCTAGCGAAAATAAACTCTGCCTGCAGATAAGGTGCGAGTTGTTTCTACATTATACACTCCTCAGTTAGTGAACACGGACTTCGAACAACTATCTCAAGCAGACATAGATGGCAGCAAAACGGCTTTGCTCATCACTATCTGACTCAATTAAACAAAACTGAACACCATTACTTCAATTAACTAAGCCACATTTCACGGTTTGATGTGACGTAACGAAGTACAGTTCAGCAACAACTCAAAGCTGTTGCTTTATTAAAAAGAAATTACTGTGATGAATTAATTATCTCTGAGCATTTAGTGCTATTAATAAATTAATTAAGTCTGGGAATAAGTTCAGTTGGAAAGTTTTCCAAATTCTTCAAAGTGGTTCCAGTAAGTTTCAGCAAGGTTACTGACTATTTAGTTGGAAGTATTCTGACTTCTTAAAAAATTTACTAGTTCCATTTCAGAAATATTACAGGTATAAGTTGGCCTCTTTGGCTGCCCTTAATTTTTTGCAAACATTTCTGAATTCTTTAAACGTCTCAGGGAAGAAAACTTGACTTCTTATGGTTTTAAATAATTACTAGCTTAAACTACACGTTTCTCAGTTTTTAGATTTTTTTTAAAATCTAATTTTATTACAGTGAGCTGGGACTAGAATTCGTATTGACCAGCTATCCTTGGGATTCGAATGTTTTTTACAACCGTCAGTGAATAGCCGACCCAGTTTTGTGTTTGCGACTACTAATGTTCACCTCCGTAGCCTTGTAATTTTGAACCAATCCAGAAGACAAGGAAACTCCTGGATCAGTACTTCCGGAGGTACGATTTGTTATGGGAACATGGATTGCTTTGGGACTCGACAGATTTAACGTGTATCACTCACTACTTACTACATGGGATCGAAGCTACGACCTCTTATAAGTGGGTCCAGTGCCCCACCAACCAGACTATCCCTGGGATTTGAACATGGGTCACCTTATTGACAAGCAGGTATTGTATCTCCTGAGCCATCGTGGCTCTTACTTAAAGGTAGATTGGTACTTCATTTACGTCGCACTAGAGCTGCGCAATGGGCTTTTGGCGACGGTCTAGGAAACATCCCCGAGGATGATCCGAAGACATGCCATAGCAATTTTGATCCTCTCCAGAGGAGATGGTTCCCCTACTTTGATAGCCCAATGAACTGCGCGCGAAGTCGAGCGCTTCACGGTAGAACAGTTCAACGAGGACCGATACCGTACACCTTCGATCTCTACGCAGGATTGCCAAAGTGGTCACCCACCCGCTTACTGACTGCAGCCAGTGATGCTTGACTTCGGTGTTCTACTGGGAACCGTTTTTTTACTATCAGTCCACTGCGAGACGGCTTTTTCTTAAAAGTTGAGTCATGAAATAAAGGTACACAAGTTTCTGTTTTCCAAACATATTCTAATCAAACTTGAAAATGGCTAAAACTAAATTAGCATAATGATTTTAATGGCCTTTCAAGTTTAAAAAATTATAGGTTCATTCAAATATTTCAAGATCGTGACTTAATCTCTCCTTTAATAATTTATTTCACATTACTTAATTTATTTCTTTAGATCATCGGAAATAAGGATCATCTTATAGTAAAGAGTATATTTTTTAATTAATTCTATTAATAAAATGAAGGGCATTCTAAACTTGGAACGAAGCGCTCTAAAAATAAATATCTAAATAAATAATTTGCAAAGAAACCGTATCGTATTTATAGAAAATCTAAAAACTCATTAGAATTTTGAAATGCATTCCTTATCTTTAAATATTTGCTTGTATGGTTTTATAAGTGGCTAAATTTGAAAAAAAAAACTATTTTTCAAATATGTAAATTTGCCTTTTAGTAATTATTTATATATTAGACAGTTACTTAAATTCAAACCTCAATTCCAGTAGCGTTATATATAAACAGGTTTAAAAAAGCAAGTTTTGAAGTTTTTTTAATTAAATACCTAAGTGAAAACAAATTAGCATTTTCTCTAAGCTAGTAGGGAATACTTGAGAATTTGATTCAATATTAGTAAATTTTTAGCATTTTCTCTAAATTTAAATCTAACTTTATGAAGTTAGGAAATCAATGAAAGGATTCGAGATAATTTGTAAGAATTGGAGAGAAAACACTATAGTTAATTCTATATTATTTTAGTGAATTTGAGAAAATTCATTTAAGTACTTAAAGATTATTTCAGTTAATTTTAAAACAGATCACTAAAATTTTATTTCAGAGAATGAGCGAACGTATTGTTAAGTGGATTTGAGACCATATTTAGAATTCATTCGAAACATCCATCTTTCTTTGAAAGCCGTTTCTTCTATAAGTTTGACAAATAAAATTGAAACAATATACCGATAGCCGATTATAACGGACAATTATTGCCATGAAAATTAACCCACGTAGAAAAAATAATCAGAATGAAACCAAATTTTACATAAGTAGTACAACGCTCAAAATACAAAAGAAACACCCTGAATAACTTTTGATCTAATGATTGGATCTTCAAGTTTAAAGACTCAATCGTATTGGTTTGAGGAATGATCTCAAATATGCTAATTAATTACTCTAGACGTATATTTTCAGTGACGAAATCAGACACAAAAACACTTCTCTAGATAAATATACTTTTTACAACGGATACGATTGTCTGACCCCCAAAATATAGGGGGTAGCTGCAATCTGGGAAATAAGGTCCCTATAGTTTAATCAGGAGAGCGGACCAAAGTTTGGATCTATTAAAATCAATTTTATTTTCTGCGTTTTTCACCATACCTCGAGAACTTTTTAAGCGAGTAGAAAAATGTTCGAACACAATTATAAACTTGTTTATCCAAAGATGGATGCCATGAAAAATTTGAATTTCAATAAATATCAATAAAATTTTTATATATTTTTTTATTTAATAATGGTGGAAAAAGTAATGATTCTTAAGGTGTAAAATTTTTCAAATCATTTTAAAGAATGTAATTTTACATGGCAAAATGTAAAATTTGACCGAAATTGGTCGAATAGTTCCTGAGAAATCGAAAAATGAAAATACAGCATAATTCTACACAATTAGCCTTAAAGAAAACGTGGTTTAAGTAAAATGTTAATAGTGCCACATTATTTTTGCATAATACTCTCCGAAATTGTTTGTTTTGTTTAGTAACTATGCAAAATCGTTATTTATAAGTTTCGGGATAGTTTTATTTTGAAAATGCATTATATTCTTACATATTTAACCTCAAATTGAAAATTGCTTTTAAAAACTTGAGCCCTTGCATTTTCTTTCACTATACTAAGAAAGTGTTTGTTTTAAGTAACTTGGCAAAATCGCTATTTTTAACTTTATTGTTACATAACTTTATTTTGAAAATGCACTATATTTCAATTCTTTAACCTTAAATAACGCAGAATCAATGTTAATAATTTTATTTTTAAGCAATTTTGTTTGGAAAATTCAGTATAATTGTACAGTCCGAAAAAAAGACAACACCCAGAATAACTTTCGTCCTAATGATCAGATTTTCAGGAAAAAAGTGTCAATCTTAATGACTCCTGGGGGTGACCTCATATATTATAATTAATTAGTGCTAACTATTAAGTTACGATATCAGACACAAAAACGTACTTTCTCTGAATAAACATATATATATATATATATATTACATATTTGGAATCCTGATCCTTGAAAAAATTGGGTCGTATATTGGACAGAAATAAAGATTTATATATATGGCGAAAGTATAAAAAAAATGCCAAATTATCTCGAAGTGAAACAATTGAAAACAACCATAAAGAAATTGATTGAATGACAAGAAGGCAAAACATAGTGTCTCTGTTGCTAGGCAACAAATAGGAGAATTTTTGAATCTGCTTTCTAACAAAGAAAACAGAATTTTCGTTTTAATCCTTTGAAAATAAAATTTGAATCGATTAATAAATAATTTAAGATTTTCCAATATTATACAATGTGAAAGTTGAACTTATTATCTGACATATTTTTTAAAAAACTGTTTTAACATTATTTGTATGAACATTTTGTACTAAAACCAAATTTACATGAGTTATTATAAATTTATGAAGAGTTGTAGGGCTAATTGCCTTTACTACCAGTTCGAGTCTATTCGGTAAGGGGAAAAAAAGAAGAGATCCTGCAAAAAATTTGGAGGGCCTGGTAAAGATAGCGATTCTGATGCACAATCAGAAGGTTTTATAAAATCCATAGCACTTTTTTCCGATAAAATTGAAAAACTTAGTAAATGTTAAGTCTAAATTAAGAACACTGTGGAATCATTATCGATCGTAAATATAAAGTTATCATTAAATTTAAAATTCAATTTTTGAAATTAAATATTGAATGTTGTGGTGAATATAAACATAATAAAATACATCTTTTTAGTTTCGCCCCCACATTTTTAACTTATTAATGACCTTATGAACTCTACTTAAAATTACGCTATCGTATCAGATGTCGGTAGTGATGGTGAGAATAGTAAAATAAGTTTTTAAATATAGAAATAAAACAAAGAAACTTTAGTAACCATATTTGGTGATAAATAAGTAACTGATCGCAATCGAAGAGCTTAGGGAAAAAACATGCTTGCAAAAGTCAGTTTCGGAATTTATACATAAGGATGCTATTTGCAAATCCTACTTATTTAAGAAAAACATGTAACCTAAATATTTGTCAGAAAGAAATGACCTTTAACAATAAAATAAAAATGCAAGTAAAATTTACTCTCTCTCTCTCTTTATATATATATATATATATATATTCTGAAAAATATTTAGATAATATGGCTTTCTTTAATAAGTTGGATTTGCAAATAGCATCCCTATGTTTTTATACATTCCGAAACTGACTTTTGCAAACACGTTCTTTCACTAAGTTCTTCGATTGCGACCAGTTATATATTTATCACCAAATATGGCTACTAAAATGTTTTTGTTTTATTCCGTTATTTAAAAACTTATTTTACGATTTTCCCCATCACTACCAACATCTGATACCATAGCCTCATTTTAAGTAGAGTTCGTAAGATCTTTGGGAAATTAGAAATGGGGCGACAAAACTAAGAAGATGCATTTTATTATGTTTATATTCACCACAACATTCAATATTTAATTTCAAAAACTCATAAATTTGTGATCACGAAATGTTGGGTTTCAAAATTTTAATTTTAAATTTAATGATAACTTTATAAATCCGATACTGATACTACAGTTTTCTTACTTTATTAAGGAAATATAAGTCCTACTGAAAATATTATAATACAGATGTTTGCAACTACGAGCATAAAAACTTAGTTTTTCTAAATGAAAGTTCAAATCAAAAGAAAAAAAAGAGCCAAATCTTTGAAAAATTAAAATTCTTTCAAAGTTGGCGTCAACGCCCTGAGGTTTCAAGTAAATTGTAAAGTAAATTTTACTTCCAGCTTTTCGTTGTATTTTGCAGTTGTAGATTTTTTAGAGGTTTCCTAATTTTAATTAGAGTTTTACTAGTTTTGATTGTTGAATTAGAGAAAATAATGTGACCTCTCTTACCCTTAACTATTTCCAGCATTTATGTAAACAAATCTTTTCATTGGTATTTTTTTTATTTTCTGAGATTTTTAGAAGATGGTAGCGGAAATTATAGGTGAAAAAATAGCTTAGCAACAATATTTAAAAATTAATGTTGTCGGTAGGAACTATTCCGCATTATATAAGGTAAAAATGTTTAATAAAATAAATTATCTGAAACTAAATGCTTATGTGGTCGATAACTCTTCTACGTTTTACTGAGTTGAATTAACAATTTAACTTTTCGATCAATAAATCAGTGACATTCATTGGTTAAATAATTTGTGGCTTAATTAATAGAAAACTATAAATAGAATCAATATGTTTGAATTTCTTTCTATAGGATTTAAGTGGATACCTTTTAAGCATTTTGAATATTTCAGACATTGTAAACCATAAATTAGCTAAATGCCATAAAACTTCTCATTTTTAAAATCAAAAACTTTATAAGACAGATAAATACTTTGTAAATTTTATATAAATTATTGATTGTTGAGAGTTGATTATTTAATATAATTTTTTTTTTTTTAGTGTAGTGTAGCAAACTTTTATGTATCTTTTCCTATCAGTTCTTTTATTTCAGTTGGTTTGTTACAGTTTCTTTTTACAAAAACTCATCAATTTTATCATCGAATTTTAAATTGCGGGGGAAGGGATGTAGAGGATAAACTAACTTGTGCTAAATTATTTTTTTATGATTCGCCAAAGTATTGTTAGAGATACGCTGTTTGAAAAAATGATTTCAAATCTTTAAAAATGTTAATTTTTTTAACTTTGTTGATGTATGTCAACTGTAAAAAATATAAAAAATGTCAATATTTTAACTCAAACAAAAACATATTACGGCGGATAAAGTCTAAATAGCAAGGTTAGATAATTTTAAAAAAAGTTAAAAGATCATAATTCATAATGATTTAGTTTTCAGCTGCTTAGGGTCGTGGTTTTTGTTTCATCAAGGGAAAACGGATGGCCAATGAGAAAAGTATATAAGTAATCATTTAAAAAATACACATGCTTTGTAACATTTGTAAAATAACAAGTAATTTTCAGAATTAGAATTTTTAAAGAAGTTAGCTATCAGCTAATATAAGAGATCAATCCTTAAACTACTGATCATGCATAAAATATCCTACTACCCAACAAGGGAGCTCAAGAATTTGCATTTCATAAGATTTGCGAATGATACTAAGTAAACTTGGTTTGCAGTAAAAGGAATGGATATTATTTACACACTCATTTCGTTGGTTTATTAAATAATGTAATTTAAAAAATTAAAAGAAAGGAAAATTTAGGTTTATAATACCCCTAATTAAACAAGAGTACCAATTGTTACTTTTAAGTCTGACATTCTTTTCATGAGATAACTTCTTTTGCCGACGACTTTGTCCTTTTTTATTATTAGCCAGCTTACGCATTCTTGTAATTTTTGCATTTTATATTTGAAACTTTTAGGTCAAATGACATGCATGAAATAGCCCCTAGTCCAAAGAATCAAACTTAAATAGTTTCAAGGCCAATTGTTTCGAAAAAAAATTAACTACTTTGGTTCAATGAAACAATTATCAATGAATCATTATTATTCTTGTTTCCTTATACCAAAATATTAGATCAAAATTTGTATTCAATATTTCTTCAAACCGTGTATTAAAACTATTATTATAGGTTATTTAAGTAGAAAAAATCCTAATGTTAGAAAAAGAATAATTTTTGAGATGAGGATTCCAAAAATAGCACGGCTTTGGAATCTTTTTACAATTTTTTTATTTTAGTATCTGTTTAACAAAACAAGGCATATCGAGCATTTTCCTGATATAGCAATATTTCTTTGAACTGTGCTAAAGTTGAGAAATAATATTAACTTTTAAAGAAATAATAGTAACTTTTAAAGAAATAATATTAACTTTTAATATTTTTAACTTTTTAAAAGAAAAGGGTAACTTTCTTAATGTTAGCGGGCAAGCGTAACTTTCAACGTCAAAATAAAATTGTATGTCCATAGTTTTTTGTTCATTTAAAAAACAAAGCAAACTGTTGTATTTTTTTTTGCTGTGTACACATACGCTTTTACTTATCATTAATTAAATAAATAAGAAACAATAAAACATTTAAATCAATAATTTATCTTCGTTTTTCGAAAATACTAGTATACTTAGTAAATAGCTAGCTGTTCTGCATCGAATAATTTTGATGAACAGAATATTTTTAATTTCTTAACTAGATTTAATTCTCAGCTATCAGGCAAATAATTCTAAGTTTTCTTTCATTAAAAACTTAACAATAACTTAAAGCAGAACCTTATTTTAAAGGAAAACATAAATTAAAGTACTAAAACAATTGATCAGTATATGAATGGGAAAATAATATACGTGATAGCGTAAAGAATAAGATTGTGAGAAATGTTAAAATTTTATTAAATCGTCGGAAAAATAATTCTAGGAAACACGCGCTGACAGGTAATTAACAAATTATTTTAAGATTAAGACAATATATATATAAGATTTTAAGATGCTTAAAAATGTTGACTACGCATTCGTATTAATAATAATAAAATATATATTGAAGAAATTGATAAACATCGTATTATTCCAAATCTATGCATGCGTTTGTATATTATTGAAATTGTATCAATTATCGAAAGAATAAACTAACAAATAAAATAGAAAAAGCTGATGTATAATCACATTCTATCAGAAACATGCTGTTATAAAACTCAACATTCGTTAATATAATGTTCTTATCCAATAAAATGTTTTATTTAAATCTCTTTATTAAATTACGAATAAATTTTTAGTAGACTAAAAATGAAACATCGTATTTTATAATTTAAAAAAAGGAATAGCAATCGGTTATTAGCGAAAAAAATATGAATGAAATTTTACTCTACGCGCGTGTAAGTCAAATTCCTCGTAAGTTAACCACATTTAAAGATTAATCGCCCCATTTAAATATTTCTTCATTGTCGCCAAATTATTTTTTTATAAATAATAAACTTTAATTTTTCTGCCTAATAAAAACTGTTGAAACTTTAGATTTTGAAATAGAAAAATACGTCGATTAATATGGCATTAAATTTTTTTTTCCTCCATAATTAAATTAAATAAAAAAAATAATAAATAATTATTAAAAATATTTTTTTGCGCGAAATTATCTTTGAGTAAATGGGTTTTATAATTGAGTGCAATTTTGTTTAATTAGTTTTGAAAATATGCGCAAAAAGTGAAATTAACATTAAGGGCTCCGAACTTAGGACAGCTCTTTTGACCAAACTATGGAGACCATATTTCACATATTGCGGCTACCCCCTATATTTCAAAGGTTAAGAATCCAAATATGTTGAAAAAAATATATATTTATTCAGAAAAAGTACGTTTTTGTGTCCGATTTCGAAATTTAATTGATAGTTAGCACTAAATAATTTAAATATTTGAGGTCACCCCGAGGAAACATTAATATTGACACTCACTACGTGAAAATCCGAGCATTAGAGCGAAAGTTATTCAGGATGATATCTTTTTTTTTCAGACTGTACATATTTAACTGAAACTTTAAAATTGCATTAAGAGTATGAAATTGAGACCGCCACATTATATTTGCATCATACTGTGTGAAATCCTTTGCGTTATTTAGTAACTTTTCTAAAGTGTAAGTAATTATTCATTCTAGAAAATAAATTATAATTTTTCACATTCAAAATCAAGATTAGTATTGGAAAAGGGCATTGGTATGGAACATTTTCTACGACTGAATTCTTTAATTAAAAACAGATTTAACGGATTTAAGCTCAACCTTAAAATTGTTTTTAGTAAAGCGAAGTTAACTCTCAAATAATGATCATCATCAATCATTTAAGCTCTTCAATTGAAGAAAAAAAAAGAGGTTTAAAATAATAATGTTTGCCCATTTTATAAATTTTACCTCAATCGTATTTTTAGTAACAGAATGCATTTGAATCTTTACAACTTTGCATGATCTGAAATAGTTCACATTGATAAGTTACTTTGCAAAATCGTTGATAAGAAGTCTACTGTGTAATAATTTTATTTTGAAAATGCATTTAATTTTTTTTCTCCTTAATATAAGAATACACATACAATATTTTATATAATGCACAAAAGTCTCTTTTGCTTTTTTTTTGCGGTAGTTCAAGTATTTTGTTACTATTTTAGTGTTTTATGATTTCCTAATTTAATATTCTTTTAAAATTGTTAAAACTATTTTTTCCTTTATTTAAAATAGCCATTTTTTATTCGTCATTATATTTTATTTCCGCTTTTATAAATCGAAGCTTAGTTTTTTTTCCTCTAAAAAATTCTCTTTCCTGGGTGCCATTTTTGCGTGAATTTGGGGAAGAGAGAACATTCGTAATGGCTGTCGTAGCTCTAACTCTATTGGAAATCGTTTTAACGCCCAAACCGATAAACAAAGTTCGCTGTTCTTGTTTTTTATGAAGCAATTTAGTATGTTTTCCCCTATGGGTTTTTCTTCATCGTTTGCTGTTTTTAGATTTATAAGGAAGAAAAAAAAATGACGTGACAGCTTGTCGACACCAAGTTTTTATCGTTCAGTGGAAAATTGAATCTGCAAAGCTCTGGGAGATTATGTTTTGTATACTACCAACTGAATAACTGTTCTTCGAAGGTGCAAAAAAGTTATAAATCATAAATAAACATGTATAAAATAACGCAATAATACACAAAATTAAAAGGCAGCATTAAACAAAGCTATTAAAAAATAAAATGACTTAAATTTTTTATTATTATTATTTGTCACTTTCTCCAGTAGTTTTACAGTAGTTATGAGATTTTTCTTTATAACCATAGTTGAACAGCCGACCCGATTCTGTGTTTACGAGAAACATTTTATTTTATTTTATAACCGTCGTTGAACATCCGACCCAATTTCATAGGTTTACGACTACTAATGTTCAATTCCGTAGCCTTGTAATTTTGAACCAATCCAGAAGACAAGGAAACTCTTGGATCAGTACCCCCGGAGGTATTGATTTGCTAGGGGAACATGGAGGACTTTGAGACTCGACAGATTTAACGTGCATCAGTCACCTTTTACTACACGGGGAGTCTTCGGCCGGCGAGGATCGAACCCACGACCTATTGGACATGGGCTCAGCGCCCTACCGACCAGGCTATCCCGGCCTTACGAGAAACATTTTATTTTATTTTATAACCGTCGTTGAACAGCCGACCCAACTTAATGGATTTACGGCTACTAATGTTCAACTCCGTAGCCTTGTAATTTTGAACCCAATCCAGAAGACAAGGGAACTCCTGGATCGAGTATTGGGAGAAATTTGCCTTCGTGGAGGACTTTTTGATGGAGCTAACCCGCATTTGCGTTACATGGAGAGGAAGACCACGAGAACCTCCCACGGTTAGCCTGACGGCAAGGGGACTCTAACCCATGATCCGTCTACCACTGAGGATATTTCACGTCAGCACTGTGGTCAGTGCAAGCCGGATGCGGAATTCGTATCGACTGGGATTCGAACACGGTTCGCCTCATTGGAAGGCGAACGCTCTATCCCCTGAGCCATCGCGGCTCTACGAGAAACATTGTTCAACTCGGTAGCTTTGAAATTTTGAACACAACCCACAAGACTATGAATTTTCTGGATCAAGTATTGTGAACATTTTGCCTTCGCGGATGACCTTTTGATGGAACTAACCCACTTTTGCGTTACATGAAGAGGAAGACAACGAAAACCTCCTATGGTTAGCTCGACAGTAAAGGGACTCTAACCCACGAACACTGAGGATATTTTTACGTAAGCACTGGGATTGGTGCGAGCTTGGTACCAAAATTGGATCGATCAGCCATCGCTGATTTTCGAACCTGCGGCACCTCATAAAGAGGGGAACCTTCTATCCCTTAAGCCACCGCTGCTCTTCATTATGAGAATATGAAGAAACACGTTTAAACCATTAAAAGAAAGATGAACTTATTCATTATAATTAGCGCAGAAAATAATGCTATTGATTGCAGAAAACACATTGTAATCAAAACTTACAAAGATCGAGTCAATTTGCCTATTCACTTTAGAAGCAACTAACTTTTCCTTAGTTCACTTACAATGAACTTTAAGAAACAAAGGTAAGAATAAACAAAACAAACACGTAGTTTCCGATAGTAAATCTACCAGCTAATTCCTTGATTTTGTCTATGTTTATATGGTGCATTGATAAAATATAAATTTGTTTTCGTTTCCAATTACATAGATTAAAATTCGTTTCCAATTCATTAAAAATCATTATTCAATAAAAATTGTTTCCAATTACATAGAGCTATAAGCAAAACAAACAACAAAAAAAGGCACAAAAACCTGCTTGCTTACGTGCTTTCGTATGCCTGTTTTAGGCAGAGGGGTGCGATTGTTCTTCTTTTTCAGTGGCGCCATCTATGGCTAAGAATTCGATTTTTATCCCACCATAAGTCACACCCTTTTATAGGGTGGACCCATTCATACATCCATCCATTCATTTATTTACAGATCGTAATTTGGACCTGAATCAGAGAACGATCGATTTCCAATTCAGTACCCCTAGAGGTTTTGATTTGTAATGGGGAACATGGAGGACTTTGCAACTCGACAGATTCAACGTGCATCACTCACGATTAAAAAAAACCCTGATGTAATTAAAGGAAAACAGGATTATTTGCAGTTTAAATTTATAGCAATGCTCAATGCCAAACCTAGTAGCGAAATTCATTTTTCGAACATCCTTCTCGAACCAACTAATTGAAAATTTTGAATGATTCTTTTGGAACAGGGACTCGTTTCACCCGCTACTCTAATTTTTAACACGAATGGTTCTAGAGAAAACAATAGAAATAAACAAGATAAACAAACAGACAGACACGCACAGAATTTTTTCCTTTTCTTGTTACAGGTAAAACTGTAATGTAAAAAAAACAACTATTTTAAAATAATGAATATACTAAGACTAAATAAAAACAATAAAATTTTACCGTATGCGGTAATAAATAGATTTAGTCTGATAATAGACTTAATTCTTTTATCTACATATTCATTCTTACATTTCTTACATTTTGTTAACTTAAAACTCTCCCTTTATTTTATTGCATATTTAAAACTATCTATTCTCTTTTTTTTTTTCAGTGGCATGAGAGCCCATAGAGGGCCAAGGCGTACTGTGCTCATTTCAGTTTTCTTGACCTTGGACTCTGGGGTGCAGGAGCAGCTGTTCTGGTCAGGTGGTCAACCAAACATGGAACCCCCAGTGTTTAGTTCCCAAGCATGCTTGGTACTTATTAATCGACCCACTGAATGGATGAAAGGCTGAGTCAACATTGCCCGGCCGAGGATCGAACCCAGGACCTGTTGCACGGGAGCGCGAAGAGCTGCCACTCAGCCACAGGGAGTCATATTTATTCTCATATTTTTAAATATTTTTTTGGAACCTGTTATTGATTGATTCTATTATAAAATTATGACTTGAAAGTTCCATAATTTTATGTTCTTTAAATATTACTATTTCTCGTTCTCATACCGTTAATTAGCTGAATTCTATTACTGAAATCGGATTTTGAACACCGTTTGAGAACGCATGATTTTAAATTTTTCTGAAAATTATCCATTTATTTCATTGCATATTTATAATTCTTTATTATCATATTGTCGTATTCGTGGAATCTTGTTCATTATTTATTTAATTATATAATTATAACTTATAAATACCATGATCTTATGTTAATTAAACCTTCCTTTCTTTATATACTTATATCATTTGAAAGTTGAATACTGTTACTGAAATCATATTCTGTAACCTGTTTAACAGCACGCATTTTAAAACTATTATTACAAATCACCATTTATTCTATTGCATTTTTAGTATTCCTTATTCTCATTTTGTCAGATTTGTTGAATCTTGTTTACTATTGATTTGATTATAATGTTTAAGTAATATTTCTGTTTTATTTTAAACCTCCATATTCCTCATTCTTATATCGTTAATCAGTGGAATATTTTACAGAAATAAGATTCAGAATTTTTTTTAAAAATGCATACATTAAAATTATTAATAAAATTCCACATTTATTTTATTGCAAACAAAAAACACTTTATTCTCAGGTTATTATATTTGTGTAATCTTACTAATTATTGACTTAATTATAAAATGATAATTTCTTAAGTAATATTTATGTTCTTTAAATGTTTCTATTCCTTATTCTTAAACTATCGGTCAGATGAAGACTGCCTTGCTTTATTTTTGAATCCTTTTTTTTAACATTGTCAGTCAGAGGATTATTGTTACTGAAACGGGATTCTGAATCCTGTATAATAAAACATATTTAAGAATTTTTGTGAACACAAATATTCACGGAAATATGTAATGCATAATGAAAAATGAAAAGTAAATCACCTTTTCCCCAAATGACCGCTCTGTCGTCGATGAAGGCATGGTCATCTTTGACTGTTCTTCTGTCTCCGCTAACTACAACTTTCCATTCGGCGTGAGCCTTACCTCTCAGCAGTACTCGGATTGCTGGAAAACAAACACAATGTAATCAACACATATTTTAGCACTTCTTTGATTAAATTTTGAGCATTATCTCAAACATGGTCGTTAAACAGCCGACTCTATTTTTGGGTGTACGACTACTCATGTTCAACTTCATAGCCTTGTCATTTTGATCCTAATCCAGAAGACAAGGAAACTCTTGATCAAGTATTAGGAGAAATTAGCCTCAGTGGAAGACTTTTTGATAGAACTCATTAGCATTTTCGTTACAAGGAAAACCACGAAAACCTACCATGGCTAGCTTGACAGCAAGGGAACTCTTACCCATGATCCGTCTACCACTGAGGATATTTTACGTCAGCATTGTGGTCGGTGCGAGCCAGGTGCGGAATTCGTAAGGCTAGGATTCATACCGGGTTCACCTCATTGGAACATATCGATACACTGAGCCACCACGACTTGAAATATGGGACTTGTCAATAGCAGGGATCCAAAGGGCTGGGTTAGCCAGGTTGGTTGGGCCCATGTCAAAGAAGTCGTGAGTTCGATCCCCACCGGCTGATGACACCGCGTGTAGTAAACGTTGACTGGTGCTCATTAAATTTGTCAGGGTTACAAAGTCCTCCAAGTACCCATAGCAAATAAGTACCTCTAGGGTTACTAAATTGGAAATCGTTCTCTGGTTTAGGTCAAAATTACGATTTATGGATGAATCCGTGGATGAATGAGTGGATCCACCCTTTAAAACGGCTTTGACGCGTGTGTGTGGCAGAAGTCGTATTTTTGGACATATATGGTGCCACTGAAAAACAAAGAAGGCTCCCTCTGCTTCAAATTTGCTTCACTTCACCAAGCAGGGTTGGCTGTGTAGCAAGTGGCATTAGAAACAACAGCAGGAAATCAGATTAAGGGGATATTTTGAAGGACTTGCTTCTCATATAATTAATATTTTGTTTATTTCTTTTAATCATACTTTCTTTTTAAACTAAATTCGAATCAAATTCTGAATTTTAAATAGAAAATCAAGAAAACTATAAATATGATCTATCAGAATGTTTTAATTATTAATTATAATTATAATAATGTCTAGATCAGCGGTTTTCTACTTATTCCTGTCATGGAACCCCAACTTCATAGATAAACTAAATAAAGATGCAAATGCGAATGTATTTACTAATTTAAAGATTTTATTAAGGAGAATTATATTTTTCATCATTTTATAATAAAAAAATATTATTCTCCGTAATAAAATCTTTCTTAGGTTAGTTTTTATGCCCTACATTTATATTTGAATTCACGGAGTTAAATCTAGTCTAGTTATAACGTAGTCTAGTTAAGATGTTATGTATGCTTATGTAGCTGAAAACGAATAAAATAATCAGAAATATGTTTTCTTTGAAATAAAAACTAAAAGGAATCACTTTAAACATTAAAATTTGTTTTTAGGAAACATTGAAAATTGTTTTTCTTTATTATCTAATTTGAAAATCTTATTTTATTTTCATCTGGAAATTGCAAAGAGAAATGATAATAATAGTTTTACAAGTAAATGAGCCTTTCTTAATTTATTCAATATATTGTTATTAGAAAACTTGTTTAAAGAAATTATTAATTTTTTTCCACAGGCATTTATATATATATATATATATATATATATATATATATATATATATATATATATATATATATATATATATATATATATATATATATATATATATATATATATATATATACAGGGTGTTTTATAAAGTGCCGGACCCATTTTGATGTTTAATAACTCATAAAATAATGAAGATATAAACAAACTTATGGCATTTATTGATGGAATAAATCATATATTTTCCTTTTCAGGTTAGAATATCTTTACTTTTGTAAATATCGTCTGCGCGTGTGGTTAATTTTAGATAATTTCATTTTCCAGTCTAAATATCTTTACTTTTCTAAAGATCGTCTGGTTATTAACTGCATTTTTCTCTCTTTTGCTTCTGGCAACTATTGCAATGTTATGTTTACTTTTGATGTGTTTGTTCTATGCAGTACTTTTCTATGTGATGTTTTATTTGAGAGAATATTAAGGAGAATGCATACACCACAAGAGAAAGCAATAGCCTCTGTGGATGCCGACATGCCTACCGCTACCTGGCGTGAGATTGACTATCGACTTGATATTCTCCGTGCGACGAAGAGAGCACACGTGGAAGTTCATTGACAAGAGTCATGAAACTTTTTGAGTCTATCTAACCATTTATGTTATTAATTTTAATCTATCTTTATTATTTTATGGGTTATTAAACATCAAAATGGGTCCGGAACTTTACAAACACACTGTATATATATATATATATATATATATATATATATATATATATATATCCTGCTTGCCTGTGAAAAAAGAAATTGATATTTTTTTAAACAAGTCCATTGTTTTTTTTTCTTATTAAGCATTTTGACCGACAATGTTTGGCTTTTTTTCTAAGAATTTAGGCATTTTCTTATGTTAAATTATTAATTTTTTTTTTAAAAAGTTATTAAATATTTATTAGATTATTTTGGGATATGCCTTTAAATTTAAAAGATTCACTCACGGAAAGGACAAAATTAATTTATTATTTTCATGTTTTTCTGCATCAATTGAAGTGAAGATTACAAATAGTTCAAACTAACTATTAAATGATAATTTATTGATAACGTAAGTACAAACAATATCATACTGAACTCAAATTTAAATATAGCATTTAATTCATAATTTTGTTTTATATTTACTTTTTATGTGTAAACAATAGAGGAAATAGGCCTCCTGAATCTACGCAAATGCATTGAATGAGTAAATATAAATTCAAGACATAGAAAAGCTACATAATGTCTATATAACTTATTGCTGTAAATGCATTGTTTTAAAAATTGTCAGCTGTTCTTTTATTTATTAATGACTATACAATCTGACATCGAATAATTTATTCTGGTTTAGATCCTGCCTCTTAAAATCTCTTTGAAATCATGGCACATTATCTCAATGATATTTGTTTAACTTGGATGATACTAAATAATTATACTGTATACTAAAGCAAAGGCCAACCGGAATAAAGCACAAATGAAAGTACATAAATAGACATACTATAGTTTTAATTCTATAAATAAGAACCTATAGTTCTATAAATAAGATCAGTTCTATAAATAAGAAAGTACATAAATGGACATACTATAGTTTCAGTTCTATGAACAGGAATCTTCCTCAGTGACTAAATATCAAATAAAGGTTGGGACGTAAAGATACAAACACGTGAAAAGCAATTTAACCAATACGGATAGAGGAACAAGTTTGAACAAGGAAATAAAAAGGGGGAGATAAAAAGCAGGTATAGGGGAATTGGAGGGTTTAACAGGTTAAATTAAAATGGGTTTCCAAATATTGATAAACAATGTGATAGATCATTAACTTAGTTATTAGAATTTTTCAAAATGCTAATAACTTAGCTAATGATTTTCCGCTCACTTTCAGAGACTCCCAAAAATCATGTTCGGAAGATGAAGAGTATCGTTTAATGATTTCAGTAGAAGAAAAATCAAACCTGAGATTCGACTTCCAACTGTGTAGAACGATGGAAGATCGGCTAAGGTCCTTATTTTGAACACGTCTTTCGTGTTCTTTAATCCGATGTTTAAGGGTACGTTTATTTTGTCCAATTATACGAAATTCTACATTGGCGAGAAACTCGATAAATACTCTAGCTATTAATATGAGAAATAGCGTCTTTACAATAGGTGAAATTCAATTTATCCACTGTATACAGTAGAACCTGTTTTTGTGCGGTGGATAGGGACCGCATAAAAGAAATCGCACAAAAAAAATATTTAAAAAAAATCAGAAAATTTTATAAATTCTTACATATAATAGACAAGTTTGTACGATATACTACCTAAAACTTTTTTTATGCGGTGGAGAGGGACCGCATAAAAAAAAGTCGGACTTAGAAAATACATCAATGATTTATGAAATAGATGAGAGAATGCTTTCAATTCAATGAAATAATTAAATTAAACCTAAAGAAATTGTAAAAATATTTAATTTTTCATTGTACATATACCTGGAGAAGTTTTCAAATTATACATTAAATAGTGGAATTGTCTGCCTTTTTACTTTCTTTTGGCTATAATTATTCATTTTAAGGGAGTACTTATGTCTAAAAATAAAATAAAATTCACTAAAACTACATATAAATAGAAACAAAAGTAACGAATTTATTTATCTTTAATCTCCCTATAAAATGAATCCTTAATCATGTGAATCGTGTATGAAACTCTGAATACGAAGCGTATACTGTTCTCGCGTCGAGCGACAATATGTACCTAACTGACTCTGCCTTGTCAGGAGATTGTTTAAAATAAATGAACAGAGCACCGCGAAATCCAGATACATCATTGTCAAAGAGCCCACGTAATCAGAGTTCGTCTACATCATGTATATGTACATTGATAGGAAACATTAAACTGGTGCTAACGCCGCTAAGATTCATATACCGCATAAAAAAATCGCTTAAAAAAAAACCGCACAAAAACAGGTTTTACTGTACTCATAATTGATGCTGATCAATTTAAATCAATGATGTTTTTTTCATAAACTAAGTGATTCAAATTGAGATTTCAATTGATGATTTTATTAATTTTTAACAGAATTGACATATTTTTACAAATTTAAAAAAATGCACTTATAAGAAGATCGTGCCATTTCTATTTTTCTTACTTTTTTAAAAGAAGTCTATTAAAACTTTGTAAATTCAATATGTGGAAAATAAAGCAAAGAAGTTTTCTGTGAACAAAAATTTATTCAAACCAAAGAAAAAAATCTTTTTTTTTCGAAGTTCCTTAAGGCATTTTAGATTAAATTAAATTAAATTACAAACGAAAATCCAGTCACAGTAAAAATGCTCTGGAGTTTGTATGTAATTTAAGGATAGTACTATTCCAACAGTCATTGAGTCTTAGAAGAAAAAAAGAAATACCTCAAGAAAATATAATCTTTCATAAAAGTAAAATTAAATATATTTAATGAGAAACAACTTTCTCAAACAGAATTAAAGCTTTTGTTTGAAAAAGAAAATGGAGGAAGTTTTATTATTGAAGTTGAACTTTTCAACTGATTTACTTCGTTATAAAATTTAAATTATGGTACAGTTACATGCTTCGAAAAACAGTTTAAAAAGTAAAAGATGAAATTAAGATAACATGCATTCATGAAAAAATTTGAAAAGATATGATTTAAAATAAAGCGTGCATATCATTAATTGTTATTATATTTTAAGTTTAATAAAAATCATATTTATTTATTAGTATTACTTATATTTAAAGGTCGGGATAGTCTGATTGACAGGGCGCTGGACTCACGTTTGTGAGAGCAGGTGTTCCTGGCCGAAGACTCCCCGTGTAATAAATGGTGACTGGTGCACGGTAAATCCGTCAGGTCACAAAGTCTTCCATGTTCTCATAACAAATCAATACCTCTAGGGGTACTGAACTATGGATTGATCGTTCTCTGGTTCAGGTCAAAATAACGATCTGTGGATGAATGATTGTATGTATGAATGGGTCCGCCCTATAAACGGGTGCGACGTATGCGTGTGGCAGAAGTTGAATTCTTGTCCATAGATGGAGTCACTGGAAAATAAGAATAATCGAACCCCCTCCACCTTAATGGCCGACGACAACAGCAACAAATCTTATCTTTTTTTAAAAACGAGCATTTAAATAATTAGTACTTGACTGAAATATTATATAAAAATATTTTTCAAAGTAAATAGATGTAGAAACGAAATAAGTTTGATTAGCAAACATCCTTACAGTCATTTTTAATATAAATTTTATGCATATCTACGCACATGATTAAATAAAGAATTTGTATGTCTTTGTCTCGATTTACCAGATCGCGGGTAATTCGTAAACTCTATCAATATGATATTAAACATGCAGCTAAATGAATAGAATTGAAAACAATTTACGAAACGATTAGGAATTTTAAGTTTTTTATTATATTTTTTTTAATTCAAAGATACTTAAAAAACGGAATTTCCTGATTGGTTCAGCAGAAGCCATTGTTTTCAAGTGAACTATAAACGATTTAGTTTTGTTAAATATTTTAAAGATATCGGCAGAGATGCTTGCTAACTTGTAGTTCTAATTGAAGGAAGTTGATTATGGCGCATTCTGTAATACCTAATTATTTTTTATTCGTTATGTAATCCAGGTCATCTGAATGACCAACGTGATCATAGCAGCATAGGTGGACTACGTGACCAAAGTATTATTTCTTGAGTTTACCTGAAACCATGTGTTTATTTTGTTTAAAAGTTATGCTCTTAAAACACGTTGCTATGAAATTAAATATTTTAAAATGAACGGTAATATAAACAAAAAAACTAAATTTTGTACTGAAAATCAAAATTAATAGAGAAATGATACTAATTCGTTGATGATAATTGTAAAAAAAATGCCAATATAATTTTTGGTGCCAATGATAATTAATTTTGGTAATAGTTACTAATTGAAGGTGAAATAATGGGCTATGCACTAAAAAGCAAAATTAATGGAGAAAAAGTACTAATGCGTTTAAGAGCGCTCAAAAAATCGTCAAACTATTATTGAAGTCAATGATGGTTAATTGAGTCGTGGTGGCTCAGGGGATAGAGCATTCGCTTTCCAATGAGAACCGGGGAGAGCTGGTCGATACGAATTCCGCAACCAGCTTGCATCGACCACAGTGCTGACGTAAAATATCATCATTGGTAGACTAATCATGGGTTAGAGTCCACTCACCACTTGTCTAACTGTGGGAGGTTTTCGTGGTTCTCCTCTCCATGTAACGCAAAGCGGGTTAATTCCATCAAAAAGTTCTCTACGAAGGCAAAATTTCTAAAAATACTTGATCCAGGAGTTCCCTTGTATTTTGGATCGGCTTTAAAATTGTAAGGCTACGGAGTTGAACATTAATGGTCGTAAACCCAAAAAATTGGTTCCGCTGTCCAACGACGGTTGTAAAATTGAATGATGGTTAATTAATTTTGCTGATAGGTACTAATTGAAGTAAAACATAAGCTGTGCACTAAAAAGAAAAAATAACTGAGAAAATGTACGAGTTTGTTATGGTGAATCATAAAAAAATCGACATACTACTATTGAAGACATACCAATAGTCGATATACCAATGATGCTTAAATTTTGGTCCTAAGCATTACTAGCATTATTAAAAAAGATGTAGTTTTAATATGTACCTCATATACTCACTTTTACATGGGTACAAAGTATTTTATGAGTAAATTTAGAGCTAGAAATATATTTTTCAGTGCATGAATAGTTTATGACCAAATTAAGAATCTAAAGGAACTTAATTGCACCTCGAACTATTCCTGTCACCTTATATTCCAAGAATTCCATTCGTCTCAAATTGGGCCTGGAAGTACTGCTGATCTACCACCTTCAACTTTTAAAGAATCAGCAAATAAATATTTATCAATAGATTTTTATATACGGCATGCAGTTAGAAGAAGTGGATTGTTTTGGAAATAGTTTATGGCACAATTAAGTACCAGAAGAATCCTAATTGTGTCATAAACTACTCACGTCACATGAAATTATAAATACGTTTTTTGTCTTTTAAGTGTTAACCTAAAAACGAAAATTATTTTGGAGGTTAAGCAGATATATCACCTTCAACCTTTAGAGAATTCGTTAATAAAGACATTGGACACGACATGGCTGCAAGTATATTGCAGTAAAGAAAATTTTTCAATCATTCCCGAGAAAACGAAAATAAGAAATAACTCTTTCCATCTTCTTGTCTTTCCGAGCGATAAATAGACAATTCTTCTTTAATAATACCACCTGGTACCGCTCAATAGTCTTCAAAGAAGAGTTCTTTGTTTGTTTAACAAAGGCAACGGCTGATAAAGATAGGATTGGATGTCTCAAATCGATTCTTTTAGTCCGAGTGTTATTCTATATTTTCCGGAAAACTTCAGCACCTATTTCCCATTTACTTCATTTGTTCTATTGGGAGGGAGGACAAAAAAAAAAAAGACAAACACGTTAATCTCAATAGTCTAGTTTTAGTGTCCTCGGGCAAAAGAGGGATATATTTCTTTTTATTCAATTTATTCCCCACTTTAAGTTCTAAGTTGTCATTAATTTTCAATTCTAAAAAGTTAAATTATTTTTTTGTGAAAGAGATACAGTTCCCGTTAGTTGTGTTGGTAAGTACTTCAGTGCTGGTAATAAAATTATGTTGAAGATACTTGTAATAACGAGCTTAAAAATGAAAATTTTCAGAAGAGTTCGCAGATGTGTTACCTTCAACCTTTGGAGAATTAATGCATAAATATTCATGAGGCGATATTGTGGGACAAAAAATGAATTATTTAGTTTATGAATAGTTTATGACTAAAATAAGAATCTAATGGAAATTAATTGTGCTTCGAAATATTCCTGTCATCTGAAATTCCAAGTATGACATCGTCTCAAAATGGGTTTTGAAGTACCGCTGATCTATCATCATCATAAATACTTATATATGTAGTTAGCAGAAATGGATTGATTAGGGAATAGATAGTTTATGGCACAATTAAGTATCTAAAGGATATTGATTGTGTCATAAATTAACCGCGTTACCTGAAATTATTAAAATGTCTTTTGTCTGGTTGTGCTGGTAGAACCATAATTCTGGTAATAAAATTATGTTGAAGCAACGTAATAAGAACCAGTTCTATAAGTAAATGATAGATTCATCCGGTACTAAAGGGGCTTGCTCACAGTACGGAAATGATAATTTGTCTTTCTACTTTGCTTATTTCTACTAAATATGGGCTTTTTTACAATATTTTAATACCATCAGAGAGATAAATAGGTAACGAAATAATGCAATAAGCACAAATAAACAAGTTCTATAAGTAAATTATCGATTTATCTCGGCACTTGTTACTTGTACGAAAGGGGCAAATCAGGGCAAAATGCATTTCCACGCACTATGGAGATGTCGTGAGGATTTAATATCATTGACAAGGGAATTATCATTCAGAACAAGATTCCAGCAATGTGCAGCAACTGATTATTTTTTGAATCCTTGAGGATGTGCGTATCTATCGTGTTCCTTAAATCTAAATTATAAAGCGCGTCTATTTTGTTCGAGGTATCCAAGGTTGCATTAACAAGGAATGTGGCGAATGATCCAGCGATTATAAAAAAATACTATAAACCATATAAATCAGTCATTAGAAATAATAGGAAGATAACTGATTACTGAATTTTCACCTCTGATCTTACTCTTAAAGAATTGGAGTTCGGCTATTCATCGCGTTTGGATCCAAAAAAGTCCCCAGGACCTGATCTCATCTTTGGGCAAATGATTATTCATTTTGGAAAAAATGCAAAATG
Organism: Parasteatoda lunata; assembly: GCA_949128135.1. Taxonomy (NCBI): domain Eukaryota; kingdom Metazoa; phylum Arthropoda; class Arachnida; order Araneae; family Theridiidae; genus Parasteatoda; species Parasteatoda lunata. The sequence continues at coordinate 21,719,063 of OX421976.1, forward strand.
TTTCCCACTTAAAATATTCAGTGCCTCCTGGCTCACTGGGAAATTGCCCAAGATCTAGAAGTATTTCTACAATTATTCCCATTCTTTAGCCAAGAAAGGATGCCACCAAATGTAAAAGCTATAGGCCTATCTCTTTAACCTGCATCCTCTGTAAACGTTTGGAACGTATTATCCACTGTCGACTTATAGACTACCTTGTCGAACTCAATATACTCCACTTCTATCAAACAGCCTTTCGAGCAAAACTGTGGATCAGTTGTTTTACCTGAGCCAATCAATAATCGATGGCTTCAAAGAAAAACTGTTGCTGTCTTTTTGGACCTATCTGCGGCATTCGATCATGCTTGGCGGCAAAAACTTGTACCTATTATTCACAACGCTGGGATAAAAGCCATAGCTTTGATATGGATCAATGATTTTCTCAGGGGAAGGAAATTCTCTGTGAGGTTCAATTATGCGCACTCGAAATCATATAGTTTACGGGTGCCCCAGGTCTCAGTTATAAGTTTGTTTCTTGTTTACATGAATACCATCAATCCTTACATCCATTTAGATAGAAAAATTCGCCGACGATATCGCAATCTGGTTCACCCACAGAGATATTTCAGCATCCGAGTTGGCGGCCCTGAACGATACATTGAAGGAATCTCAAACTATCTTTAAGACCAACTTCTGTGTCCTTTCTACAGGGAGAGGACACAGAATATTATAGATATAAAAATTAAAGATTCTGGCATCAAAAGGATTGACTCCCCTGCTTACCCTGGATTCCGAACTTCGCTTCACAAGGCACATCCAAAAAACTGCCAACAAAGCCCTGAGAAAGTTAAACATTCTCAGAAAACTGTGGCACGACATGGGGTTCAAGACACTAAAAAGCACATATTGCACTATCATTATGCCTGTGCTCCGATTTGGAATCATGGCACCGAATCTTCGAGAATGGACTCAGTCCAACACAGAGCATCTAAAATTATAATAGGTGCAACTTCCTCAACCAATAATGAAAAGGCTGAACAAGAATGTGGCCTACCTCCCTTGGCGAACAGACGCCACCTTGCCACCATCAAGTTCACCAATAGACTCCGTAGTAACAACATGGATCGTATTTCTTTAAAAGTTTTCAAGGGGATAGGGCGTAGAGCGCTCAGGGGATAGAGCGTTCGCCTTCCAATGAGGCGAACCGGGTTCGAATCCCAGTCGATACGAATTCCGCATCCGGCTTGCACTGACCACAGTGCTGACGTGAAATATCCTCAGTGGTAGACGGATCATGGGTTAGAGTCCCCTTGCCGTCAGGTTAACCGTGAGAGGTTCTCGTGGTCTTCCTCTCCATGTAACGCAAATGCGGGTTAGCTCCATCAAAAGTCCTCCACGAAGGCAAATTTCTCCCAATACTCGATCCAGGAGTTCCCTTGTCTTCTGGATTGGGTTCAAAATTACAATGCTACGGAGTTGAACATTAGTAGCCGTAAACCCATTAAGTTGGGTCGGCTGTTCAACGACGGTTATAAAATTATAAAATAAAATGGAAAGGCTCAACCAGACTTAAAAGATCCTCGACTCTCCAGCTTGATCGAGAGATCAGAAGTAGCATCAATATGGAATATTCTACCCTTAATTTTCTTCAAGAACCCCTTTTTCCCAGAAAGCCACCAAACGAACCAAGGATTAGCTTGAACTTATTACAACCTTGCACAAAGAAAGAAGTCCCCAATGATCTTAAACTGAAAGGCCTTGAAACCATTGAAAAGTCCTCTCAAGACAACTTGCCAATTGCTTACACTGATGGTTCGTCAGACAAATCCCTCAATAAAGGAGAAGCAGGCATTCTCTTTCTTTTTCATGATAATAGTAATTACCAATTTAAAAGGAATACGGGCCTGATAGATTCAAATTTCCCCAGCGAGCTCTTAGCGATCAAGGAAGCTGTCACTCTCTACCTGAATGACTCGAATGTCTCAGTCCTCACTCACGGGCTGGTGATCCTTTCTGACTGTAAATCGGACTTAGAAGCAATTATTAAAGGTGTCACGAACATCACCTCTGCCATAAATGTACTGCTTGAGAGTCTGAATTGTAGGAGAAAATCATGTCATCTTCAGTGGATACCTGCACACGTCACCATCGAGGGCAATGAGTGTGCCGACCAATTGGCCAAAGAAGCCCGTGAAGACGATCAACCGGGTAACACCATCACACTTGCAGATGCAAATGCAGCGGCCAAAAACAGACTCCTACCTTACACCTTTAAGAAGCCACTTATCACTGACCTCAACTGCCCTAGAACCTTAACATCGGTAATAGCAAGACTTAGAACTAATAATTTCAGAGGGATGAAAATTCTCCCGGACAAGACCAGGACATACGCTCCCTGCAGAAACTGCCCGGATGTCATGTTGACACCAAAACACATTTTCGAATGCCCCGCACTCACCACACATATTTTGAAATTGGGATGGGTACCAATTGAGAACAATATTAGAGCTGTTCTCTATATTTAAGAGGCGCCGAAGCTGGCGACCGCAAGAGCCCAGACCTTTGATATGATCTGAAGATCGGTTGACACGAAAACAGCAACAAGAACTAGAATATTTAATATCATTTTACTCTGTCTTGGTCGTTCAGGGGATAGAGCACTCGTCTCTGAATGAGGTAATAACAGCGATGGCTGATTGGTACGAATTCCGCATGCAGTCCACATCGACCACAGTGCTAGTGTTTTTACACCAGCACTGTGGTCGATACCTCACAATATCCTCAATCCTCAATATCCTAATTGGTAGGAAATATCCTCAATGGTAGACGGAACATGGATTAGAGTCCCCTTGCTGTCAGACTAACCGGGTGAGGTTTTCGTAGTTTTCCTCATATAACGCAAATGCAGGTTAGTTCCATCAAAAAGTCCTCTAAGATGGCAAAACTTCTCCCAATACTTGATGCAGGAGTTCCCTTGTCTTCTGGATTGGGTTCCAAATTGCAAGGTTACGGAGTTGGTAGTCGTAAATTCAAAATTGGGTCTGCTGTTCAACGGTAGTTATGAAATAAAATTTCATTAGGAGATAAAGAGCACAAAACTTAACTCCATAATAATCTGCATAAAATTTTCATATGTTATACATTATTTTTAGTAATTATTAAGAAAATTGATATCTTTCTAATATTTAAAGTAGTGCTGTAATCATTTGATGCAAAAATTGAATTAATTACGACCTCCTCACAAACATGGAAATTTTTCTTTCCTTCTTTTTCCTTACTTTCACTATTTTTTTGAATAAGGAACAGTCATAAAACATTTATTCTAAAAAATTCATATATCTCAAAAGTTAAAAAATGAATGCTCGTAAATCATGAAATATTTCAATTTAATTGTCTGGTTAGTGTAATTTTATTTAACTTTTTCTAGTTTCAAATAAATTCATCATCTTTATATCATTAGCAACTGCTTAATTATGCATAGCTTAGGCAAGAATTCAAACATTTAAAAATTCTTTTAAAAAGAACACCAGTTAAACAACTGGTCATTGCGCTGTTTTCTTAATTAGATTATTTTTCATGCAAGCTTTGACTTAATTGACGGGAGGGGGGGGGAGTCAAGTAAATTTAGTACACTAAAAAATGGTTTGTATAACTCTTAAATGACACTTGGGGTAAGCACAGAAATTACGGAATTGGATTAAGGGTAGTAGAATCATTTAAAATTCGAGAAATTTAAATTTTTGTGTACTATTCTTGCTGAAAAAATTTCGACTTAAAAATCATATTTAAACATGGGCTTGATTAACTTCTGGAGTTTGTACTGAGAAAGCTAACGCTCGTGAATTCTGAGAAAAGAGGGGGCATGAAGTGTTAAACAGAGTATTAAGGAAGTTTTAACATTTAAAACATTTCAGTCTTGTGGATTTTGAGCAGTTCAAAGCAAAACAAGTTTTTTTTAATTAATTATTATTTTTAAAACAGATTTATTTCGTTTTAAAAGTAATTTTTTCTTGTTTATCAATTTTGTTTCGAATAAAGTGTTTGAAAAATCTTAATGTGAAATGTTTTACCCTTAAGAATTTCATTTCAAACAAGAGAGGTTGGCCCTGTTCACTTCTGCCTGCTAACCTGCAAAATTATGCAGTGACATTATTCTTGCGACTCTTTTGGCATAGCAGCTTGCTTTCCTCATTTGCGAACAATCAAAAATATTTTTTTCGCCAAACTTTGTTTACTACTTACTTTGATTCTTTAAAAATCTAATATATTGATAATCGCAAAGCAGCCAATTCCGGTTTCAGTTTATAACTTTTGCAATAAATATTTCAAACACAATTATAACATCATTGGATGCTATAATAAAATAGCGCGAAAAAATTTTTTTTTGCTAATGCTCTACATCCGTTAATTTTAACCGGCGAATTGAATTATACCACTGGCATAGAGACGTCCAAGTTAGAGGCTGAATTATATCAGTATTCCACTATTAGTCAATCAATTTCAGTTTGCACTATTTCTATTGGTTAATTCGTATTCCTAATCCAATAGAAACGTATTCTTATTGGTTTCATCTGTAACTGATTGATCTCTGATGAACTGTCAGTGGGCTAGTAAGTGAAGTGACGTCATCTTAGATATCTTTATATTATATATAAGTGAAAATAGTTTATTTTTTAAATCAAGAGCCATTAAAGCACAAAATTACTTCATTTTCTTAAGTATGGTTTAAAAACTTTTTTATTTAGATATTTTAAAGTTATTTTTCTCATTAACATATAATTTAGGCAAAATATGTCATGGATTGCCCAAATATACGATATTACAAGCGTTTTTATTTCTTTATCAATTTCTTTCAATTACAGAATGTCAGCCAGTAAACAAAGCGTGGATGTTTTGTGATTAGTTAAAATCAGGAATTATAATTCGTAAGGACAATCCACTCTTGACGTCATCACAACGCTTTTCTAAAAGTTTCCCCTAGCCCAATAGGCTCAGCGTACTCCAGCATCACTTAAAGAAAACGGTTGTCGTGGTTGTCGTCAGCCATTAAGGCAGAAGGGGAGCAATTGTTCTTGTTTTCTAGTGGCGCCGTCTATGGCCAAGAATTCCACGTCTGCCACCTTCATACGTCACACCCGTTAATAGGGTGGATCCATTCGTACATCCATTCATTCATCCACAGATCGTAATTTTGATCTGAACCAGGAAAATCAATCTCCAATTTACCCCCAGAGGTATTGATTTGTCATAAGGACATGGAAGACCTTTTGACCAGGCAGATTTAAAGTGTACCAGTCACCATTTACTTCACTGGGAGTCATCGGCCGACTGGATTCGAACTCCCGTTCTCACAAACGTGAGTCAAGCGTCCAGCCAACCATACTAAGAAAACGGTAAGTTGATACATTAGATTGAACAATTGACACTCTACAGTTATAATTTAGTGTCTTTGTCATATATTTCCTTATTTGTGTAAGATTATATCATGAAAGATGATTATTATATGATTATATGTTTAGATGATTATATGTTTACGTGATTATATGTTTATATGATTATATGATTAAAGCATGAAGAAATGAAATGCTTCTCCCAATGCTATTATTTTTATAGTTATGTTTTTACTTGCTCCATTCCAATAAAAATTATTGAATAATGATATGATTGCATGAACTTATATCAGTGTTTTGAAATTTCTTCATACAATGCATTAATGCAGAAGCAAAAATTTACTGGTCAGTATCAGTCTTTATCTTTTAGGTTTTAGTTGTATGATACATAAAAAAGTATTTTTGTCATAATTCATATGACAGAAATACTTTTTTACGTATTTCTGTCTTGTTTATTACATTCTGTGATGTAATAAATTCTACTATAAATAGAGAAAGGAAAAAAAAATCTACATAAACGCTTTTTCGAATTTATTTTTCAGTATGAAGGGTGTAATGGTGCATGTCATTCATATAAGTAACTAGAAACTGAAACATATTTGCTTTTTAGTAAAAAGTTTATTTCTTTATTTCAGTTAGAAGCTATTGTCAAAATTAGTTAAGCATCATTGGCGTCAAAACAATATGCGAGCTTTTGCTTTTCTCCTAAACGAACTAGTACCATTTCTCCTTTAATTTTGTTTTTAGGTTTTGCTTTTCTCCTAAACGAATTAGTACCATTTCTATATTAATTTTGCTTTTTAGTAAAAAGTTTATTTCTTTATTTCAGTTAGCAGCTATTATCAAAATTAGTTAAGCATCATTGGCGTCAAAAACGATATGCGAGTTTTTGCTTTTCTCCTAAACGAACTAGTACCATTTCTCCTTTAATTTTGTTTTTTGGTTTTGCTTTTCTCCTAAACGAATTAGTACCATTTCTCTATTAATTTTGCTTTTTAGTAAAAAGTTTATTTCTTTATTTCAGTTAGCAGCTATTATCAAAATTAATTAAGCATCATTGGCAATATGCGAACAATATGCGAGTTTTTGCTTTTCTCCGAAACTAACCAGTACCATTTCTCCTTTAATTTTGCTTTTCTCGTAAAGAAACTAGTACCATTTCTCCTTTAATTTTGCTTTTCTCCTAAACGAATTAGTACCATTTCTCTATTATTTTTTCTTTTTAGTAAAAAGTTTATTTCATTATTTCAGTTAGCAGCTATTATCAAAATTAATTAAGCATCATTGGCATCAAGAACAATATGCGAGTTTTTGCTTTTCTCTTAAACGAACTAGTACCATTTCTCCTTTAATTTTGCTTTTCTCCTAAATGAATTAGTACCATTTCTCAATTAATTTTACTTTTTAAGTTTAGTTTTTTTTATTGTAAAAACTAATTAAGCAGCATCATAGGCATAAATAAAATAATGGTGATTTACTGCGGTTCTCTCAAATAAATTTGTATAATTTCTCCATTAATTTTGCTTTTCAGTTCATAACTTTTTTTTAATTTCAAATTTCGTGAATTTTAACCCTTTCTAAGGCAGTGGTATGTATACTTACCACCAATTTTAAGTGTCCATTGCAAACTATTTAACCATTGTTAATTTGGCTTTTCATTTGTTAATAACTTCAGTTTCGATGAAGCACTTTTGAATGAAATTAGTGACCAAATGCCATTTTTAAAAAAACATTTATAGAGCTATAATATGAATAATTCCTTTTGCAGTTTGTGGTATTAACCAAATTTGTTTTATAAATATAAGAAATTTAAACCAGTAACTTGCTTACTTTCTTTATAAAGACCTAATGAACCGTGATAAATATACTTATCGCCAAAGAATGGCTTTAAATTTAAATTAACTTTATCTGATAGGCTGGATTAATTTTTTTTTCTTATATCAATTTCAGTTCTGAAGGTATTTTAATTTACATCTACTGGGATTAAATGGTCCATTAAAAGATTAAATTATTTAGATTTATAGAAATAAGTTTCAAAGTATGGTTTCATATTACTTAAGGGATACTAATTTGGTGACGTAGTCTATTTATGCTACCACGCTCTCTTTAATCATTGAGTTATCAGACATAACGAATAAAAGATAATTAAATACATAAAAACAAGCAATCAAATCCTTTTTTGATCACTGACGATAACCTTAAAATTATCTGCAGTTTCTTTTATATCAATGACGCAAGCTCTAAACCAATGTCAATATTCAATTTATATATTGATAAACATTTAACAATATTTTTATAAATTCTAATATTTCCAAGGATTATTAAAAAATAAATTTTCTATTTAGTCTAATAGTTTCTATTATTAGTTTAATACATACTTAATAGCTTTTACTAATACATTCAAGATATAAATATAAATTATAATATTACTAATGGTGAATATAAATTATAATATTTCTAATGATTATTAAATAATAAATTTTCTATTTAGTCTAATAGTTTCTATTATTAGTTTATTACATACTTAATAGCTTTTACTAATACATTCAAGATATAAATATAAATTATAATATTTCTAATGGTGAATATAAATTATAATATTTCTAATGATTATTAAATAATAAATTTTCTATTTAGTCTAATAGTTTCTATTATTAGTTTATTACATACTTAATAGCTTTTACTAATACATTCAAGATATAAATATAAATTATAATATTTCTAATGGTGAATATAAATTATAATATTTCTAATGATTATTAAATAATAAATTTTCTATGTTGTCTAATATTTCTTGTTATTAGTTTATAATATACTTAATAACTTTTCTAATACATTCAAGACTGGTGAATATAAATTCTAATATTTCCAAGGATTATTAATTAATTAAATTTCTATTTAGTCTAATATTTTCTATTATTAGTTTGTTATACACTTAATAACTTTTTTTATTTATTCAAGACTGGTGAATATAAATTTAATATTTCCAAGGAAAATTAATTAATGAATTTTCTATTAAGTCTAATATTTTCTTTTATTAGTTTATTACACACTTAATGTCTTTTCCAATACATTCAAGATTAGTAAATAGAAAGATGAGTTAATTCGATATCATAAAACAAGTTTACTGTTTTTTAATTATAAATTTACAAAGAATTTGCCAGTTTACATAATGAATAAATAGCAAAATGACAAACGATCAATTTGTGCTATGGAACAAATTATTTCCATTTCAAGACACAAAAAAGAAAGAAAGAAAAAAAACCGCAAAACATATTACACGGGTGATTTAAGAAAAAGTTTTTAAGAAAGTGGATTTCCCATTTCTTTTTTATATGAAAATTTTCCACCGTTATGAATACCTATGGCTTCCAAAAAAAAATTTTTTTTCCCAGGATTTTGAAGAAAAAAAGTCATATCTACTCCTGTAATAACGATGATTTTTTTCACTCTTTTTATCTTGGACAAAATACTAAAAAAGCAAGGAAAGTTTTTTCGTCTTTTAGTTTGAAATCAAAACGACACCGTTTTGCAACGTGTTCTTTTCCTTTTATTACTTTTTGTTTTAAAAAAAAAATAAGGAAGAAAAAATACGTTGGGCCTGGAAATTTTCCAGATAGACTGTAATTGAAAAATGAAGTAGCCGGAATTGAGTAGTTTATTATTTGAATGAGCCGAAAACTTGGTTGACGGGGGAAAAAATGAAAATAAAGCTTTTAGAAGCCATTTCATTCCAAGAAATAATGAGTTTTGCATTAATGGATTTCCCTTTTCCACATAGAATAAGTCACAAGGGCAAGATATTTCTTCCGTTAAAGCAATAAATAATTTTCATTTGTGGTTCTGGAACTTTAAATTGCAAAAACTGCATAAAAATTCCTATGATTTGAATGGGTTAGGTAACGCAATTAAGTCAAACTAAGTAAATGTTTCGTAATAATGAGATTGTAAAAATATATTTCACATTACTTTTAACAAGATTTCATATTTTATTACATTTGTTTGAAAATCAGTTCTCATTAAAGCTGTTTAAAAATCCAATTTAATGATAAAAAAAGAGCTTAAAATTTTTGACACATATATTTTGTAACTTATTCTAAATTATTTTTGAAAGTCTTCGACTTTTAAAATTTTGTTAATTCTTTTTAAATTACTGATGAGGTAAAACATATAAGTATTAAGCACTTGGTGTCAGAGAATAGTGAAGTCAATGCTCAAATTTTTCTTATGTTAAAAATCCTAGTGTTTAAGGAAATGAAGTACTAACGTATTTGAAGAGCTTCGTAAAAATACCGACAAAAGTGATATTTTTTAAAAAAAAAATTGAGCTTTCTTAAGAAAAGCTCTTATTTTAGTTTTATTTAAATATACAACATTCAATTATATTGCTAAATCTACTAATTCCGAAGAAACTCAATATAGGAACCAGCTAAGGGTGTCTTGGAATATTCATCCACTTTTAGATGCACCTGGATAACTTTTTTAAAAATTTTTTTCCGCACATACGCTGTATATAGCAACTACTTCAATTACACTTATCTGGCGCAGTTTTTATCATTATTTTTTTAATTTTAAAACAATAATTTCGTTATCAGTTTAAAATTGATTCAAACGCTTTGTTCAATTTTTTTTTAAATATTTAAGCTATAGCAAAAGTGGCACTAGACCTAGAATATATTTCGGACATTTACCAAAGGTCTAGTCATACTAGGTCTGGTTAAGTGCCATTGCCCGGTATATCCTACACTGATGTTTTTTTAAGGTCAAGTGCCATTGCCCGGTATACATTTGCCCGGTATACCCTACACTGATGTTTTTTTAAGGTTCAGTGCCGCTGCCCGGTATACATTTGCCCGGTATACCCTACACTGTTTTTTTTTTTTTAAGGTCAAGTGCCACTGCAGGGTATACATTTGCTCGGTATACCCTACACTGATGTTTTTTTAAGATCAAGTGCCACTGCTCAGTATACATTCGCCCGGTTAACCTTACACTGATGTTTTTTTAAAGTCAAGTGCCATTGCCCGGTATATGTTTGCCCGATACTCCAAACACTGATGTTTGTTCTAATCTATCGTCAGTAAGTATTAAAATATCGAATAAATGTAATTATATCCACGAATAAATTAATATCAAATCGGATGTAATAAATATTTCGGACATTCACCAAAGCGACTAATTTGATTGTCAACATTCACCGGTGAAAGTCAACAACC